>JALIZH010032982.1:1317500-2029287 GCA_030522465.1 Rhipicephalus appendiculatus | reverse complement strand
AAGAAAAGTACAAGGAGCAATAAAAGAAAAATAAACCGTGCGTCCTCCTCGTCACACTCGGTCCCTTTTAGGTCCCCACGTCGCAGTGCCTCCCACGACACTGCGGCCGGCGCATGAACTATATCCGAACATTATCGGGACGCGCTCGCCGTCGCGGCGTTGAAGGTCAACGAACTGGAAAATGTTGTCAGCCGCTGACTCATGGATTATTACAAGTGGAGCGACACAATTCTCGAAAACGTATATAATGGCGTTTTTGTGAGTGCTGCTGCCATGGAAAATCATCGCCATAAACACTTGTAGCCAGGTCAGCAGGCACCTGTCCACCTGAGCTAAAAGCATGTCACTTAGGATCGGAGCCAGGTAGGACCCACACCTTGTCTTTGGATGTACACTTTTCCGTTTCATTCGATGTACGTAGATGTACGTAGATAGAACGGGAGCACTTTGAGGAGCCTGTCAACTGTTAAGCCAGTTTCGTTTTGAAACGTTACTGATCAGAAGCCATCGACGCACTCCTCGACACAACTGAGCAGCTGAGTGCGGCAACGAACAATAAAGATCCTTAACACCAAATGACCAAGCTATTAAGCCCTTACTCGTGTTCCGCTTCAGAAAATCTACTAGCGCATAAGCTTGTCGCAATGTATCGGTCATCAAATGAAAGGAGCGCTGGTTTTGTCTGAAGAAACCTTGCCAGGCATTTCTGCCATGTTCTATCCTCAGAAATATTCACTCCCATACAGGGCATTCTTCTTTACTGCTTTCTTTACCACTTTTATCTTTGCGGTACTGAGCTGCACATCCTTGCTATTTCCCTTCATTTTTAAAAGCGCCATATATTTGCATTCTTTAACACGGAATCGATTGCTTCAAGTGCTTTTGAATTAGATTTTGCCTGCAGCACTACTAGAAATCCGCGCGCTTTGTCCGCATCCAATAAACCGATTATGGGCCGCATGTTGCAGCTTCCCTTGTTAATCATCTGTACAGAGTGCTTGGACGGTGAGTGAGCGCGTACCGCATCATGAAGCTGTCATGTCATCGATCATGACAGCTGTGTTGGAAATATTCATCCAGCAGTGTTTCTTTAGATCCTTTTGATCTCCATATCGCCTGCGGCCGGCGCTGTTCAAGTTCGCATAAACATATGTCGTTCCATGCGAGTTTTAGATTGTTCACCTCAGACGCTATATTCTAAATGGTGGTTAAGCGGGCTTATTGGTACATACACTTAGTTATTCCAAACAGCGTAGAAACGGGACACAGATCAGGCCACACAACACGGGCGCTGCCTTCCAACCATTCTAATTTAAATATTTATTCTAATTTAAAGATAAAATATAACGCCAATGTAACGATACGATAAAATATAACGCTGATGCAACGACCCGTTCCAGTATTCGAGGTGTAACTGGAACGCGTTCTTTTCTCATTAAAGGAACTTGTAACGGGAACTCGTTACGAATTCGTCAAGGAACGAGGAATGATCATTCGTTCCTGTTTTGGAGGAACCTTTACAACCCTGAACTCACCTTGCGTCGTTCCTTGGGCGCCGTTACGGTGGCTAGCGCCGTGCTCGGCTGTTTCGTTCACGGATGGTTTGCGACTGGTGCGCGATCTTGCGAAAGTACTTGGATCGTATACCTAAATATGTGTGCTCCAGATTTTCCCTTCATACATTCGCGAACTACGTCACAAATTTAGAAACAAACGCCGAATAAAGAACCGCCTATGTGCTTGGCGCCGCAATGCTTCGTTTTCGGCCACAGCGGCAGCGTTCGTTGTCGTTTATGGGGGGGCGGTCCCAGCGTTCAACTTTACAACCTCTGGGCAGCTTCGCGCTGTGTCCGGGTTCCAATAAACAACACCATGATGATGCGTTTCTGGACAGGTATTGGCTGGCTGTCCTCAGGCTGCCAGCGGGCTGCCAAAAGCCCGAAAATCAGAGGCCCAGTTTGGTGTGAGGTTACCGTCCTATTTCGGTGTATACACTACTTTGTGTCGCCATGTTGGAGATCTCGTTCGCGAGTCTGCGAGATTTCGCGATACCGTATGGGCTTGAAAAGCCTTCGTAAGGTCTCGTAAGAACCGGTTAAAAAAAACCCAGCACTTCTCCAAGCGAGAGTTTACGTCACATTAGGAGGTCATCGCGACGTCAGTACGTGACACCACATGACGACGTCAAACTGGGCCTTGCGAAACACCTTTAGGCGCAGGAAGCTTTCCTAATGGGGAAGGGGTACGGGTTAGGATCGATATAAGTGATTGAGAAGAAAAAGAATACGGCTTTGGCCTTGAATTCTTCGAATGCATATTGGACCGTACGAATTTTTCAATTGAGTCCCACCATTCAATGTGTCATGCTCAATTTACCCGCCGCGGTGGTCTAGTGGTTGTGGCGCTCGACTGCTGACCCGAAGGTAGCGGGATCGAATCTCGGCCACAGCGGCACCAGTTCAACGAAAGTGAAATGCTACAGGCTCGTGTACGTAGATTTAAGGGTGCGTTAAGGACTCCCAGATGTTCCATATTTCCGGAACTTTCCACTACAGCGTCCCTCATAATCATATCGTGGTGTTGGGACGCAAATCCTGATTAATCATCATATTATGCTTAGTTTCTGCACAAGGTTTCTATTTACCCCCTACAACTGCAGCCTTATTCCTAAGTAATGACCACCAGGCATCTGCAACTTCTGTGGAAGTGTCGTCTTAGAAATCAAGCAAGCCGCTAAAACCCAAACAGAGGCGTTATTCCTTTAATGCCGTATTGCCAGGCAATCCAGGTAACTGGTGTAGTTGTCGATCAGGAAATACGTGAGTAGCTGGATTAGATATAGTCGTCTGAAGCCTCCGGACTCAATCTCTACCTCACGGCACCCTCGTTTATTCGAGTCAAAATCCACGTCATAGGCGGCCACGCCAAACGAAACGTTCAGTAAATTGCGTTTGATGTCGCAGACCTGCAGGAAAGCGCGCAAGATTAGGGTGGTCTTTAAACGAGTGCTAATACCGTAGCATTTACTCCCACGTACAATATAAAAAAGGGCCCTTGGCTTTTTTTTTCCGGGTCCTGGCTAGTCCTATATATGACTCTTTAAGGTAAACTCCTTTGAAAAGGCTTATGCCCGTGCCACATGGGCACAGAAAATGACATTCTGCTTTGAAGGCATTCAGTTCCCGAATGACATTTTTTTCGGCTGAGCTGCTACACGTCCAAACTAAATGAACATTTGACTTGATGATGTCGATCCCATTTTCTTCTGTAGTGAGCAATTGTAAAGCAGTAATAAAAAATAAACATGCATTTGCAAGCTTGATATACCTCCGAGAATAATTAAATGTAGGAATAAGCATATTACGCTGCCGTTAACTTTAGCTCGTTGCTTTGTTTCACGACGTTGCAACCGACCGTAGCAGACTACTCGGATCCACAGCGTAAAAAGAAAATGGCGCCTGTCGCCATGGGCGTCGGCAGGATTTGATCTTGGGGGGTGCAAACCCGCGTTACACCGCGGCTGGGGGGAAGGGGGGCGGGGCGCTGGTGTAACTTGCGTTGGGCAAGTGCTGGTGTGGCTTGAGGGGGGCAAGTGCCCCTTTTGCACCCCCCCTGCCGACGCCCATGCCTGTCGCATTCATATACAGCGTCTACCAGCTGAAAATGTTCGTCGAGTGATTAGTGTAAATAAAAGACGCGAAAAGTTTCTTTCCAGCTGAATAGGATGTCATTTTATATAATTTAGGTATATCGCACTTCGTCAGCTGTGCCGTCGAGAGTATACATTTCTCAGTCGACTGAGTTCTGGCGATGGCATTTGGTGACGAATGGCATTTTGGCGAATGCCATTTCGTTTGTCCATGTGGCACCGCGCAAATGGCATTAAATCTGAAGGCATTAGGAAGTAAATGCCATTTTCTCTGCCCGTGTGGCACAGGTATTACGTTCCAGGACACTACGGAGAGAATATAAAGATCTCCAAGGAGAGTTCCCGTGTCCCTTTAAAGAACGTCATGCATGTGCCAAGTTGGGACTAACAAGAAATAGTCAAAAGACTCTTCTTTCCTTAGAATATACAAGGGTGAGATTGGCAAGGTGTACATGCTACGACTGAAGTTACCAATGCGACTACAGTGTTCGTCTGAGAGCGTCAGCTCCTGTGTGATGGAACTTACAATGACATCATGCCGCAACGCAACATTTACTCCCTTCAAGCGGCGAAAGTTTAAAGGTAGGGTAATGCTCATCATTAGCAGTAAAACGAGTGCTGCGCGTCTTTCTCGCTGTCCTCGTGAACAGCATCTCTCTTTCGGCCATTGGGTGCATGTCATAGCTATTGTAGCCATTTATCGCCATCAGGCGTGGTAATCATCATTGATATTTTACTCATATTAACTACGACAGAAAAAGAAAGACACGTTAAAAAGAGAGCTCGCAGCATGCTTATTTATGGCGCGTGAATTGTGTGGTTATTACGGGGATTTGCCAAACGGCTTACGTCTGGACGTTGTGACTTAACAAAGTTTTTATTTCAGACAAGTTCTCTTTTCTGACAACACCAAAACACATTAGCACCACATATATTCTAAAACCTTACTGCCACCAAAAACCCGAAGATCTGATGAATGCGTGTATTCCTCATTATTTGCAGATATAAAAGATGCTTACTCTGCAGGGAATGCTGCTGGATTTAACTGTTCGTCAAGTGATCTTCTTTTCTGCCCTAGCACATTTATGCTTATAATTGGTACTCTCTCCCCAATTTAGAAGAATGGAGGAGGAGAGCGTAAGTGCGACAACAAGCGAGTGGAGTGAAGAAAAACAGGAAGGGGGAGGGTGCTGAGATAAACGCGTGTGCCTAATTGGGTGAGTAACGCAGAAACACCTCTACAAAAGAAAGAAAAAAAAAGGGAGATGAAACAGACGCTTGTGTCTTGTTTTTTCTGCGCTGAAAGGGTACAACGTGAGGACATTCCACTGAGTCATGAATTTCAAAAACGAATACTGGCTAAGGACGATAATTTGCTGGTTTTCAGAACAGTTATAAATTCCTTCTTTAGATTAGAGGCTTGGGTAAAAGTGGCTTTCGTTGTGCACCCTCCTTATCGGATTGATTCAAGAGCTCCCTTTGAAAAGGTTAGACCTCTAAGGTGGAGTGTAACAAATAGGGAATAAGACTATATTATCGGTTTTTCGGGGACGAGGAGTTTTGCTGAAGTAAGTATAGTTTGAGCTCATAGAAGTACTGGCCTGCCACATCAAAATGCCGCTTCACTGCTTTCCCTAATTTCTCCTTAGTGGTCTCGCTGTGCTCGTTTACTCTATTATTGACAAGCTGTCCCGCTTCGCCAATGTATGGTTTGGGACAATGGCAACATTTAAGCATGTAAATAACGTGCAGATAAAACTAAATTTTATGTGGGAGACGAAGTCACTTCCGGTGCTTTTAGCCATACCGTCGTTTTGAAGCTTAGCATAGCCACGCATAGGGAGGTGGTCGGAACGAGAAGTGAGTGTGAACAGAGGTGATGTGATGGAAAGGAGGCCGGGAAATGATGAGAGGTAGAGAAAGAGGGGAGCGGGCGCCACTTTATCACAAATTCAGGTTTCCTTTGCCGCCATGGACGCCGAGTAGGCTTCACGTTTTGAACGCCAGGATCGCCAAAGGGTAGGTGAATCACTGCTGCTCCATTCTCCGTACAGCTTTCGCTCTGAGTGCAACTGATTGTTTTTGCACGCGCATCCTTTTAGTGCCAATAAATTTTGGTAAGAAAAGGTAAACTTCAACATTACGTGTTTGCTTCCTTTCCATGAGTGACTTCCAAGCCGCTTCAATCGCTGCAGTGATGGGACATATTCGTGTACGTGGAGCATGCATGCAGAGTTATCACACTGTATCCGAAAGTGTTTGTGTTTCTTTAAAGGAAACTATTGCCACGCGCGTTTCTTTTACTGTATTCGGTTTCCGCCCACAAAGACTATCAGCAGTACTCGGCGCAGACCGCGCCTTATTGTTCCAGAAGCTTCTCGGTTGTAGTAGATAGTTTTGTTAAGATTGCACGCAAGACGCTAACAAGCAAGATTATTCCAGAGCTTGCGCGACGACTAGTGATAAGGCTAGAATGTTCGCCGCGTGATTTATAAAAGCCGGCGCGTTCCAGCGATGTTTCAGTTTTATCGACGGTCGACGCTCAGTTCGCCGCTATCAATGTATCTGTGCACAGCGTGCATTGCTTGCGGTAGTTTGACTTTCAGTTTGCCGGCCACAAGCACAAGCTCGGCCAAATAAAAAGGTTCACCCCGAAGAAGCCTACTCCTGCCTTCATCCACGTCACAACCACGTGACACTATTATCCGATGAAAGTGAGGAGTGTACTAAATAGAGAATGGAAGAGTGGATGGTATGTTAGACAAGTAAAGATTTGAATTTTTTTATAGCGACTTAGTAGATGTGTTGTTGGATAGTACAACCAGATTCCCTCAATAGCTTTAATGGTCATGAAGCTTCCGCGAAAGTTTAATATAGGGATAGGAGCAGCCGCTAGGGGCACCCTCGCCCGTGTGTGGACATCTGAGCGGCACCAGCGCTTCAGTTCTACGGCACGCGTCGGAACTGCAAAACGTGATTAAATGTACGCGTGAACGCAGATTATACCTTCACAGTGATATTACCTTAAAAGAAATTCGGGGAAAGTGTAATACAGAGTATTTTAGCGTCGAATGAGGCTTTGGAGCTAAAAACTTGATTGCAACAAATGCATGCTGGTTCACCTGTGCGATGTACCACTGCTATAAAAGCATGTCTCTTCCGTTTCCCATAAGCATCTAGTCGCCATCTGTGGATAATCCAAAGTCGTTCAAGGGACTCTGGCGGGTCTTAATGCGTCGCGGAAGTGCAGTGGACACAACTCTTGACCGCGCACATCAAAATTTTTCAAGGCTACACATCTGGTGTTTTATTAGGAAGATACCTTAAAATAGCTTCGTAGTTATCGAACCAACAGTCAGCTTGAATGGATCAATGCTTTCAATTAAGCAATTTACGTGGATTCAGGGATATTGCATACGGCTTTTCCCTGGTTATCGGGTTTTATTTTGCGTTGATTTACCACGACCGGCGAAGTGCCACGTTTAAAGTTCGGTTGCTCATACAATACTTCGTAGTTGTCACAGTCCGTCTGTACTATTTTTAAGGCAAAAACCTTTGATGCCTCATTAAACGCCAAAGTCGACCGTCAGCTCCGGCATCCCGCGTCAACACGAGTGATGAAAAAAAAAAACCATCACGTGACGCCGTAGCCATACGATCTCATCATGGCATCACTGATCGCCAAAATTCGTTAGGTCACTAACGTGACGTCACACGATGAGGCCATCACATAACATTCGAATTTCGCATTGCCTTCGTGATCGTAGGGCCGATGACGGAGGCAGTGCAAAAGAATACTAGGTGCAGAAAGTTCGCAATGAGCCCCATCCTGGACGGCTTTCGGAGGGGGGCAGGGGTAGGATGAATACATCGACTGAATAAAAAAAAAAAAAGATAGTGTCTTCGATGTCACCTTACGCGAATGCATAAGGGACCCTGAGTTTATTCCGCTAATCAGTTACGACTTCCGCTGAACTGTTTTTCGTTATTGCCAGCCTTCGCAAGCGCCTAGGTCTTTATCAGGTCTCATTACCTACAGTTAGCGTAAGAACCGGGCTTGGTTTGCACGACGGTTAGGAAGTGATTATTGCCCCACCAAATTCAAAATCTGTAAGTCCAGTACTCGCAACCAAACTATTTTAATTAACTCAGATGTTTCCTCTAATACCATATACAGCACATACCTTGTCTGTATGTTTTTCACATTTTTCTATTTAATCGGGCGAGCTCTCGACTTTTTGCGCTAGACAAATACCCCAGAAGGCTGTCGAAAATCCTCGACACAGCGTCCGGGCAAAAGTTTCGGAACATCGTGCTGAGACGTCACAGCAACACCTCCGACTGGATACTGGTCCACGCAAACACTACCACTCTCGTCGAAGTGCTTTTAGCAGACACGCATATGCACGCAGTCAAATGTGAAACCACTCCTTTCTTGCCGAGGTATTCGGTTTCCACTTTTCCTGCCAATGAGTCAGAACATCGACACTCTTTCGCCATTTCTCTTCCATCTTGATAGACACCCAGGTACGCAGCAGGTACGCGGCATCCTTTCCGACATTCACGCACAACACACTAGGCGCAACACAGGACACCAGCTGAAAACTGCGTGGTGACTCGTAGCGATATTGTCACGTGGTCGTGACGTCGACGAAGGCAACAGTCGGCGTGTCAAAGAAGAAACTCTTTATTCGGCCGAACTTGTGGCCAGGAAAACTGAAGGTCAGACTACAGCACTACACACTGGCAGTGATAGCGGCGAACAGAGCGTCGGCCGTCGATCAACAGAACATCGTTGGAACGCGCCGGCTTTTATAAATCACGTGTCGAAGATTCTAGCCTTATCATTAGTCGTCGCGGGAAGCTCTGGAATAATGTTGAGTGTCAGCGCCTTGCGTGCAATCTTAAAAAAACGATCTACTACAACCGAGAAGCTTCTGAACACTAAGGCGCGGTCTGCGCCGAGTACTGTTGATAGTCTTTGTGGGCCGGAAACCGAATGCAGTAAAAGAAACGCTCGTGGCAATGCCCCCCCTCTGAAAAGGCATCGTCCCGATGCTTCGAACAGAACACATGGGAAAAATACATGTAACAATAAATAACTAGAATAAATCAAGAAAGTTCAATAAACAATAACGCAGAAGCAAGAAAGTCCAATGAAAAAAAATGTACAGTCCTCAGGTTCACTGCCGCGCGAAAAACGGCTTGAGGCGCACGACATGGACAACTTCAGGTCGCCCACAGGCGCCGTTGAGAGTTCGTAATGCCGTCCGGGACAACCTCGTAGTCCAGAGCGCCTAGACGTCGAAGCACTTTGTACGGCCCGGAAGTATCGCCGAAGAAGTTTTTCACAGAGTCCACGTCGGCGTATCGGCGTCCACACCCAAACGCGGTCGCCGGGCTGGTATTCTACGAAGCGTCGCCGAAGATTGTAGCGGCGGCTGTCGGTCGTCTGCTGATTCTTGATTCGCAGGCGGGCGAGTTGTCGGGCTTCTTCGGCGCGCTGTAGGTAGGCGGTGACGTCGATGTTTTCCTCTTCGGTGACGTTTGGTAACATGGCGTCAAGCGTCGTTGCCGGGCTCCGTCCGTAGACCAACTTGTATGGCGGCATCTGCGTCGTTTCTTGTACGGCCGTGTTGTACGCGAAAGTCACGTACGGAAGGATAGCATCCCACGTCTTGTGCTCGACGTCGACGTACATGGCCAGCATGTCGGCGATGGTCTTGTTGAGACGCTCGGTGAGGCCATTGATCCGTGGATGGTAGGCGGTGGTCCGGCGGTGGCTTGTGTGGCTGTATCTCAAGATCGCCTGAGTTAGGTCAGCAGTAAACGCCGTACCTCTGTCGGTGATGAGAACCTCTGGGGCGCCATGTCGAATGACGATGTTCTCAACGAAGAACTTGGCTACCTCGGTGGCACTGCCTTTAGGCAGGGCCTTTGTTTCGGCGTAGCGGGTGAGGTTGTCGCTAGCCACGACGATCCATTTATTTCCGCAAGTCGACGTTGGGAACGGCCCCAGGAGGTCCATCCCGATCTGCTGGAACGGTCGCCGAGGGGGGCTCGATCGGCTGAAGGAAGCCTGCTGGTCTTGTGGGCGGTGTCTTCCGTCGCTGACAGTCTCGGCACGTCCTTACGTAGCGGGCGACGTCGGTGGCAAGGCGCGGCCAGAAGTACCTTTCCTGTACTCTTGCGAGCGTGCGGGAAAGTCTAAGGTGTCCAGCCGTCGGGCCGTCGTGTAGTGCCTGGAGGACTTCTGCTCGCATTGCTGCAGGCACTACGAGAAGGTAGTCGGCTCTAAGTGGCGAGAAATTCTTCTTTATGAGAACGCCGATTCGCAAGAAAAACGACGTGAGTCCTCGCTTGAATGCCTTTGGAAAAATGTCGGTCTTGCCTTCGAGATACTCCACAAGGCCCCTAAATTCCGGGTCGGCTCGCTGTCGTTCGGCGAAGTCGTCGGTACTTATGGTTCCCAAGAAGAAGTCATCCTCCTGGTCATCCTGCGGCGGCGGGTCGACGGGGGGCGCGAGACAAGCAATCGGCGTCAGAGTGTTTTCGTCCGGACTTGTAAACGACGGTAACGTCGAATTCTTGAAGTCTCAGACTCCATCTTGCGAGACGACCTGAAGGGTCCTTCAGGTTAGCTAGCCAACACAAGGCGTGGTGGTCGCTCACAACTTTAAAGGGCCTGCCGTAGAGGTAGGGGCGAAACTTTGACGTTTGCCCAGATGATGGCAAGGCACTCCTTTTCTGATGTGGAATAGTTGGCTTCTACCTTGGATAGCGACCGGCTAGCATAACTTATAACCCTTTCCACGCCGGCAGTTCTCTGGACAAGAACGGCGCCGAGTCCTACGCTGCTTGCGTCGGTGTGGATTTCCGTGTCGGCGTGTTCGTCGAAAGGCGCAAGTATTGGAGGCGTCTGCAGCCGTTGTTTTTTCAATTCTTGAAATGCTTCGACTTGCGCCGCTCCCCACTGGAATTCCACGTCGTTTTTCGTGAGCTGAGTCAGTGGCTCGGCGATGCGTGAAAATTACCTTGACGAAGCGTCTATAATAGGCGCACAAGCCGAGAAATCGGCGTACGGCATTCTTGTCGGTGGGCGGCGGGAAGGCAGCGATGGCTGCTGTTTTCCGGGGGTCGGGGCGAACTCCAGACTTGCTAATGACTTGACCCAAGAACAGGAGTTCCTCGTATGCGAAGCGGCACTTTTCTGGCCTCAGGGTGAGTCCTGGAGGCCTTGATTGCTTGAAGTACTGCGTCAAGTCGCCGGAGGTGTTCGTCGAAGTTTGAAGCGAACACAATGATGTCGTCCACGTACACCAGGGAAGTCTGCCACTTCAATCCTGCCAGTACTGTATCCATAACCCGTTGGAAAGTCGCAGGCGCCGAGCAAAGACCGAAGGGCATGACTTTAAACTCGAAGAGACCGTCTGGTGTTATAAACGCGGTCTTCTCTCGGTCTCTCTCGTCGACTTCCAATTTGCCAATAGCCGGTCTTGAGGTTCATCGACGAAAAGTACCTTCGCGTTGTGGAGTCGATCCAGGATGTCGTCTATCCGTGGGAGAGGGTACACGTCCTTCTTCGTTATTTTGTTCAGGCGGCGATAATCGACGCAGAAGCGTAGGGTTCCGTCCTTTTTCTTCACTAACACCACGGGTGACGCCCACGGACTCTTTGAAGGCTGGATGATGTCGTCGCGTAGCATTTCGTCTACTTGGCTCTTTATGGCCTCGCGTTCCCGGCGTTGAAACTCTGTACGGGCTCTGAGGTAGTGGCCTGGCACTTTCGTCTGTTATGATGCGGTGTTGTGCGACAGGGGTCTGTCGAACTCTTGACGACGACGAAAAGCAGTCCTTGTATTGCAGGAGCAGGGTTTTGAGCTGCTCTTGTTTATGCGTCGGAAGGCTCGGATTGACGTTGAAAGTTAGTTGGTGAGCTTGGTTCGTCGTAGCATGTTCGGTAAACTCGGCGAGGGCGTCGCTGGCTTCCACAATTTGTTCGATGTAGGCGACCGTCGTGCCTTTGCTCCCATGCTTGTATTCGTTGCTGAAGTTCGTGAGCATCACTGTTGCTTTCAGTAAGACTTGTTGTTGGGCGAGTTGGTTAACATCTATCGGGTACATAATAGCGCAAACTTGGAAAAACACTTGGAAAGGTCGGTTAGCGCCCGACCTTTCTGCTCCCTCCTACTTCTTTTCTCGAATCTCTGTTTTTCCAAGTTTGCGCTATTATGTACCCGATACTGTTGCTTTCCCTTCACGCAACTTGGCGATGCCTCTTGCGACGCAAATCTGACGGTTTAAAAGCAGATGCTGATCGCCCTGGATCACGCCTTCGAAGTCTGTGGGTTTTTCTGTGCCGACGGAAATGATGACGCTGGAGAGAGGCGGAATGGTGACGTGCTCTTCTATCACGTTCAATGCATGGTTCCCCGGCGTCGTCTGGGTTGGCAGCGCTTTTTCTGAAGTTAGTGTTATCGACTGAGACCTTAGGTCGATGACGGCACCGTGGTCACTTAGGAAGTCCATTCCAAGTATCACATCCCTGGAGCAGTGTTGTAGGATAACAAAGCTTGCAGGATAAGTCCGCTTATTGATGGTGACTCTCGCCGTGCAGACTCCAACTGGCGTTATCAGGTGACCTACAGCTGTCCGGATTTCGGGCCCACTCCAAGCGGTCTTTACTTTCTTCAGCTTGGCGGCGAATGGCCCACAGACGACGAAATAGTCGGCACCAGTGTCGACGAGAGCGGTGACGTTGTGGCCGTCGATGAGAACGTCGATGTCGCTAGTCCGTCGCCTTGCGTTGCGGTTAGCTCGCGGCGTCGGATCACGGCTGCGTCGATTTGTTGCGGTGCTTCCATGCTGCGTGGTCAGGTCTTCTTCGGTCCGCGAGGTATCGTCGGCAGGGCTTCGTCTGCTTCGCATCGTGCTCTGTAGGTCTCGTCGCGTTGTCGTCGTCGGCGGCCGCGGAGGATCTTCGGCATTTCGTCGTACAGCAACCGCACCTCCATCGGTTGCTGCCCCTAGTTTCCCGGATACGGCCTAGGCGACCGGCCCCGGTTTGGGCCAGTGTACTGCCGGCGGTGCGGTGACATGTAGCGGCCAGGCGACGGTGAGCGGGATGGTCGTCGGGGTGTCCACTGAGCCCCTGCGAGGTAGTCGGCGATGTCTTGTGGTCGTTCACCCCGCTGTGGACGAGGCGCGTTGACGGCAAAGCCTCGTAATCCATCTCACGGTACTGGCATCGGCGGTACGTGTGGCCGGCTTCTCCGCAGTGGTAGCAGAGGGGACGGTGGTCGGGGGCTCGCCAGATGTCGGTCTTTCCTCGGCGTGTACCGCTGGCCGGCAGGCGGGCGAGATGGCGGCGGTGGGGGCGGCGGCGGCGTCTGGCGACGGTAGTGCTGCTGAGCGGCGTCCTGACGGGGTCGTGGAGAGGGTACGTAGCGTCGGGCTGCAGCAGCGTAACTCAAGGCCTGTGGCTGAGACTGTGGCGGCTCAGGGGTGCCGAGCGACTGCTGGAGTTCTTCACGAACTATCTCGGCTATCGAATCCACCTGAGGTTGCGATCTGGGGAACATCTTGTGCAGCTCCTCACGCACGACCGCTCTGATCGTCTCGCGGAGGCCATTGGTTCCCAGCGCTTGGAACATCCGCGTAGCTCGTAGTAGGCAGGCGGCGGTTGTATTGCCTGTTGCGGATTTCTAGCGCTTTCTCGATGGTAGTGGCTTCCGAAACGAATTCCGAGACCATCTTCGGGGGGTTGCGCACAAGTCCGGCGAAAAGTTCTTTTACTCCTATCATGAAGAACCGCAACTTTTTTCCTCGGACATTTCAGCGTCGGCGTGCCGGAAGAGTCGCGTCATTTCTTCCGCGAAGATGGTCACACTTTCGTTCGGGAGTTGCACCCTCGTCTCCAGCAACGTCGCGGCTCTTTCCTTGCGGGCGATGCTCCTGAACGTGTCCAGGAATGTGCCGCGGAAAAGATCCCAGGTTTGAAGCGAATTCTCCCGATTCACGAACCAGGTCCTTCCCGCGTCTTCCAGGTAGAAGTAGACGCGACGCAGCTTCTCGTCCGAGTCCCAGTGGTTGAGGGTGGCCACTCGGTCGTACGTCTCCAGCCAGGTCTCCGGGTGTTCCGAACGATGATCCACGGAAAGTCGGTGGCTTTTTTGGCTGCTGCATCACGACCGTGCCGGGTGTTGGTGCAGTGGCTGTCATAGTGGTCGCGGTAGTGGTCGTGGCCGTGGTCTTTCGAGTCTTATCCTGTATAGGCTCAAACTCTGGAGGTAGCCCTCGTTGCCTGCGGCTAGCTCGCTGATCGAGTTTCGTGTCGATGTCTCCTTCACGACTGGGGCTGGGTTCACGGCTTGAAGGGGGTGTCCGGAACATGAAAAAAGCAGCACCTCCACCAGATGTCACGTGGTCGTGATGTCGACGAAGGCAACAGTCGGTGTGTCAAAGAAGAAACTCTTTATTAGGCCGAACTTGTGGCCGGAAAACTGAAGGTCAGACTACAGCACTGCACACTGGCAGTGATAGCGGCGAACAGAGCGTCGGCCGTCGATCAACTGAACATCGTTGGAACGCGCCGGCTTTTATAAATCACGCGTCGAACATTCTAGCCTTATCACTAGTCGTCGCGGAAGCTCTGGAATAATCTTGAGTGTCAGCGCCTTGCGTTCAATCTTAACAAAACGATCTACTACAACCGGGAAGCTTCTGAACACTAAGGCGCGGTCTGCGCCGAGTACTGTTGATAGTCTTTGTGGGCGGAAACCGAATGCAGTAAAAGAAACGCTCGTCCGTCGCCTTGCGTTGCGGTTAGCCAGGCGGCGGCGGCGGCAGTGCTGCTTGCTGCTTGCTGCTGCTGCTGCTGCTGCTGCTGCTGCTGCTGCTGGTGTCCATGCTGCTGCTGCTGCTGCTGCAGCAGCAGCAGCATGGACACCAGCAGCAGCAGCCTTCGCTGCGGTCTGCCCGATGCCATGGATGGTTGGATGGATGCTATGAGCGTCCCCTTTATAACGGGGCGGTGACAGGTGAGCCACCAGGCTCGATAAATTTTTAAAAAAACCTTTTTCGCCTCTATATTTTTTTAAGTTGGCCCAATGGCTTAATTGCCTATTTCAATTAAATCTATCTTACTATAGAAAAAAAAACGCAAATTTATAGCCCAGTTCTCTGCCCTTTACGGCAGAATGTGCTTATTTTTCCCGCTTATTGTTTTTGGCCCTTCGCTATAGCTTTCTGCCACCAATACTCTAACCGTCTCTTCCTTGCATCGCGCACGTGTTCAGCTTTCCTATTGTCGTACACAAAACCCAAGGCTTCATGTAGGCTCGTGCCTAAGCGTACACCTGGGTGTATATCTCCACATTCAATCAGAACATGATCGGTCGTTTCCTTATCTTGCCTACAGCATATGCATTGTTTTTGTTCTTTACTAAATCTCGCTTTATAACAGCGCGTTCTAAGGCAACGCGATATCGCTTCAAACAGCAATGTGTTTCCCCTTGAATGATCATAATATGCCTCCCTCCTTATTTCATTTTTGCCCTTTTGGTAGTTACTCAGAACCGGTTTTTTCTCCAACGTGTGTCAACGCTCTTCCTATACAAATAGCGGAACACCTTCTCTGCCCATCTACTCTATTTCATATTCTAGAGCCTCTCTTCAACGTTCTTCCTATACAAATGACGGAACACCTTCTCTGCCCATCTACTCTATTTCATATTCTATAGCCTCTTTTCGAACCTTATTTTCTCTGAGCTTCCCTCGCCTCAAAACTTGTCCACCCCATATCGCCCTTTACAGCCTCATTCGTCGTCTTCCCGTGAGCGCCCCACGTAAGGCGTCCCACAGTCCTTTGATTTACATCCATTCCTTGTTGCATCTCTGGCCTCATGCCCACCACTGAGTTTCGAAACGTAAGTCCCGGAAGTTACTCCTTTCCACAACCCTCGAAGCACCTCGCGCCTATTGTATCCCCACAACGCCCTGTGCTTCATTATTTTAATTTAATATGTGGGGTTTAACGTGCTTCATTATTGCAGCATTCCTCTTTCCCTTTGCTTCCGAGGCTTTTTCCTGCACCTCCACGTGTCTATCACCCTCATTTATCCATACTACGAGGTTCTTGCATTCGCTTACCCTCGGTATTTCTTGGCCCTGTACTGACACCGCCTGATCATTGGGATCATTGAACACCACCAGTCCACATTTTGTTACACTAAATCCTAGGTCCAAAGGGCTTCACCTTACCTTCCGCATATATCCGCCAGCCACTCTAGATCATCTTGACTGTCCGCAAATAAGACAATATCGTCCGCATAAAATAAACCTAGAAGCTTCTGCTGAATCATCACGCCGCCTTGTTTGTGTGACAGATTAAAACCAATGTTGCTACCTTCTAGCGCTTTTTCCATCCTCACCGTGTACAGCATGAATAACAGAGCGGACAAAGGACACCCTTTGTCTTAGCCCCTTGCTAATATCAACGCTCTCTGTTCTACCTATTCCTTCCCATTCTATACAAACTGTATTGTCTCGGTATATCTCCCTCAAAAGTTGTACACAGTCGTCGCCTATGTCCATTCCTTTCAATATATCCCACAAAATTTCCTGATTAACGTTGTCGTACGCCCCAGTGATGTCTAGAAAAGCCATGTAGAAGGGCCTGTTTTGTATTTTAGATGTTTTTATACACTGAGTAAGAACAAACAGGTTATCGTTTAACCGCCTGTCGACTGGAAACCCATCCTGAAGTTCTCCCAAAATATTCGTTATGTTCTGCCCACGTTTCTATCTTTATTTTTACTGCCTGCATCGCCAGTCTATATAGTACCGATGTAATAGCGGTCTGTACGAGCGAATGTTATCCTTTTTCTCCCTTGCCTTTATAGATTAATTTCATTCTTTATCGCCAACTCTCCAGTATTTGCCTGTCCTGTAAGCATTTTTCTACGGCTTTCCGCGGTGCTTCTTTAGTGCTATGTCCTAGTTCGTTAATGAGGCTGGCGGGAACCCCATCTAAACCCGGCGCAGTGCGCTTTGGTATTTTTCCTTCGGCCTTTTTTCCAGTTGAAATTCTTAAGCACAAGCTCTTCCTCGGTTGCGCTCTCCGTCATACTTTTACTCACCGGGGAAGTGCCCTGGACGACCTTTCGAAACGACTCGGCTGTTACCTTTTGGATGTAGACTAGCGCTTCGTACCCTTCTAATTGATTTCCTCCTTCATCTACAATATGTTGTTGCATTGTGACAGACTTCCTTCCTAGCGCTTTTGTGTGGCTCCAGAATATCCTAGGCGCGGTCCTTTTCTCCCCAATCTCTGTCACCCAGCGTTCACTTTCACCTTTAATTTTTGCTTCGACGAATTGCTGTACCATGGACTTTTTCTCTAGATATATTTGCCATATTTTGTCGACTTCGTCCTGCGGTCGCTACTCCTTTATTTGCTTTTCTATCCACCGGTGATGCTTCACGTCGCTTCTCGATCGCTTCCCGGACTTCCTTATTCCACCAACGTTTTGGCTTCCTCTATGCTTTCCAGCAACTAGTTTTCTTCTCTTTCCCTATCTCTTTCGTCATTAGATATAACAGCTCGCTGTACTCTCAGCCCTTGCCCGGTATTTTCCCTACTTCTTCCTCGACTCTTGCGGCTATACGTGCTATTTGTTTGTCATTTAAATACGAGTTGCCATACTTTACTTTGATGCTCTTATTTCCAATTTTATATCCCATTTGTAATGTTATTCGTTTATGATCACTACCCAAGCTTTGAATCCCTACCTCGTCTATTGTCATTTCTCTCAGTTCGTGGTAAATTCCTTCAGTCATGAGACAGTAATCAATAGTCAATAGCTTGTTTCCGACTTCCCACGTGATCTCCCCATCACTTTTAGGCATCGTGTTAACTATCTCAAGACTATGTTCCTCGCAGAGACCTCACAATAACTTCCCATCGGTGTCTGAATATCCGTCAAGGTCATGTATGTGGGCAATCATGTCCCCTAGAAAAGGATGATTTCGGCCCCAACAGGCTGGACGCAGTGCCTCACCACTTCCTCCGCTCGCAAGGGCACAAATGTCTCCCATACAGTTAAGGTGAAGTTTCGTGACCAGTAAAAGTATTGAAGGAATCTGGTACAGCTAAGAGGGAGTGCAAATACGTAGAGTGCCACTTACCTTCGCTTTTAACGTGCGCACGTTGTCGAACGTAAAAGTTCGTTTCAGTTTTTGATTGATTAGCGCCTCGTACTGGTAAAAAGTGCTGTCCTCTAATTCCCAATCTGCTCCGGCGACACTTGGACACACCTGCAATCATGCAAAAAGAACGCTGGCCGATTATTTGATCCACCTCCAAGTGTCCGCCACAGCAAATGACGGTAACGATGCGAACTGCCAGTGAGTTTGGCGGAATACCGGAAGCTAGCGGACGGCTCATGAAACAAGATAACTTACAGCTACCCGTTTCTACGATAAAGCGACAAGAAAATCCAAGTCGATTTTGCTCGTGTCATGAGTTTTGAAAATTAGTGGTAATGTAATGTTGCCCTTTCGGGGAACCGTAGTTTGCTATGTTTTTAATTAAAACTTACGAAAGTACTGAAAAATAATTATTTCATTTAGTTACTCTTTAGGAGTAATTTTGCCACCTCTGTTTATATGGCACGCAGTTGTACGCACGCTCAAACAATTTCACGAAGTGTAACAGGGCTACTAGCTAGTGGTTTGAGCACGTTTTTGAGCGAAGCTCTAAAGGCTTGACCACGCGTACGCGTTAAGGTCCGACCACACGTACGCGTCACAGCGTGTCAGCGTGTGGTTTTGACGTGGCGTCGCGCTCTCTCTCTCTATAGAGCGAGAGGGCGCGCAGCTTCGCGTAGCCGCGCCGCCTCTTTCTCCATAAGGAGAGGGCCCGACGCCGCATCAGGAAATCACGCGCTGACACGCTGCGACGCGTATGTGTGGTCAGGCCTTTACCGCGTGTCAGCCCTTGGCTTTTTGACGCGGCATCGCTCCCTCTCCCTATGGAGGATAAGGGCGCGTGAACACGCAAAACTGCGCGCTCTCTCTCTTCATGGGGCGAGGGCGCGACGCCTCGTCAGAAGGCCACGCGCTGACACTCTGCAATGCGTACGTTGGTCAAGCCTTTAGGCGTCAGTTCCTCCGTCGAGCGGCGTCAGCATTTCGTAACCGGCAGAGCGAATGAGGACGAACAGAGCGAACGCGGAGGGCAGCGGAGGATGAAAGACGACGATAGCGAGGAGAGTGCGAGGAGGAGGGAACAACAGTGGTGAGACGACAGGTAATAAAACGAGCGTACTTGAGCTCGTTTTGTTAAACTGTGTCCTGTGCTCTTTGTAGTCTCTCCTTCGTAGCGTCTCGCTGCACAAGCGCATCGCCAAGCCAAAATTATCCGCTATGGTTGCGATGGTATGCGGCACATTACCATTGCGCGTCAGTCGAGGTAGTCGCCGTCAGGAATGGGAGCAGCCGATTACAAACCCACGTACGTGACGGCTCGAAGTGGCACGCGAACAAAAATGGTTGGGCTCAAGCAGCTGGCGAGTCTTTCACAGTAATCAGCGAGGAAGGGAAGATCGAGGGTGAGTGTACCAAGAGAACAATCAATTAAGGCCGAGAGTGCCGAAAGAAATCAAGGCCAGGTATGAGATCATGAGGGCAATGAGCTAGAACGGCAAAAAGGACCATGGTGTGACTACCGGCAATTCTAACACGAGCAGTGTACATTTGGATGACTTCTACAGTACTGTCATCGGCAACACGCATTGCCTGCTTTGTAGACAGCTTCATAATCTTCTGGAAGCGGCGGTGTGCAGAAGCGCTCATAATAGAGAGGTGCGCGCTTTTGTCAAAGGGGGCGGTCACAAGAACATTATAGATTTTTACTTCAAGCAGGGTGTGGTGTGTTGGAAAGCGTCAGTAGAGAATTTCCAGGCGTCGATAACATTGCAGCTTCACCTCCATCAGCTGCAATATCTACTTTTCCAGCTGCGAAGGTTCAGAGAAGGTCGGCGAAGAAAGGCGCCGAGGCTGCGGAGAGTGGGATTGACGGCGTTGCGGCAACGGGGAGCGGGAGTGGCGGCGAACGGGAGAAGTGGCGTCAGTGCTTAGAGGCTCGTGAGATGACAAGCAGAAAGTGGAGGGTGCAGCGGCTGAGAGTCTAGAGGTCGTAGGGCGCATGTAGGTAGGGAAGGTCTGGTGTGGTGGGTTTGACCTAACGGATGCGGCAATAGCGAGAAACGTGTGCAGGCTGGTGGCAGGAAAAGCAGATAGGCTGGTCGTTGGGTGTTCGCCATTCCGAAGGGTTGCGGAAGGGCACTGTTGGAGAGGATCGGCGAGCGTGTCCTGGGGAGTAAGGGCGTACTTCAGGACAAGTCAGGGGACACGCTGAAGGAGCGCCAAGGTTTCCCATACTCCTGCCTGACCAGAGCTTGAATGAAGGCCACCGATGGCTGTGGTGGGTCAGAGGCGTGCGCTGTGAAAATGGTTGGCTGAATAGAAGCAGGACAGGCAGCTTCGATTTCCCTTCGAACAATGCGTGTGACGTTTTCATACGGGGGCGCCTGGTTGGGGCCGTGTTAGGCAGCCGTGTGAATCTGTGTAATACGGCGGCTCTTGGCTTCTTCAGACTACCGGCAGTCTTTGATGATTGCGTCGACGGTGGCAACGTTGTTATCGACGAGAAGATTAAAGGCATTGTCTGCTATGCCTTTCAGCCCGTGCGATGCCTTCTCAAACTCAGGCATGTGCTCGTCAACCAGGCGGCAAAGCGCAATGGCGTCGTGAATGTACGTGGCGTACGATCCGGTAGATGTCTGTGCACGTATCTTCCCTTTAAAAGATAACCAGCTTGTAACTATCAGCTTCGTGCGCCTCGAACCACACCCGCGGTGGGCCATCGAGGTAGAAAAGCACGTTGGCAAGCATAAGGGTCGGGTCCCACGGGTAGCTGGCGTTGGTCCGTTCATAGAGGTTGATCCATTTGTAGATGTCGACGCCATCCTGACCGGAACATACACCACGATCACGAGCAGGAGGTAGGAATACGTAGGTAGAAGCCACGGGAGGGGCAAGTGTTGAAGACGATGCTCCTTCAACCTGTGACGTGGTCGGACCGGCGATGATACGGTCGTTGCGCAGCTTCGTGATGTTTACAGCGAACAAGCAGCTACTTCACCACAAAGATGTTACGTAAAATAGCACGATGTTCTGCTATTTACAAGTTTTATTTACACTGATGCGTGTAGCATCGATCAAGATGGAGCACAGCACGCACAGTGGACATACCAGCCCTCTTCTTTGTCGTCTTCTGTACGCGGAATGCCTGATCTAAACCCTGGTAACGAGGAGGCACATAAGGTGGCCCGAGGGTTAGCCCGGGTCGCGCTTTACTGGGTACCGGGCCCACTGACAGGAGAGGCAGTGACCTCCTACAGCGACCTTACGACTATGTACAGAGATGACAAGCGATTGTACCCCATACCTCAAAGCAACCGTACGAAAGCGCAGGCCACTGTCCTCCGCCGAATTCAAACTAACACCCTAACCACTCCTTACCGCTTAGCGCTCTCCACAAGTGGAGAGGCTGATTCAATATGCAAATCTTGTGATAAAAATGCCTTAGCAAACCAAAGTAACATCCTCTCGGGAATGCGAGGACCTTCTCCCACCCAGAGAGCTTCTGCCAGCTCCGTAAGATTTGACATGCGAGACTTTAATACGATCCCCCCGACGAAGAACAAGAAAAAGCCATCGTTCCATGGGCAGAAGAGGTCGCCGCAGACAAGCGGACCTGAACTTTCTTTAAATAAAGTTGTATCCTGCTCCTAGATATGTCAGCTCCGTAGGAATATGTTCATTGCATTCCTAAGCACTACGACACTCTTCTTAGGGTTTTCGACACCCGTGTTTTTATTTAGAGCAACAATCCGAAAATATTTAAAA
Organism: Rhipicephalus appendiculatus; assembly: GCA_030522465.1. NCBI lineage: Eukaryota > Metazoa > Arthropoda > Arachnida > Ixodida > Ixodidae > Rhipicephalus > Rhipicephalus appendiculatus. The sequence goes on along the minus strand of JALIZH010032982.1, from coordinate 2,007,665 downwards.
ATCATTGCAGTACTCCTTCAAGCTCATTCCTTGCTCGAGACGACACATGTCAGTAGAAAGTTTTTGAGAAGTTTCAAGCAAATGCGTGATTCTGTGGTTGAATACTTCACTCCGACGCAGTGGGCCTGGGTTCAAATCCCACGCGATCATGGATATTCTTTTCTCATGTGGCGCGATAGCGATTGTGGACACCGGCGGCTGTGGCGGCGAACAACTACACCACCAAACTCGGCTGTTGTGATCACAGAACGGCTTTGAATGTTAGTAAAAAAAAAAAAAAGAAGGAAAAAAAAAAACTTAGGTGGTTTTCCGCTCTCGAGTAGTCTTAAGCAAACCCATACGGACCACGTGAGTTTATTAAAGACGATAGTCTTTCTTGGGATACTTAAACGCAGAAATTTTCGTCTGTCCGTCTGTCTGTCTGTCTGTTTCTCTGTTTGTCGGCACGTCACACGATTCAGCCACCCGACCAAAGTTTAACCACTTTCTCAGCGCCCAGCCATCTTGCGCAAGTGATTTTGTTCATACTTGTGAACATTGTCGATCAAAAAGCAAATGTTACGCATGTCTGAGGAGCAACGTCAATACATAAGTAGTCTCTGGTATGTTTCTTTATAAGAAAATACATAGATACGTAATTATGAAGACCCCAGCGTTTCTTAGGCTGCGCTCAAAAAGCGACGCTATGCACGAAAAAGCCCTCGGCCGACGATATGTTGCTGCTGGGTTCTGCACAAGGTGATGTTTCTCTACAGCACTGCCAGATGGCGTCCATGTCTCACGCAGCGCCTCGGCGCCTCCTCTATTTTATCAAGGCCAGCCAGATGCGGCCGATTCAACATAGAGAAAGCGCTGTCTGAGGCAAGGCAAAACAGTGTAGTACGGCCGGCACAAGACTATCGTCTTTCGACGACATTTGCAGCGAAGCACGCAGATACGCGGCCAATTTTTTTTTCTTTTTGTGTACGTTTAGCTTTTATTTCAGAATACGAGAATCGCTTGTTGCTACTGTATATGTTATTGTTTACGGCAAAGGAACGACGCAGGACGACGGAGGACACGAGAACGCTACAGCGCCGTGTTCTCGTGTTTTTGTCGTCGTATGTAGTTTCTGACTTGAAGGTGTGCAAGCGATGAATACTAGTTTACGATGGAACTCCGTGTCTCACGACATTCCAACAACTGTCCTTGTTCGACTAATACTTCACAATTCATGTTTCCACCATAGTCTGAATTTGTACTGCTTCGTTTGTTTGATACACCGCGTTGTTTATCCCTTCGCTAGTGATTAGCGCTAACTATAAGTAATCGACAAATTTATTACTATCGTTTCTCGACCGCCTTTGCACATGTGTTTCGCGTGTTTTTTCAACGAACCATATAAATAGGGTCGTGCACAAGTAAAAAAACCACGTGAAGGCACTTGCCAAAACTGCTGATAAATCGGCAAAAGCACCCGCACTGATAGCGATTAATGCCTAAGTCCGTTATAAGGTAATCGCATGTTGATTTAAAAGTTTCATCAGCCGTCACGAGGCCGGAAAGTTGCATTGCTGCATCGCCGGTCACGCTCCGCAGCCGCTCGCTATGTCTTTAGCGCTGTCGGGAGCTTAGGCGCCATATAGTGTACCGCCTGTGAACGTTCGGTATTGAAAGGCTTCCTTTCCGAACAACCACGCACGCATCCTCGAAGGTGACGTAACTGGTGTTCTGGTTTTCCTCCATGCCTTACTTGCAACAACGGGGTTGTAATTCAGAGGTTGCTATGTTGCTCTATGGATGCAGATTGAGCCAAGCAATGCTCCCAAATGGCAATAGTCACGATACACTGAACTACGCAGACGTCAACGGGAAAGCACTAAGCTGTTCCTCACCTCCTGTATAAACATAGGCATGCAACATCGGGCAGTGTGGATGGAGACACTTGCACAGGGGGTGCATCTAGCTCAAGTCACCCCGGAAAGTCTCCGTAATCGACCTGGTTGCACTGAACATTTCAGTTGTCCACATGTGTAGCGATACTTGTATCGTGCACAATAAAAAAATTTTGCAACACAGAACTCAACCTTCAATTTCATCCTATAAGAAAGGAGTCTCAAGCACGCGGCCCGCTTGTGGGCCTTTTGCTAGCAGCCCGCCACCGGCGACCGCTACCTCGACAGGCTGCTAGGATGATCGCCATGTTCGGAAGTATCAACTTATGCGAGCATCTGTTCTCCCCTCTGAAGGTGAACTAGTGCGGTCGAAGTCGAGAACTTGCGATTGAGGACCGTGTCAGCAGAGAAAGTTGATGCTGCGGACGCTTCTCGCTTCACAACCAAGCGTTTGCAGGCACAAAGCTAGCGTGCTCAGAACTTAAGCTGTGGTACTGTGCTTCACAAGAAACACAGTTTCAATACTAAGCTCAATAATACCTGCATTATTTCTCGGCCTATTGCGAGAAACTGGACTAATGAATTCTATTAGGTGGAGACTCGCCTATTAAGGGAACATCCACCGTATTCTCAGTGTTCGATTTTACATTGCTTTCAAATGTCTATTTGCTATTTAGAGGTCATACTAATTTTCTATGTTGTAAGTACGGCTCTAATTCTTACGTGGCCAATAATAATATCTGGGGTTTAATGTCCGAAAATCACCATATGATTATGAGAGACGCCGTAGTGGAGGGCTCCGGAAATTTCGACTACCTGGGGTTCTTTAACGTGCACCTAAATCTAAGCACACGGGCCTCAAGCATTTTCGCCTCCATCGAAAATGCGGCCGCCGCGGCCGGCATTCCATTCCGCGACCTGCGGGTCAGCAGTCAAGCACCATAACCACTAGACCACCGCGGTGGGTTCTTACGTGCCATCAAAAATGTGCTCTCTAATAGTCTTTTTGTGTCAATGTACGCATCTGAAAGCCACAGAGTCAACAAGCAAGCAAAATCCATGTTTTTTTTTTTTCCAATTTGAATTATGTTTATTACACTGTACTTAATTCTACTAGCGCAGTCCCTCGGCTTCGTATGTGTTAGGCTCAGTATGAACGTTAAGAATACTCTCGTCTTTCGTTACAATGAAGGAGAACCCATAATAATCAATCCTGACTCATTGAATGTAGTAATACTGGCTTGCGGGCGCTAATGTCCTTGTAATATTAAGGTAAATATTTAAAAAGGCTAGACATCTCCGTAAGATTTAGCTTGTGTGAAATCTTCGGTTAGCATTAGCTTGACCAAACATACCACGTACAGCAAATGCTTGTTAATTCTAATTCTAACTCGAAAGGAACTATCAATCAAAAATACCAGACCTGCGCGGAAAGCGCAGCACAGTAACAACGAAAGCTGGAAGAGCGGCATTTCTATAAACCGTTGTAAACTCTCTTGGTGCTACTAATACAAGTACGCTTGCAAGCCATAAATCATAATTTTGTCAATTTGGCAAGCACCCACTACGCCACTATTCGTCATTTTCCAAAGAAGCGTGGTACCCGCTACGCACTTGCAAGGCATTATGTGCACTTTGTTCATGCGGCGGCTGACGACGATGAAGAATTATCGCTGAGCCCTTTGGCTGGAAGCATTTAACAACACACTCGCTATGCAATTCATATTGTGTGACGCCTGGTTACGCGAATCGCATTGCGTGACGCCGGGTCATTTTTCTTCTACCACGCTATGTTAGCACACGTTAACTTGGCTCCTTCCCGAGATAACGCCTGTCTTTTGGGGTCTTTTTATGATCCCCTTTTTTAGGATTTTTTACTGCGAAAGCTGTTATGAGATGACAACAATTAAGGGCCAGTTTTGCTGCCGTAATTGTCCGCCGCCGTGGATGGTGTCCGTAACCAATAGCACGCGAAATAAGAAAAACTAACTAAATAAATAAATAAACGAGGAATAGAATGGCATTCGAACCCGCGTCCTCTGCGTGGCAGCCCAGTATTCTACCACTGAGCTGTGTAATGAAGCATTACACAGCTCACTACATTCTACCACTGAGATGTGTAATGAAGCATTTTAGAACAGTAAAGCGACGATAATAACAGAGGCATAGAGCGCTGACTTCCAATTAGTTTTATTTCGATGAAAAAGTGCATATATACGGCAAGGGAGAGGGTGCGAGACAAGAAAAGAAAGGATGGATAGGTGCTCGCATCATTGCCACACTATCTGAAATACTTCGAGCGTGCCGCCCTTTCAAGCCACAAGGGCGTTTAAACAAGGCTCCAGAAAGTCCGCTCTTCCAGCATTCTCTGCGACTGTGCTGCGTGTTCCGCGCAGACCTGGCGTCTTTTTTGAGAACAAGTTTCGAGCAGCGGCATGACTATGTGGGAGACTACTGTCCTGTCACGGAGAAGGCCCATTTTCGAACCCTTCCACCCAGGATATCTTTATCATATTTCGTATTTTTGTTTGTTCTTTTTTAGGTTGTTTTTAGTTCGCGCGATAGCGGTAAAGAGCCTCTCACGCTGGCGGCAAGGCTGCCGCAACGGTGCGGTGCCGTAGAACGTACGCCGCCGCCCCCTTCCAGCGCGAGAGCTTTCCAATGTGCACGGCAAGCATCGTCGGCGATGCATTCGCGCCTGCGAAAAACAAGGCTGCGCTTCCGAAAGCAGTTTTCTTCCACCTCGAATCTATCAAGTGGCCGCCGTGCACTCTGTAGCTTGTAAGCACCCGAACTAATAATTCCATTTACTTTGCATTCATGGCCTTAAGCTTCGAAAACACAGTATTCGTATCGATTCGGGCCCCGTTTTTGAGAGCCAAATTCAAAATAATCGGTGTCGCCACTTTTGAAGCCAGCTTGGGGACATGTTATTTGGTTTTACGCTGCGCTTCTTCGAATGCCTGGCAACGATGTGGATGACACCCGCACTTCTAGCGTGAAAACCACCCGAGAAGCAAGGAGCTCGAAGCGTCCCGCGGCAGACGCAGACGAGGTGGAAAGCCTATGTAGCTGCTCCGTCGCTGATTGGCCACGTCGCCCCCCGGCAGCCGGAGAACGGCACGAAAATGGGTCTCGGGCCAACTCTCCGAACGGCAAAGAAAGGCTGACGTGCGCGAATGAAACCACCCGCGCACGGCAGCCTGAAAACGGCAAACGGCAAACGGCGAGCCGCCGTGCCGCTAGCGTGAACGGGCCATTACGGACACCGGTGGGTGCGGCGGCGGCGGCGGCGGACAACTACTGCGCGAAAAACGGTCCTTGTTGTGATCTCATAACAGCTTTCGCTGTAAAATTGTTCCGAATTAGGTGGAGCTCGAATTAGTGGGCGGGGGCTAAACTGAACGGCCATCGCGCCACACTGCGTGGGCAGAATCCAAAGAAGCCACCTCTGAATTCGTTATCGCTAATTAGGCGATACTACGCGTTTGTGGCAGGTGATTCCGTGATTTCAGTTCGTGGAGGTCTAACGACGAACAGAATTATTTGATCAGTCTGTGATACGTCATAAACGAGCACCGGCATTCATTCATGTGAGCGGTGAGCCTTCAATGTCGAAATATATGCTCTAAAACACGTTTATTGACATGTCAGAGTTAACACAATCAAAGTAAAAGCAATCAGCTTGCGTTTCTTCAGTCACGAATCTATCATCATCGTTTGCAGCTTGCTCAAAAGCTCCAGCGTAGAGTCGAAATTCCCATCTGCTGAGAAATGCTGCGTTTCGTCATTTTGCATCTCTAGTAAATTTGGCTTGGTTGTGGTTTTGCAACAAATCGTGATCACTCTGGGTAGACTTCTATGAGGGGCGATGAAAACCAGGGGCTCCCAACTTCGAATTAACCCTTGGGGACACCAACGATTTCGAATTATCGGGTATTCTCCGCCATAGAAATAAACAGGCCCGTGCCGGAAACAGGGCGTGTGTTCGAATCAACCGTAAGTTCGAATTAATCGAGTTCCAATTAACGAGCTTTTAATGTACAACTGAGTAGCGATATCCTGTATTCAATTATTTAACCAAATATTCTGCAACTCCTTCAGCAAAGTGTCGGCAAGACGCAACCATTAACTAGCTTTTCTTTTTTTCTTTCTTGCTCCATTCGTCGGGCAAGGTGAACGACTTCGAACTAATAGTACGAATAACTGTTTGAGGAGGCTCAAGGTGGCGTTACCAGCGCTACCTCTGCTACATACAGCTTTCGGTAACGCGGAAAAGGAAACAGTTTTAAAGGGGCCCTCAAGTGAAGAATTGTTTTTTTCGTAAAAATTAATTACTATTTCACAACACCAGAATCGCCACACTTGCTGTGGAAACAAGCTTGGTGATCGAGCGAGCAAACGAGCAGAAAGAAAAAAAAGAAGTGGTGGCGCTAACTTGAAGTTGCTGCACCAATTGCCGTCGCGGCATAGATTTTGACGGCGCCTATTTAGGCTCCCGTAGTTCGTAATCGGTAAAAATCAAGTGCATTGTTCTCTGACGGGGACAGAGGCTGAGCGTACGAAGTTTCGGGAAATTTCATGGAGCCAATTTCAGCAAAATACGAGAAAAAAGTTACCTACGCGAAATTTGAAAACGGAAACTGTAGTATTGATTTCATCCTCTCTTAATAAAGCTATGATGATCAAATAAATTGACAGTGGAGTTGTCAGGGCATAATTTATCAGTCTACACTTACGCATAGTTCCACTTTTGTGTCCATTGAAGTTCGAGTTCTGTTTTACGGCATTCATTCGTCGCTACCAGTGCTCGTCTACGTTAAAAAAAAACTTACGTTTGCCGGATCGTCGTAATACGGGCCGGAGAAGTTCTTGCAATCTTGGAAGGCAACGTAGCGGTCCGGAGCATCTTCCACCAGCTTCGGGGCATAGTACCGCCCGCTGAGTCCCACCGATATGAATAGAGGCAGGTGTGGGTGCGACTTCCTAACCATGTCAAGGATTGGCAGGGTGTCATTCTGTCCACATAGAAAAAACAAGGAGGTCGGCGCGGATGTAAAGTAATCGTGCAAAAGTTCTCATAATAACAATTCATGGGGTTTCACTTTTTTTACAGCGCAGTGTGTCGTCCTCTTTCTTGTCCGTGTGTTCCCGCGCTAGTAGTATACTGTCATGAACTTCCAACAAGCCCAAGCCGCTACCCTTGTGATCACTACCAAAGCCAGGAATAGCCGTTGTTGACGACGTCGGAAGTTTTGGCCGTATCGTTTTCTTTAACGTGCACTGAGATCGCGCAGTATACGGACCTCAATAATTCTGGCTCCATCGATATGTGACCGCCGTGGCAAGGATTGAATCTACGATTTATGGGTGAGCGTTCCATTACCATAACCACTACACCACCGCGGTGGAACACGAAAGTTGTGGCGCGATGCCTTTGAAGTGACCTTCAGGCAATGGGTAGAGTGGTGGCTTTGAGACCAACGTGGCAGGAAATTTATATCCCAATATTGAATTGCATCTATTTACCCCTTCAGTTATCTTCAAAGCCAGCAGTAGTCACAACAATTCAGCGATAAGCCAACGCTAGTCAATGTGATTGCGTAAATTGAGTTCACGGAGATCTAATAAATAACACAATTATTTGATCAGTCAGTGATACGCCATAAACAAGCACCTACATTCATTCACGTCTGCAGTGAGCCTTAATGTCGGAATATATGACGCTATTTTTGCTCTAAAACACGTTTATTTACATGTCAGAGTTGACACAATCGGAAGTAAAAGTAATCAGTAATTTGGATTTGCTTGTGTTTCTTCAGTCGCAAATCAATCAGCATCGTTTGCAGCTTGCTTAAGAGCCCCAGCGGAGAGTCCGAATTCCCTTGTGTTCAGGCAAAATGCGAAAAAGTAAACCAAGGTTTACATACATGAATCAGAAAAAAAATCACCGCCCAAGAACTCCGTACAAATGGTTAACCAGCGAAGCTGAAATGTGCGGCCCCGGTGTTTAGCAGTGGGTTCAACCCGACGCTGCACTGAAGCCTTCCACAATTATCGTTGCCACGTTGTGGTCGAACCACAGGCGGTCACAGACGTCGCAGCCGAAGCCAAAGTGCCGCTGGAGAAACTCTCGCCTAAAGCGGGCGTTCGCCCCAGGCGAACGCGCTCCCGCAATCATCACGTCGACGCTGTTCTGCCCGCAACACCGCTTCTTCGACGCGCCGTTGCTGCAGGCGTTTGACCCTGCAAGCGTCGTACCCAAGCTCGCGCGCCATTGGCGCGCGAGCTTGGGTACGACGCTCAGAATGACGTAACTGATAGCACAGCCAATGGAGACTGCTCGTGACACAGATGCCGAGCGGTTTTTCGTTTCTCCTAACCATATACAGCTGTCGCTGTAAAACTGGGAAACTACTTTATTGTGTTGCCCTATCTACCGACTAATGATAACGCAACAACTGATAGTCACCTTTACTGCCGCAGGTATCTGCAAACGATTCAACATCGCCCCGATTTGGCGTCGTAAGTAAGGGGGTAGCATGTTTAACAACAGTACATTTTAAAATACTGGTTAAATTTCGACAAGGTCGAGTTGAAGACGTCGATATTTTCCTTAATTCCAACATATAGGTGATTCCTGCCCTTGAATCTAACTTCTACGGCCTTTTTATTACTTTTTTTTTCGTTAAAGACCGAAATGCGGCGATCACATGTTTAACATGTAGGTGTCATTAGGTGTCACAAATTCTCTATCCGAGCGAAGCTACGCCTATGCGAATTCCACCAAAAAAATCACGGACGACCGTTTCACTTCGAATACTGCGTTTGTTGTATCTTAATGCACGGGAACAGAAAAAGTGACGTAATTGTGGTGTTACATTTTCACTGTTTTCGCCTACGCCAGGAATGCCGCACTGTGGCGCAAACTCTTGAACTACAAGAAGCGAAGCTTGTTACGAGTTACAGATTTCGCTGGCGACCTTGTCGTAGGCGAAAAAAGTTCAGTGGCTGCCGGACCCAGAAATGCGGCCTCCGAGGAGGCACCGGTCACATGCGGCCTTGTATGCGCTGTTCTCCAACAACTGTTGCGTTTTCGATCATGGCCTTGTCGGTGATCAGCTGTTGCAAATATGATAATCTGATATTTTTTGTTTGGTTTGGTTTTGTTTTTATCAAGGCCACTTGCCGTTTCTCGTTGCCACATCAAGGCCACTTGCCGTTTCTCGTTGCCACATTTCCTTGTTGCCTGGATGTGAACGCATGACCTCAAGTTCCGCTACCGACCCCGGAACGTTATTACTTGGGCACAGGGCCAACAACGTACGCGCGGCCTCAAGTCACGTCCCCACCACTCAGAGCTGTTTCGATTCCACAGGCCGTAGAAAGACAGAAAGAAACTATGAGAGAAAGAAAGACGGAAAGGAAGAAAGAAGTAGCATAGGTCAGGCAGGCACACACGAAGCTTTGCTTGGCGTCATCATCCCGATGGGGCAGTGTGCTCCTGAATTTTTCACTTTTCCTGTTGAGGTGTAATTATGCTAATCTGGCTTTTCAAAAAAAAGAAAAACGCAGCTACGGGTGGCATGTGCACACCTTTCATCTTTTTAACTGTGTTGTAAAGATGACCTGAGTGTACGTAGTGAACATTACCGCGCTTTAATAGTTTTAATAATTTTAAGACATTTATTAGGACACATTCCGAATTTCCGATACGCTCTGTTTACTTATAACGAACAGGGAAATTAAGATACGCTGCATTCTCTATATCCGCACAAAATGACCACCTTGCGCACCTTCCAGGCCCGCTGCAGAAAATACGCAACCGATTACAATTACTTGCTTTAAAATGTAATTGATTGCAGCGGTCTATTACAGCCCGAGAAAACTAACTCTAGCTACAAAAAAACTCCTACGCCTGGCGTGGTAGAGAGAAGGCTGGAGGCTTCCGTGAAGGCTGGTTAGCTACAATAAACTCCTACGCCTTGCGTGGTAGAGAGAAGGCTGGAGGCTTCCGTGAAGGCTGGTTAGCTACAATAAACTCCTACGTCTGGCGTGGTAGAGAGAAGGCTGGAGGCTTCCGTGAAGGCTGGTTAGCTACAATAAACTCCTACGCCTTGCGTGGTAGAGAGAAGGCTGGAGGCTTCCGTGAAGGCTGCTTAGCTACAATAAACTCCTACGCCTTGGCGTGGTAGAGAGAAGGCTGGAGGCTTCCGTGAAGGCTGGTTAGCTACAATAAACTCCTACGCCTTGCGTGGTAGAGAGAAGGCTGGAGGCTTCCGTGAAGGCTGGTTAGCTACAATAAACTCCTACGCCTTGCGTGGTAGAGAGAAGGCTGGAGGCTTCCGTGAAGGCTGGTTAGCTACAATAAACTCCTACGCCTTGGCGTGGTAGAGAGAAGGCTGGAGGCTTCCGTGAAGGCTGGTTAGCTACAATAAACTCCTACGCCTTGCGTGGTAGAGAGAAGGCTGGAGGCTTCCGTGAAGGCTGGTTAGCTACAATAAACTCCTACGCCTTGCGTGGTAGAGAGAAGGCTGGAGGCTTCCGTGAAGGCTGGTTAGCTACAATAAACTCCTACGCCTTGCGTGGTAGAGAGAAGGCTGGAGGCTTCCGTGAAGGCTGGTTAGCTACAATAAACTCCTACGCCTTGCGTGGTAGAGAGAAGGCTGGAGGCTTCCGTGAAGGCTGGTTAGCTACAATAAACTCCTACGCCTTGCGTGGTAGAGAGAAGGCTGGTAGACTTAGTGTGGCTTCTGTTATATACTTTTACAGGTTCTTAACTTTCAACGGGAGCTGTTTTTGAAAGTTGTGCTCGCCAATTCTTTTACGTTTCGTCGTCTAGAGTCAGCTGCTACACTGAACATTATCTCGATGCGTACACTGGAGAGAATGGCGGCATTGTAACATTGGGACACCTTGCACCAAAGCTCCTAGTTGCGCACTCTGTCGACGCTATTGACGATGTCCTCTATTAAGCGTCGCGCTTCGCTCTTGCTGGTACTAGGGTAAGGCGTTGCACGTAAGGCCATGGAAAAAGAGAAAAAAAATAGGTGCTGAAGAGATCCCCCGTCTGGCAGGATGGTGGGTTCCGACAGAACGGTCGCATGTATTTTTCGGGACAAGGATGGCCTTAGAAGACTTGTTACAACTTCCTCTAGGAAATAAAAACAGGTAATTGACAACGGTTAGTTAATGACTGGAAAATGTAATTAAATTGCAGAATACGTTAGTTTCGGCAAAGTAATCGATTATATTACAAAATTACAAGATAATTAATTTCATTACAAGCGACCGATTATTTGTACCGCGTTACATGCAACTCTTGCAGCTACCAACGTCGTCAGCGCTTGTAGTCGAGTTTTCGCAGGAGTCAAAAGAGTGCAAGTGAGTGTAAGCATGCATGGGCGCAGAGCGTGCTTTAACAATGCCTTACATAGAAGGCATAAAGTACAAGTGTGATGCAGTTAAGGAAAAATGAGAACTAGTTTGATGACATCTTAGTAATATCAATCAATCAATCACTCAATTAATTAATCAATCAATCAAACAATCAATCAATCAATCGATCAATGTTATTTTTCTTGCACAATTAAGAAGAGAATGAATGACTAAAATCTAAGATGGGGCTTGAGGAGGGTCCTGGCTCCTCATACACTTCACAGTAGGGCTCCGCAGAAGCGTCTCGAATAAACGCAACCTTGAGACAAAATATCGCTTGAGACAAAATTCACTCTCAATCGAAACTGGAAAGACTGTACACATACATAGGTACATATATCCTAATAAAAGGGCATCCATCGACATCGGCGTCAGCAGGAGTGATGCAAAAAACTACCCTCGCGTTAAGAGGCCACATTATGACACCGTCATGACGTCACAAACGGAAGAAACTTGTAACGTCATCATGATGTCGCCATGACGTCACGTAACATTGCTGCACACGATGACTTCACCACATGATATCCACGCTCGGTCTAAAATGGGTCGAATATGGAGGCAGTGCTAAACCAAGTGATGTGCAAAAAGCCTGCAGTGCCTCCAATCCAGGAAGCAGTGCATAATCACGTTAGGTGCAGACAGCCTTCGCAAGGGGGGAGGAGGAGGATCAATTCTTTGACTGAGAAGAAAACGAAGATGGCCTTCACCTTCGAGTGTCTTCAGCGATTCGATACAGGAACCTGTGAGATTTTTAAAAGACCGGCTGGCTTAAATTGGACAAGTTGACGACTTTGAGATTTCGCTTCCTTCCAATAACATAAGCGCTTTCTGCACATCGTCCGCGATGACCGAACCTCGCACATCACATGCTTCACATGCAGGCCACAGTAAGAGCCACAAATGCTCAGTTTGAGCAGAACTATGGTGAAGCGAATAAATAAATCATGGCCAATCAATTTGCTTCCGAAAGCTCCACGCGCTTTAATATTGAATATCCGTGCCAGAATTGTCCGAGTACATACACCACAAGTGTCCGAGTACTGTATAACATTATAAATACATACATTTACACACCATATGCACAATCATCCGCCTACTTAGTCATTGCTAACGTACGCACACGATTGAAATATCAGAACAAGAATTATGATAAACAATACTATAATTTTTAAGGAGGGGTTCGGCGCGACTCTTGTAAGGGTGTAGAGCCTCACAACAATAAGGGGGGGGACAAGTGTCTTAAAATAGCAAAAAGTTTTAAAAAATGTTGACTTTCGGAAATCACAATTTGACGTATTTATAGTGCAAATTATGCTCTGGAAAAATATGTTATGGCCAAATACCCTTCCATTTTCTTAGACACTCAAGAGATTAAATTTGGAGTGTTTTTAAAAATTGAAACGCAATTTTCTTGGCTTTGTTATTTTCGTGAAGGGAACCTGCCTTATGGAAGTTTTGGGGACGTTTCTGTGAACATATTTAAACAAGTTTGGTATCATTCTTTCGCGCAGCACTTGAACTGCAGCTTTTCTTTCTTAAGCTCAATTTTTCTTCAGCTCAATGTTGCCTTCCAAGTCTGAAAATTATTTCTGATCAAAGAAATAGCAGTTCTGACACCTAATTTTCCCTTAGCCTGTGGTGTGGACCTTTTAGAAAAATCATAGTTTTCAAAACTAACTTTTTTAATTGTAAGTTACCATAACGACCCATAAGAAATTACCTCATTACTATGGAAAAAATTTGTCATTTCTTCCTTTCTAAACGAGATATCAGAAATCTGTTTGCAGATTTGAAATCTCCTTTCAAAGGTACATACGCATGGCAATTTTCATTAAGATACGATAATAAATAAAACACTTTTTTTTAAAAACCTCACCCCCCCTTTAACTCAATTCAGCGGACGTAGCAAGGTTTTCGTGTGTTTTTTCTGTATCAATACTACTTTGCTATTTAAAGTAGTTGAAGAAAACAATAAGCTGCGGCTAAACATTATAAAGAAATACACCTGTCTGGTAACTCGGTTATTATAGAAGGAAAGCTTCCAAGATCGCAACAGACGAGTTGCAAAAGCTACAAGGTGGATTTCTTGCACAACAAACATTCATGCGCAATGCCGGTGTCTACTGTCCTCGCTACAACTGTTACATGCAGGGCACCGTTTTCTCGTGTTTGGCCATTTGCTGGGCTAGAAGGGCACCTACTCACCATTCATTGTGCATTAATGCACAATGGCGGTGCCTCTCGTCCTCGCTACACTGCACGTAACAATTCTAGCGACAACGGGAGGCACCACCATTGCGCATGGATTTCGTTGTGCAGGTGAGCTGCTGTGTACTTTTTGCAACTGCCCCGTTGGAGCCATCGAAGTAGTCAGGGGAGTAGGGGTCGTGGTTAGGGGGTTCATACTCCTCCCCCCGCAATTTTAAAATTTTGCATGTATTTTACATACACGCACACACAAACGCACGCACGAACATACATAAAGTGTTGTTAACCCTCCTCCGCCCGGAAAAAAAATTCTGGCCACGCTTCTGGTTGGAGTAACATCATATCTGATCCTTTTCTACGAAAATTCGAATAGCGTGCTTAGCTCTTGGTAAGCGTACGTACCAGTGTGTGTCCGTAAGTCTTGTTAAAACGACTGCTGTGGGTTATCGGGAACCATCGAATGTTGGGCGGCAGTATTGCGCAGTCGGGGAAACTTGCGTCCGAATACGAGATGTGGCCGATTGCGATAAACATGGACGGCACGAATATAGTTCTGCGAGAAACACAAAGGCAAAAAAAGAACGCGGGAAGTTCCGTTCATATGAGAATATCCTCAGTAACACGGTCGCCATAGAATGAAATTTCAACTGCACGACAGGAGCTGACCTACTGCTATTTTTGTAGCACCGTAACCAACATGAACAGCTTGAAATGGACGGGCACGAGGAAGGGAGGCTAACTATCGGGCGCTAACTATTAGCGAATGGTTCGTCCATATAAATTTGATGAAACTTACATGCTTTAACAAAATGGTATGCGTTTAGACGAGCTGCCTATAAATATCAGTGCTAAGAATATGAAAAAAAGCAGTGCTAAGGATATGAAAAAAAAAATAAAGCTTGTGCACAGTATTTTCACAACACTTCGTACTATTGGAAACGTATGTCAGAACGTGCGCCAACGTTAATGTACACTCTGAAGAAAATAAAGTTAGTAAATAGTTAGTAAATAAACGTAATTACTAGATGCAAGCGCATTTTACTATACTCTCGTGGCACTTTACCAGCCCACAGCAAGTAAAGATTGTAAATAGTGCTCTTTCTTACTGAGCAGGTAGGCTTTCTTAGATATTTTATGTAGGCACTTCTATCTTAGGAGATGTTTCGTAGATGCCTGTGACTGATCAGTAACCAAAGAGGTTTGTAGTCGGAAGGATTCTTTTTCTAACATACATTGAGTGCAATGCGGATATAGAATTGCGCGAGCGTTACTAGAAATGGAGTTCTCACATAAATATTTACGCTCGGATGCATCCTAAGAAAAAAATATCGGCTCCAGCCACAGTCATCCTTGTCTTTCGCAGAGAAACTTTGCATAAATGCTTCATCCAATTGCGTTTAGCGACTTTCATGACGTCAGGGGCTTCCAGATTGTTTCAGGCAGTTGACTTTCCCATGGAGCACACGCTTGTATTGTTGGTTCTATGTCATGACTTTGACAACCGCCGTAAGGTTCGTCAGAGATTCTGACATTACTGCTCAGCCAAGCGTAATGTTTTAGATAGTAATGAGGAACTTTATCACTGTACGTATTCCTAGTAGTTACATTACCGGAGAAAGAAATTACGTACAGTTTGAGCACAAACCAGCTACAAGGCTGTGTTTTGCGGGTGAAGGCATGGCGCCGCGGTTGTATGGGTGGAGCTTACATTTTTGCTTCAGTTCTAACCGACTACATATGGGCCCACATGTGTAGAAAAATAAAGTCAGACGTAAGTCAGCGCCGTTGTCGCACATTCTTCCTCTTGTGCCCTTGCCAGATTTCCACGCTGTTTTTTTTGCCAGTTATAACCAGACCTACCACCGCACGGTGGATGCTGCACAGCAATGTTTTGAAAGCCTGGCGATTTTTTGGAGTTCTACCGTTAAGATTGCGCGCTAGACGCGACAGGTCGCGTTTGTGCGAGAGCTTGCGCGAGCGCCTTGAAGGTTCGATCATAGATGCATCACAGATCGGCGCTGGAAGGTTCGATCACAGATGCACAAAAGACGACGCGTTACTCCCATCATCAGATTACCGACAACCTACGCCCGTACTTGTCCCTTTCTCTGAACTTTAAACGTTGCTTCGTTCACTGGTCAAAGTTCGCCGAATAAAGTGTTTCAAGTTCGCTGGCTGGGTTTCGCATTCTTTATCTTCACAACCACGTCACAATAAGTACTTTCATGCTGCGCCGCAGTCAGATAATGAGGCATTCTACTGGCGCGATATTTTCCACATCCAAAAGAAAGGCGCTAAATACGGCATAGCAACGTTGAGCAAACTGATCACTCACCTCATCAAATTAACGGTCGTGTAATTCTCGGCGAAGTCGATGGACAAGCCAAGTACATAAAACGAGCCTGGGGAATTAATGTGAAGGTAGAATGCCTGCAACGGAACATGAGCCTTCTGAAAACCATGCATAATTTGTAGAAACCTTAACCCCAGTGGCATAGGCAGAAATTTTTTTCACCGAGTGAAATCTCGGTGATACGATCACAGGTCATACGAATTTCGGGTGATACAAATTTTTCTTTGGTCCCGGCCAGGGCACATTGGCCTGCAATGCAATGAAGTACGGTTGTTGCGAACCGATTTTCCGCCCGCGACGTTTGATACGAACGTACGCTACCGCCCAGGTACGAAGAGGTGCTGTCGGCGCTCTCGCGGAAGACGCGCCAAGTGTGCGAGCGCGGCAACGCAAGCGCGGTCACGCACGCCGCACCGCCAAATCGTCAGAATCATGGTGTGAGAAAAATAGTTTTTTTACGGTCAGAATTAACCTTCAGAGACGTGTCACGGTCGCCGAAATTATGTGCGCCAATCTTTGAGGCTCTAATGTGCCTCCGTGTGCCTTCGCGTTTAGATCACAGAGGGAATTGGTGCCATGCTTTTGTTGTAACGCGTCGACGAGGGCTGCTGTCTTTGTAATTGCGCATACGTGCCTGCTTCGTGCATCAGACATCTTATGAAAGGTGGACGAGGAGCGAAAGAAGGCGAGGACAATCTTGGCAAAGGAGTCAGGCCTCACAACCCCAACACCTCCATAATAACGAAATCGTAACATAGGACCGTGGTTCCGAAATTTTGCGGCCTTGATCTATCGCGTCAAAGCGTTTCTTCTGTTACTTTCGCCGCAGTACTCCGTTTTTATGCGAAAAAGCCTACTAAAATTTGGAAGGAGCTACTGCTGTCGCGGGTCACAACGCACCTGGTTCATTAAACACGCGCGTACGGGCCGTACATTTACGATTGCTGGTATGATTGCCGACATCTAAAAACCTAACTGACAATCATTATGAGTTCTTCCTGACGTTACTGCGGCCCTGAAAAATATGAAATGAAAACGTACGCCAGCTTCCTTTTGTCGCATGCTAATTTTCCATGCTTTCTGGTGATACGAATTTCGCATGATACGAATATTTCTTGTGGTCTCCTGAGATTCGCATCACCGAGGTTTCACTGTATTGTGCAATAGTTCTATAGGCTTTCAAAAAAACAAGCAAAAAAGAGACAAAACATAATAACCATTATCCTAAGTAATGAATGAGTGCAAAAAAAGATAACTCAAAAACATTTTGACTCAGTTTCACATGAAGCACGGCAGAAGAATATAACAGAAAAAAAAAGAAAAGCAAGCACTCTGAAATAAAATGATAACAACTGTACCATGTTACATCACAAATATCAAATATACAGCTAAGATAAACAATGATAACAGTAATAGCGATAGGGTCACTAATATGTTGCCGACAGCACGGTTTGGCAAGCCAGTTCGACGAATTTATCCGCAGTGGGCTGTGTGACCACCGCCTCCGATAAAGCATTCCACTCCCGAACAGCCCGCGGAAAGAACGAAAAACTAAACGAATTGTTGGTGCAAAAGTATTCTTGGAG
Organism: Rhipicephalus appendiculatus; assembly: GCA_030522465.1. NCBI lineage: Eukaryota > Metazoa > Arthropoda > Arachnida > Ixodida > Ixodidae > Rhipicephalus > Rhipicephalus appendiculatus. The sequence goes on along the minus strand of JALIZH010032982.1, from coordinate 1,990,206 downwards.
TGTAAGGTGGTTCTTATGGCGAGTTTCTCTGGAAGTGTTGTAGGAAATGTAGGTGTTCGAATCTATTTTAGTTTTGTTATGCAGGATTAGGTACAAAAATTTGAGTCGGAACAGCATTGCACGATTAGCTAACGTGTGAAGGCTAAGCTGTGATAGCATTTGCGTAGGCGAGTCGGTGCGTCGATATCTGTTACAGATAAAACGTGCGGCTTTTCGTTGTACAGCCTCAATAGTAGCTATGCGATTTTTGCTAGACGGGAACCATGCCACACTCGCATATTCTAAGATAGGGCGTATAATCGTCACGTAGGCCAAAAGCTTGGCTTCCCTTGTAGAGTATCGCAGGGCCCGCTTTAAGAACATCAGCTTTCGCATTGTTTTGCTTGTGACGTGTTCTACATGTGCCGACAATCCCAAATCTGACGATATGACAACGCCCAAGTTCTTATACTGACTGACGGTGTTTAGGATGATATTATCATAGCCGTACGGAAAAGTAAGTTGGGATTTCTTTTTAGTTAATGTCATCGTAACTGTTTTATCAAAATTGATGGCCATTTGCCAGCTATTACACCATTGTGCTAACAAAGCAAAATCCTTGTTAAGACTAATTTGATCTTGCTGGCTTCGTATTTCTCTATACAGAACGCAGTCATCTGCGAATAATCTGATCTTGGATTGGACCTGGCAAGTTATGTCATTTATAAACAGGAGGAAGAGAATAGGGGCCAAAACAGAACCCTGAGGTACTCCAGAAAGGACCGGCATAATTTCGGAAGTGCTGGCTCCTAGCTGAACAAACTGGCGACGGTCAGTTAAATAGCACTTAATCCAGCGAAAAGCAGGCCCATCCCCTAATGTATGTTTAAGCTTTACAAGAAGTTTAGCATGGCAGACACGGTCGAAGGCCTCTCCTGTTTCAATGTACAGTAAAAATTCGATTACATCTCTACATCCATGTTTCACTTTCGTGTAATACCGATTCCCATGACGGAGGGATCAACCATGTTTTTTTCCAGTTCCGCCTTGTCAAGAAGGCCATTTACACAACGTAAAGTTAATACTGTAGATATGAATTACAAAAGGAAAGGTAATGCATACAGGAAATTTAAAGCTATCTTTTACTGTGCAGTTGCATGTTCCTATTTTGCTTCACGCTTTCGGAGCTCCATCTGCATTATTGATCTAGTACAATCGATTCCAAATGTAATGTTTTTCCTAGTCCTAGGACACTCAAATTGATCAACATCAGTTGAAAACGGTGATACAATCAAAGTGCGCGCATTTTTCTTCTGTGCTATGCATCTCATTGTTGGAACAACTGCGCTCCCGAATTGCGCCCGCTTACTATCGCAAAAACGAATCACGAAGAGTACCGTTATTGTCTGCAGACTTGCATGAGCTTTGCCAAAGACAACGTGATCAAGTTTATGTTCTGGTAATGTGCACTGCATCGCAAGACTACGTACCTTTGTCTACCCTTCGGATAGTTTTATCAGCCTTTTCATTAGACGTTTACCAAAAAATATGCTGTGATTAAGATATGTTAGTGATTAAGATTTATTTGAAAAAAAGAAAAAAAAACTTAAGTAAGCATGCAGACGGAATGCGGAACTTAATGATTCGTGCATGTAATATGATGTAATATAATGTAATATATGATGTAATATAATGTCTCGTGATATGATGAACTCTTAGCGTGGGAAATTATGACGTGTTTTCTTGACCGCCAACCAGTGACTGCAGAAAAGGGGCGAATTTAGACGACACGATGTTTTGCCAATGAGTCCTTGATATATTTCTTAATTTTCAAAGGTTCTATGGACATGCATTCAGACGCTTGATGCGAGATCCACTTTTTACGCAAGATCTTTCCACACTACATATTCCAAAGATTACGCTACTGAGTCAAGCGACCAAGTACCAGACAGAGACGGCTGTAGATACATGGAATAAACATTGAATAGAAACCTTTTTTAGTGGAGCAGATGCACCAACGTGTATGCGCCTGTGAAAGAGGACGAGAAAAGACCCGCGCTGTGATTGCGCGAAAGCCAGTGCCGTCTTTGCTAGCCGTGCATTGCTTTACCCTACGGTCTTCCTTCGTTACGCCCTCATAACTTCAATAAACCTCATCACATTTGGTGGAGGTTGCTGAAATCCCCCAAACCGACCTGGAGCTCCGCTCTCGCAAGTCACCAGAGAGACCATCCGGACATGACCGACGCAGTACCTGCTCAGCCAGCTTCCACCGGCTGCCCCGTCCCCCCTGCCCCGTCCCCCCCTGCCCCGGCGCTACCCGACAACGGGACCCACCCATCTTCAGCGGAAGGCGGTGAGCACGACGTCGAAGACTGGCTCTCCTTATATGAACGCGTAAGCGCCAGTGACAAGTGGGACTTTGTTCACTACCGTATACTTCCATTTATAAAAGACTGGAAAAAAGAGCTAACTATACTCCGCGACAGCTTTTCTTGACAGCACTGTGGAAGCTACAGAACCAAAGCGCATGTCTGCTGCCGCGCCAAAAAAATAGTACTGAAGTTTATTGATGATTTTCTCATTTGCCTTGCTGAAATAAACACTGCTTTATTTATTATGAGACTTAAACAGCTGGGGGAAGTTGCGGGCAAAATACAGTTATCGTTCACCTTGCAAGAATGCTTTCCTTTTCTTTCCATTTCTTAGACAGCACCACCTTTCCAGCCCACCCGCTTTCCAAGGAAACATGGCATCCGTGACGTCACTGTCCGGCCGAATACGCGCTGTTTAGTTCTCCAAGAAAAATATACTCGTAATAGGACACTAAAATGTACACTGGACAATAGAAATGTTTATCCAATTCATAATTTTCATGTATTTGTTCTTTTAAACGCGTTAACGATGTGAGCGAGCAAAACCGAAATCAGCCGCAAGCTGCCGAACTACTTGCGGAGCAACACGAATGTGTGGAAGCCCCGCCTCCTCCGTAGCCTTCGCTCCAGTGTCAAGATAAGTTGTCGCCGAGTATAGCAAAATTTTCAAAGCGCCAGCCGCAGCGGTGGTAGAGTAGTTACTGTGTTCGACTGCTGACGCGAACGACGTCGCTTCGATCCCGGCCGCGGTGGTCGCATTTTGATGGAGTCGAAACGCTAGAGGCCAGGGTAAGCGCAAGAGTCTCCTTGATTTAAGAACACGTAATGGAATCCCAGGCAATCGAAGTTTCCGGACCTCTGCATTACGGAGTGCCTGATAATCATATCGTGGTTTTGGGCTCGTAAAGCTCGAAAAATCATTATTGATTGTGGTATTGCAAAGCTCCGAGCTAAGTGGTCTCGAAATATCAGCGCGATAGAAATGAAGCAATACTAGCCAGATCATACACATGAAGCAGAAAACAGTCGCCATGCTTTCGCCGACCGACCACTGTTCGAGGCACAATCATCGTTAGACGGGAAGCAATTTTGGCAACCCCGCATGTACATTATAGTCTCCTCAGCAGTCTCATCGTCGTGGATTCGCTTCTCAGACATGAAAAAAAGGGGTCTGTTCCAATGGAGGATTTCTGACATATCAGCACACTGGCGATTCTAAAAAAACATTATAGCAATTCTATAAGGGCAGAATGGTTAAGAAGTGAATCAAATGTATCCTCCCCCCCATCTTTTTCCCCTTCCTTATCCCCAGTGGGATGCATCCTCCGCTGGTCGGCGTACATTAGTAGCGCAACTTCGTTGCTCCATTTTGTTCTAGAAAATAATATAGTGCACTGCTCAGGACAAACGATGAGTAGACATGCTTCCAAATTACGACTACAAGAACAACTGGTATTTTTTCCTCTGCCACCTTTAATCAGCAGTGACTTCGACATCTGCCGATAGCCCTTCCTTCCCGCCCCACTCCTCCTCCTGGCAAATGAGGAACCTACCTGTTAACCCTGGTCCCCAGACGTCGTCCGCACTAAGTAGTCAATGGGGAATGACAGAATTGTAGGTTGTTAGACGGTCAGCACGCAAGCAGACACAGTAAATGGGCGAGAGTCGAGTAAAACGCATGATGTTTATATACTTCTTAGAAATGCACGGAATATTTAAACAATGGCAAATGAAAAAAACAGTGCCCTGCACGCCTGCGGGGAACGCGCAGCACAGTCACAGCGAAAGCTTGAGGAACGGCCTGTCTAGAGCTGATAGTAAACTCTTTTGGGGTGACTACTGCAACTAGATTTGCAAGGCACCCACTACGCCATAAATCATCATGATTTTGCCACACTGGAAGAGCAGCCATTATGTCATTATTCATGGTACCCACTAATCGTCTTTAACGACGTCGCAAAATTATGTCCCGAGTCCTTTGTAATACGTGGTAAGCTAGAAACCATTGAGTCATTATGCAAAGCGCATTGTGTGATGCCTAGTTATTTTACTCTGCTATCACGCTGTACTTCATCTTTTAACGTTATTCCTCGCCCGATATGCCGCTTGTATTGGGTGTTTTTGCGAAGGAATTTCAAGCACCGGCACCGCTCTGTGGAAAATACACACTAAACAAATTATGACCCCTAAGGGTGTAAATGACCTTGTCGCCAGACGAACACCCTTTGCCACTTAATGGGTGATCGAAAAAGGGTGCTAAGAAAGGGCACAGAGCTCAGCACCCTTAACAAAGGGTGCACAACATAAAATTTCAAAGGGTGTAACGGTTGCACCCTTTATAAAGGGTGCTATCGTGCCATAACACCCCTTAAAATGGGTGCTGGAAGGGTGCTCCACATCGATGTACCGGTCGAGCAAAAACCTGGGATGGATGCTAGAGATGGCCACAAATGTAGAATGACCTATACTCTGTAGACAATGCCGTGTGACAGGCCACATACACTCTTAAACAATGGAGTGACCCAAGTTCCATTTAGGGAGAAACGGCGATGTCCCCAATATTCGTCTTTAAGTGGGGTAACGTTTGTCCCTTTTGACACACAGAAACGTTCTTCCCCCGTCAAAATCAAGATGGCTGACACCAGGTTAGCGTAGCGAGCAATAAGATTTGGCTTAGCGAGTGCAGCGATTTAGCGAGTACACGTTTATGCCTTAAGCGACGCACGTTGGATACTACAGAATGGCGTCTTGGCGGATAGTGGAGAGAGGGGCCCATTCGTGGATTGTGCGCGGACACCAGAACGCTGATGCAGCGCATTTACATACCCATTTATTAGCAAGCACACGTTTGATGGTCTGCGAGACACATAGTACACACATACTCAATGAATTCAATACACAACTCATACATATGCATACAATATAACCCATACTATAAACAAATCACAACCGCCGCGTACGCACAGATGTGTTTACACATACCCCAGTACGAAGTGCAGACGCTTATTTAGTCACTGAATTACGACCGACGTGGTGGCACAATTCCACGTATTCTTGGTAAACTCTTACAATTCCATGGCTGCATCACAAGATACGCAGACATAATTATAGTGTGGCTATCCCTTAGCCAAGCTCAGCGTTTAGTGAAAAGCTACACAATAATGAACGTGATAAGTTACAGAGCTCATTAAGTTCCCGTGAAAACGACCACCAACCATGCATACCATTCCGGCGATATTTTGAAGGTTGCGCCATCTCTCGACAGTGGCCACAGATAAAATTTCTCTCCGTGATTTCTTTCGTTTTTATTGGTACTCTGAGAGGGCGCAGCATGCAGACCACATTCTGTCGCCTTCGTCGCGTCGACTTCGTTGAGCGGTTTGGCGTTAACATCTGTTAACATTCTATTTACGCGTTTACCACAAGTATGACGATGAGCCATGGATTCATTCAACTGCTAGCCCTTCAATTACAATGCTTCCAATGCGCTAACACCGTCTTAGTTGTATATGCGTACGTTACAACGTGGGTCGTGCGAGAGAAACAAGACAAGATGGCCTCGCACGAGACGGTGTTCTTTCGTGAGCGATGTCAGTGGCTCTTGGCATCGCGGCAGCTCGATTACATGAGTAGAACAAGGCGCAAACGAGGCCGATAGCTCTATAGTTGTAAGTCAAAATCCATGTTGTAGATCCACAAGCTACGTATATAGCCAATGGCTAGTCAGCTTGTAGCGCAACGCCTGGTCCAGCGCCGGCCGTGAGCCGAAGAGGTCCGAGACCGCACGAGTGCCAGAACCAAATGTAGAACTTAGGTTCGGCCGGGTTCTGCCGCAACTCAGATATCCACTACTTTGGTAGGGCTTCTATTCTGACCGTGGTGGCCAACCAGGCGACCTTTAAAAAGCTGGCTGTGTTCGTTGACCACGTTGCTCACACAGTTTTGTCGTTCACTGTACACCCTCATGATGGCTCTTCAGCACCCATTAGTTTTAGCACCCTTCTTGCACCCTAGTTTACCCGCTTCTGATGTATGCCCCCCTTGCGTTCAGCTTGTAGGGTGCTGCGACCCAAACGGGTTGCTCGTGGGTGTGCAGTAGGGTGCCGCACCCTTTTTCGCACCCTTATGGGTCAGAATTTGTTTATTGTGTGCTCGACTGGCATACGCAAAGGGCCGTGGCTCAAATGCCGCTGGATCCTACATATTTTAACGCGATTATGTTAAAGAGCTGGTTTCGCAGAAATTCTGGTGTGGCATCGCTGACGGCATCGTTGGTTGTGACCGAAAAATTGAGCAAGATGCAAATAAAACAAATAATAAAGACTTCGGTTCGAGTGGGAATCGAACCCAGGCCGTCTGCTGGCATAAAGGTGTTCTACCACAGAGCCACGCCATGCTTGAAACTGCTTTGGAAAAAAAAACACTCTATGAATCTCATGTAGTCGAAGGACTCGCATTAACTCGTGTAATAATGCGTGGCAGAAGCGTTGAACCGCGCCAAGCGGGAAAATATGTGAATTGCGCAATGAGTCTGTATTTTAGAGGCCTACCCATTAGAAAGTGCTCAAACATAGCATCGCGTGTTGCAGTCTCTTCCTTCTACTGCGTTTAAGCATCGGCTGCTCCTGGCCTTTGGCGCGGCGTCATCGTCTTGGCAGAATCGTGTCCCCTGCGTGCACTACGCGCGTGGCGGACGAAACCATTGAGCACCTGTTGTGTGTATGCTCAGCCCTTCAAGCACAACGAGCCGTCTTGCTTGTCAGTGTCTACCCGCGGCTCCGTGGCCAGGGTCTACCCGTGGCTACACAGAGGGACTTCCTGTTCCCTGCACGGCATCACACCCAAGTATTCGAGGCGGTTTTTCGCTTCCTTGGGGACACTGGAACGTACAACCGACTATAGCAAGCCACCCGTCGCGTCCTCGGTCATGCACACCATTTCTCTTCTCCGATCTTCTTTACATCTTTAATACCCTCTCCCCCATTCACCTACAATATTAAGCCAAAGTGAACCCTTTCACTGAGAATCGTTGCATCTTGCATGCGTAATTTCAATATACATGGCTGGAATTGTTTGGTGGTGACGGACCCGAAGATATCATCATCATCATCAGCCTGTCTACGCCCACTGCAGGGCAAAGGCCTCTCCCATGTTTCGCCAATCAACCCGGTCATGTGCTTTCTGCTGCCACGTTAAGGCTGGTTCACACCGGCGACTAGCACCGGTCGCGCGACCATTTGCGACTGGTGACCAAAAAAGCGACTGAAAGCGACCGATGTTCACACCGGCAGAGGCTGCATGCGAGCAACCGGAAGTCGCAAACCCAGAGAGTCACGTCCGGATCTCGTTATCATCGAGCCAGAGGAGGGCAATAATAAAAAAAAAAGCGACGAGCCCGGTTGTAAACAAATGCTGACGTCACTTCTGGGCTTCGCTGATTGGTTCCAGCCGTCCTGCGACTGCAGTCGCGCGACTGAAAAGTCGCGCAGCGAGCGACTCAGGAAAAGCAGTCGCTTTGCGACCGAAGCGACTGTTTGCGACTATTTGCGACCAGTTGCAACGCGACTAACTTGGTCGCGCGACCGGTGCTAGTCGCCGGTGTGAACCATCCTTTATACCTGCAAACTTCTTAATCTCATCTACCCTACCTAATATTCTGTCTCCCCCTCACGCGTTTGCCATCTCTTGGAATCCAGTCAGTTACCCTTAATGACCAGCGGTTATCCTGCCGACGTGCTACGTGCCCGGCCCATATCCATTTCTTCTTCTTGATTTCAACTATGATATCCTTAACCCCCGTTTTGTTCCCTGACCCACTCTGCTCTCTTCCTGTCTCTTAAGGTTACACCTATCATTTTCCTTTCCATCGCTCGCTGCGTCGTCCTCAGTTTAAAGTTGAACCCTCTTTGTAAGTCTCCGGGTTTCTGCTCCGTAGGTAAGTACCGGTAAGATGCAGCTGTTATATACCTTCCTCTTGAGGGATAGTGGTAGACTACCATTAATGATTTGATAATGCTTGCCGAATGAGCCCAATCTCATCCTTATTCTTCTAGTTATTTCACTCTCATGGTTCGGCTCCGCGGTTACTACCTGTCCTAAGCAGACGTACTCCTTTACAACTTCCAGTGTCTCGCCACCTATCGCAAAGCGCTGTTCTCTGCCAAGATTGGTTCCACATTACTTTAGTTTTATGCATATTAATTTTCAGACCTACTCTTCTACTTTCCGTATCCAGGTTCAGTAATCATAAGCTGTAATTCGTCTCCCGCGTTACTCATCAGTGCAATGTCATCAGCGAATCGCAGGTTACTGAGATACTCTCCATTAACTCTTACCCCTAACTCTTCCCAATCTGGGGCCCTGAAAACCTCCTGTAAACACGCGGTGAATAGCATCGGAGAGATCGTGTCTCCCTGCCGTACGCCCTTCTTTATTGGGATTCTGTCGCTTTCTTTATGGAGGACTATAGTGGCTGTGGATCCGCTGTAGATTTCTTCCATTGTGTTTATATAGGCTTTGCCGATGCCCTGATTCCGCAGCACCTGCATGACTGCTGATGCCTCCACCAGAATCAAATGCCTTCTCGTAATCTATGAAGGCTATGTATAGGGGAGGGGTTGGTTGTATTCCGCGCATTTCTCTATCACCTGATTGATAGTATGAATATGGTCTGTTGTTGAGAAGCCTGTACGAAATCCTGCCTGGTCCTTTGGTTGATTGAACTCTAATGTCGTATTTATTAATTTCTGTTAGCAATTACTTTTGTAAATAGCTTGTAGACAACGGACAGTAAGCTGATGGGCCTGTAATTTTTCAGGTCCTTGACGTCCCCTTTCTTATGGATCAAGATGATGTTGGCATTCTTCCAAGAATCTGGTATCCTCCCTGTCGAGAGACACTTCGTATACAGGGGGGAGCCAGATTTCTAACATAATCTCTCCACCGTCTTTCAACAGGTCTGATGTTACCTGATCCTCACCAGCGGCTTTGCCTCTTTGCATTCCCTTTACGGCTTTCTTTACTTCTCCGGTCAATACTGGTGGGATGTCACATTCCTCTGGGCTATTATTGCTTCTTACGTTATCATCCTGACTGTCTCGGCTGCTGTACAGATCTCTGTAGAACTCTTCCCGCTACCTCAACTATTCCATCCATATTGGTTGTGACCTTGCCTTCCTTGTCCCTTAATGCATACATCTGATTTTTGCCTATGCACAGTTTTGTCTTCATAGCTTTGAGGCTTCTTTCGTTCTTTAGAGCATGCTCAATTCTCTCCATATTACACTTTTCTTATGTCGGCTACTTTACGCCCATTGATTAACTTGCAAAGCTCCGCCAGCTCTATTTTGTCTGTTGCATTTGAGGCTTTCATGGTTTGACGTTTCTTAATGAGGTTTTTCGTCTCTTGGGATAGCTTACCAGTGTCCTGTCTAACGACTGTACCCCCGACTTCCACTGCACACTCCTTAATGATACCTAGTCAGATTATCATTCATTGCGTCCAACGCTAAGGTCCGGTTTCCTCGGTTAAAGCCGCGTACCTATTCTGAAGTGAAACTCTGAATTCCTGTACTTTCCCTCTCAGAGCTAGTTCATTAATCGGCTTCTTGCGTATCAGTTTCTGGCCGTTCCTTCCTCAAGTCTAGGTGAATTCTAGATCTTACCATTCCGTGGTCACTGCATCAGGATCTTGTTAACTACTTTCCACATCCTGTACAATGCCCGGGTGGGCCCACACATTATGAGGTCTATTTCATTTTTAGTTTCGCCATTAGGACTCCTCCACGTCCACTTACGAGTAGCCCGTTTTCTGTGGAAGGTATTCAAGATTCCTAAATTATTGCGTTCTGCGAATTCTATTAGTAACTCCCCTCTGGCGTTTCTAGAGCCGATGCCATATTCCCCAACTGCATGATCTCCAGCCTGAGTCTTGCCTACCTTTGCATTAAAGTCGCCCATCAGTACAGTATACTGTGTCTTTACCTTACTCATTGCTGATTCTACGTCTTCGTAGAATCGTTCAACCAGTTGATCATCATGGCTTGATGTAGGCGCGTAGGCCTGTACCACCTTCATCTTGTACCTCTTATTAAACTTAATTACGATACATGCCACCCTCTCATTAATGCTATAGTATTCGTCTATATTACCAGCTATATTTTTATGAATAAGTACCCCCCCCCCCCCCCTCCCTAGTTCTCTCCTGTCAGCTAAGCCACGACAGCCATAGGACGTGTCCGTTCTTCAGCACTGTATAAGCCTCATGTGTCCTCCTAACCTCACTGAGCCCTATTACATCCCATTTAACACCCTCTAATAGTACAGCTAGACTCGCCTCGCTAGATAAAGTTCTGGCGTTAGACGTAGCCAAGTTCAGATTCCAATGGCGGCCTGTCCGGACCCAGAGATTCTTAGCACCCTCCGCTGCGTCGCAGGTCTGACCGCCGCCTTGGTCAGTTGCTTCGCAGCCGCTGGGGACTGAGGGCCGAGGGTTAATTGGTGTATTCATGTGGGAGGTAGTGGCCAAGTACTGCACCAGGGTGGCCAATCCTGCTCTGGTGAGGGAATGCATTGCTGGCTGTGGTTCGCCAGTGAGGCTGCACCCCAGGCCTTTTTACACAATTCCATCATCACGCGGATTTTTTTTTAATCCGGTTGGGAATTGTCCGGCACCGGGATTCGAACCATGGACCTCTTGCATGCGAGGCTGATGCTCTACCACTACGGCCATCGCTGCTCCTCCCCGAAGATATACCTGGGGTCCAAGTCATAGACAGCTTTGCTGTAACATTATGATTGAACTATCGTAGTCGATATTGTACGAACAATTCTGCGAACAGCCAGCGATGGCGCGTTGTTTGATATTCAGCCAAGCGTTGAAGCATCTTTGCTTAAATTGGCTAGCTTTGGCGTGATGTGAGCTTTCCGGGTAATGCCTACTACGCCATGCCTTACTCTTGAAACTACTCAGTTTGGTGTCCAAGTGTGTACTGAGGGAGCAACGCAAAATAAATATGGCGTAGTGGTAATTAAATCTCAAATTTATACACGTAAGCCTCACTAAGAGTGGGATTCTGCATGCCTTCAGCAATAGGTGCTTCGGGTTAAGGTAGAGGGGGGTGAGGAGGGGTAATTGCATCCCGAGTGCAAGAAGACGCGAGATATAATCACGGTGATGACGAGGAAGAGCCTAGCAGAGGGTGGGCCTGAGCGAACACGCTTTGTGTGTTTGCGCTTACGCTCAGCCTGTTTACAACTTGGGTACGTCATATGGCCATGACGCCCAAAAAACTCACCGCTCACGCACGCTAGTTAAAATTATGGTGACTGTACGCAGACGATTACCAAATTTGGTCAACGGGATGACTTAAAGTTTAATGTAGCATTCTGGGCTGCTTTGTTATTCATACTCATTATAAACAGCGCGAAAAATACGGCCGTGTGTTCGCTTTGCTTAGCAGTGTTTTTTTTTTTTGCGATTCATTATAATTTAAAGCACAGAACTTGTACATGTGCTCAGAATTTTCAAATATAGAAGCCTACGTTTGCATTGATGCTTTTTCAGTGTGGCGCTTTTTCTTGTGCCTTTGTGTTATTGCAATTCACTACATTGCAACTACATCACGAGTACATTACAAGCACTAAGAATAAACTCAAGGAATGCATATGAGGTGTCATTCGTGACTTCTTTAATTGTGAACTGAAATAAAGTGAACTGAAGCGGCATATTTTTAATTTCCTGCTATAGGTTTCAGTGCACGAACTCGTTCTGAAAACCTCTTCTGTGGTGCCTGTTCGACAAAGGAAAACTACCTTATTCCTGATATTTGCTGGCATTACTTCTTCCCTATGCCCTGGCTCACTAGAGCCAAAGCGTTCAATGCACTGTAAGGAAAAGTAGGCGTAAAGGTTACCTTAAGTACAAGCAGGGCATCCCTCACGGCTGTTGGAGTAGAGAATTCTCGATACAGGTTCAGGAAACCGAAGTGCTTGATCTTGAAATGCACGGCGCCAATGAGTGCAGAATAGAACTCCTCAGTCATGAAGTCCGTTTTTGAGGTGGTGTTCCTGCTCAGTGATACAGCGTTCACAAATATATATATATATATATATATATATATATATATATATATATATATATATATATATATATATATATATATATATATATATACACACACAGTGTTTCAAGACATGAGCAGATAATCCTAAAAAAGCGATATTAAACATTTGCTTTCTGCCTTCACAACGACATTTTCTGTAGCGTACCAGATTCTAGGATGACTGGAGACATCAATTGCGAGAGTAATTGAATACCTCAAATTGATTACCGCTTAAATTAGAGGAGACAGGCGGTCGGGTCAAATGCGAGAACTCGAATATTTTCCGCACAGAGCCTGTTGTCGCTTTGAGATTTCGAAGAAGCGGGCTCTGGTTATTATTGCGGAGCAAGCAAATTCATCCAAATCGACAGGCGAAACCGAAACCGAAGCGCCGATGAGCGCGACTACAAGACGATCAGAATGACATCAGTATTCACTAAAAACTTTCGCAGTGATGGAAGTTCCCAGCGAATCCCACATACACAGGAAGCGAAGTCGATCAATGCCTTGTACAACGACGCTCTGCAATTGTGCGTGTCTCGAATAGAATGATATTTATGCTCTTGGGCGTTTTGGTTTCGCCAGCCAAATTGGTCAGACTTCGTCAATCTGCTGCAATTAACAGTGACCGCTTTCTGGAAACACAAAATGACAATGGGCTCTTTGCGGAAGAGCTCCCCATTCTCCCATTAGACTTGACCGCCGTTCTGCACTAGTTAAATATTTATTCACTTATTTTTTTTTAATGATTGCCCTTAATATAAATTTTAGACATCTTGACGTGCCTGGCACTACTGAAAGAGTAATTATGACGACAGCAATGAAATGTTCCCATTCGCTTACTTATGAGGATTTCGAGACACACTTTTTCAATTACATATATGCAATACATATATTATGAGTCATTCCCTGCCAAGCGTTCCAGCCGTCGCGCAAGGACATCCGAAATTTTGCTGCTAAATTTGTGCCTTCTTGCTCCACCAGATGCAGCATTATGGTAAAATATGTTTGTGCGACAAAAACATTTCATTTCCAAAGCACTTAATCGAATTCGATCGCTTTTGCTAAACTGCACGTAATAGAAAAATCCACAGACATTGGGTTTTGTAAGTTTATTTCGGAAAGTGCGCCCACGCCACAACAGAGGCTCTGCTTAGTTGTTGTACTGTAATGAATCAAATTTTCGTCTTTCACTGGCACTACGCATTTTTGAAGGCAAACAAAATGTTCGATGTTCACGTATTTTTATTCAACTACACGCACTCTTTTTACCAATCTCAATCTTTTGTACGGGTTACAGGACAGTGTATTTTTGTAAAAAACACATTAATCCACATTAACTTGAGTTTTGCTAGTTTATTTTAAAATGTGTGCATGCGCTATTGCAGAGGCTTTGCTCAGGTGTTGTGCTAAAATGAATCAGAAATTTTCCTGTTTAACTGCCACTACGTATTCTGAAGACAACAAAAATATTCAATGTTCACGTATTTTTCTTCAACTAAATGGCACTCGCACTCTTTTTGACCAATGTTAACATTTGTATGGTTTTCAGGAACAAGTATTTTTCTACAAAACTTTCTCAAAAGTTCCTGAAGAAAAAAAATGTGAGACCACAGAAAACATACGGTATGTTGTATTTTTGACCGTAGTTGCGGCACTGATCCTGTTCAAGTAAAATACATTTTGTACGGTAATTTATAAAAGACTTGATTGTTAGGTAATAAAGGAAGTCTATGATATAATTCTTTGTTTTAATGAAGAAAACAGTTCGAAGTTGGTCCTCGGAACGCACCAGGCGTTTTTTTTTTGCCACTTTTGCCGCACTACATTCGTTTGCCCTTGAAGCCACACTCCGCACAAAAGACGGCAAGATGTAAGGTGTCTGTCAGTGGCAGGTGAGCCTTCTCTGCCAGCCGCTACGAGCTGAATTATTTTGTTAAAAAGGGCGTTGTATACTCGCCGTCGTGGCTACAAGTGTTGCTGGCCAACAGTCTCAAAATTACACGCGCAGAAATGCTCAATAAAGTGGACGTGAGACCGACTACCGGTGTTGCTCAGTAGATAGGTAGGGTATCGGACGCGTTGTCCGAAGGTTTCACGGTTCGGTCCCTACCGGCGCAAAACATGGCTTTTCGTCCACTTTATTTCCTCATATTTATGATGTAATTACTTCACCACTGCTTATATCTACAAATGTTGGCGTCTCTAAGTTCCTTTGCGCCATTGTCTGTTGATTTCATTCAGGTTTTGACTAAAACAGAAACAAGCCCTTGATCTTTGTGTTATGCCAGATGTACAATCCTGCTTTATTATTTGGCACCGAGTGCATGGTGTACTTACTTGCTGAAGCCCCCTTCTAGTACCGTAATTAAATCATTTTAGACATTATAATCTCGGCATTTCCTTGTTTTTAGTCACTGCGACGCTTTGAAACGCACAGAGAGGTCCCACAGACACAAACTTCCCTAGGGAGCTTGCCAGAGAATGCCGTTCACTAAGTGGTAATGTGGGCATGTTGGTATTCCATGTTTATGAAGGGTAAGAGCACACTGAAGACGAACAAACAATGGAGGCACACACACGCACACACATAGCGCTACTTTCAACAGTTTATTTTTGTGATCTCGACACTACTTATAGGGCAAACCATGAGCACATCTGCTGCGCAGAAGTAACAGCAACATCACAAAAATAAACTGTTGAAAGTAGCGCTATGTGTGTGCGTGTGTGTGCCTTCATTGTGTGTTCGTCTTCAGTGCGCTCTTACCCTTCATAAACAGAGAATGCCACCGCAAAAAAGGAAGGCGAAATCCTTGGATGTCTCATCAAAGGCGAAAATTGACCATCGGCGGCGTCGGCGTTCCGCCATCACCACGAGTGATAAAAAAAATCATAATTACGTGATAACGTGACCAATGACGTCATCATCACGTCACAGACCAAAATCTTTGACCTCAACCATGACGGCACTATGACGCCACAATGTGACGTCACCACAGGACATCGTCGCTTGGTGAAAGACGGGCCGGGCAGCGCAAAAACCAGCTGAAGTGCAGAAATCTTCCAATGCCTCCGACCCTGGATGCTGTGCGAAGCCAAGTTAGGCGCAGAACGCTTTCGCAGGGGAGGATCAATATATCGTGTGAGAAGGAAAAGAATACGATGGTTTTCGCCTTCCAGGGAATCACAAGAGCAGGCTCAAAAGAGCCTGTCAGTTTTAAACATAGTAGGTGTACACTTACGTGAATGCTAACGAGATACCACACTGCGTCCTCCTGAGTGACGGTGCCCGGCTCGCAAAGAAAATCGCGCTGGGTTCATATGTGCTCGCGTCAACCAGGACGTTCTTGTTGTCCTTGTAGAAGGAGTCGAAGAACAACAGGTCACATACGCCGTCATCCGGATATGCAGACCTTTGCCGGGCGGACCTGATTGGAGACCGTGCACACCACGGTGCCTGGAGGCGCTGGTTTCGCCTCTGTGGAAAGATCGAAATGGCAGAATTGAGTACGCGCTATGCAAGGGCTAATGAGGATTTTTACAGGAAAGCTTTTCCAAATGCAATTATTTATTACCTACAGAAAGGCACCCTTAATGATGGAATAAAAAGTTTCGGGGAACCTTAAAGGCCAACTCCGGCGATGTTTGGAGGTCAGTGGATCTCAATGAAATTCACTGGGTGCGTTCATTTGAACATTTCCGCCATCCATGCCAAATTACAGGTTTGAGAGGTTTCGCAGATTCTTTTCAAATGAATTTTATAGATTGCCTCCAAACGTTCACCTCGCTTGCCAGGATTAATGGCAACATTGTGTGTGTGACATCGATTTTTCGCAAGGTGACGGAAGCGACGGAACTGAGGTGCCACTGCAGCGTCTGCTTGTCTGCTATGGATCGTGTGTGTTTGGTCCGCGCTTCCTTTGGTTGAGCATGCCATTCCTTTTCCGTGTGGGTGGGCGTGCGATGGGTGGCAAGTGGTATTGCGTTGTGGGCCGCACGCGATTCGGCGTATATTCACCATAACAGCCATTAAACACTAGCAGCTGATGATTAAACTTCGTCTCGATGGTACAGTTTTTTAGCTAACACTGCCGGCTTAGCGCACGGAAAGTACGGTAATACCGTAGCTGTTAAGAAGCACGGAAATTTGGGCAGTTTGCACTGATCCATGACGGTATTTTGGAGCGCGAGAAAACTAGACACGATACACGAGAAAGACTGAACAGGACGAGCGCTCACTTCAAACTAAAGTTTATTGCCAGGGAATGGCCTACTTTTATCATACACCAAAGGCAACAAAAGACAGAGAAACGCATGCGTGACTACCAAAATCTAACCACCGAAGAACACCTATCACCTCTCAGTTAAAAAAAGATAACAAAACCAAAACCACACAACTACCTCCTGCGCATGAGGTTGACAAGACAGAGTACAACAAAAGGGAAAACGACCGTGGTCATGCCAGGGGTGCGCATGGCTGCCGCTGGTCTGTTCCCGGCGCCAAAGACTTACCTAGGTGCGTCAGCCAGCCGTCTATTAACCTACTAACCAGTGAAGTGGCTTATCTAGATAAGTCTTTGGCGCCAGGGAACAGACCAGCGGCAGCCATGCGCACCCCTGGCATGACCACGGTCGTTTTCTCCCCCTTTTGTTGTACTCTGTCTTGTCAACCTAATGCGCAGGAGGTAGTTGTGTGGTTTTGGTTTTGTTATCTTTTTTTAACTGAGAGGTGATAGGTGTTCTTCGGTGGTTAGATTTTGGTATCACGCATGCGTTTCTCAATCTTTTGTTGCCTTTGGTGTATGATAAAAGTGGAGGCCATTCCCTGGGAATAAACTTTAGTTTGAAGTGAGCGCTCGTCCTGTTCAGTCTTTCTCTGTGTATCGTGTCTATTTTCGCGCTCCAAAATACCACCGTAGCTGTTGATGAGCGCACATGAGCGAAACTTTAACGCCTGGAAACACTTTCCGTAACGAATATCGGGTCCACTGTGACCGCGTCTATGTGTATACGGTAAGCTGCGCATCGTGAATAAGGTACGTACTTGGCTGATAATGATCGATCTTATCGGTGTCATAAAGCGTTCCACAAACTTAATGCCCTCTTACCATGACAATATTAAAAGGATCTTAGTCCGACCACGGACTTCTCAAGCGTAAGCGTTTTAGCCGATCGCCGCAGCCCCAAACTTGGACGGCCAGGACAAGTAGTGCCATCTGGCGGCGTTATGCGCAACCAGATGAGCTCATACGAAAATCTGTTCTTCATCGAAGAGGAACGGCGATCCTTGTTGACCTCCAAATGCGTCCGAATCAGTGTTGCGGAATGGGCGCCTCCATTCCATTCCAATTCCATTCCGGGGAATTAGAACTTGCCGCAATTCCATTCCTTTCAATTCCTCGGAATGAAAAAAAAAAAACTTAGCGCATTCCCACTCCCGGAATGGCCGGGTTGTTAAATTCCATTCCTGTAATTCCTCAACGTAGGATAGGCATCTTGATAGTTTATCGAGTTAAGACTGAACGCCCCCCAAAGCTGATGCCATCAGATGCATTATTAACTGCAAAAGTACGCAAAACACGCTACCAAGGTCGAGGGATAGTAACTTGGTGACATATCTTGTGGAGTACAGCCATCTTACTAATTCCCACAGGGGGCAGTTCTCCCGCTACCTATAGTATTTGCATGGTCAGCATGTTTGAACGAATGGCGATGTTTAATATTGTTTAAGCTTTAATGTGTTGATGATAAAATGACGACATAGCGTATTTTTATGCTGAAAAAAGTAGTGTTCAAGAAGACTAAGTACTTTTGCCACGCGTCTGGAGCAGTCGTGAATATGGAGAAAACTAAGATTTGGTTAATGGGGAACAAAACCCTCTTGATCTGCTGGTATTATTTGGAACAGTGAACCGCGCGGGCACCTTGTGCCTTTGCATCGAATACGTAACATTGGGCCGCACTGCTCGTCAGCACTCACGCTTGTCAAGCGCGCCTCGCAAGCATGAATGGGGTGAGGAGAACTTTCTCTGTTCGCCTGTGCGCAGGTATGCAATGTCAGGTATACAACTTAGAGAAGCGCTTTTTCGAATATGCGTTCGAGTTGCCGACTGCGACAGAAGGAAAAACTAAAACGTAAAGAGTAGTGAGACAGCAGGCGACTGGGGCGCCGCCGTGGGGAAAAAAAATCACTTGGCGTAAGGGGGGGGGGGGGGGCATCCGCCATAGTTCCGCACGACGGATACCAACGGCACAGAGCTGCGGTAACGTGAACAATGGAGACAAACTTCCGAGCAACACAATCTACATAAGCACAGAATTGTACTAGGCGCGTTGCTTATAAATGTACCGTTCTTGTAATCAGCCAAGCCATTTTAAAAAAACATGCCTGATCCCTCTGTCAAAGGAATCGGTATAACACGAAAGTGAAACGTGTATTCACATAAGTAGTTGAGCGTTTATTGTGCATTGTTTCGCCACAAGGGAGAAGGAATGAATGCTGCAGCAACAAATTGTAATGTGACGTGAAGAACGGCAAGCAGCTCCAAGCATGCAGCGCGCACCTCAATCAGAAAGGACGCACGAAATAAGCATACACAAGAAGAGCACGGACTAACTGTCACAGCTCGACATTTAAAGCTCGCTGCTCTAACACAAAGACGCACGAAACGAACGCACAAGCATACACAGGACGAGCGCGAACAACTGCCACAATTATTACTTCGTTTGTAAGCGGCGCGCTGCATTCGTAAACGCGGCCGCTGCGGCGAACGAAGCGACCTTCGTGCACTCTTTAACCACTGTAACTTCAAAGGAAACTTGCGGTGGAAGCACAAGGCGTCCGAATGCCTCGATCAGGAGATAAGCGCGCGCGCACCAGCGACGACGCCCCGTGGAGGCACACGCTCATCCCAGCGAGAGGCGCGACGACCTTTACAGCGCGCGCTTCGTGACACCTTCGCGCCATCTCGCTAGTGATGACGAAAACGCGCTGAAGTCGAGGAGCTCTGAGGACCGCCAACGGTATATGGTGTGTATAAATAGCTTGCCGTTAGCAAGCTGAGGAACGTACGCTCCCGTAGCCGAGTGGTTTCGCGCCGCGCGCAGCGGAGCGAGAGGTCGTAGGTTCGACGCCCGGCGACGGAACTTTATCTTCTAATTTTTCTTTGATCTCATTATGTTAGTTTATATTTTACAACGTCATATCCGTGAAGGAAATACGTCAGAGGAGCCGTTGTGGACCCCGGCATAAAACACTTTCGTGTTAAAAAAATCACGCCATATCCACGAAGTGAATGATGATCAGTGGGCGAAGCTCGATCGTTTTCATCCATGGCAGAAAGAGAATGTGTGGTCTGGAACGCGCTTATACTTCATGGTCATCAGCGTCATCGTCATCTTTATCACGTGTAGTGGGTACATTCCACTATACTGCAACGCGCTTATACTTCATCGTTATCACGTGCAGTGGGTACATTCCACTATACTGCGTCATCGTCATCTTTATCACGTGGAGTGGGTACATTCCACTATACGTGGCTATCTACCTACCTACCTACTACTACTACTACAACTACAGAGGAGGGACAGACCCACACCCTTAGGAGCTTCGCCCCTAAAATACTGCTGTATTGTTAAATTCAAGGCTATGACTTACTAATGTTTGAAGTTTGAAAAACAGCGCGTAGACGAAAATGTGCTTAAAGTTCTCAAAAAGACGTAATTCCATTCCCATTCCATTCCGTGCAAAAGGCGCTTAATTCCATTCCCATTCCATTCCTCCCAGTGTGGCCCTCATTCCATTCCCATTCCATTCCGGGGTCGCAAAAATGCGGAATGAATCCGGAGTCCAGTGTTGCCGTTGGTGGCTACTTTGCGCCAAATTGGCTACTTTTGGGCGCCGTTGGCCACGAAAATTTCCAGTTGGCGCCATTTCTTTGTTTTAAACTTCTGGTTTTACTTATTCAAAAGGATTTTATTTATTCACCAATGGTAAAGACTCGGTTGATAATACCGCTTCTGTTCTATTTGGCCAGAAAGTCGGCGATAATATCAAATGACATGGCTACTTTGGCTACTTTTGGCGTGAGTCCTGGCGCCTTATCATGTCCACCAAACTGCAACCCAGCCGGAGTCATTCAATTTCCGGAGTGGCAACTCCGCAACACTGGTCTACATCGTAGTTGTCTGACAGCTCCGAGAAGCTTGTGCACGTGGCACGATCAGTTACAGACATGGTGCGGCGTGGTCGGCGTTGTCACCTATCCGCTGAGCGTCTGCTCTTTGCGGCGTTCGAAGTTTTCGTACTCCCCGCGCTGGCGGTACCGGCTTGCCTTGCAGGATTTCCGGTTCTTACAAGGTAGTACGTCACACGTAGACAGTACACTCGGTTGGGTTTCGGTTTCGGTGTTGCGCCTTTTTGCTTATTAAAAATTATTTACGAATTTGCTGAGCATTTCAGCTATCGGGCGCGTGACAAGGGTGTCTCAGGGACATAAAAGCACCATTACCCTGACATGGCCGAAAAATCGCCGGAGTTGGCCTTGAAGCTTCGCCTTTAAGAGTTGAACGCGAGAACGATATCGCGTCCCTAGTGCGTACTTCAACCACTTAGTGCATACTTGCTACGCACTCACTACGTGGTGTTAAGAGAATACGTACAGTAACGTGTGTGCCTTTTGTAATGGGTGGCCGGCTTTAAACCACGAAGTCCGTTATGATATTCACGTGTTGTGACACCCGATGGTAACGTACGCTTGTACCACGCAATATTAATGTGATATTGCATGCTGTATTGTGACGTAGGTATACAGGACGCGTGTGTTTGTGAAGAAAGAGGTATTTTTACTGCATTTCCAAGCAGAGGAAGTTATTTTCAATGTATTTCCAAGCATAGGCGTGGCTGTGGCCCTTGTATCCGGCCTTCCAATCTGACAGAAGACACGACAAACTCGGGAAAAGCACTAGCCAAGCGCACTTGGCAAACTGTACGCAAAAAAAAGAGTCCTGGACAAGGCTCGATTATCTTTTTTGAATATTTAAGCACAGTTTCCCGTAAAAATTATATAAGGACTTATGTGATGTTGTCTTTCCAATTCCCCTGTACCGATCCTATTACTGCGGTGGAACATGGAGCAAAGTGTTGAAGCGCGTTAAAAGCGTGCCCGTTTTTCCGGGGGTGAAAACATTCTTCTTCAAGCTTCATGCTGGTGTCTTGCCAGTTAAGACGTGGTTGTCTGATAAAGGGTTATTCGTTTTGTGGGGTGACCACTGCTTTTTATGTCGCAAGTCGGAAACCATTGAACATGTTTTTCTTGATTGCTGGGATGGGGTGGTCTTCTGGGATGTCCTGCAAAAGGACATTAAAGAAAGATTTCCCGCTGGACGCACAGGGAATAAGGTATCTTTCCATTGAAAACGAGGATGGATTTCCGTATGACGTCGTCATGTTATTGGCTCTGCATAGTATTTGGAGGTCACGCATGGCTGTACGTCATGCTGACGTCAAAGCTCGACGAGCTATCGAATACTTTCGAGAGTCCCTGACTTCGTTTGTAGAATTGCGAAAATTGGAAAAGAATGTACCGGATTGGGTACCTCGCATGGAAGCTCTTTTGCACGTGAAACAATTGTAAAAAGTGTGTAGGTGCTTAATATTTTTTTGAAAACTGAAGTACTGCAATAAAGAAAAAAAATAGGCGTGGCTGTATGGTAGAACACCTGCTTGCCACGTAGACGGCCTGGTTTCGATCCTCAGTCGGGGCCGGAAATTTTTATTATTTATTTTATTTGCATATTTCTCGACTTTTCGGTCACGGACAAAATGATGATTTTTTGCTCACAACAAACGACGCCGAGACAGACGCCGGAATTTCTGCGAAACGAGCTCTTTAACACTATCGCGTTAATATCTTGCCAGCGATTCCTAAGTTACTTCTGTACGATATGAAAGAAAGTACAAAGACATCGACTCGACATCTGCGAGAGTAGCGGCGACGACGCAAAGGTTCAGGATCCCTTCAAGTACTGAGGAAACACGGGGAAGCAAAGCTTGGCACGTGCCTGGCTCACCTACTACTTTACCCATTAAATGGCGCCCTGCAGTACTTTTCCGAGCAATCATGGAATGGCTTCATTACAGAAGTTCATTTCCTCAGGAATTGACTCCCGCAAGAATTTTTAGACCCCGTCCAACGCGAGTGGCGTTACAGGGACTTGCGGCAGGCTTTAAGCACTTTTTCACTCTTTTCTCACCAGCGAGTGCACTGAAATCTACGCAGAGCGGAGGGGAGATGATAAGGGGGGGGAGAAGCTACCTCCGTTCGTCAGCGCGCGTAATGCCCTTGAGATTTTTTCGCGTTTTATTGCGATAGCAATTACATGGACAATGTCGACGGGTTTTGCCTTCGCCGTCACCGTCACCGTTATGTTGCGTGTAAAGTCCAAATTGATAAGATGTCCCAGCGCATCGTACGTTCTACCCGCGGGTAATAGCGCGCGAGCGGTGGTGACGAGCGTGGCTGAAGCGTACATCAAACGAGCCGGCCCATCTCCGTCGCTCCGGGGCGCACGCGATAAGATCCCCTGCCTGTTAGACCGGCCGTCGAATGCTCAAGCAGAGAGGAAACACCGCGGCCGTCTTTAACGAACGTGAAAAGTCATGAGGGGGGGATGGGGTTCCCTGGAGCAGCAAGTGTGACCTTTGATTAAGTGCGGTTGTCGCTGGCATGCGCGTTATCTCGCTATCTCGGCAGCCATCAGCGGGCGGCTCACATACCCTTCTACGTGCTGCGCTCTCTACGGGAAGAGAACGTGCGAAGGGTGTACCTGGAGCGGCCGTATTCTCCTAAACCAGCGTTTTGTAGAGTTCCCTAAAATTGGATCCAAAAGAGTTAGCTGCCACCCTCACTTCGTATAACATTGCCATTTGTTGCTATCGCATTCATTGTTTCACCCATGCGGTGAAACTGGGACCTTTTTTCTTCGGACGTGCGGCTTACTTCCACTGTGACACGTCTCGCTGCGGGCCGCCCCTAAAGCACGGCGCTTCTATAATTCCCTCCCCCCCCCCCCCCCGCTGTTTTCTTAAATGGACAGACAACCGCTTGGAACACGCATTGAGACAACCCCTAATAAAGAAAAGATTGTTCATTTTATTGGATAAAACAAATCCCGCCTTTTCTCATTAAACGTGAATATGTATTTTTGTTTCTTCCACAAAGTGGCTAAAAAAAATGTTGCAGTGGCTTAGCTCGGCTATGCCAGGATATACGTAGCGTTAGCAAAGGTTCAGCTGATTATTCTTTGCTTTCCTGATTGTCTAGATTGGCTAGGATTAGCTTGATTATCATGCTTACTGCTGCTCCAATGACACACACACACACGGTATACGTATTATGTGGCACATGTATATTTTTGCTCAACGTCAGGTTGCTTCTCTATTGCCACAAAGACGGCTTGGTGATTAGTGAAGTAACACGCTGCCGTCTCTATGGCCCCAACACAGTATTCTGTTCATTCTTCCTACCCTCAACCGCTAATTGCCAGGAAACTACTTCGGGATCCGATGAGTCAAGCTTCTCCGCTTTTCTGCGCCGTTGAGCAGCATTTGCGCTCTCCTCCATGGCTATACCACACTGGCAAACGCGAGTCAGAAGCGCAGCGGCTCCAGCACAGTGTCAGACGGCGACTGCACAGCGAAGGCGAATAGCTGCGCGCGCGCCGGCGCCAGTGCGTCTACCACGGCTACGACGTCACTCCTCTGGAATGCGCAGACCGGCGGCGGTGAGTTGCGCGCGGCGGCGGCGGAGTGCGAGGGAGATGCCGGCTCCGTTGCGCCAGCTGTGTGACATCACTGATCCTCGCGCATGCGCAGACCGGCTCTTGATGAGGCGCGCGAAACGGGTTTGGCTAGGCCAGTGTAGCTAACGCTACAAAAGCCCGTTGGTGCCCTACGCGGTCAAAAAGCAAATATTCATATGATCCCCTTCGTGTGGCCTTTTTTTGAATGTACGCCGTTAATGGCCTTTGTATCAGCGTAGAAAGGCCGTACACTTTTTATTATAATTCTGTCCTACTTGAAATGCGCAGATCGTGCGTAGCGAGCAGAAGCGTGGTACCGCCTTGGATTAATGTGTCAGAGGATGCTCATGAGCGGCAACACAAAGGTTGTTGGCGGAGGGAGGGACTGGCGGCATCTGCGGACGGGTTCGAGAAGAGGAACGCCTGCCCTCCGAGGCGGAAAAGGGACTTCACGTGACGGCGAGAATTCGGGAAAATTACTCTGCCTGTTTTCTATATTAAAAAAAAAAACCTTTTAAACTGTCAAAATGAAGCTGTGGTGCTTAGACAGAGTTCCACTAGCTCGTAGGAAAGCGGGTCGTTGCGTGCAATGAACAGTTTGCGAGAAGGGCTATCGGCATCGTTATCTCTTCTCAGCATTGCCGAACGAGATACAAAGATTTTAACAGCGACGCAGTTTATCAATGTTTCCTTGTGAGTCGATCCGGAAAACTATCATCATCATAAACGGGTATGTGTCACAAAAATAGGGCAAATCAGACTACTAACAACTGGCCCATAAAAAAATGAAGAAAGCAAAGGTTAGCCGAACACATGGCTGCGAAGCGGCGGCTGTGAGCCGAAGACACCGACTACGTAGAGCCAGAGAATACTAAGGAACGGGAAAGCCAACGCCTGTTGCGAGAAGACCCCGAAGCGATGGAAGGTCTACCTACGCCAACTGCGACGTGCCCGTAGATCTACGAGAGACGCGAACACTTGGTTTCAGCTCAAGTTTCTGTCTCTGGGATTTGGAGAAAGTTGTCGTGCCTGTGACTATCTGAGCTATAACTTGAACTTCTTTTCGCAGACAATAAACGTAGAAACAAGCTAGCATAACCTAGCTAAAGCTTAGCAACAACCTAGAATCAACCTAGAAACCTGCATCACCTGGCTAAGGCTTAGAAACAAGCTAGAAGCAACCAGATTAGTCTTCAGAATCGGCCAGTTTCGCTGTTTCAAGCAATGGGCGGCTTAGTGACAGCTTCAGGGTTGCCGTTGGGTGGACATGAAAAGGCGCCAGAACTCACGCCAAAAGTAGCCAAAGTAGCCATGTCATTTGATATTAGTCATGTAGCCATGTCGTTTGATAAGTAGCCAAAGTAGTCATGTCATTTGATATTTCTAGCTAAATAAAACAGAAGAGGTATTATCAACACAGTCTTTACTATTGATGAATAAATAAAACCATTTTGAATAAGTAAAACCACAAGTTTAAAAAATAGCTATGGCGCCAACTAGAAATTTTCGTCGCCAACGGGGTCCAAAAGTAGCCAAATTGGCGCAAAGTAGCCACCAACGGCAACCCTGGACAGCTTCGTCAATTTTTAGTGGCTCATCAAATCTAAGAATTCTGCTTACAAAATAGCCATGCACTGTTGGCATCAACCGCTGCAGCTTTAACTAGTGCCGAGGGACAGTTTTTTGTTGCGCCTTAAAAGTCTACGTCGAGAAACATTGGTTGCCCGCCCGCTTCATTACATGCCATGTAACCCCAAAAGACAAAAAAAAAAAAAACAAGCCGGTCTTGCGCATATAATATTAAAGCACCTCAGAGTGTGTCCAGCATGAGCGAGCAGACGCAGAATACTGCCAAAAGGTGAGCATTTATACTACGGCTGATGCATATACCGGCTTATTATTATTAGGTGAGGCCATAGGTTAAGGCTTTGCGCCTAAGTTAGGTCATTTCGAGGCCGTGTAGTTTCCTCACGGAATCACAAATGCCAGTCCTCACACAGACTTGACAGCTAACCGAGACGGTTTCTCGCGCTGTTTCGTCGAAGGATCGATCGCCCTATTGGCCCGACGTCCCCTGCTTCACGAAGCACGGTCTATGACGTCACCAGTTATGGGGCATAACGCCGTATGAATGGTTAAGTTCGATGCTGCCATGTCTCAAACACAGCCATGCTATGCAACCGCCTGTCAAGTTGTGCAGTAGCATTGCACTTGCGGTGTCAAAGGTACAGCAATCGCAGTAATTGCTAGCCTTTCGAGGAGAGAAGTACGAGTGGTGACGGAACGGCCGCAGAAGCAACTCTAATCTAGGGGCTGTCATGCATGCAGGAAGAAGTGTCGCAGTCTGTCCTACAAGGCAATGCTGCATCTGGCTACAGCAAAAAAGAAATAAACTGAATGTTAAAAATGATGCGAAAGCCTTCGATGTCTCATCAAATGCGAAAAGCGACCGTCGATGTCAACACGAGTGATGGAAAAAATCATTATGACGCCACAGTTCCCGTAACATATAGCATCATCGTGACGTCACAATAACTTCACATGATGACGCCATCACATGACATCGTCGCCAGATAAAAAATGGGCGGATCTCGGAGGCACTGCAAAAAAAAAGTATGTTGCGAAAGCGGCAAGCTTCCGATTCCTGCGATCGCAAAAGCAGTGAAAAAGTACGTTTGGTGCAGGAAGCTTTCAATGGGGAAGGGGAGTGATGAATGCATCAAGTGAGCAAAAGCAAAAAAAAAAAAAAAAATCACCGCCCAAGCACTCCGTACAAATGGTTAACCAGCGAAGCTGAAATGTGCGGCTCCGGTGTTTAGCAGTGGGTTCAACCCGACGCTGCACTGAAGCCTTCCACAATTATCGTTGCCAGGTTGTGGTCGAACCACAGACGGTCACAGACGTCGCAGCCGAAGCCAAAGTGCCGCTGGGGAAACTCTCGCCCAAAGCGGGCGTTCGCCCCGGCGAACGCGCTCCCGCAATCACGTCGACGCTGTTCTGTACGCAACGCCGTTTCTTCGGCGCGCCAGAGGGCGCGCCGTGGCTGCAAGCGTTTGACCTTGCAAGCGTCGTACCCAAGCTCGCGCGCCAATTGCGCGCGCGCTTTGGTACTACGCTCAGAACGACGTAACTGATAGCACAGCCAATGGAGACCGCTCGTGACACAGATGCCGAGCGGTTTTTTGTTTCTCCTAGCCATATACAGCTTTCGCTGTAAAAAGGTGACTTTCATCTTCGGGTCGTATCAGGTACTGTGCGACGTTTTTTTTTTGTTTTGTTTTTGTTTAGTTTTTGCTTTTGTTTTTGTTTTTACTCCCGCTACCCACAGAATGGCTGCAGAAGCAGTGGCATATAAATAGGACATCAATAGAATGACAATGAATATCAGCAAGTCATGTTTTACGTTGATTAGGGTACCGGAAAGCTAAGTGTTCTACGAGGCTCCTTAAGAAACTTCACGGGTTTTACAAATGTTGTACAAGAAGTAGTATCAAAATGCTGGTGTTTACAGCGCTTTATGCGAGATAATTAAGTTCACTCGCTTTCGGGTTTAGCGAAGTGCTTGTGACACACGTGGAACCTTTTGTTTTTTTATTATTTGAAGGCCTCTATCACTTTTCCACCAAGAGCAAACGACAGTCATATGGCATGAATGAAATTCTTTGCACTCGCGTCGGCCATCCACCGTTACACCTCAAAACGAGTCAAGTTGACTACAAAAAAAAAAAAAAAAACAAGCTTTTTTTTACAGGAAACCTGTTATGCTCCCGGTTTGCCGTGCGCAGTAGATAGAAAATTATCATTGTTATAAATTCGGTGCGCACTCTCTTCTTCATCCCCTGCTTCACTCTTAGAACACGTGCGCCGATTTGCGCTACGTGCGATGCAAAACCTCAAATGGCGAGTGAACGGGCTACACAGAGAGAGCGAGAAAGAGAGAAAATAAATTTTTGGTGAAAAAATATTTCTTGGCTTGGCGGATTTCGAAACCGCGTACCCCCCGATCCGAAGGCGAGTGTCGCAACCACTCGGCTACCTAGGCACGGTAGCTAAGCAGAGTGCTCATAGCTTTGTGTGGTATATTATAGAAAGCAGGTGACAAGGGCAAGTGAAGGTGAGGAGGAGGAGGGATGTTATTGTGGAATGTAGAGAGAAACGAGGAGTATAGAGAGTAAAAAAAAGAGCATATAAATAAAGAGAAGAACGGCAAAAAGAAAAAAAAAACAGAAAGAGCTAGAGAGATAGAGAGAGAGAAATAACCAAATATAGATAGAATAGATAAAAATAAAGAAGAAACAAGAAACACAGAGAAAGAGAACGACAAATTGAGTGAGACCGCGAACGAAATTGATAAAGAAAGAAATATAAATAAACAGAGAAAAAAATAAAAAAAAATCACCGCCCAAGCACTCCGTACAAATGGTTAACCAGCGAAGCTAAAATGTGCGGCCCCACTGTTTAGCAGTGGGTTCAATCCGACGCTGCACTGAAGCCTTCCACAATTATCGTTGCCAGGTTGTGGTCGAACCACAGGTGGTCACAGACGTCGCAGCCGAAACCAAAGTGCCGCTGGAGAAACTCTCGCCCAAAGCGGGCGCTCGCCCCGGCGAACGCGCTCCCGGAATCACGTCGACGCTGTTCTGCCCGCAACGCTAGGGAGCCTTCATGTGCGCGCCTCCGTGCACGGAGGCGCGCGCACATGAAGGCTCCCCACGCAACGCCGTTTCTTCGGCGCGCCAGAGGGCGCGCCGTGGCTGCAAGCGTTTGACCTTGCAAGCGTCGTACCCAATGGCGCGCGAGCTTGGGTACGACGCTCAGAACGACGTAACTGATAGCACAGCCAATGGAGACCGCTCGTGACACAGATGCCGAGCGGTTTTTCGTTTCTCCTAGCCATATACAGCTTTCGCTGTAAAACAGAGAAAGCATAGGTATGTATAGTATATTGTGACGATGGGACGTTTATTTACACTATGGAGAATGATTGCCAGAGGTACAGCTCAGAGCGAAAAGCAGTTGACCGCGCTGCTTGCGAGCCATTGCCGCCTCGTTCTCGTCCTCTTCATCCGCCCACCGATGGCATGTTTCACTTCCCCGTTCGCAGACGATGCCCACTGGGCGAGTCAGTAGGAAGATTGACGGTGATACGGCTTAAGGCGCGCGACGTGGGTCAGCTGTGTCTTGCTAGAGCGCCGACCATTGCTTTTGACGCTGGCGATGACGTATGTCACATCGCTGAGGCGGTCGAGAATGACAAATGGTCCGGAGTAGCGGGCCAAGAATTTTTCGGCACAAACCACGTTTGCGGACTGGCGTCCACAACCACACAAGGTCACCTTTTGTGTAACAAACGGAGTGATGGCGGGCGTCGTAAGGGGTCTTGGAGCGCTGTTGAGATGCCATGGTTCGGAGGCGTGCGATGCGACGGGCTTCTTCAGCGCGGCATAGGGACTCGGCAACCGATGTTTCCACGTCCAACGTAAAAGGCAGAATAGTGTCGAGACAGCTTCGAGGGGAGCGAGCGTAGAGTAGAAAAAAGGGAGAGTATCCTGCCGTCTCGTGCTTCGCGGTGTTGTATGGGTATGTGATGTAGGGGAGTACTTCGTCCCAGTTTTTGTGCTTGGCATCGACATAAATGGATAGCATGTTTGTTAGCGTCCTGTTGGTTCGCTCTACGAGGCCATTGGCCTGTGGGTGATAGGGGGTTGCATGGCGCAATTGGCTGGCAGACAGGCGCAGGATCTCTTCAACGACGTCAGCGACGAACTGACGTCCCCAGTCGCTAATGACGACTCGTGGAGGACCATGGCGTAGAATTATATGGCGAAGCATAAACTGCGACACGTGAAAGGCTGTTGCAGTAGGTATTGTTGTAGTTTCTGCGTAGCGCGTCACGTGGTCGACGCAGACGATGACCCATCAATTGCCACTGGTGGAACGCGGAAACGGACCTAGAAGGTCGACACCAGCAATCTCGAAGGGAGAGCTAGGAGGTGGTACGAAATGGAGAAGTCCGGGTGACGTAGTCGCAGGACGCTTGTGACGTTGACATTGTTCGCAACCAGCGACGTATTTTTCCGTGTCGCGTCGCATCCTGGGCCAGTAGAACCTTTGCTGGATGCGATGAAACATTCTGGCGAAGCCCATGTGTCCGCTGGTTGCGTCGTCGTGGAAGAACCGAAAAACTTGAGAACGTAGAGTGCGTGGAACTACCAGAAGCAGACGGGCGCCTTGGCCGGAAAAATTCTTCCTGTAGAGGACGGCGTCGTGGACTACATAGAGCTTGAATTGGCGGGGTCATTCGCGGAGGCAAACAGGGAATCTAAGCAACGGTCCTCGTGCTGGGCTGCCCGGAAAGCTGCGAGGTCAGCGAACTGAGAGTCAATAGCGCCGATAAGCTGGTCGAAGTTGTCAGCGTCGCGCTCCGTCGTCGGTAGAGGAAGCCGTGACAGGCAGTCAGAATCTGCGTAGTGGTTACCGCTCTTGTAGCATACCGTAAAGTCAAACTCTTGTAAGCGCAGGGCACATCGCGCAAGTTCGGCCAGATGGGTCGCGTAGGCCTACCAACCAGCAAACAGAGTGATGGTCGGTGATGACTGAGAAGCGACGGCTGTAGATGTATGGGCGAAACTTGTGCATGGCGAAGACGACGGCGAGGCACTCCGGTTCTGTAACTGTGTAGTTGCGCTCTGACTTGCTTAGTGACCGGCTTGCATAGGCGACGACGTGTTCAGCATTGTCGTGGCGTTGAACGAGCACCGCGCCAAGACCAACTCCACTGGCATCGGTGTGAATTACCGTGGGAGCAGAGGGATCAAAGTGGAGTAGTATAGGCCCGGAAGTGAGGACGAACTGGAGTTGCTTATGCGCTGACTCACAATTCGGTGTCCAGTGGAAAGGCACATCAATTTGCAGCAAGTCAGTCAGTGGCTGGGCCTTTTCAGCAAAATTAGCCACAAAGCGGCGAAAGTAAGAGCATAGGCCCAGAAAGCTTCGCAGCTCCCGGATAGACTGCAGCTGCTCAAAGTTGCTGACGGCGTCAACTTTCTGCGGGTGCGGCCTAACGCCAGCTTTGTCCACAAGGTGTCCCAAAACCAGTGTTTCACGTTCACCAAAACGGCATTTTTTTTAGTTCAGAGTCAAGGCAGCTTTCTCCAAACCGGTTAGAAGAAGGTCTAGGCGATGATTATGTTCCTCAAAAGTTCGTCCAAAGATAACCACATCGTCCAGGTAACATAAACAGACTTCCCATTTGAGGCCCCGCAAGACGGTGTCCATATATCGTCCAAATGTTGCCGGGGCATTACACAAGCCGAACGGCATGACATTAAATTCAACAAACCGTCTGGCGTAACAAAAGCCGTCTTTTCTTTATCAGTCGGATCCATGGGAATCTGCCAATACCCGCATCGCAAGTCTACCGAAGAAAAATAAGACGCTGAATGCAGGCAGTCGATGACGTCATCGATCCGAGGGAGCGGATACACATCCTTTTTGGTTATACAGCTGAGACGCCGATAGTCAACACAGAACCTCCAGGACCCGTCCTTTTTCTTAACCAAGATTACAGGCGCAGCCCAGGGACTTGACGATTCTTGAATGACACCGGTGGCTAGCATCTCGCTGACTTGTTCTGCAATAACTTTGCGCTCCGACGCAGACACTCGATAAGCCTTTTGTCGGAGAGCGTGCGCAGAGCCAGTGTCAATCCTGTGACGAGCGCGCGTGCTCGGTACCTGAGCTCTATGCACCTTCTGTGCAAAATCAAATGCTTTAGCATGCCTCGCCAGTAGTGCAACCAGGGCTCTGCGCTTCTGCGAGGAAATGGACTTGCTAACCATCAAGAATTGAGATTCCATACCGGAAGTTTCGTCAGAGTCCACCTTTGCAGGATCGCTTAAGGCTCCAATGCAGCTACTGCTCTGCTTTTCAAACAGGGCAAGGCGCATACCAGCCGGCAGTACAGTCGACTCGGGTGAGCTGTTCATCACCCATAACTGAGCTTTCTCGTCTGTGAGAGATACAACGCAGCGTGGTACAAAGATGTTTTTCTTGACGCAAGGTACGG
Source organism: Rhipicephalus appendiculatus (assembly GCA_030522465.1). Classification (NCBI taxonomy): domain Eukaryota; kingdom Metazoa; phylum Arthropoda; class Arachnida; order Ixodida; family Ixodidae; genus Rhipicephalus; species Rhipicephalus appendiculatus. The sequence continues at coordinate 1,957,879 of JALIZH010032982.1, read as the reverse complement.
GCAACGGCTCAACCACAATGTCACGTGAACTCGAACTCGAGTCTGTTTCCGAAGCGGTAACGAGTACGCTGGCCGTGGACCACGCCGGTAGAAGGGCATCTTTAGCTACAATGAGGTTGTCTTTCTTACAATCAGTACGCTGGGCGAGGGCGGACAACAGAACCTCGCCTGCTCCGCAATCCACGGTCGCACGACACTCTCGCAAAAAGCCTATGCCAAGAATAACGTCGTGCGTTGATTGAGCAAGTACTGCGAATTCCGCCGTGAACGTTTTACCGGCAATACAAACAGACACAGTGCAGACCCCTAGTGGACGCAAGAAGGCACCGCTCACTGCCCGAAAGATAGAAGGTTGGTCCCAATCAAAGATAACCTTGCGGCCAAGTCGTTCCTTAAAAACTAAATTCATCACAGAAACACTTGCACCAGTATCTATCAACGCCATCGTTGGAACATCGTCAACAAGTACATGAACCTTATTTTGAAGCATAGAAACTGGTGGAGGCCTACTTTGGTGAAAGTCGGTACGTGCAGCGACCTCGCCTCCGTCGGCCGCGCCGGCTAGTTTCCCGGTGGCGGAGACGAAAGCCGTGGCCGAGGCCGTGGAGATGGCGACCGTGGCTGACGCGTGGTAGGCGGCGTTAAGCTGCGCACAGACCCGGGCGAATCACTGCGCATGTTCGGCCGGTAGGCGTGCCGCTCGTCAGTTGGGTTGGGGGGGCCAGTAGGTGTAGTCGGGCCGTTGGCTTCGGCCGTGCAGACCGTCGCGGTTCGCTCAGGAAATGTCGTACGTGGACAACGTCGCATTCGGCAATACCGGGCGATGTGTCCACGAACACCGCACTGGTAGCAGACGCACCGTTCACGAGGCATAGGGAATGTCGCAGGGTGTTGAGGGTACGCGGCACACTGTTCCCACTCAGAAACACAAGGTGGCGGACGGCTGTTGTAGCTGTAGTTATTGCGGGAGGCATAAGCCGGCTCGACGTAAGGCGTCGGTGGTGGATCCCTTAGCTGCGGACTGCGGTTGGAATAGCTGCGCTCGTCGAAACTCGCAGCGTTAATGCTTGAGGATGGTGTATCGCACTGCGGGTCTCGAGCGTTCACGGGTACAGAAACGTGGCGACGAAGTTCCTCGCGTACAATGAAGGCGAATCGTTGAAGGAAGGTCCGCAGGTAATGTGTCTTGGCAAACACGACAGTGGCGACCGTCGTGACATTGGCCAGGCGTCCAAGCTTCGAAGTGATGCGGCGAGTCTTTAGGGCCTCAAAGGTTCGACAGTGCTTAATCACATCGGCCACAGATTCAAGACTCTCCACGCCGATAAGGAAGTGGTAAACGTCTTCCGCAATTTCTTTGAGAATGTGGCCCACCTTGTCTTCTTCCGTCATGTTGGCATCTACAGGCTTGCACAATTTTATAACCTCTTCAATGTACGTTCTGCAAGTCTCACCACAGACTTGAGCTCTCTGCGACAACGTTTGCTCTGCGCGTTTCTTTTTCGTCGCGGGGTCGCCAAAGCATTTCTTGATCTCCTCCACGAATTGTTCCCAGGTTGTCAAAGTGTACTCGTGATTCTCGAACCATACCAACGCAGTGAAGTCGAGAAATAGGCCCACGTGAGATAACTGGCTAGTGGAATTCTAGCCATTTGCGCGGCTCACCCGTTGATAGTGGCTGAGCCATTCCTCCACGTCATCGCCAGGTTTCCCTGTAAAGGTGCGTGGCTCTCTGTAGAGGTAAGGCGAAGCCCTCGAGGACGGCTGCTGGATGTCTCCGTCCGAGCTCATCTCTTGAGGTAGTGGTGCCAAGCCCGCTAGTCGACGGCTGCGGCGAAGCTCGTACTGTTGCGGTTCCGTCGTTAGTAGACGGTTGCTCTCCGGTCTCGCTTGGCCGTAGCTGGCTTACCCAGCACCTTCCACCACAATTGTGACGATGAGACGCGTTTATTTACACTATGGAGAATGATTGCCAGAGGTACAGCTCAGAGAAAAAAGAAGTTGACCGAGCTGGTCGCGAGCTAGTGCCGCCTCGTTCTCGTCCTCTTCTTCCGCCCACCGATGACATGTTTCAATATTATAGCAAAGGGTGGGAAACAGAGAGGCTAGAGGGTAAAAGCCGAGCCAAGCCAAGACCAGCTAGGTGCCCACCAGCTCTGCTGTGACCCAGCCTTGCGCGACTTAGTTCAAGCAGTGCGAGTTCTTTTCATGTAGAAAACAGTGTTTATGAAAGGCGTAATGGACAAGCACTAGATTGTAGTACAAGCTGGTGGTTGCGGTTTTCTCGTGGCCTCGTGCTACAGAGAAATCCATGCGGCTTTCCATGTGGCTTCGTGCTACAAACGATTCGCTGTCAATCACACATTTCACAGCCCTCCCACCACCTATCGGGATTCTGCCGAACTCATCTTCAGAACAGTTTAGGACACGCATCTCTCACTGTATTTTCTACAACTGCTCATCTGTCGGTCCCTTTCAACCTCCAGCTATGAAGAACTGTCTCTAAATGCGTTATAGTTTGACAATGTAATTTGAATGCTTCTGGAACCAAATCAATGTCACAATGTGGTTTACGAGCTCTGTGGTAATTAATATTCATTGAATTCTAATTCAATATCTGTTTATGCTAAAGTTATTCACCATGTGTTTTTGCAGATTGAAATTTCAGGCCAGAAATTTGGTGAAGATTAGTTTTTTCTGAAGTTTTCTTTTCCTCAAGCAAAGATAAATTATACTTTATACATGCCTCATGGAAGGCGCCCCGTCGAACGAGCCGTCGAACTTGGTAGTGCCTTCAGCAAAGTGATCATATGCAATAATATACTAGAAAACGAAGTTAAACTACCCATTTAACACACAGGAGGTTCAATTTATCTGAACCTCATCTTATCATGCTCTCTTACGGCCCCTAGTCGACCGAATTAGGAAAAGCAGGTGGTCTACGAAATTGTTTGCAAAGCACCTAAAAGGGCTTAAAGCCACTGGTCTACCTGGAACTGCAGTCGTTGTGGTGGTCGTCGAGATACTGGTGGTCGCCGGCGTTGATGTGGTCGTGGGGGGTGCTCGTAGTTGCCGGTGCCGTAGTTGCCGGTGTCGTCGTGGTCGCAAGGGTAGTAGTGGTCGTTGCGGGCGTTATAGGGGTTTTCGTGGATGTCCGAGTCGACACAGGTTGCTCTCTCGGGGGTACTGTCCTGATGTCGATTATGATAGGCCTTCTGGGTAGTCGTCGTGGTTTGTTTGTCTTCTTTGCCACCGCCTAGATCGAGATCTTCACCAAGCAGAGTCGTTTCCTTTTTCATCTGAAAACAAGTGCGAACGATCATGACATGTTCAGACATTCAAGTGCGGACAGAAAAATAATTCAGGAGCCCTCGTCCTATCGGGGAAATGGGGTCAAGCGAAGCTTGGCGTCCGCGTGCCTGACGGAATACTTTTCCTTTCTTTCTTTCTTTCTTTCTTTCTTTCTTTCTTTCTTTCTTTCTTTCTTTCTTTCTTTCTTTCTTTCTTTCTTTCTTTCTTTCAATGCGAAAGCCTTACATGGCTCATGGTACGCGAAAAGCGACTGTCGGCGTCCGCACGAGTGATACAACTGATCATCACGTGATTGCGTCACCATTAGACGTCACAGGTCATCAGCTTTAGCGCCATCGTTATGACGTAGCTATGACGTCACATAATGCGGCGTCACGTGATGACATTCTCACAAGACATCATAGGATCGCCATAGGTAGGGTGATGCCGGAGGCAGAGCAAAACCTCGCGAGGTGCAGAAATCTTCCAATGCCTCCGATAACGAAGGCGGTGTATTTAACTTTAGTTGCAGAAAGCTCTCCCGGGGCATGAGTACGATCCACTGAGAAGAAAAAACAAGACGGCTTTTGCCATCGAGTCAACAGAAGCAAGTGCATTAGGGGCCCCGTAAGTTGCCTTTCTTTCTTTCTTTCTTTCTTTCTTTCTTTCTTTCTTTCTTTCTTTCTTTCTTTCTTTCTTTCTTTCTTTCTTTCTTTCTTTCTTTCTTTCTTTCTTTCTCTCTTTCTTTCTTTCTTTCTCTCTTTCTTTCTTTCTTTCTTTTTTTCTTTCTTTCTTTCTTTCTTTCTTTCATTCTTTCTTTCGAGTTCTACCGCATCGCGCAATGCTCTCTCCTAGCTTGTTTACCAATAGCTGGTCATGGGACCTTCGTCTACGTGGTTACCAGAACGCTTCACTTGTTTCAGGCAACAACTGCACTCAGGCGTTCACGTCCAAGCAACTATGAAACGGTGGAACGTGAAATGACAAGTGACCTTGATGAAACATCAGATCCCGTTATCAGAAATGGCTGATAACATTCAAATTTCTTGCTATAGCATTCATAGATTCAACCATGCGAAACTGATTTTTATTCGCCCGCCTGTCTGTGCGTGCGTGCGTGCGTACATACATACATACATACATACATACATACATACATACATACATACATACATACATACATACATACATACATACATACATACATACATACATACATACATACATACATTTGTGAACGAAGGAAGCTGCTTCTATGCTTTTCTGTATTCTACTTCTAAGTATTGAGCTGAAACGTCCTTGTAGATATACAACTTCGTGCTGAATTCAATTTTAAGATATGTCATTTTCACCTTGCTTAGAATTGCAAGGTGAAGTTTTGTTTTCCTTGTACACAAAGGAAGGTATACCGTAATTATATTTTGTCGTTACGTTATTGTGGGTTCCACCTATTTAACATGAGCACTACTACATCCCAACAACAAGACGGCTTCGCAATTGTCCTTCATGGATAAACTCAACTTTTACGATAGATCCGTACCTGATATTGCCATAGCGAAGATGAAAATCCCGAAGCAGAAGCAGCAGATAAGACAGAACATGGCGATCGAGGCCGCGAACATCCAGCGGGAAGATCTTTCAGCCCTGCAACAAAATTTTTTTCAACCTGGGTTTGAACTTTTGATAACATGGGAACAAAGTGACCCCTTTGAACCGCGACTTAGCTTGGAATAGAACTCTGAATGAAGATTTATTATTTTGTTCCGAGATCCCTAACGTTGTCGCTCCTGTGGCGGAAGCAGCAGATTTGCGATCATCACTTTGATCAGAAGAGTTTGTAGCCCCCCCCCCCCCCCTCCACACTCCTTGGTTAAACTGTCCTTTCGAGAACGTTAAATATAGATTCTATTTTACGTCACCAGCCTATTTATTATTAAGATTACTATGTCTTTATACAGTGTGGGAAACATTGCATGCACTTACAAAAGGAATATTAAGATTGTATATTGATTTATTTTCAATGTTTGCTTCCATAAAAACGGTTTACAGTTCTCGGAAGAAAATGTGTAACGGGATTTCCCTAGGTGCTTCGACTTCGCCAAAAAAACTGGGAAAAATCAATTAAGATGTTGAAGAACGTGCTATCTTAGCCTTATAGGTAATCACGATTGTTCGAAGGCCTTTCACACGTAATTGTGCGCCCGTGCTTGAGCATCGGAGTGCTTGGAATAATTTGCTTCCGATGGTCCCAATCTTTCTGCAGTTTTAGATTTGACAAGCGTTTTCGTTCCTGAAATGCACAAGTTAATATATGTCCCCTGTGCTTGTAGCGCGTCTGGCCTGCACAGCATTATATTTAGGAGATCGGTTAACGACAACGTGTGATGGGCGGTATAGTGTAACCCAAGTTACAAAGGTAGAACACATAAGCATTACAAGAATGCTACTTACTGCGCCTCAGCTGCAAAAAAGGAAACCTCTGCATTGATTTTAAGATCGATACGAACAGAGGAACTGGTATGAAAATTTAATAAAATGGCTTACTCCTTGACGAAAGATCCGATTTCACTGAAGAAAACATACATGTCCCGCTGATCAAATTGGATGTGTAATATGCGAGTCTAAAATCTTGTCCAGATGAATACTTCTAAGAACATTCTTTAAAGGTCACGTTCATGTTGTAGGGCGAAACATTGCTTTCCTGTGAATCTGCTTGTTTTGTTGTATTTAGTTTCATTGCTTTATTTGCTAAACGAATACGTGACTGCCGCCATCTGCATTCTAAGACGTTATGCAGCGCAAGCCTATCATGGCCTCCATGATTTGCCGCCGGCGCATGCAGGCAGCCAATCGCAAAGGCTGGGACTCGGTTGGCGATCGGGAGTGAACGTTATAGAAAAGCCAGTAAATAAGATGGAAAACAGGGCGAGTTGGTGCGTTACGTTTAAATTTATCTTTTTATTGTTTTTATTATTTTTCCGCAGTATATACGTCCACTTGGCAATGCGTGGGTGCTGAATGTACTTTATTTGTCAATTGGTCAGGTCAGTCACGAGGTGTTCTGTTCGTGTGTTATATATGTTATTGTTTTTCAGTAAACGTTTCAGTTGAAATTCAGTGCTGTTGCTGTGTGCCGTGTCCACTTCTCAGCTTCGTCTGTGTTTTTCGCGCTGTTAGCCACGAAGAAAAGCAAGCTCGCTGAGTGCGAGTTATATCAATAATCTGCAACCGAATACCGGCATTTTTCGCCTGTGGCATCCCAGCCAGGTCTGCGTGGAGAAATCCCTGCAAGGCATCTTTATCGGTTCTAGGTGTAAACAACCTGCGATTATTTAGCTTCCTAGGCGCTCCCATCAGGACGCCACAAAGAGAGGGAAGTGCCCCACGCGCTCCCTTCTATGTTTTATGTTCCCGGCGCATCGCACGTGTAGATACTGCCTTGCGCAATTCGCGCCAGAATGTCTGATTTCATTCTAGATAGTTTTCGGATCATCTGTTCTGCTTCAGCGCGCAAATGCCAACACCTGAATTTATTCTGGAACAAACTCGGCCACCAGCGATAACGCTCGAATGTTCGACGCCGCGTGTATAAATGCCGACGCGCGTTACCACGCATCAGTTTATCGACGAGTGGCGCTCTGTGCGCCAATATCAGTGTACAGCGTGCATTGCTTGCTGTAATTTGGGTTTATGTTTGCCGGGCACAAGTTCAGCCAAATAAAGAGTTTCCCTTCGAAGACGCCAACTGCTCCCTTCATCCACGTCACGACCACGTGACATCAAATCATTACACCAAGGCTGGAAAACCGGGCATGTTCTATCTTTTATACAGGCTGGTTCCACGATTCACCTAATTTAAGCGACATTTTAGGTAGCCAAAGAGTGATGAGCCTTATTACAGAAAAGTGCGTTACATGTAGCGTTTTTATTGCGATAGCAATTATATGGACACTCGCGGCTGGTTTTCGCCGTCGGCGTCGGCGTCCGCGTCGGCGTCATTTGCCGTATATGTATATGTATATATATAACCGGCCCCCCGCCCGTCGTTCGTGAGCGTGCAAAGACGAGAGGTGGAGGGGGGGGGGGTCCCTCGAGCGACCTTCGATTTTACGAGCGGGGGGCGCGCGCGTTATCTCCCCTTCTCGCCGGCCACAGCGGGGGGCCGGTGTACCCTTCTACGTGCTGCGCTCTCAACGTGAAGAGAATTCTCTTAAACAAGCGTTTCCTAGAGTTGCGTGAGATCGGATCCAAAAAGAGTTAGCTGCCAGCCTCACTTCGTATAACATTACAATTTTTTGCTATCGCTTCATTGCTTCACCCTTGCGGTGAAACTGTGACTTTTTTGTGTGACAATCATCTTTGTCAGGGTTGCCTTAAATAATTAGAGACGAACTATGGTGTTTTTTCTTAACTTCATTATAAATAGCTTTGTAATGATAAGCAGCAAGAAATAGACAAAGCGACTGACGGAAGGCATACTCAAAGGCATATCTTACCCGTGGAGATTTCGATGGCAGACACGGTGGTTGAATCTGAGTTTTGAAAAGGAAATACGCAGTCGTTTTTGAGAAAGTCTGAAGAATGCTGTATAGAAAAGGTTAAGTGTTGAAGCATTGCACAATTAGTACTCTTTCTAAATATCAATAAATTAAATCTTTATTTTGCACCTTCAGCCGATACGGAGACAGGATTCTGTGAAGAACACAAGTACATAGATAGCTTGGATGGTTCATATCGCAATGGCACTTCAGAACCGGGGTCAAAAAAGAAATATGAAGGCAGAGTAAATCTTTATGGGATATATTACGTAATAATGTTTAAGTACTAATTGGTGCACACATACACGTCATCTAAGCGTAGTGATATACATAAAAACGTCTAACGGGACAAATCACTAGTTTGTTAAATAACAGGAAATGCACTGCTAGCAATAAAATTAACAGAAAACAATACAGTTATGCAAAAAAAGCCCCGATTTCATTTCAGAATAAACTGTGTTGGATGTTAGCGCCTAGTGTGTCGATATGTGTCTTCCTTTTGTCCTGTCGTCTATGTGCGCTACAAAGAAACCTTTTGAAGATGTGCTACCAACAAGCCCGCATCGCATCCCCCCGATTTCATTTGTTACGCCGGCTGTCGCGACTAACTCGAGCCAAGATTGACAAACGCCAGGCCAAAGCGGAAGACGCAGCAACAGCGAACGCTGGAAGAATGGCGTTCCGAGAGCCCTTTGTAAATTCTCTTGGGGCGACTACTACAAGTAGGCTTCCAAGGTACCCACTACGCCATAGATCAACTTTAGCGAAATATGCAAGCACCCACTGTCCCATTATTTGTAATTCTGTGGCGAAGCGATGAACCCGCTACACGTCTGTTAAGGACTATCTGCACGTTGTTGATGTCATGGCTGCTGACGAAGAATTATGGCTGAGCCCTTTCGAATAATAGAGCAGCTCTAACACCCTCCCCACCTCGTTTTGCAATTCCCATTCTGTGACGCCTGGTTGTTATTTTCTCCCACATCTGTTAACGTGATTCCAAGCCCAACATGATGCCTGTATAGGGTCTTTTTGCGAACGGGTTTCAAACACGGGTGTGGCTGTGTGGTAGCATACTCGAATGGGACGCCGTTGCGTTAAACGCAAATCAAAAACTTGTGCTTAAACACAAATGAGACCACATACATGCCGTTTGCCCCCACGAATAAGCCAAGAAATTTTAACATGAGTATTATCTACCAGGATTATATATTAGAACAGGTTAAGTCTCCGAAGTTCCTAGGTGTGTGGTTTCAACAAGACTTATCTTCATATGAACATATAGCGAAGTCAATGTCGGACGTAAATAAAAGTATTGGATGCCTATACAAGTTAAATTTTTTGATACCTCTGTGGCTAAAAAAAAAAAACAAAAACACTTTATTACACTCTTCTACTCACGACCCACTGACTGCGCGCTTGTGTGGGGGACTACAGCATGAACAAACTATTCTAAACTGGTTATTTGGCAGAAGAGGGTCCTGAGAATCTGTGAGGATTTTCATAGCCCCGTACGTCACTTACGGACAGAACTGCTATTTTCGAAATACCTTATGCTGAAAGCCAGTCAGATTCAATATTTCAAATTATTTCAGTATATAAAACGCAGAAGGCTTCATTGTTCGCAGGATTCCCGTGGTTCTCTATTTTTTATCTGTACTTATGCTAAAAGGACTCCAAAGATTCGAACAAGTTACCGGACGGCAACACACATCTTTCCAGGTACCCACCTTTCTAAGTAAAATCGACCGCCTTCTAGATATAAATAGCACAGCCTCCAAGCTAATGATCAGGGTTGGTACCAATAAAACACATTATATTTCCTTGAATATTGTGTTATGTTTCGTGTTTGCCTGTGTTGTATTTCATGTTAAAGTGCGAAGCGTTTCTTAGCGAACTTCGGCGACTTTGAGCGTATCTATCTATCTAGCCACCTACGACTTTGTGCTCTCCTGGCCGTATCGTTAATGGGGTTTATACCAAAATTGGTATGGCATAACATGACTGAATTACGAACATAAATGACTGGTCACATCATGAAAATCATGTTAACTTGTCATAAAAAATATGATTTACACGCCATGGCCGTACTGCTCCTGAGACCGTTTTCTTAACTTGATATACACAAAAATTGGTACGATGAGACATTTCCACATGATCAACATAAATGACAGGTGATAATATGAAAATCATGACGTGCATGTCATGTACAACATCAGTTACATGCCGCGCTCATGGAGCGAGCGCTGATAGCCGTGTCGCTCATGGGAGCAAACCAGCTAGCCCGCCAACGTGTTTTAGCGTTTCGCTAGGTTGATGTACACCATGTTTGATATTGAGTGACGTGACTGTATGACGAGCATAAATGACAAGTGGTAATACGGAAATCATGACATGTCATGACTGATATGTCTTGCATGCCACGGTCATGGCACGCTCGCGGCCGTTTCGCTAGCTTGATATACACCAAATTTGGTATCGCGTGACGGGACTGTATAAGGAACATAAGTGGCAGGTGGGAACATGGAAATCTTGGAATGCATGCAATCAACAACACTATTTACATGCCACGCTCATGGTGCGCTTCCGTCCAGTTCACTAGCTTGATATACACCAAAATTGGTATTGCGCGACGTGACTGTATGACGAACATAAATGACAGGTCCTAACATGTAAATTATGACATGCATAGTATGTACAGCAGGATTTTCTCCTTGCTGGCTGCTTCGCATTACATCGATTCCCACAGGGCGTGGGCTCTGCCGGTTTTTTATTGGTGCAAATACTACACCGTGTGACTATTCCTAAACGTATCTTTGTGTTTTCCCCCCCAAGCTTCTGTGTGCTTGTTAGTTTTTCCTTGCTTTAAATATAGGGGATGAGCACTCGCAGCTAATGTTTTACTAGTACATTGAACATTACAATTGTTGTATATATATATATATATATATATATATATATATATATATATATGCCTACCACTAATAATGCTTTGTTGTATGCTGTATGCGGTACTTTACTTTGCACATGTACCTTTCTTATTTTCCTCTCATTCCTATTAATTGTATCTTGCAAAGTGCTTATGATGGCCTCCGTGCCTCACTGCATTTGGAAGCAAAGCGCCCCTGTCAGGCTTTTAAGCCTTTTTCCATTGCTCCATTTTCTGTTCTTGTAGAGAAAGAAAGAAAGGAAAAAAAGAAAGAAGGAGAAAAAGAAAGAAAGAAGAAAAGAAAGGAAGGACGAAAGAAAGCAAAAAGAGAGAAAGGAAGAAAAAAGGAAAAAAGAAAAAGAAAGAAAAAGGAGAAAAAGGAAGGAAAGAAAGAAAGAAAAAAAGAAAGATAAAATGAAGAAATAAAAGAACAAAGAAAAAGAAAGAAAGAAAGAAAGAAAGAAAGAAAGAAAGAAAGAAAGAAAGAAAGAAAGAAAGAAAGAAAGTGGTTCCAAGCCCATCCGATCGTAGATATCGGTTCTTATTTCATGCGATAATGCTTTCTGCACTGACGGTGGCGGCGCCAGCGGCGGACAACTACGGTACCCAAACTGCTTGTTCCGATATCACAACAGTTTTCGCTCCAAAGAAAGACCATGTGCTCTAGGCGAGCTCCTCCTGCTTTATATTAGTGGTAGTCATCTGTACTTACGGCCTGTGTTTTTGTCTATAATCAGTATTGTTTAACTCTAAATAGGTAATTTTTAATTATATAATAGGTGAATAGGTGAAATACTACCTTTAATTCGTAGGACATCCCAAACAAGCTCCAAATAAAGCATATATTTAGTGCAGAAATCTGCCTCCTTTTTTTCGAGAAAAAAAAATGCCTGAGAGTCACGCCATAAACGAAGTAAACGCAGTCAAGATTTCGACGAAAGTTCGTCTGGTCAGGTAACATGATCAAGTTGCGCTCACTGACCCAATCAAAGTGTAAAACACACAAGAGACTTTCCGGTACGAGTACAAGTTTCTTGATGACATCAAATGTGTTCATGGAAACCATACGGATCCCGACACGTGTACAGGTTACATAAATTTATTATACTCGTATGTGGACCGTATCCTAAGCCTCTCAACGTGCAAATCAGTGATCATGCCATGTGAGGTAGTTTATATAGATGTGAGTCCGCTGTATCCTCTATTGACATCGCATAACCCTTCTAACAAGCAGTCGATTAAGAGAGACGAAAGCAATTAGGCACATTGGAATAATATTTTAAAGCGCTTATGGATTTGGAAAGAGTCTCGCAAACGATAACCAATGCTACAGTCCAATCAATAGACACATTCTATAAACGGGAAGTTTTAACCAATAAACTATGTGCAGTGGCTGAAATTAGAACAGAAGAGTTACGAAAGTTTGCGTAACTTAGCAGATTACTGACCAGAGCCACGCGATAGATTTTACCTCTTGCAGAATCGCAAACCACATTCATAAAATTGATGGTGCTTCATAATTCAAATTAAATAGTTACAATAACACAACTGCAGTTTCCGATAACACTTATAGGGCAATTACGCTCAATGTCATAGCAACCGCAACCAACATCGTGAGAAGCTGCAGTTTCTTCGCTAGCGTTCATTCAAAAAACTAACAGTTTGAGAATATACCATGGTTTATTACCACTTAGCTTAATTCTGTCGACGATGCTTACTCCTGAAGAATTCCTTTGCAACAACAACACTTTCTTTTATTCCTTTTTTCCGTTATCCGTGCGTGAGTGGAATGCGCTAGACGCCTCAACGGTGATGCAAACGACTGTACAAGAATTTCTAGAACTCGCCGAGCTGTCCCTTGCAACACCGATCTAGATGCTTGTCATTGTCAGATTGATTCCTGAATAAATTCCTGCTTTGTTGCTTTATCCTATGCCTGTAACATAAGATGAATCCTACTATGCTGTAACCTAAATGAATATATTGTAACCTACGTATATTCATTCATCTACATTTACATTGTAACACTCCTGTGTGTTTTCTGTTAATTTTCTCTAAGGGTACCCACTCCTGTTAAAAACCCCATTTGGGATTGACAGTATACTGAAAAAAAATATTTGGGTATTTAGTTACTCGCCCAAACTCTGGCTTCACTCGCCCAAATGTTTATTCTCTGGACAGTAACACATTTAAGTATGGCGGTTGCTCGTTTGATGTTTCGCAAATAAAATACCTAAGTGGTTTCACTTTCGCGTACAGGAAACAGCAACGCACTTACCCATGATTGTGGGCAAGCTGCTCCGTGGAGCTGTCACTCAGACAAGAGATGCGTAGACCGGAGATCTAGACCAGGACAAAGGTCCTTTGTCCGTTTCAGCGGAGAATGCCGGTGCTGGTCTCGAGAGCGGCGCGTGAAAAGGCGCTAACATGATGATGATGATGGTGATGACAATGATGAAGTCGTAGTTGGAAGCCTACGACAATGGCTCACACCCACCTAGGGGGGATCGGCAAAGAAATAGATACTTTGGCAAAAAAGTACACATAGGAATTGCATGAATCTTGAAAATGTTTTAGAATACGCATTATACATTAACTATGGCGATCCGTCCTCCTATGATGCTCAGACACCAAAATAGATGGGCCACGAACCGGGCGGTAGGAGTTTTGTAGTAAATACACATCAGATTCAGAGTGTGGGTACCGAGCCCACTGCGTACCCTCCGTATTTAAAGCAAGGGCGACGGTGGCTTGAAATCACTAACAAAAACCAGAATTAATTTAAGCGGAATATATCAATCATACGGCAGGGTCGAACCAGGGACATGGGGCAGCGAGACGAAGGCCGTGATTGTGGGCAGCCGCAGTCAGGCAGCGCCTGTGGCTGCGTCAGTCCTTCCTGGCAGTCAAGGCACCTTTCTCCCTGGGCAGCGCGCAGGCTGCCCCTTTTAGACCGTGCAGGCAGGGTTGCCGTTGGTGGCTACTTTGCGCCAAATTGGCTACTCTCCGACCCTGTTAGGTGACAAAAATGTCATTTTGGCGCCATGGCTATTTTTTGGCTACTTTTAACTTCTATTTCGGTGCATTTGCTGGACATTTTTCCGTATTATTTGAACATAAAACAGCAAGCCAATTTAAAGAATAACCAGTGTTTGCAAGCTTTTCTGCATTGCTGGCCTATGCGCGCACGTCAGCGGCCGCTCCAGCCAGCGGGTTAATGCGCATCGAGGCACCCAACGAGCGTCCCTCCGTCTGAAAACACAGAGGGACACGCCCATGTAAGGAAACGCGTGTCTATACAGCACACTGCTGACGCCAGAGTGTAATGCTGAAACACAGCGCGTCAAAGAGTTATCGCAATAAAATGAAGCTGAACTGATCATGTTCCACCAGATTTCGCTACTTGAAGCTGGACTGGCATTATTGTAACTTTGTAACAATGTCGTCTACGGCGTCAAGAAAAAACAGCTTCAACGTTTAATGTTCCTGCTGTGTGGTTGGCACAAAATTACTTTTGCAAGAAGTCTATCCAATGTAGACGCATTGTATGCAGGCGCAATAAAATTAAAATAATTTATTAATTTATTTGCAACTTACCTGCGGCTTGGGGACGAAGCAACAGGGATAATATTGTGCTCGTTATACTCCATTTTTGATTATCCGAAACCATATTATTTACTGTTCAATACTAGCAACTCTATGCATAATATCACTTTTTTTTGCTATTTGGCTACAAATATGGCGCTAAAATTAAACGACATGGCTACATTGGCTACTTTTAGGCTGAGTTTTGGCTCCTTTTCAAATCGGCCCAACGGCAACCCTGCGTGCAGGTTGGGCACCGGCATCGAACCTGCGCAGCGCGTGGCGCGATCTTTAGATAGGCGGTGTGCGTGGTTTCCACAAGAGAAACTGGGAATACAAATTAAAATAAATAGCTGAGTTGATGAAAATGCTGAAATAGATTTGAGATAAAATTTATGAAAGGAACCCACGTCGTTGAATTAATCTTGCGACATTAGAGGAGAAAACTAAAAAGACTAAATGGAGGTGACACGAAGAAACAGGAAAAAAAATTTGGTGCAACGACAACAAGTATTCCTTGTTGCTATGAAATGAAGAGGAAGCGAAAGAAACCAGCCGATTGCGCACAAATTGCAGTGACGCCCTCGTACACTTATTTTTAACCATTTTATTTTTTTTTACCTCATGCTGTTAAACTTCAGCCAGCGGATTCCTGAACTATCCCTTATTTTGGGTACGGCACAAGTAGTTTTAGAAATACCATCATTAACTTTTTGGGCAGGTCTACTCTTCTTAGGCTGACGTCATCTGGTTAGTGGATGCGGCTACCGGCGGTTCCGCATTGTCGTTTTAAAAGTGATCTTTGCAAGACCCCATTGATAATGACGACTCTTCTCGCTAAGTTAAAGCTTTGTACTACTTTACAATGTTGCGATGTTAGGCAAAATTTAATAGAAATAGATTTTTAAGTAACTATCTTGATAACTCACCCGATTCAGGCTTCAGGTTGAACCACCATAGTGGTTCAATTCGGTCACGTATGAAAACAAAACAAGCGCTTGGGTGTTTTAATCATTGCTACTACGGCTCTTTGTGAGACAATCCGCTCTTAAATATGTTAACTTATCAACAGCGAAGTTGTAGCTCACCGTAGTTTGCGCGGTATGGTATGGAAAAACTTTATTTAGGTCCGTCGGGGCGTGAACTAGCACGTAGCGGGCCGCTTCCACTAGTTTGCGCAGTTCGCACGCTGTTGCAAAAAAAAAAGAAAGACAAAACACATGGGTGATCCCTCCGTCATAGCAATCGATATAACACGAAAGTGACACGTGTTTTCACAGAAGTAGTTGAGCGTTTATTGTGAATTGATATATCAGAGCTTGTACAATGTCTGTTGGTGTTTGCGAGCTGTAGCACTGTTTACCGTCGATGCACCCATGTTGACGTCTTGCTGCACATCTCCATAGCGACGACCAACGCCCATGAACATGATTGAACGGTTGTGGCAGCTGAAGTTGTTAAGATGTATCTATCTGGACACAGCGCATCGGGGATCCCGCGCAAATTGGGCATCAAAAAGCACATAAGAACCACTGGTACTCGATATGCACTTCTTCAAAGCCTCGTTAATTAAGGAGAGAAACGGTACGGTGTGCGCTTCCGAGTAACCGGGTGACCTACGCCTGTGCGCATGCATACACTACCACACCGCGCTGTGAACGCGTGCTGGTGTTCCATTGAAAAATATAGCTGAAAAATCAAACGTAAAGGATGTGTCCTCGACACCCAACAAGCATGGGAAGCTATGCAAGCTGAAAAATACTAATGCCGTTTCGCCACAGATGTACATTAAGCAATACCAAAACAACCTCGATAAGTGTGCCGAATGTGTACTCTACAGCCCCCCCACTTTCCTGTAGTGAGCATTGGCAAACCGGGCGGAGCCTCAATGACCAGCTACGAGAATACAGCAATAATGTAAGAAATAGCACCGGTGGTTTTTTTTCAATTCGTTGGCGGGAATGTGGCTACCTACCTTCATTGATCTTTGCATGATGTTATTCCTTGGTAGAGCGCAGCTGATTCCCGAAGACACCGAGGTTGAGGCGACAGTGAAATTCGCTGACAAGTGCGTGAACTGCAGTAAGGTACGCATTTGGGCTGGTTGGTTCATGATTACGAGTGAAAAACAGCGCTAAAAAGACGGGACAAGAAAGAACACAGCGCCGTGGTCCCGTGTTCTTTCTTGTCCCGTCTTTTTAGCGCTGTTTTTCACTCGTAAGTGCATGAGTTTACCTTCACTGGTCCTCACCGACAAAGAAAATTTTTTTCGCGCAGGCATCTTTCCACAGGTGACTGTTGCTTCATTCGATGTACACCCATGTGCAGTCTAATTGGCATCTATGTATACGCATGCATAATGCATACTGTATGAGTGTATAAACAGATTCAATGGCACGACACATTTAGTTGAAAGTTGGCGCTGGGTGTGTCTTATTCTCTGTTCTCAGTGCACGTGTATTTGTTTTTTCGCAGTCGTATTGAAATTGGGAGAGCCATGTTGTTTTTCTCCTCAGTGACTTGTTGGCTGTTTACCGCTCCCCACTCTTAAAGCTTTCTGCACCTAACGTGGTTTCGCATCGCCTCCAAGATCGGAGGCATAGTAAGCTTTTAAGTGCAGAGAGCTATAGGGGGGCGGGCTGTCGTATGCTGGTGCGCGTAACACAGGCAAAACCACATATAGTAAAGAATATTTGAGCGCTCGCTCGCGCAGAAGAAAAGTCTTCTTCCTTTTGTTCTTCGAGCGCCTCGGTGATGATAGAAATAAACGGATGTAAATAGAAAACAAAAACACAGAAAAAACTGGAAGAGAGAAAAAAGAAAGAAAGACAACAGTAAAGAAAAAAAAAAAGACAAAGGGAAACAAAGAAGACTGCCCAGCTTCACACTTCCTTCAGGCTTGGTACCACTGGTGCAACATCCCCTAATTTTTGCACCTCGCCTGGTTTTGTACTGCCTCCCTGATCGGCGCGCTTTTGACCAAGCGGCGATGTCATGTCATCATGTCAAGTCACGTTGTGGCATAATATTGGCGTCACAAATTTTGTCGATATGCGATGTAATTATGACGTCATGTGGTGACACCATACGTGATAATGATATTTTGCATCACGATTGTTGCCGCCGTCGACGACACCGACTGTAAATTATCGCGTTTGTTGAGGCACCTAAGGCTATCGCCTTAATCAGAAAAAAATACCCCATCTCCCACTAAAGGGAACCATGTGTGGAAGCGAAGCAGCGCGGAGATAATTAGCTTGAGCGGGAGGAACGTCGCCGCTCTCATTTCACGGCAGCTCTCCGGGCGCTCATCGCGGCGCTGCACAGGAGAGAGAATGAGGCGCGCTCGCTCCGTCATTTTCATACCGCCGAACTACCGTGGCGCCCCCCAGCGGAGTATACAGCTGTCACATCACCTGTCGTGCGCGCCGCTCCGTAGAGGATTCCTAGAGGAGAGGACGGGGGGGGTGACCGTAGTAGAGGAGAGAGGGGGGAGGGGACGTGCATGCGCTGTGGCGGTGTGGGACGCGGGAGCCGCTCCGTAGAGTAGAGGATTCCTAGAGGAGAGAGGGGGGAGAGGACGCGCATGCGCTGTGGGGATGTTGGACGCCGGAGCCGCTCCGTAGAGTAGATGATTCCTAGAGTAGAGAAAGGGGGTGAGCGTAGGAGAGGATAGGGGGAGGGGACGCGCATGCGCTGTGCGGGGTGTGGGACGCGGGGGGCCGCTCCGTAGAGTAGAGGATTCCTATAGGAGAGAAAGGGGGTGAGCGTAGGAGAGGAGAGAGAGCGGGAGGGGACGCGCTGTGGTGGTGTGGGACGCGGGAAGGAGGGACGGACTAAGCCCCCTCCAAACACATGCAAGCAAGATCAAGGAATGGGGTCAACCTGGCCGACAGACACCACCTGCCTAGCCATTGCTAAGCAGCCTCTCTGTGCTCTCGGCCATGTGGTTGACGGCCTTCATATTACTACAGTCTTCTGGTTCGCATAATGGGTGCTTCCCTACTTCATGAAAGTGGCCGGACGCAGGACGCGGGAGGGACGCACATAGCCCCGAGCATAAGACGCTTCGCATCTAAAAGTATATGGGCTTAGTACTGTAATTCAGGCATGGATCGTTCTCAGATGGCTTCATAGCTTATTAACGCGATAGCGTGAAAGAGCTCATTTCGCAGAAATTCCGGCGTCGGCGCCGGTGTCGGCGGCGGCGTCGTTGGTTGTGAGCAAAAAAGCATCATCTTGTCCATGACCGAAAAATCGAGAAAGATGCAAATAATATATATAACAAGAATTTGCGGGTCCGAATGAGGATCGAGCCCAGGCCGTTTGCGTGGCAAGGAGGTGTTCTACCACACAGCGACACTTCTGCTTGGGTTTACATTGAAAATAAGTTGCTCGGCTTCTTTGATTTTTAGTTTTTTTTGTTTTTTTTAGATGCGAAGCATCTTATGCTCGGGGCTCTGTCCGTCCCGCGTCCCCCGTCCCGCGTCCCGCGTCCGGCCACTTTCATGAAGTAGGGAAACACCCATTAGGTGAACCAGGACACTGTAGTAATATGAAGGCCGTCAACCCTATCACGGTCATGGGAGTCATGGCCGAGAGCACAGAGAGGCTGCTTAGCAATGGCTAGGCATGTGGTGTCTGTCGCCCAGGTTGACCCCATTCCTTGAGTCATGGCCGAGAACACAGAGAGGCTGCTTAGCAATGGCTAGGCAGGTGGTGTCTGTCGCCCAGGTTGACCCCATTCCTTCATCTTGCTTGCATGTGTTTGGAGGGGGGCTTAGTCCGTCCCACACCACCACAGCGCATGCACGTCCCCTCCCCCTCTCTCTCCTACGCTCACGCCCTTTCTCTGCTCTAGGAATCCTCTACTCTACGGAGCGGCCCCCCGCGTCCCACAGCGCATGCGCCTCCCCTCCCGCTATCCTCTGCTACGCTCACCACCTTTCTCTACTCTAGGAATCATCCACTCAACGGAGCGGCTCCGGCGTGCCACAGCGCATGCGCTTCCTCTCCCCCCTCTCTCCCCTAGGTATCCTCTACTCTTCCGAGCGGCTCCGGCGTCCCACATCCCCACAGCGCATGCACGTCCCCTCTCTCTCCTCTCCTACGGTCCTCCCCGTCCCCTCCTCTACGAATCCTCTACGGAGCGGCGCGCACGACAGGTGGTGTGACCGCTGCATACTCCGCTGGGGGGTGCCACGGTATACGTCGGTATAAAAGTGACGGAGCGCGCGCGCCTAATTCTCTCTCCTGTGCAATGCTGCGATGAGCGCCCGGACGGCTGCCGTGAAATGGGAGCGGCGACGTTCCTCCCGCTCAAGCTAATTATCTCCCCGCTGCTTCGCATCCACACATGGTTCCCTTTAGCGGGAGATGGGGAGTTTTTTTTTCGAAAGTCCGCCCTTAGGCATAATAATTTTTGATTCAAAAATACACATACGAATTTCCTTCGTGTATAAAGTCAAGTAACGAGTGGTGGGAACGTCCACGAATCCAGCGGTCAAGGTCGGGTGGTCTGGCAGGCTTGAGGCCTGACCGACCACCTGACCACCCGGCCAGGCTTGAGGCCTGGCCGACCACGGTGGTGACGACGACGGCTTAATTGCAGACCTGTGCAAGTCCACAATAAGTGTGTGGCAATTACATCGCGGATCGTGTCCATTTGCGCCCAAAGGGTGGTCACGGATGGGGTAAAGGCAACCCGAACACGAAGCCTCCGCAGCGTAACCTCCTCTCGGCGGGTTAAATCACCAGGGAGGTCTGACACACACGGAGGTATAAGAGCTCGTGGGGTACGTCGGAGGCTTTCTTTTTCCCGAAGCATCTGTCCTTGAGCGTCGTCAGGAAAATGCGGTAAAGTGTGCGGTGTAACTTGTGGGTGGGTTGCCAAATCAGCTTTGACAAGGTCCAGCAAAGCGGCCCGAGGCAACCACTGCACACGTATCCGCAAAGATGCGGAGGCATTAAGATGGTGAATACTATCCGAGAGTGACGTAGACCAATACACTCGTCGTATATTGTGGATAGCCTGCGTCGACTGCGTACGTATGATGAGCTAAGAGCATTTGTAACGAGGAAGAAAAGGTATTAGCGCTGCCAATCCGTGACGTATGGCTGCCAGCTCAGCAAGGTGTGCCGGTGGTGCGGGATCCGCAAAATACGAGCATGTTTGGCCAGCCTCTGGTATTAATTGGCATACAAGGGCGGTATGTGGTGCCACTCACACTGGCATCAGTATAAGCGACGACAGTGGCGGCATCTAGGTTATCGCCACGAAGAAGGCGGGAAACTTGGGCGTTCGCCTGGCGTGGAACCGGGCTGTAAAGTCGAGCCAGAGGTTTGTTTTCAGTTAGTTCCATTTTGTTCCACGGGGCAATAGTGTTCGTCTCTGAAGGTGTATGGGGAACTTCTTTGCCCATGTACCGCGCCAATGCAGCAGCCGAACAGAACGTAGATGGCTTGAGGTTGCGCGCCCAGTGACGCTGGTGTACAAACTCGTCAATAGTGTTTAGTTGGACTCCTTATGCAGTACCGTCAACGGAGTGATACGTGGCAGTCCAGTTATGGCCCTCATGGCTTCGTGGTTAATCGCCTCCACACGTGCCCACTCTGCCAGCGTGAGGTGATGAAACTGGGCGCGTTAGACGAGCCTTGGTTGCAATATCGAGCGGACAAGGAGGCGAACCATGTTGGAGTTAGCGCCACCACATTTATTCGCAATCCGTCGTATGAGATGTATTGTTTTCGATGTCTGCTGTTTGGCATTCTTGACCCAAGGTCCTGCAGATCCGGTGGCGTGAATTTCCAGGCCAAGGTCGCACAGATTTGAAGCGTTATGAAGCGGCTGCTGATTCAGAATTAACTGTAGAGGCCGGGCTCTCAGTATACGACGTCCATACTTGTAGCAACCGACATAAACTTAGTTTTTTTCTTTGAAGATTTCGAGCCCTATCTGGGAGTAATAAGTCATGTCGAGGGCCTCTTGCAAAGCTTGTTCTTGACAGCTGAGTTCAAGGTGCACTGACCAAAGGGTGATGTAATCTGCTTACATGATGTATTTTGCTTGGTGTATTACTGCCAGCTTCCATGCCAGTGGGAGGAGGGCCACGCTAACCCATTAAGGCCCAGTGTACATTAGAAAGTACAACTTCCTGTTTCGGGAATAAAAAATACAGACCACAATATGCTGATCTTGGGCATTGGAATTTCGGACGCCAAAGGTTGCAGCAAGACAATCCTAACTGCATATTGACTCGGTTATATTTTGTCTGTTCAGTGAGTCGTTAAACTTTATCAAAACGAGAGCCCTTCAAACGCATGTGGTCAGTACTCCTTTTTATAAATTTGTTTCAGGTTTTACAACTTATATCTTGAAAAAACGGATGGCTTGTGCTTCAACAAGAACAAAATAATCCCTGCACAGCTCGAGAAGTGTATAGAATGCATGGTTTTGCTCTGAGGTGTAATCAAATGTGGCTGTACTTTTTATGGTACAATGGGACTTCCTGGGAGCACACATGTGCCTATTGTTTTGCGTTGCCTCAGAGATTCAACCAGCTATTTTCTTTAGAAGAATGCCGTTCTTTCCATTATCTGAGACTCACAAGGTTGTGATAGATGCCGTTCTGAGTAGACGAGAGCCCATTTATGTTTTCATTGTCGCTTCTGACCCTAACATAGAAACTTAGGAGGAAGAGTGGAATGACGATGGTACGAATGGATGCTTCTTCCAACAATAAAAAAAACATGAAACGAAAGGAACACGGGGAATATAGTTTCTGCTTTCATCCAGGAAACAGTTTTGTTTCGTAAAGGCCAAAAGCAAAAGCACAGTTGCTATGCTGACGAACGACATCACAGTAGTATCTATGCTCTGTAACCAGGTGACCATCCAGTGAAAAGGAAAAAAAACGTAGTGCCATTGCCAACCCTCTTCCGCAGCTGTAACAATGGCATGAAAGGGGCTGAGCTCTACGATCGTGCTGCGAATAACTACAGATATTTCATCCGTGAGAAAAAATTGGCCGCGTATCTGCGTGCTTCGCCGCAAATGTCGTCGAAAGACGATAGTCTTCTGCCGGCCGTACTACACTGTTTTGCCTTGCCTCAGACAGCGCTTTTTCTATGTTGAATCGGCCGCATCTGGCTGGCCTTGATAAAATAGAAGAGGCGCTGCGTGAGACATGGACGCCATCTGGCAGTGCTGTCGAGAAACATCACCTTGTGCAGAATCCAGCAGCAACATATCGTCGGCCGAGGGCTTTTTCGTGCATAGCGTCGCTTTTTGAGCGCAGCCTCAGAAACGCTGGGGTCTTCATAATTACGTATCTATGTATTTTCTTATAAAGAAACATACCAGAGACTACTTATTTATTGACGTTGCTCCTCAGACATGCGTAACATTTGCTTTTTGATCGACAATGTTCACAAGTATGAACAAAAATACTTGTGCAAGATGGCTGGGCGCTAAGAAAGTGGGTAAACTTTGGCCGGGTGGCTGAATCGTGTGACGTGCCGACAAACAGAGAAACAGACAGACAGACAGACAGACCAAAATTTCTCCGTTTAAGTATCCCAAGAAAGACTATCGTCTTTAAAAGTAGTACAAGCCCCAATTTACCCAGATTATAGAAATGGCCGCAGACAACACATACAGGGTCTGACACTGCACTTGAGGTTTGAGCAGATCCGCTACGCGTTGACTATTGTCCTTTAGTCGCGTAAGAGCAAGACACTCACTGGGCCTTGTCGTACCCAACAGAAGTATAAAGAGCTCCCTAGCGTCCGCTGTGCTTGCTGTTACGCTGTATCTATACGGACACTTTCACAAGAAGCTCGGAAAACAATTCAGAAATGCCGCAATACATTATAATGGTGTTGCAAGAAGCGTGACGTTACGCTTTCCAAAAAGCGCTGGTGCTTCAGTAAGTTGCGTGGCGTACTCTCCATTCTTGCATCACACCAGCGCATCACACCATCAGACCTATTGCTACGTCGAGGGTCCAGTGTACTTTGTGATTGCTTTATTTGATTCGTCACAGTACAGTGGAACAGGAGGCGGAGGGAAAAGCCGTAATGACGGCTTGAGGGATCCTTCGCCCCCTTTCTAAAGTACAGTATCATAACTTTTGCAAAAATTCATGAAACTCTATGAAAATTTGCACCTGTTGCTTCCTATTTCATTTATTTAAGTATGCGAAATTTCAATAAAATCCAACCAGTACTTTTTCGTGGGACTTAATGGGTTAAAAAGAACTGGTGCGAGCACAGATCACTGTGGGACACCTCTATTGGAAACAAACTGTCCAACTGATTCACCAGCTAGGCGAATGGAGAAGCTGCGATCGTGGAGAAAGGCTTTCGCGAACGTGCAGACTCGACTGGGGAATTGGAGCCAGTGGAGAGTTTCCACAATAGCATCATGACTGACGTGATCATATGCCTTGCAAATGTAGAATGGTGCGAATCCGTCGAGCGCGGCCTCCAACGAGAACCATGGATGAGAAATAGGCAAGGCCATCCTCAGTGCCCAGATGCGGAAGGAACCCGATTTTGGCCAGGATGATACTAGGAGTATCTCTCGAGCCACCACGTGATGCGCGTCGCTAGCATACGCTCTGTCAGTTTGCCCAGTGTTGAAGTGAGGGCTATCGGACGCATTCGTGCGATATTTCCTGGAGGCTTTCCTGGTTCGGGAATGGGAACCATTTCAGCATGCCGCCAAGAGTCAGGAATGGCTCCACTAGACCAAGCTTTGTTTATGACCTCTAACAGGGGATGTAGAACCTTGCCTTCCATGTTTTTGTAAAGTTCACAAGGTATGCCATCCGGTCCGGGTGCCTTGCTCGGTTTTGATTGGTCTACTGCTGATAACAATTCGGCCATAGTGAAATCAGCCTGTATGCCCTCCATATCTGTGAGCGTAGGAAGCGTACCTGCATGCGCTGGCAGGCAGTTCTGAGCAGTGAATGGAGGTTGTGCCATGTCTAACGCAGGAAAGAATGTGTGGGCGACGGTGTGGGCGAACGCTGCTGGAGTCTGGCCAGAGGCTAACAGGGTGCAAGCTGCGGGGTCAGGAGGCCGCCGACCGCGTTCCATGGGTCAGAAGGTGCGCCATATAGAGGCATTAGACGCCGAAGGCCCTAGTGAGGAGCACCAGTCCATCCAACGGCCGCGTTCCAGTCGGCGATCGTGGCGCCGAGCTGCTGCTTGAAGGCGTTGGGCTTCCAACCGAATGGCAGTTGCTGCAGGGTCACGTTTTGACGCTACTTCTGCTTGACGGCGCGATGCCCATAGACGCAGAAGCTGCAAATCTGGAGCAGGCCGTGATTCATCTACTGACGACACAATGTTGATTGAGCTAGTGCCGCACTTATGCAATCTGAAGGGTCGGAAAGATAGCGAGAGATAGCGCTTTCTCAAACCACCCTGTACTGATGCCAGTCCACCACTCGACAAGGCCGGCGAAGGCGGCCAGTCCCGCCCGAATGCAAACCGAGATGAATTGGGTGGTGGTCGCTACCCCAATAGTCAGGTTCAAGTGAAGTGTCCAGGATACCACAGTGCCGCCTAGCCACCAAATAAGTCTGGTGAATGAGGCAATGCGCGAGGGTGATCACGCCGACGAGTGGAGACTGACACATCATTAAGTAGTGTAAATTGTGCATCCGTAAATGTATCAAGCACACTTACGCAACGCGCATTGCAATAAGTATAACCCATGTTGTGTGAGGCGCGTTAAAATCGCCTGCTACCATTATGGGGCATCGAGGATGCTGTCGCCTCAAGTGTGCCAACCAGCTGAGAGACATCCGAGCCACACGACCACTGTACGGACGAGCGTAAAACGAAACAATGAGAACATTGGTGCGCTGGAGACGAACTAAAACAGCCACGACTTCCTTCCATAAAGTACACCCCCGTGAAAGGTCCACATGAGTCTGATGAAGAGTGGATCGCACATAAACTGCAGCCTTTCCAGGGGGGAACATCCGGCTTTGAACACCGGCGATCCAACATTGAATGCGAAGAGTACGCCACATAACCTGGTATGGGTAGCAGGCCATTAGATTCCTGACGAAGTAGAGCCCATGCACGCAGCTCCCCATATTTGAGACGTTGGCGTAGCTCTCTCACTTTTCTGGCATACAGCGGCAGTTCCATTGTAAAATGCCTTCCGGTGAATTTAATGTAGAAGCCATCATGAACTGAGATTAGCCACTAGGACCGAAGTGAGATGCGGGAGTTGCTGCGCAATGAAGCGCAGCAGTTCTTGGGGTGAAAGATATTTCGACTTGGGTGCTGAGACAGAAGTTGATGCCGTTGGGACATGAGTTGACGCCGACGGTGTATGCAGCGAGTGCGTTCCGTCTCGCCGACGCTGGAGCAATGCACGGTGTTGCTTGAAACGCTGGATTTCGTTTTCAAGGCTGGCAAGGCGAGAATCTATCTCGGACTCTTGATTTTCCAAGAGAAGCAGTAAGTCTTCTAACACTGGAGGAGCATGTCGGGGTCGCGAACTTGACGACTCACTGCATTATAACTAGGTGTGGCAGAATCATGTATCGTGGTTCCGGGTGCCTCGTGGGCATAGGTCGGCAAACTCCCTCATGAGTCGACTCACTCCGATTCACTCAGACTCAGATCGAGCCGTGAGTCTGAGTCTGGTTGAGGAAAATTTTGATGAGTCTGAGTCCGAGTGAGCCCTAAGCTTAAAATATATTTCTTGGGTGAGCTCTGCAATTTTTGGCCGATCTACGGTTCTACTTAGGCAACTTGGCTATCAGCCTTACTATCAGCCTTACGTAGGTTCACGTTTATACTCACGCCGACTCACACATACTTCAAAGCACCAGCGTTCATACGCCAGCTCAATATTTATTGACCCGAGGCGTGAGTTATAGAGGAGAGGGTGCCGTGACTTCCCCCCGACCCCCGAAAACTCTTTCCCGGTAATTTTTCATAAAAATATTTCATGTGAGTTATCTCTTTTAAAAAAATCTTGCCCATCTCCCGCTAAAGGGAACCATGTGTGGATGCGAAGCAGCGGGGAGATGGCTAGCTTGAGCGGGAGAAACGTCACCGCTCCCGATTCGCGGCAGCGGCCCGGGCGCTCGTCGCGGCGCTGCACAGGAGAGAGAATGAGGCGCGCGCGCTCCGTCATTTTCATACCGCGGAACTACCGTGGTGCCCACAGCGGAGTATGCAGCTGTCACACCACCTGTCGTGCGCGCCGCTCCGTAGAGGATTCCTAGAGGAAAGGACGGGGGGGGGGAGCGTAGGAGAGGGGCAGGGTACGTGCATGCGCTGTGGGGGGTGTGGGACGCGGGAGCCGCTCCGTAGAGTAGAGGATTTCTAGAGGAGAGAGGGGGGAGAGGACGCGCATGCGCTGTGGGTGTACGAGAGGGGGACGCGGGGGCCGCTCCGTAGAGTAGATGATTCCTAGAGGAGAGAAAGGGGGTGAGCGTAGGAGAGTGAGGGGGGAGGGGACGCGCATGCGTTGTGGTGGTGTGGGAAGGAGGGACGGACTAAGCCCCCCTCCAAACACATGCAAGCAAGATCAAGGAATGGGGTCAACCTGGGCGACAGACACTACCTGCCTAGCCATTGCTGAGCAGCCTCTCTGTGCTCTCGGCCATGACTCAAGGTATGGGGTCAACCTGGGCGACAGACACCACCTGCTTAGCCATTACTAAGCAGCCTCTGTGTGCTCTCGGCCATGACTCTGATGATTGTAGTAGGGTTGACGGCCTTCATATTACTACATTGTTCTGGTTCGCATAATGGGTGCTTCCCTACTTCACGAAAGTGGCCGGACGCGGGACGCGGGACGGGGGGACGGGGGACGCGGGACGGACAGAGCCCCGAGCGTAAGATGCTTCGCATCTAAAATAGTCCTTACTGGATTGCAACCACTGATAAGGTACGAGATCAAAAGGTGCCATGTACAGCACCGATTACGCGAGATATTGGTGTTAAAGAGCATTTACACCAAGTTCAAAGAACCTAATTGTACGCTAATGGACTCATGAGTCGGCTCACTCAGACTCACTCAGACTCAGATGGAGCTCTGAGTCTGAGTCCGAGTGAGTCCGGCCGGGAAAACATTTTAGTTAATCTGAGTCCGAGTGAGTCCGGTTGAGGAAAAATTTGGTGAATCTGAGTGTGAGTGAGTCCCAAGGGCAAAACATATTTCATGAGTGAGTCTAAGTGAGCTTCACATATTTTGCCGACCTATGCTCGAGGGCATCATCATCGTCTAGCGAGGCTAGAATATCGTAGCGGTTGTGTATGCGAACCGGGTCCATCGATGGATACTCCGGAGTTCGTACTGGTCGCCGAGGCCGGCGTTGCTTTCTTAGTGGCTTTTTGCTTCGTGGGACATGATGCGGAAGTGATATCATGATCATTTGTTCGGCATAGGCCTCATCGAAATGGTGCTGATACTTCACGTTCCATGGCGTCATCCTCAGGGGAGCAAGGGCAGGATGATTTCATGTGGCCTTGTTTGAAGCAGGAGTAGCAGTACACAAGAGACGTCTTAACGGACTAGGGTGCAGTACGCAACCGTAATATATAATACGTTCTGGAGCGAATCGAGGACATTGAAGAGTAATAAGACACGTGCGACCACTTCCCATGTAACGGGCAGCCACGACCTTATGTGTAGAACATGACAGTTCCCGCAAGAGAGTTTCAGGTTCTTCATTAGAGTCAACGCCGTTAATAACATAACACCTTAGATCAGTTCCACTGGCGAGGTACGCTTGCACAGGAAGGGCATAATCCTTAGTTACCTGTATCTGTTGCAGGTTCTTAAGCATCTCCACAAATGACACAGCAGGAACCCATAAAGAGATTGTATTGGTAGTTTTGTATGGGGCAAAACCTTGAAATCTGGAAGTCTTGAGGCAGGTGTCGAGAGCCGCTTGGTCGATGCAATTGGGTAGAGTTGACATGTCGTATCAGAACGAGGCTTGATGACGACCTTGTAAGATGACTTTTAGTTAGGTTCAGGAGAGTTTACCTCTGGTGAAGGATCGGTGTGCATTCGACGCGGCCGTTTCGGCGCTGTGCAAAACGACGCACTAGACACCACTTCAGGCGCCTGAAAATAACTTCCATGTTTTACAAACACATGCGTTCTGTATACAGGCGTCACAATACAACATGTAATATCGCAATAATATTGCGTGGTACAAGCGTACATTGTCATCGGGCGTCAAAAGATGTGAATATCATAACGACATTGCGCTTCAAAGCCTTCCACCCATTACAAAAGGCACACACGTTACTGCGATTTAAGAGCACGTAGTGGGTGCACAGCAACTTCGAAAACATTTCCCCCATTTCCCGCGCATAATTGGCCTTGTTTAAAGTCTGCTACCCATTACATAGTATGCAGTAAGTGATTGAAGTACGCACTCTATAGGCACAGGATATCGCTATCACGTTCAGCTATTAAAGTAAGCCTCTGCATTTCACACAGCTTGAAGCCCTGCACCTGTGTTATGTACTCCCTAGGTTTGCGGCGCATATCCTTTATCAGGAAGCACGCCCGCTCACACTGAACCACCGATTGAATGGCATATCTCCAAATACACCTTTAAAATTCTGCAGGATGATGATGATGTTTCTTCACGTATGACTCGTACCCACGCTAGAAGATTACCGTGTTTATATAAAATTTTAAATACTTGGACTAATAAATCATGATGAAACAGAAAAGAACAGCAAGGACATAAAGGAAAGTGTTCAGTATAACTATTTTCGTATACACCCAGACAAGACTGCTAAATATTTATCTTTAAGAGAAATGAGAATAATGGAATAAAAGGATTCACTCGCTTCTTCTTCTTCACATTAAAACCGAGAATTTTCATTGCCATTGCAATTTTTGACGCACCGCACTGGAGGCCAGCAGCTGCATTCTCCGCTGCAACGGACCCTTCTCCTTGTCTAGATCTTCAGACTAGGCGTCTCTTGCCCGGGTTACAGCTGGAATGAGTAGCTTTCCCACAATGATGGGTAAGTGCGTATCAAACCAATAACCGCCATTGTTAAATGCGCCTCTATTGTAAATGTGTTTCTGCTTAGAGAATGGATGTTTAGGCAACTTAGATCAACTGAATGGGGAGTGTAACACAGAAAAAGACGGGGCAGCGGCTTCTTGTTATTCTTGTAGCGGCGTGCATTACTTTGTTGAGAAGAGCTTGTGTGGCGGCTAGTTGGAACATACTGTAGGAAAAGGCAGCGCTGCGAAGTTGAGAACACCAAAAAGAGGGACGACGAAGTGCATTCTAACAACTGATTTAATGAAACGAAACGATTAAAAAAGGCTGTGGTGACATACAAAAATTCCCCATCTCCCGCTAAAGGGAACCATGTGTGGATGCGAAGCAGCGGGAGGAACGTCGCAGCTCTCATTTCACGGCAGTGGTCCGGGAGCTCCTCGCGGCGCTGCACAGGATAGAGAATGAGGCGCGCGCGCTCCGTCATTTTCATACCGCGGAACTACCGTGGCGCCCCCAGCGGAGCTGTCACACCACCTGTCGTGCGCGCCGCTCCGTAGAGGATTCCTAGAGGAAAGGACGGGGGGGGGACCGTAGGAGAGGAGAGAGAGGGGCAAGGGACTCGGGAGCCGCTCCGTAGAGTAGAGGATTCCTAGAGGAGAGAGGGGGGAGAGGAAGCGCATGCGCTGTGGGGATGTGGGACGCGGGCGCCGCTCCGTAGAGTAGATGATTCCTAGAGTAGAGGAAGGGATGAGCGTACGAGAGCATAGGGGAGGGGACGCGGGGGGCCGTTCCGTAGAGTAGAGAATTCCTAGAGGAGAGAAAGGGGGGTGAGCGTAGGAGAGAGAGGGGGGAGGGGACGCGCATGCGCTGTGGTGGTGTGGGACGCGGGAAGGAGGGACGGACTAAGCCCCCTCAAACACATGCAAGCAATATTAAGGAATGGGGGGTCAACCTGGGTGACAGACACCAACTGCCTAGCCATTGCTA
This sequence comes from Rhipicephalus appendiculatus, assembly GCA_030522465.1. Lineage (NCBI taxonomy): Eukaryota > Metazoa > Arthropoda > Arachnida > Ixodida > Ixodidae > Rhipicephalus > Rhipicephalus appendiculatus. Next base: position 1,927,532 of record JALIZH010032982.1, on the reverse strand, counting down.
AGCAGCCTCTCTGTGCTCTCGACCATGACTCTGATGACTGTGATAGGGTTGACGGCCTTCATATTACTACAGTGTTCTGGTTCGCATAATGGGTGCTTCCCTACTTCATTAAAGTGGCCGGACGCGGGACGCGGGACGGACATATCCCCGAGCATAAGATGCTTCGCATCTAAAAGGAGAGGGCAGTGTGGACAACTCGCGCATGAGCCAACATGGGTGCTCATCGAAATCAACAGGGTTGCAATCGAGGGGAATCTCGCCCAGCACTGTTCTGCTTGTAATAGTGTAACCCAAATTTCAGTGACTACTATTTCTGGCGCACAGCAGAGACAAAATCAGAAGAACAATTTTTGAATCGTACTGTATGGTGTCGGGGAAGTATAGCACATGCGTTAGCCCCCCCCCCCCCCTCCCCCCTCTATAGCACTTACAGACAGACAAGTGGCAATTTTAGCGAAACAAATATAAATTTAATCGGAGCACAATTGCCATCTTGGATACAGATATGATCCTGAGTAAACGTAAACATTGAAATAGATAAATTCACGTGTTCCCTACACAGATAGCACCCATGTTTGCTCATGCGCGGTTTGCCCACAGTGCCCTCTCATTTGTATGTCACCACATCCTTTTTTAGTCGTTTCGTTTCATTAAATCAGTTAGAATGCACTTCGTCTGTGTCGTCCCTGTTTTTCGTGTTCTCAACTGCATCGCCGCCATTTCCTACAGTACGTTGTTGCTCTCGATGGTGATTATTACAGCATTGCACGTGCTATAGGTGACTGAATGGGCTGTTTAACTACTCCATTTGTTACATCAAGCGGCATCAATTTTATTGCTTTGGCTTGGAAGCGTACTTATTTTTAAATCTGTCACGTAGGTGCCGTGTTACGGGAAACTTGTGCATTCATGTATTTTCACTTCTGCACATAGTTTATGTCAAAATGTAAGTGATTTTCATAACATGCATTTTTCGACGTGTCTGTAGCAGGGGTTGTTGGCGAGGCTGTGCGCAAGTCCAGGTTGTTCACTTAACAGATCATTGCAACTAGCTTTTTTTTTTACCTTGGTCTCAATGGCCACTTCTTAGAATTATTAGACGTTATATAGCGTGTTTCAAGATAGCTGTCCGAAAATCCTACAGAAAAAAAAAGAAACAAACTCACAGGGTCCCTTGTGCATTCACCTGAGAGGACTGGAATGCGAAAGCCATGTTCTTTTAGATGCGACGCAGCTTTTTGCTCGGGGCTGTGTCCGTCCCTTGGCGACCGTCCGCTCCCCCCACTGCGCATGCGCCAACTCTCACCCCTCTTCTCGCGTGAGCGCGAGGAGGTGGGGTGGAGGACGTGGCGTCAGCGCTGCCTCCGCTTCGTTTCTCCTCTCCCGTTTCTTTCTCTCCAGCGCAGCTGTGCCCGTATGTAATGCGGCGTGTGCTGGTATTTGTAATACGGCGTGCGCTCGTATATAATGCGACGCGCGCTCGCTCCGTTGCACTCTCCTTCGCAACGGCGCTATGGATGTCAACGTTGGCGCCAGTTGTAGCGGCATCGGTAACGTAAGCTGCGACAGCAGCGTAAGCAGCACCGCTGATACACAACTCCACAGACAAATGAAAAATACACGGAAACATACAAATGGAAATACAAGGGAACACCAGCGCTGCTTCGCATCCCCACATGGCTTCCCTTTATGGGAGATGGTGTATTTTTTTTCTTGTCTGTCGATGTATAAGAGAGCGGGGAACACAAGCCGTGGCTTCAGGTGCCAGCTGCCAAGCGCCATCTTCATTTTTTTCTCTGGAGGCCATGCGCTCTCCGGTTTCGCTCACCGCCCGGTGGGCGCTACAACGGCATCATGTGGCACCGCGTAAGATGACGTCACGCCAGAATATGTGACGTCATGAGGAAGTCAATTTTTTTGCGAGCTATGACGTCATATGGTGACGTCATCACGTAATGGTCACTTTTGCATAGCTCGACCCCGACGCAGTGGGACGGTTGCCGCCGACGGCCAAATTTTCCGTTTAATGTGGCATCCATGGCTCTCGCCTTAAAAGGAGAGATGCGATATTCGCTCGCTGCCTTTCGTATCTACTCTTTCTATATCGGTGGAGATCTTTAGATTACTAAGGACGTCAAGTACGCCAGTAATTAAGTATATTAGATTCATTATTTTAGTTAAAGGGGACAAGCGGTCTGGTCCAATACGAAAAATTGGAGAATTTCCTGCAAAAAAGCAGATCGCTGCTTTTAGATTTACAACAATCTACGGTTGGTGATTACTGCACAGTGCTGAAATCCAGAGAGTTCGGCGGTGAAGCCAAAACCGAAGCGCAGCAGAGTGCAAGTGCCGCACTCATGAGAGACATCCCAAATCAGCGAGCGTCGTGATATCAACCACGGCTCTACTTTGCTTCGTGTGTTTTATAGCACACATAGCCTACGTAGGTTAACGAATGGCGGAGAACTAACACCACTATAATTGTTTTAGGAAAGAGAAATATTATTCGGGTCGTCTGCTACTTATGGGCATCAGCGCATCGTTTTCTCTTTCACCGGCGAAGCTTCTTGAATTTCACCACTCCGTAATAATTATTAGAGGCCGCTCTTTGGAAATCTCAATGTGCCTATGGGTTCTTGGCAGCCAGTATGTCAACTCTCCTGTGTTTGACCCAAACCACGTAACTTCTCAAAGTTCACTATTGTAATTTCTGTAAATAATATTGTAGTGATTGTTGAAGCGGTGTCAGGCTTTGGACGGAAGATGAAGTGCGAGAGGCGGGGCAGACAAGAAAAGGAGAATGAAGTTGAAAAGAAAACGGAACATGATAGCGAGGAAATCACACAAGGTTCCATCTAATTGACAACACCGTCAATCCAAAAACCACGTAACAATATGTCAAGAGAGCGATAGATGTGTCTGAAGAGATAGTTCAGGATATGCTAGACGCCTATATCATTTTGAAGAAAAGTAAAACCGCATGGAAAAACACAGAGGAAAAAAAGGGTGCACACACACACACACACACACACACACACACACACACACACACACACACACACACACACCCACACACACACACACACAAGCACACACACACATGCACGCACGCACACGCACACAAACTTCAAAATAAATTACCAACGTGCTGAAACTGCCACATTGGCCGATATCAGACTCCCACTTCGTATCACCCTTCGCTTTCTCCCATACCAATTGCACCGAAAGTAGATGGAACCTTCAGACTGAGAACCGACTGCAGGGTTTTCAATCAGCAGACAGAACTAATACTATTTCCCAAGCATAAGGTAGACCCAGTTTTAAACGAGACAAGTGGCTGTCGAAAATTTTCATGCATCCACTTGTGCAAAGGTTTTCGGGCTAATCCCGCTAAGCGGAAAAACAAACATGTGCACGGCTTTTATCGTGCCATTCAATCTTCACGAGTATAACCGGCTTGCTTTCGGTTGGAAAAACACGCCAGCGTGGTTGCAGAAGGTCATGAACGACACCTCAAAGCCTTTTATAGGTGTTTTTGCAATGTTTACCTAGAAGGTATTGTAGTGTTTTCCAAAACAGAGGCTGAGCATCAGGACCACCTGTCTCGATAAATGCGCTGAGCTGTGCGTATATCAAGGTTCACTTTGAGAAAAGTGCACTCTTTCAACGTAAAATTGTGCTTCTTGGAAGTGCCTTCGATGGGGACCATCACAAGTACGAAACAAGAGTCCGTCGAGAGGATCTCCCAGTAGATGAAACATTATGACATCCATTCGGTGCGTTTGTTCGTAGGATTGGCCAGACATTTCCGATATTTCATAAATGACTTTGCTGTAAATAACTGGATGCCTCACGCGCCAAACGCAGACAGAAGTTCACTTTGAATGGTAGGTTGAATATCAGAGAGCCTACCTTGATTTGGAGCGCAGAATCATCGCTGACCCTGTTCTAAGCATACCAGCCTTCCCTTTACCCTTGAAACACTGACGCCTGACACCACAGGACAGGTGCAGTATTGTGTTAAAAATGGCTTGAAGTACCTGGCCGAGAAAAGCGACACGTAGTGCATTACTAAACCTATACCTTCAAGCCATCTGAAATGAACTACACTGCTACTGAAATGAAAGCACTTGATATTCTGAAGGCGGTTCAGCACTTCCACACGTACTTGGAACGTACGATGCACTTTGTTCATCGATCACGAGGCCCTCACTCATTTCTTGAATATGACCCAAACTAAAGGAAGTATCGCCAGATAGGTGACTTACTTCCAGTGTTGTACGGAACGGCGATCCAAGGAACGACGTTCCAGGAAGTAGTTCCTTTTGGCAGGAACGGAGGAACGCCACCGTTCCATTCAGGATCGATGGAACTGTAACTGTAACTCGTTACGTTTAAGCAGGAACGATAGAGGGAACGGCGTTCCTTCTGTGAACGCTCCACGGCATTCAACAGGCGCACGCCAGCACATCATGTAAAACAGGGCGGATGGATGACCGTGTGAGGCGAGCAAAGCTAGCGCTCGCCCACCACGTGACTACGATGCATCCTGGTTTTTACTTCAAGACGCCCGCCGGGGGGCGCAGGAAAGCGAATGACGCCGAGACTGACCACGTGCGGGAGGAAGAGTTGATTTTTTACAGCGGAGATGTTATGCTCGAGGTTTCCAGGTGTCGTAGAAAGAAAATTATCATCATCATGAACCGGCACGCACTCTCTTCGTCATCGCCATCCTCTTCTGCTTTTCTCCCAGAACACAGGCGCTGATTTGTCCAGCGTGGGATGTAATAACTCTGATGGGGCGAGAAAACGAGTACATAGAGAGCGAAAGGAAGGGATATAGAGAAAGATAAATTCTTGGCGACAAAATGATTTCGATGAAGTGAGATTCGACACCGCCTATCGACGATCTGAAGGCAAGCGTCGTAACCACTCGGTTAGCTAGCTTTTATTTCTTTCATGTTATTTAATCAACATAGGCATGACACTTTGAATCAAAATATGTTCATTTTGCTCGTATCGCGACCAAACGACGAACACATGTACTGAAAATTTTGCATTCATCTCTAGAGCAAATACATCAAAGAACTGCCATTTCCCATTATACGCGTACACTAGAATGGTGGTAGGACAAACACCTCACCAATGCAATATAACGTTCTGGCTGACCTTCCCTTTGCTCGTATACATCTCTTAGCTGAGTGATCATACACTAATGATGTAGGATGTTGAAGAAATTGTTGGCTATGCGCTTTTCTGGAACATGCGCGCACGCTAGAAGTGTATAGCGTATCCTTCTATAGTACAATATATCAAAGGGGTGGGAAGGAGAAGTGATGGTGAGGAGGAGGGAAAGAAGAAGGGAAAACGAGTATAGAGACAGAGAAAAAGAAAAGAAGTCACAGTTTCGCCACAAGGCGAAGCAATGTATGCGATAGCAACAAATTGGAATGCCAAGCGACGAATGGCAAGCAGGTCGAAACGTGCAGCGCGCTGCTCACGAACACACGATGCACGAAAACAACACGCACAGGACGAGAGAGAACTAACGACGTTCACAGCTCGGCACTTAACGCGCTGCTCAAACAAAAACGACGCACGAAACGTATTCACAGGTACAGACGAGCGCGAACTAACAAGTGTCACAGTTGTTACTTCGCTGTGTTTGGAGAGCGTGTTCTTTTCGCAAACGGCGGGACTTCCGCGAGCGAAGTGACCTTCGTGCGCTCGTTGACTACAACGCAGTTGTTCCGGCGAACGCCCATTCCCCCCCCCCTGCCCCCCCTCCCCCCGAGAGATAAGCGCACGTACGGGTGTGTACCCCCCCCCCCCCCCGCGGAGCAAAGTGCGCGAGACAGCGTGAGGGAAATGAGTGCATGCGCGCGGGCGTCGCGACGAGCCAGGCGGGCACCGAACTAAGTTCCGCCGAGCGTGGCCTTTGCGCCATCTCGCTGGTAATGCTGAAAACACGCTGAAAACTCGCTGTATATAAATCGCTCGCCATTTGAACGTTGAAGGACGTGCGCTTTCGTGGCTCAGCGGTTAGCACCGCGCGCTGCAGAGCGAGAGGTCCCTCGTTCAATGCCGCCCGTCGGAAGCATTTTAGATGTGAAGCATCTTATGGCGAAGCTTAATCCGGTGGTGGTGGTGGTGGTGTGCCGCGTGCCCGCCCTTACTGCGCATGCGCAAACCCTTTTAAAAAATAAAAATAAAAAATTCCCCATCTCCCGCTAAAGGGAACCATGTGTGGATGCGAAGCAGCGGGGAGATAATTAGCTTTAGCGGGAGGAACGTCGCCGCTCTCATTTCACGGCAGCGGTCCGGGCGCTCATCGCTGCGCTGCACAGGAGAGAGAATGAGGCGCGCGCGCTCCGTCATTTTAATACCGCGGAACTACCGTGGCGCCCCCCAGCGGAGTATGCAGCTGTCACACTACCTGTCGTGCGCGCCGCTCCGTACAGGATTCCTAGAGGAAAGTACGGGAGAGACCGTAGGAGAGGAGAGAGAGGGGACGTGCATGCGCTGTGGGCATGTGGGACGCCGGAGCCACTCCGTAGAGTAGAGGATTCCTAGAGGAGATAGGGGGAGAGGACGCGCATGCGCTGTGGGGATGTTGGACGCGGGCGCCACTCCATAGAGTAGATGATTCCTGGAGTAGAGAAAGGGGGGTGAGCGTAGGAGAGGATAGGTGAGGGGACGCGCATGCGCTGTGGGGGGGTGTGGGACGCGGGGCCGCTTCGTAGAGTAGAGGATTTCTAGAGGAGAGAAAGGGGGTGAGCGTAGGAGAGAGGGGGGGAGGGGACGCGCATGCGCTGTGGGACGCGGGAAGGAGGGACGGACTAAGCCCCTTCCAAACACATGCAAGCAAGATCAAGGAATGAGGTCAACCTGGGCGACAGACACCACCTGCCTAGCCATTGCTAAGCAGCCTCTCCGTGCTCTCGGCCATGACTCAAGGAATGGGGTCAAGCTGGGCGACAGACACCACCTGCCTAGCCATTACTAAGCAGCCTCTCTGTGCTCCCGGCCATGACTCTGATGATTGTAGTAAGGTTGACGGCCTTCATATTACTACAGTGTTCTGGTTCGCATAATAGATGCTTGCCTACTTTATGAAAGTGGCCGGACGCGGGACGCGGGACGGCGGACGCGGGACGGGGGGACGCGGGACGGACAGAGCCCCGAGCATAAGATGCTTCGCATCTAAAACCGACTGCTCGCGCTGCACAACCGTTCACTGGCCACCCCGTATATATGGCAATGGATCTTGACCTCCAAGGTGGTGCCGGTGGGAGATTTCTCCTGTGCGTTGTTGAACACTAAAAATTCGCAGCGTGCGCGTTAACTAAAAGTGGAGGGCGGGTCTCTGTGTCCAGTCGGAGTCTTCTGTCTCTCATTGCCCATTAGCAGCGATTGGCATGTTCCAGTAGGAAACACTGCTCCATCACTGCCTGCTTTGCGCCTCCCCAGTTTTCTCTCCTGCGCAACGCTGCGATGAGCGCCAGCGTCAACGCCGCCGCCAGTGTAAGCGTTAGCGCCCGCTGCTTCACATCTACACATGGTTCCCTTTAGCGGGAGATTGTGTAATTTTTTTTCTGAATTATTTTTCTTTGTGGCTTTTATAAATATACGGGGCATGACGGCGACGTCAACGCCGACGGAAAAAGCAGCCGAAAGTGTATATATAATTGCTATCGCAATAAAAAGAAAAGAAAGATAGAAGGCGAGTGAACGTGCACAGAGAAACAGAGAGAGAGAGATAGCGAAAAAGATATAAAGTAAGAGAAAGAGAAATATATAGAGAACGAAAGGCAAGAAATAAAGCAAAATATAGAAAGACAGAAGACGAAATATACAGAAATATGTTCGCTGACTGTGAACCGGGGGCTTTACTAAGGCGCAATTGTGTATCCAGAGTGAACATTATTTTCTGCTCACACTGAAATATTGAATATGTACTCATTAAACGCCTAAGTATTGTCCCTTTCCATGCGATTTCCTGTGCAACTAATTCATTATATTGGCGCATTAGTGGAGATTTCTATTTGAATATCTGAAGTGCAGGATCCTGACTGCGCCTTTGAAGACCGACGTTGAAAAGTGCCACATGTGTTGGACTTGAAATAGACGAGCACAAAAGTTGCAGTTACATGTATGTAGTAAGGTCGGTGGTAGCGAAAAATTTTGTCTAGGAGTGTTTATTTATATTTCTTTACCTATGTATAACCTTCTGTCAGCAATGTTAAATTCGTTTGATATATGTAGCGCAATGGGAGCTTTAAATTGCTCACTTTATTTCGCCTGAGGATTATCCGACACTATGTATTCATTAAAAACTCAAATGTAACGTTAATGTAACGTCACGTTCCAATTTCGGAAATGTAACTGTAACGAGTTCCTTTTGCATTTGAGGAACTTGTAACGGGAACTCGTTCCGGTATTGGGAAGAAACGAGGAACGAGCTTTCCTTCCTGTTTTAGAGGAACGTGTTCAACACTGCTTACTTCCAGCACTTTGACTTTGACATCTCCGACCGACCAGGACACATCTTAAACGATGCAGTTGCTTTGTCCAGATTGATGGTATGAAAGAGTACTGAACAATTCCAAGAAATCAATAAAATGAAACTGTGGGAAGGCACTGAACCACTGGTCTTTTCTGAAGATCAATATCAAGTACCACCAAAGCTTGTTTCCAGAGTGCTTTATTTGTACTACGACAGCCCAGAATCTGGAGGACACAATGGATTTTGGCGCACTTACCACAAGTTAGTCGAGATTTCCCTGGCCTAACATGAAGGAAGAGGTCAGTCAGTAGGTTCGTTTATGCCATTCATAGTGAAATATTGGTAGCGCAAACTACAAGCAAGTGCTGCCAATATTTTACTATGAATCTATACCACCTAGCCCGCCTTACAACCCTTCTGCGTTCATACCATGTGTGTCAAGTACACACGGTCCAAATAAACAGCCTATGGACGCCACGATAATACCTTCCCACTGAAACGTGCCTTTCAAGTGGTAAAGCTGAATTTTCCCGAGCAATTTATTAAGCGGGAAGGAGCCATAAAAACCCGAGCTTTACTTCTGGCCAAAGAGGAATGCACCATGACTGTCGATGCATGAGCATGAAAAGAAGATGTGAACAGCATCATAACCCTCCTCGAAAGAGACATGTTTAGGACTACGTGGCCTGACCGTATGTGGCAATGGCACCGCGCTCAAGAGTGAAAAACAAGAAAGATGGGCAAGAGACCACATCATATCGATCAAGTTCTGTGGTCCATACCTTACTGCGGAGAATAGCTTGGTAGAAGGGCCCTACGAGATGTGAAACAGTACGAGAGTATGAACGATAATTTTCCAGGTATATTTAAATGCTCTTTAGAAGCAGCTGTATAACATTACAATTGGTCCTACACCAGTGGCTTGGGGTCCAGTCCAACAGTTCGTTTCTTCGGGAGAAGCCCCTATTCTGCTGGCAGACCGTGAGTTCATGTTAGAAAATATGAAGTTTGTCAAGGAAAGGCAACGAAAGTCACAGGAGGAAAGCCACCATAAACGAATGAAAAAAGTTATATATTTTTGACAAGAGACATCGATCAGATATCCGAGACATTCAAGTCACCGACCTGATACTAGTGAGTCAATGAATAAGAGATACCAATGCCAAATTTTATGGCCCTTACTGTGTCGCAAAAACAGCCCTCAGAACGGAATATTGACAACTGTTTAGTACATTGCCGAACGTCCATAATTTGAATGTGGTTCAATTAAAAACCTCGTCAAGGGTTACCCCAGGAGGAGTAATTTACTGAAGCCGGGAAAGGTGAAGCGGAGTGAACCTTTGGACAGAAGATGAAGCGCAAGAGCTGGGACAGAAAAGTAGAGGATCAAGTTGAAAATAAAGCGGAACGATATGGATGCCAGTTCTACAGTGAAGGTTTAACGCGGCTCTGTTTTTTGTATTCGCAGCACTACAATCGTCTATAGCCATCTGAACATGAATGCCGCTACGGAAGTAGTTTTCCAGGGCAACACGCAAATATCTCATGCCTTTTTTTTGAGGATTTTCGACATATTTTTGAAACATCAAGTATGGTATTTTAGCGCGGTGGTGCGCAAATAAACGAAAACACTCAGGAAGGAACACGAAACACGGCGGAAACTATCAACTCAAAATTTTGAGTTGATAGTTTGCGCCGTGTTTCGTGTTCCTTCCTGAGTGTTTTAGTTTATTTGAGCACCACCGTGCTAAGATGAGTTACCAACTCACCCAGCAATGCGTACTTCTGACATGTATGGTATTTGGTTATACTGGAGCTCAATTTGAATACAGGTGAGCACAGCTGGCCAACATACTCACGAAATTCCAGCAATAAATGCCGTGCTCTAATTTATCATTTGTATTGGTGGCATAATATTACATAATAATATCTTCTATATAGGAATCCCACTGGGTTTTATGGCGACAACACTAAGATCCTTAGGTATCCACAAAGGCCATGGCGTACTTGTAGGGTTTACAGGCTTGCTCCACCACTCGTTAGAGTAACTATTCTCCCTACCGAGCATCACAACCATAACCAAGCTGTCACCCTCATGAAATTGCTCAGAACTGCTGTAGCTAAAACAGGCTGAAACCGCATGGTTCGCATGTCTGAAGAGCTTAGATATTTACACAATGAATTTAAGCACCTTATATGCTTCTGACCAGCTGCTTTCTCTGAAATCACTATTTTCTCTATTGTTAATTGTAGTTTGTTCACAAGTGATTTACTGTTAATACATTAACTGCAGATGACATAATTAAATTGTTTCGTGTAATCACACAAACCAAGTCTTTAACTGCTGCAACAATATCGTGATAAATGTAGGTAATTGAACCATTTGTAATGCAATGTGAAACAGTGAGCATAGAACGAAAGCAGTATTATTTAACCAAAAGACAAGATAATTAAACTAGACACAGCATTACAGCAAAAGCTCGCAATATAAATTTTATTGAACAGTTTAAAAATATCATGGCATTTTTTATCGGTTATGTGCCCTTCGGACAATCATTGTAGCTATTTCGGAAAAAAAACAAAATGTAGCATCCTGTAGAATACGTCACCTTCGATCTTTGATTTTCTAAAAATGTGAACTTGCTCCTCTGTAATGCCAATTTGTATTCACACCTCGGCTATTCTACGGGGAACTGCGCCCTATTCTACTCTGGAACGTAATGACAAGCAACAACAACAAATGAGTTAATTTCGCTCCTAACCTGCTTCAATGAGTATTGTACTTCTCCTAGAGTCGAATTATTTTGCACAGCGGAAGAGGTTTAACAGCTATAATTGGTAAAAATACGGATTCGGCCACCAAATTTAGAAGCGATGCTAAAGTAACCTAAAGGAGTCGCACATAGAAGAGTTTATGCAAAACAGATTTTGGAGCTACAGATCAAGACACGGGAAAAGCGGGGTTGTACTTTGTGTTTCCATGTTGGTAAACAGCGACTTTATTCCATTCTAATCTCTTTTAAATAACTACGAGCGTCGCGACATTCCCTTCTTCGCCCGTGTTTATTGGGAGCCTCGCATGGCATATCTGTGCCAAATAAAATGTGTTTATTTTTAGATGTGAAGCATCTTATGGCGAAGCTTAATCCAGTGGTGGTGGTGGTAGTGTGCCGCGTGCCCACCCTTACTGCGCATGCGCAAACCCTTTAAAAAATAAAAATAAAAAACCTCCTCTCCCCCTCTCTCTCCTCTAGGCATCCCTCCCCGCGGCAACCACACCCTCACTGCGCATGCGCCTCCCCTCCTCCCTCCCCTCTTACACTCCCCCCTCTCTCCTCTAGGCATCCCTGCCCGCGGCGTTCACACTCCCACTGCGCATGCGTGTCACCCCCCTCTCTCTCCTACGCTCCCCCCTCTCTCGCCTCGCGACGCCGACGCAGGCAGCGTCTGCTAGCGAGTTTCTTGGTTGAAAAAACCGACTGCTCGCACTGCACAACCGTTCACTGGCCACCCCGTATATATGGCAATGGATCTTGACCTCCAAGGTGGTGCCAGTGGGAGATTTCTCCTGTGCGTTGTTGAACAATAAAAATTCGCAGCGTGCGCGTTAACTAAAAGCGGAGTGCGGGTCTCTGTGTCCAGTCGGCGTCTTCTGTCTCTCATTGCCCATTAGCAGCGATTGGCATGTTCCAGTAGGAAACACTGCTCCATCACTGACTGTTTTGCGCCTCCCCAGTTTTCTCTCCTGCGCAACGCTGCGATGAGCGCCAGCGTCAACGCCGCCGCCAGTGTAAGCGTTAGCGCCCGCTGCTTCACATCTACACATGGTTCCCTTTAGCGGGAGATGGTGTAATTTTTATCCCTAACCCCAGTGTGCTTTGCTTTGTATAATTAGTGTACTTATTTTGTTATTTAGTTTACTGGTGACTGTTTTGGCTAATAATTTTCTAATGTAATCCTTTAGTGATGTGCGGCATATGTATGTTCGATGGCTTTGATATTCCTGCAAATTATGTTGCATAATGATTTCTTTCGCGAATACCATTCTTTATCTACGTATACAGTTTTCCGATGTCCTGATAGACCTGTAATCTTGTCAAGCTGGCCGGCAGCGTTGTTTCCCAAGGCCTTTTTGTTTGTCGTTTCTACATGAAGAGGAACATTAATTTATAATTAATATACTTTATTCATGCCCATTTTCAAATAATGCTTTCTTGCAACAACTATCACCTACAACAATTCACTATACTGAAGCGCTTTAATTTGAAAAATCCTGAGGAGCTACTTTGTGCATTTTTGTAAAGAATGGCTCACTGCACCAAATTACGAAACAGGTCACCGCAACAAAAGACACACAAGACAGACAGATTTGTCCTTGTGTGTATTCTTTTGTGTTGTCTTTCTTCCTAATTTTGCGCTGTTAGCTGTCTTTTACAAGGAGCAGAGAGCGTACATGTGGCTTCTTAAAAATATCTTGGTGTTTATTTTTTTCGAAACGCAGACTCGACCATCGAGTCTGCCATAGAAACATCCATGGGTAAGATATTTGTTTCTGTATATCTTCCAACGCAATAGTTTTATCTGTTTCTTGTAGTCCATGATTGCAGTGCCACTTATTAAGGGGCTATGCCAGAAGCTGTACGTGTCGGTCGCAGATTCCTTTGCTCTGCCATGTGTATCTAATGAAACGTTAAGACAAAAAATATACATTTTAACGTACTTTTCTGCAATAAGGAACACCTCAGAATTGCCTCACATATAGCCTAAACGAATAGAAGGTGGTGACGCTGATTTCTAATTTCCGTTTCATACCTATACAACCTCTACTAACGCTGATATCATGGCCATAAAAATGCAGGCAGTACAGTACGCATCCAAAACAGAAACAATAGTAACACCGGGACTTTTATTTTAGTTAATTAGCCGACCGATATCCGCTAGATTGATAAAAGTATTTTGATTGCCGTATTTATTCGTGTGCCTTCATATGCCGGTTTTGTTTTGTGTATCTGCGATAAGGATTGGCGAAGAAGCAAAAACTGCACACAGGGGAACCTCACACAGAGACATAAAGGCGGTGTTCTGAGTGTGACAGTGACTCTTCTAGCCATCAATGTACAGTACAGGCCTTTATTAATCGTCCTTATGGAATACCGACAGGTGCAAATTGCTGCCTTTTTGCCTTGAATGAGCGCTGAAAGCGCGCGAAAATAGAGTACTTATTTTATTGAGCGCCATCGATATGCGGCGAACTTCGCTTAGAGTAAACCCGTTTAATTTCGCATTTAGGCATCCTGGCGCACAGCGCGAAGCAGATAACATAAACGCTAGAAAAAAAAAGACAAAGACGAAAGACGAGCTGTTGTGTCCCGTCTTTTCTTCTGGTGTCTCGTACTTCATTGGCGCTGCTGGTCAAGATGCGCATTTGGCGACTTGCCTAAATAGCTGCCGTAGTTTTTTGTTGAAGAGCACTGTGCTTATGCAACGGTAGAAAAACTGTGCAAAAACTCGCGGGAGGACTAATTCGTATATCTTATAGCCCCGGACATACGATACGCAACTTGTAAAACGGTCCTTTAAATAATTGCTAACAGAACCTCAAGGGGTACAGGGCATACTACACGTCAAGCCAGCTATGTGGGAAACTGAATTCGCATTGATCAATACGCAAAGTAAATGCCTCTACGGAAGACGTAGCCATAGCTTATGATTAAACCGTTACATGAAAGCGACTGATTTGAAAACGTCATACACAAATTTTAGCTAAGTTGTAAGAAACCAATGTATATGTAGAGGCGCCTTGACAAAATAAGGATGGCATGAAAGCTAAAACCAGTTCAAGTTCCAGCTATGGCATTCTTCTTCATCGTTTCTTTAGTGTCTTGATAGTATCGCCTACTGTACAGTAAACCGGTTTACCCCCTTACTGGTGTTTTACGGTGTCTATAACTAACACCCTCACCCCTTAGGAAGAAAGTGTTTTCACGAATCAAAACACCCACTCAATGGGGGGTTGCCAATTCCCGAAACTCCCTCATCACCGTGCTACCACATGTGTGTGTGCTATGAAGAGTGCTTTATTTAATGCTTATACTTGCCTATACCCGACTGTAGTGTCCCATTGAATGTGAAAATTTGATAAGTGTGACACACCATTTTTTTCCAGTGAAATCGGATATCTCCGCATTAAGTAAGCAGCTTTATTAAGCTTTTAGGCAAGCTCCTCTGCTTGCATAAGCATAAAATCATCACGGAGATTTCGTGTTTTTTTTGGTAGCTGAATCTGAGTAAGTACAGGTCTTTAAATCCCCAAATAGCAATGTTTGTAACTGGTCTTGTGCAATACCTATTATTTAATCTTTCTCTACTGATTCCGTGAAGATAATTCTTTGCAGCCTAGACGGCCAGCACGCATATAAAGCATGAAATGGCGCAGTTCACGAAGGACAGCTCACAAGAGTTACAGTCCTAAAATGGAGAAATTAAAATTCATTCGAAAAAATTGTACCAGAAAGCTATAAGTACTGAGAAGCATCTGCATTCTTAGTAACAAGATAGTTTGGGTGCATACATAACAAAATTATAGATATGTACAAAATAGTAACCTTAACTATTTTATGTGCTTATGCACACAAAGCTGAGAAGGTATCATGATTATATTTAAACATTAATGTAAATCTTTGTAATTGCGCTTGAAATTCACGACAAAAAGGTGACCTTGTTTATTTCAATAGTTTTAACTAGAATCCTGTTACAAAATGTAGAAACGTTAGACAACCTACTTTGGCAATGTATTTTTTTTAATTCGATGTCAGAAGTTGCTGATTTTGTAGCCTCGTGTTCAAAACCAGGAAGACGTAAATAATGAACCTTGAAGTGAACAATTATTAGGTATGATATTATGCGGCGTAACCATAGTTCCATAGTTTATGAACAATTGAACAGCAATAACTTGAAGTCTGTTAAAGAGTGGCTTCGTATTGGAGCTGCGTAATATCAACTATATATGTTATAGCGTTATCCCACGCCACATGCCCCAATCCATGGCGCTCGATAAAATTTATTTCCCTAAAATTAAAAAAAACACATCTAGACAGTAGTTTTACAATATTTTCCCAAAATATTTTAAGGGCAAAATATTTTGCGCACGCGAGCACCATTTGAACTTCACGAAGTGGTGGTGAACCAGGTACAAACAAATCGCTTGAAATTGACCGTTTAGCGCATTGCTTCAACACGTGATCTTTTGCGTTTTTCGAGCATAGTGCTTTTGTTATTGCACAGTGGGTTAGAGCAGTAATATAATTTTTCACTCCATAGCGCGTAGGTAAAATTGAGTACATTGCAACGTTTTCGGGAATTCTTTCACAAAAGGTGATTATGGATGAAATATATCAGTTATTTTTAAACAACTCCACGTAAAATTTCCTATCTCCTAAAATTTTTCTTTGGCCGTGCGCGGTGCTTAGGTTCTAAAATAAAATCCTGAACCTGACATAAAGAGTAATTTGACTATGTTGAGACGTCTCTCGCAGCAAAAGGTGTTGCATGAAAAACAGGCAGAAAGGTGCCTACGATTGAAAGTCATAACTTTGTGCACAGAAAGTTTATTAGACACAATTTTCGCTTCAGTCAAAAAAAAAATTCTTAAGTTTAGTTTTACCGTTACAATATTGTGTATCCCGGGGGGCAACAGAAACCGGCTGAACTCAGTGCATAAAAAAAAGAGGTCGTGTATTCTTAAAATACGGTTCTGAGATTCATTTGGCCAGTACTTTACAGTGTATATAGCATATTAAGAAGAATGGACTGTTGGGCGAGTTGGTATTCCATGTTTCAAAAAAGTGCGCGAAAAACGTGGACGAAGAGAGACGGGAACATGCGCTCGTGTTGTTCCCCTCTCTTCGTCCACGTTTTTTTGCGCACTTTCTTGAAACATAGCATATTAAGGCGATAATAAACAGAGGTAAAAATATAACAATGCCATTATCTTAGGTGCCGCTATTTCCCTCAATACTAAATCGTGTTATTTATTGCATGAGGCTGTGAGAACCAACAGGCGTCAAAACAAGTCTGAACTTTCATGTGAAACGGTGAAAGGAGGCGTGAGCCTGGCCCTTCATAGCGGATCCACACGAAACAATCTAGGTATTCTACAACGAACGACGCACGATGTGACGACGCGGCGCGCATTGGCGCCTTCCGTATATCGTTCGCGACTCTGCGGATGGAATGTGCCCAAGCTATTCTTCACATCCTAATTTGGTTGCTTGCAGGCAGCAGGTGTTGGTTGCAGTAGCATTTGTCGGTTTGGTAACATGCACTGTTTGAGAGTTGTAACGAGATCAGAACAGCCGCCGATTTTTGTGGCGTAGTTGTCCGCCACCACCGCACCTTCCAGTGTCCGTGACCCATGCAATAAGTAACTCGATTCGTATTTAAGAGAACGGCAGCATCTAAGCCAACGGCATTGTTATATATTAACGTGTGTTTATTACCACTAGAGGCTGGATGTTTAGGCACTAAAATCACGTTTGAGGTGCCAAAACTAGGCAGGCAAAACAATATTTTACCTACCAAATATAGGCTGGCAAACACGTTTTAGGCCTCCAACGTCGCAAATGTAGGCACAATAAATTTTTACGTCAACGTAAATTATTTCAAAACAAAGACGTGTGTCACCTATCCATGACAGGAAAGCGAAAAAAATTGGCAGATCCCAAGTACCATGGGAATCGATGTTATGCGAAGCATGCGGAGGCTAGGTGACTGGGTTGTAATTTTCTTATTGAGCGAAACGTTACGAAATGACGTTAACGATATGTACAAATGTGCACAGGACATATGTTGAACAGTCGCATATGTTTCATATAACCAGTTGTTTACAGTTCCGTAACGATGCCAACAGAAACGTATGTATGTCCTCACCAGAAGCGGCCAATCTGATATGTAGCACTTGTGCTTGCGAGGAAGGTAACCATGGATAGTGCTTCGTGGACCAACTGCGGTGGATGGCGCTTATATACATACAATTGACGTTAACGCGACATGACGCCTGCCTCATAGGAGTACATATGTAATGTTTATAAAATTTAATAGCCAGCACTGCAACCACAATTGACAATTCACCAACATTAGGCCTGCATAGGGTCTTTTTCCAAAGCATTTCCGAGACCTGGCGTGGCTCTGTGGTAGAATGCTTGACTGCTACGCCGATTGCTCGGGTTCGATTCCTGCTGGGACTCTGATATTTATGATTTGAATTCGTCGGGTCAACGCTGCCGACGTCAGTTTTCCTTAACGCTTTCGCCTTCAAATTATTAATCTCTGTCCTCGCCGTTCCTGGGTAGACATAAATTGTCAAACACCTGTGGCGCATACCCGCATACTGCGGCCCGTGGTAAACGGGTATGTGCCACACGTGTCTGTAGAAAAGGGTTTGACGACGTATACGACAGGATTTTCCCGTTATTCATGTCATGACCAGCCAGACGTATTCGTTAATACCTCTTACCCTCCCAAACAAATTTTGGTATACCCCAGGTTAAGGAGGCGATCACGAAAGCGTCCAGACGTAGGCGGCTAAATAGATAGATACGTAGATAGAAAAGCAAAAGTGCTTACAGTACTCAAAGAAATGCTTCGCATTTAAAATAAATAAATATATAAAACAGCTCCGCACTACGGGTGCCAAGCCTGATGGAACCCAGTGGAGCTCGGCGCCCTTCTTCGTTTCTCGTTAGGCTTCGCCGTCTTTCCTCATCTCCCACTTTTTCTCTCATCCTTCCGTTATTTTTATATCTTTCTTTCTCTGTGTATAATATTACTGTCTATTTCTCTATCTTTCTTCTTTTCCTTTCTCTCCCTTTCTCTATTTATCTCCTTCTTCCTAGGCCATGCTTTTTCACTCCCTTCCTCATTTCCCCTTTTTCCTCACCCTCGCCGCTCTGCTCCTCAACCCCACTTTCATTTCCTACCTCTTTGGCATACTATACTGTGTGATGCTATGTTATGCTCTGCCAGTGTGCCTGTATAGTCGAGTGGTTACGATGCTCGCATTCGGGTTGTGGGTTCGCGGTTTCGAATCCCGCCTCGCCAAGGATATCTCTTTTGCTTTTTTCTTTCAATATCTTTCTTCCATTCTTTCTCCCTTACTTGTTCTCTCACCTATCAGAGTTATTGGAGGCCACGCCGGAAAAGTCGGCGCTCGTGCTCTGCGAGCTAAGCAGAAGATAAAGAAAAGGACGGAGGGAAAGAAGAGGCTCAAGAGAGCGCGTGTCGGTTGATGATGATGATGATTTCTGTTTACTCGTCACGGACCAATGCGCGCCTTAAACTGCTCCTCTGTCCAAAATTTTCTTGTTTACGATGACACAACGGGGCGAACAGTTGAACATGGCCGTGCAACTGTCGTTTTTCCCGCACAGTTCGCAGAACACGGTCTCTCCTTCTACAGTGAACTCTCACTTGAGTGAACTTCAAGGGATTCATGGAAATAGTTCACTTAACTGAAAGTTCACTAAATAGTTCACTTAACTGAAAGTTCACAACATATGGGACACAGCTGAGATCAAGTCAGACTTGTGCAAGGCAATTTATTTTGAAAAGAGTTCTTAATTTTCATTTGGACTGGCGTCATCGGATATCATATAAGACGCATGGTTTTTCTTTTCGAGTAGATGTTTTTTCACTGATCTGTTGCTAGTTAGCAGCGTGTGTGGTCGTCAATACTTCTCCTCTTGTGTACGCGTCTTTTGAGGCTGGGCTCCTCAATTTTCCAAGCCCTTCAAGTGCAAGAAGAGACAAAACTATCTAGAGAGTAATTTTGTTCACTGCCTGTGGCACAGCTTCCTCCTGTGACACGAAGTCTCGCAACTGTCTAATATATCGTAGAGCCTCCGTTACACCTCAGCCTCAGTCATTACTTCTTTGTCGCACTCTGCTTTCGATTCCGGACTAACACTGACAACAATTTCGAAATCTGATGGCTCTGCGCAGGTACTGAAGCGCACGTGGCTCGTTTTTAAGTCCGGCCGCTCGGCCGCGGCGGTGCTGCATGTACAAGCATTCGGGTACACCAGTGCTCCAGAGCGTAACACTTCATTATTTGATCTCAAAAATGATCCCGGATCCGAAAATAAAGTTCGTTCAACTAAAATATTCACTATTCAGAAGTTCGTTCATGTGAAAGATTTTTCCATAGACTGCATAGGAATACCGCCGGGGATTTTTCAAAAGTTCGTTATTCTGAGATATTTATTTAAACTGACGTTCGTACAAGTGTATTCTGTAGCATGGTAGGTCAAGCTTCTACTGCAGAATCAAAACACTGCTTGGTTTCTTTCTTTGCGGCATGGCTGAAAATGGCAGCACAGGAGCAGATAGCCAGGCCGCTGAAACACCAGATGTGAAGAATACCTCGTATTGGCTGTCTAATCCCGCAGAATCAATTTTCCTCCTATCGGTGAACACCTTAAGAAGTAAACTACACACAAAAGAAAAGCCGCATGTACGTAAAATTTTTTGTTTTTTAATCTTCACACTGCTTTTCTCTGACGGCTCATACAGTCATGAGTGACATGACTGTATGACGAACATAAACGACAAGTGGTAATATGGAAATCATGACTTGTCATGTGCGACATGACTTGCATGCTACGCTCATGGCGTGCTCGCGGCAGTTTCGTTAGCTTGATATACACCGAATTTGGTATTGAGTGACATGACTGTATGACGAACATAAGTGGCAGGTGGTAACATGAAAACCTTGGCATGCATTTCATCTACAACGCCATTTACATGCCACTCTCATGGTGCGCTTGCGTCCAGTTCGCTAGCTTGATATACATCAAAATTGGTATTGCGCGACGTAACTGTATGACGAATATAAATGACAGGTCCTAACATGTAAAACATGACATGCAAATTATATAAGGGATGATTTGCTCCTTCCTGGCTGCTTCGCATTTCATCGATTCCCACAGTGCGTGGGATCTGGCCGGCTTTTTGTCCTTTGTTTTATTATTAGCGCCAGTCAGTTCAACTTCTCCCGGCTTCATCGCAATCCAACGATATGCTTCTGACTTCGACAGCAAAATCAAGCTTCGTCATAACTGATGGGGTTTCTCCTACAAAGAAAAAAACAAAAAAAAGACAAAACAAGAACAGCTTAAGAAACGGGGAGTGTCCTTAACCCACCGTTCAAATTACCTCTAAACTATTGCTTGAAAAATCATTACAAAGTAACCATTTTCTTTTTGAAAAGCTCACTTTCACCAGGGGGGCAAAACTTGTCTGTTCATCAAAGAGAATTTAGCTTTCGTTGCTTGCGTTGCAGTGACGACGTCCAAAATGTCATCAGAAAACTATAGGTCACATTGCGATGTTTAATGCCAGTCTACGTATTGGTTCAAAGACGTAGCGTTATGCCCAGCATCCTCCCAATGTTGAAATGACTTTCCTTACAGGGCTGAAAATTCTTCGCGGTTGATGTTCGCGCTAACGATCACCGTCTTTTGCCTTGTCGCCTGCTTTTGTTTCGGGATTTTCATCCTCACTGTGGCACTATTAGGTAAGTTTCCATAGTACGGATTACGTTCATCAATGTACGAGTAGTATGGAGCTTTCTTGATGTCTTAATGTGCTATTGCTGAGTAGAGAAAAGGTAGAAACCACAATATTATAAGGGAAAATGAAATGACACTTTCTAAATTTTTGTGTGCAAGAGTAACCAAACGTCACAGCCACTCCTAAACAGAATAAATATGACCGATCTTTGTACCAAATGGCGGACGAAGTAATAAAATTTCAGAAATGCGATTGCCATTGTGAACAGTGGAGAAGCGTATCTGATAAACCAGGTAAGAAGAGTACTGGAACAGCTTGCTGATTTTATAGACAGATAGATAGATAGATAGATAGATAGATAGATAGATAGATAGATAGATAGATAGATAGATAGATAGATAGATAGATAGATAGATAGATAGATAGATAGATAGATAGATAGATAGATAGATAGATAGATAGATATGAAGTGCCGTGACACAAGTCCAAAGTATGGTGTGTAAGGCGTAGCAATCAAACATAGAAGTACTTACTAAAAATAATCTTATCCGATTTTGACTGTAACTTGTCATCTGACAATCATCTTCAACAGATTTGCTTCACGTTGTGCGCTGGAGCATTTACTTTTAGGAATGCAACGGTCCATGAATGTAGGATCAACTTTTCTTGCTCAAACTGGCAAAAGAACTCAAGACAGCGAATAAAGACATACAAAACCATCAGCGCAAACTATTAGTTGTTTAATGTGTAAGTGAACATGCTGTACAGGGTGCCCCGGCTGTCTTTAGCGAGAGTTAAAAATTATGCCGATGCATTCTACGAACGATGCCAGCGAATGAATGTTGCTTAGTAACGTCTGGAGTAAGTCACACCATTCTATGTTTTCCGCCTGAATTGTGTAATTGGACATGATTAGTTAATTAGTTTCGAAGCAACGAAACTATCGAAAAATGATATCTGGAAAAGTTGTACATCGGTTCGCAAAACGTCCGATTAGACAGTTTCTAACTTCATGTCGATTAATTATTAATGTTGTACGACGATTTATTACGAGGCAGCGACGCTTGGAAACGAGGAACCCAGCCTTCAAAAAAACACGTACACAAGAAGAGAAGTATGACAACCACACACGCTGGGGACTAACAACAGTTTAATGGAAAAACACCTACTGGAAAAGGAAACCCAAAACGCGCGATGCCTTAAACAGTTGAGGTAGCACCGGCGGAACACGAAGTTCGATCGCACGCACAGAAACAACCGCAGAAACTCGTCTTCCTCTTCCTCACTAAAATGGCCCCCGGGAGTCGAGAGGAGCCATCCTGAAGACTAAGACGCAGGTAGGATGAAATGGTCATAATATGGCTGGAGTCGGCTAACATGCACCGTGTCGCGACCGCGACGTCTCAGGTCATGGGATGGGGTCACAGGTTCAACGACATAGTTGACTGAGGATGTGCGGTCAATTATGCGGTAGGGGCCATCATAACGGGCGAAAAACTTCGTTGAAAGTCAAGGGCTGTGTGGTGGGACTGACAACCCAACGAGTGAACCAGTCGCAAAATATTATGTAGACACGTCACTGTCATGCCGCAGCTTTTCGCGACCTTGCGCGGCGGTCGTAAGTGTGCGTGCAAGCTGTCTGTAGAGTCCTCTGCGTATTTGGCCGCTTCAGACACCGTCGTGCACTGGGAAGTGTCTGGTCGGGACGGAAGAAATGCATCCATGGTGCAAGAGGGCTCTCGCACGTATAGCAGAAAGAACGGTGGAAAGCGAGTGGTAGCTTGTATGGCAGTGTTGTAAGCGTATGTTACGAACGGCAAAACAGTGTGCCAGTTGCTGTGATCCGAGGATCCGAGGCGACGTACATAGTCAACATGTCACCGAGAGTACGGTTGAACCTCTCCGTCAAGCCGTTCGTTTTGCGAACTGTGAGCTGTAGACTTGCGGTGAACGATGTTGCATGCAGCAAGAAGGGCTTGTAATACTTCGGAAAGGAACACACACTTTCTGCTTTCTGCTTTTTTCTGCTTATTTTTCTGCTTATTGCAGATGCCCGCGAAATACAAAAAAAAATTGCACCATCTCCCACTAAAGGGAACCATGTGGGGATGCGAAGCAGCGCTGGTGTTCACTTGTGTTTCCATTTGTATGTTTCCGTGTATGTTTGATTTGTGTGTGGAGTTCTGTATCAGCGGTGCTGCTTACGCTGCTTGCGCTGCTGTCACAGCTTACGTTACCGATGCCGCTACAACTGGCGCCAACGTTGACATCAATAGCGCCGTTGCGAAGGAGTGCAACAGAGCGAGCGCGCGTCGCATTATATCCACTTCAGGCGCGCATTATGATGCACTGTCCGGAAAGGTCTAAATTTCGCACAACATCATTGTAAAACACTCTTTATTACATTTCAAGAAAGAAAATGAAGAAATATGTTGTTTTGACGAGCTTTGCTAATTAACCTTAATTAGCGTATAATTAAATATTTAATTATTCTGCAACCACTCATGTACGATTTTTACACAAAAAAAAGGTAATCTTAGGCTCAAAATGCACAGGCAGTTCGTTTTTAGCTGTGTTCATTCTGAGCAAAGAAAAATGACACTTAAGAAGTTGGTTCTGGAGCGGAGCACATCCAGTGACCCGTCAAACATCGCAGTGCCTTCATCAAAGTGATCGGCTGCAGACGTATGCAGCACATTGGGGTCAAGTAAAGATGCGTTGACTTTGCAGAGGGTTCAATTATTCCTATACGCAATGTATCTTGCCCTTTATTTCGTACTATTCCGAGGAACTGTCAAAAAAAGAAGTCGCGTCCGCATATGTGGACGCTGCGCCTGAAGGGGATATACGAGCGCACAGCTGCGCCGGAGAGAGAGAAACGGGAGAGGAGAAACGAAGCGGAGGCAGCGCTGACGCCACCTCCTCCACCCCACCTACTCCCACCTCCTCGCGCTCACGCGAGGAGAGGGGGGAGAGATGGCGCATGCGCAGTAAGGGTGGTCAGGCCGCACATCGCCGGATTGATCTCCGCTCTAAGGTGCTTCGCACCTAAAAATGCCTCGCGACATGCCCGCTTGAGCACCTAGGCGTGCCATGAATGCAGTGCTCCCTAACATTCCGCGTACAAACGTTATGCTTCCCTCGCGACGGTTCATCACAGCGATAACCAGACGCAGTGGTTATTGCTTGTGTGGCCACTAGCATAACGTGCGCCACCGCACAGCCACCACCATCGTCGCCGCTCTGCCGAAGCAGCACACCCGGCCAAATACTGTGGTCTTTTTCGCACGGAACGTTTGAGAGCGCTGCAATACGGCGCACAAATTGGCATGTCACGTGGTATTTTGTGCATTTCGTGGGCATCTGCATCAGCAGGAAAAACACTAATAATTAAACGATATGAATATAGAAACTGTCTATTCGGACGTTTTGTGAACCAATCTACAACTTTTCCCGATATAATTTTGTAGCGGGAGCTAAACCGGCCGAGGTTCAGCACTTTCGCGTGGCTCTTGAACAGCCGCGCTGCGCATGCACCACGAGCAGTGACGTCATACGGTGCACAGCCGGCGCGCCGGAGCCGCCGCCGCGCGCGCCTCGCCGGTCTGCGCACTCCAGAGGAGTGACGTCATAGCCGTGCCATACGCACTGGCGCCGGCGCGTGCCCAGCTGTGCGCCTTCGTTGCGCAGCAGCCAAGTCCGACGCCGCGCCGGAGCCGCTTGATAGCGCCTCTCATTTTTAGCGCATGCGCAGAGGTATCATTGGGTGTATACATATAGCACGGCGTTGCCAGTGTGGTTTAGCGGTGGAGAAGGAGAGCGAAATTGCTGCTCAGCGGCGCAGAAAAGCGGAGAAGCTTAACACATCGGATCCCGAAATAATTGCCTGGCAATTAGTGGTTGAGCATTGGCAGAACGAACAGACGAAGGCTAAACCTGCTGCGGAGACAACGGAGCAAAGGCAAGAACTTCAAGCAAAGCGGCGTTGCCAGGAGGTAGCACACGCCACGTATATTCTGGCAGAGCTTAGCTAAGCCACTGCTAAAGTTTTGGCTAGCTTCGTTGCTTTAAACGTAAGCTAATTACTGATGCATAAATAGGCGATTCAGCGGGAAAAAACAAATAGTCTGAGTCACTCCAGGTGATAGTAGGCAACATGCTATCATATCATGGTCATATCGTCACAGAGTGCGTCGGCATGTTTTTTAACCCTGGCTGAAGAGAGCTGGGGCACCCTGTATATACAGTAACCACACGGATGCGCAGTGCTGCCCAGCTACCGACGCCATTGAGCCTCGTTTATTAGATCGATTTCGATTTGGCTGAGCGCTATCGACAGAGCGCTTACAAACACGCGCCCTGCTGCTGTTTTTTTCGTGTACGCTTCGACGACCTCCCTATTCGTCTGCCTTGCTCGACCTGAGCACAATTTAGGTTTCTTCGAACACAGGACTGCACGAGCACCTGCTGCAGTGTCTCACCAGATGCCCGGTAGCTTGCAGGAGGCCACAATTGTATGGGTGCTCCCGCAAGCTCTCGCTTAGGCACTTTCCCGTCTCTCCAACGTAATGAGCTCCACGGGAAAGTGGGGTACATGCACAGGAAAAAAAAGAGAGACAAAAGAGGGTCATGACACCTTGACTGTCTTCGGGTATCCATTTAACCCCTTTTGAAAGGTAGAAGCAGAAAAAGAGAGTTAGCTCTTTTAGAGGAGTCACCGCACTATCGTGAAGCGCGTTTCGATTGGCTTCCGTGAGGAAGACGCTGCCGTATACGCCATACATATCACGCGTATGCCGATCGGCGTCCTTGTGGCGGGCTCGCCCGCTCGCTCACGGAGCCGGGGTGGCGCAGTGCCTCCGCCTCCTCTCTCAGCCTGCTCGGTCTTTTGGAATACATTGCGTTTAATGCACCGGTTGTCTGTCTTGTAGTTCTGTGTTGGAGCGAACATGCGCATCTCTGTGGCATGTTCGCCAGGCTCGTTGCTCGAAGTGACGGTTGGAGGGCGGAATAGTCATGGAGCTGTGGACCCGGACAACGTGCACCTGTTAACGGTGAGTGTACTGCTTTCGTAGGTAGTTATTAAACAGTTTCAGCTGGGCCTCTGCAGCAGCTCCGCGGATGTAGGCTGCCAGCCATTTCCAACAGTAGCCTGCGTTCACAGGGCTGTTGCAAATGCCCCATTAAAACTGTCACTTAACGAGTTAAAACCTCTATGCGCGTTATTTTGTAAATGATTAAGTCACACGTAAAATGCGTAATGCAATCACTTATCATGGGCTACTGTTTGCTCATCGCATATTGTGTATGCACTGGAGATGGTGCCCGACGTCGTTTTGAGATTCGGTTTAGTCTACGTCATAATAACATTTCCATCGATACTCGACTGTGTAGCGTGCAATCACCCGTGCGAACGTGAAAAAAAAAAAACTTGCAGTTCCGTGTACGAATACAACCGATGAGCGAAGCTCTTTCAAAATGGATCGCGCGGGCGTTCGGCGCGCGCTGCGTTTCATTGTCCAGGCAAAGGACCAACCCCTGGGCGGACGACACGGTGAAGCGGCGGTTTCGCGCATTCGCCGGTTTCAGGGGAGAGGGCAAAGCCGAAGAAAGGGAGAGGGAGACTAATCTGCCTCTGTTTCGTATGCGTTCGTATTCTCGCGCTTTGCGCATCGTGAAGACGCCATCCGCGCTCCAGCGCTCATAAAGCTCATTTATCCTGCCGCGTGAGGGGTTGACGCCACAGCTGGCACCGTGCCAGGGAGCTTCAACGGTGACGGCGGGGTGCCGACCTAAGGAGCTTCGCTCCTGAAAATCTGTGTACAGGATGCCTAGACGCACTGTATATAATGGTTTTAGCTTAAGGTGCAGATGTAGCACGCTGCTTCCAGCACGTACGCGATAGTCACTTAAATGTTTAGGAGACGCCTCGCCGGTAAAATAAAAAGCTCTAGGCTTTCAACGGGGTCCGTTCTTGTGGCCACCACCGTGCGCTTTTTTTCCCTTGTTTCTGTTCACTGTTTTCATGATTCGTCCAACATCTGCGATGAGGTTCGGCGTATAACAGAATCGAGTGAGTATACGTGACTGTGCCAGTTGTATGCGGCAAGTCTGGCATATAAAATGCCTGATATCAACGCAGACTGCGTCCGCGCGCGTTGGTGTCGTTCGGGCGCTCGTACTCGCATGTGTTTGACTCAGTATTTAAGGATGGGTTACGTTTCTATAACACGTGGTCAGTAACCACTCACGGTGTGCCCCTGACTGCCGGAGGATGCGCTTGGTTGTCGGAATATGCCGGCGCAACACCGGGCTTATTCTCAAAGGAAATTTTGAAGCGATTTCTCACAAAAGAAGTGCTTTCATTTGTACATAGCCAGTGCCTATTGCGAAACGAGGTTCCCGCCTTCTTTTACGTGAAAAGTTCTTTTCGTTGTGAAGTTATTCAAAACAAAACACTCGTGTCAGATGGGTGTGAAGCAACGGTGTGTTGAAGAAAGGGTGGTTTAATGAAAATAGTCAGCGTGTGTGTGTGTGTGTGTGTGTGTGTGTGTGTGTGTGTGTGTGTGTGTGAGTGTGTGTGTGTGAGTGTGTGTGTGTGTGTGTGTGTGTGTGTGTGTGTGTGTGTGTGTGTGTGTGTGTGTGTGTTTGTATGTGCGTGTGTTATTCCCACACTCGGAGACACGAAGGGGTTTGCTATGGCCTGGTGCCTCACCACTAGGGATAGGAACATCAACTTGTTGTGTAAAAGAGGCTCACATAATATTGTGCTGCTAGGTTGTCACCAAGTTGCATGTTAAAAAAGCTGCTATATCGAAGTTGTGTATTACGCGATAACGGCAAAAAACATGGCTCCTTACCATGCCTGCTTGCATTTGTTGTTTTGTTGTGAGTCTTCATTCGTGTAAATCACTTCGTGTAAATCACTTCTTGTGTTGGTTTTGCAAACTCTTACTATGATTCCGTTTTCTCATTGTAAAGTCATGTTCTTCTTTTCAGGTACCATTTTTCATGGCTGCTCACGCTGAACTGGAGCGACAACATAGCAAGTCACAATCTGATGCCTCCAGGCGACACGACTTCTTGATTTATTCATAATTCCAAGGAATAAATATGGAAACATGATGCTCATATCTGCAGTTTATTTTGCACGACATGACAAGATGGACATCAGAGGCACCCACTACGCGTGCGCGCATTCAGTTACACACGCGTAGTGGGTGCAATGATGCTTCGAAAAACATCTCACACGCACAGAAGCTCTCTCGAGCCAGCGGGCTCTTGACACGCTTTTGATGGACACGCACAAGGGACAGGATATCGCTATCGCGTTCAAGTCTTCAAGGCAAAGCTTAGGGGTCCCCCCAATTTTTTGAGCTTATGATTTGACCCTTCCCAATCATTCATGTGACCGATGCAACGACAGTATCCTCGATAGGCTTCCTTATATCCCTATGCACCACCAAGACCCAAAAACCGTCTCAAGTTTGTCACCAGTTATGTGTAACAAATCAGCGATGCGACCAACAATCTGCAAACTGCCAGCGTCGATTATTGTTCTCAGATTATAGTTGCAAACGTTTCGGAGCACAACAGACAGTGTCCGAAAATCTTTCATGACCATATTCTTGTTTGAAGGTAGGCTTTCTTCTTGATGCCGAGGTTCTAGCACGCACAAATATTCAGCATGACTCCGGGCAGCATGGACAATATTTAACGCCTGGTTTTGAAGGCATCACATTAAATAAAATTTGTCATCACTATAGGCACGCGGAAGTTGTAGCATTTTACTTTATTTTTTCTGCAAAACAAATAACTTGTGGATGAAGGTATGACAGTGTGTTCATTGGACACGGTAGGGGCGACAGCGGTAGTGCGTGATCTTTAATAGCAAAACAAAAGAATTGAGCGGTGTTGACATGTAGGATTAGCTGACTGTGCGCAGTCACTCGTATCACATAAATTCTCGGTTAATGAGAAAAAATACACCACACGAAGTGAATGTATTAAAAGAGGAAATCGCCATCAAGCTTACAGCAAACTGTGTACATTAGCATATTGCAAATTTGCGAAAGTGTATTTCTGAGACCGGAGCAGGTCAACTTGCTTTTGAGCTTTTTTTTCCCATCCTCCGCCATGATATTGCTGAGAAATAAAGAAGCCATTATGGGTATTTAAGCTAAACATTGTCGTCCCAATGAAAAGCAGTCCTTCAGTTTTGCATCCTAGCCAATAACAGAACGCGACATGGTGCACTTCGAGACGAGGAGCTTCAGCTCTGGCATCACGACCCAAAATAGGGTCTCGAAGAGAGAATAAATGCATCTCGCATCTGTTTAACTTTTTTTCTGAATTTTACTAGCGAAGTTCTGTCATGTTATTTTGCGTTTGAATTCAGATGAGAATGAAACGACCACGTTTGACGAGGATCTCGATGAGAGCGCGGGGAATGAAGACACGCAACCTGAGACCAGAAACCAGGGGCCGATTGTGCATTCTACGAGGAAAGAGCACACGAGCAAGCGAACCGTTGTGACTCCGAGAGGGACGAAACCCTTGTCAACACCTCCACCGACCACAATGACACCGACGACCACAAGTGCCCTGAGGACCACCACAATACCGACGACCGCGAGTACGCTGAAGACCACTACAACCCCGGTGACCACAAGCACCTTGAGGACTACCACGACCCCGACGACCACGAGTACTTTGAGGACCACCACAACCCCGACGACCACCACAACGCCGACGACCACCACAACTGCTGCGACCAAAACAACAGTGGCGACCACGAGAACGCCGATGACCACCACAAGCCTGGCGACCACAACAGCCCCGAGCACTGCATCAACCCCGACGACCACGGGCACGCCTGTTCCAGGTAGGCCAGCGGCTCCTAGATGGACGAGTAATTGTAAAATCAGTGCGGAGCGAACGCGCTCTGCACAATATATTTTAACTGTAAACTGCCTCATTTAGGAAATCAGGCTGACTCGTTTTAAGGTTGAATGAACGGTAGCTGCCATGAGTTTAAAAAGATTCTTGTGCAATGCCTTACCGTTACACCTCTCGAAAATAATGTAGAGGCCTTCATGTGAGAGAAAACGGCGCCACGTGTGGGAGGCGCATTTCATGGTGTTCATAAGGGAGTGAACTTGATTACCTCATTATGTATTCGTCCCTATCCAAAAGGCGCGGTTGAAAGGAGGCATTTATATTTATTTATTAAATGCGAAGCATTCTTCTATCTATCTATCTATCTATCTATCTATCTATCTATCTATCTATCTATCTATCTATCTATCTATCTATCTATCTATCTATCTATCAAGCCGCCTACGTCTGGGTGCTCTCGTGATCGCCTCCTTAACTTAGTGTAGACCAAAACTTGTACAAGAGTGTAAGAGGTACTGGCGAATATGTCTGACTGGTCATGACATGAATAACGTGAAAATCCTGTCGCATACGTCGTCAAACCCTTTCCTGCAGACACGTGTGGCACATACCCGTATACTGCGGGCCGTGGTAAGCGGGTATGCGCCACAGGCGTTTTACACTTTATGTCTACCCAGGAACAGCGAGGACAGATATTAGTAGTTTAAATGCGAGAGCGTTAAGAAAACTGATGTCAGCAGCGTTGACCCGACGAATGCAAATAATAAATATCAGGGTCCCAGCAGGAATCAAACCCAAGCAATCTGCGTGGGAATCAAGTATTTTACCACAGACCACAGAGCGACACGAGCTCTCGGAACTGCTTTGGAAAAAGACCCTATGCAGGCGTAATGTTGGTGAAACGTGAATTTTGGTTGCAGTGCAGACTATATAATTTTATAAACATTACATATATACTCCTATGAGGCAGGCGTTACGTCGGGTTAAAGTCAATTGTATACTTAAGCGCCATCAACTGTAGTTGGTCCACGAAGCACTATCCAGGGCTTACCACTTCTGGTGTTGTTAATACCCATGTTTCTGTTGACATCGTTACGCAACTGTAAAGAACTGGTTCTATGAAACATATGCGACTGTTGAACATATATCGGTGGATACAACATTTGTACATATCTTTAACGTCATTTCGTAACGTTTCGCTCAATAAAAAAATTACAACCCAATCACCTTTCCTCCGCATGCTTCGCATAACATCGATTCCCATGGTACTTGTGATCTGCCAAAATTTTATTTGAACGCACTTTAAATGGCCACATGGGCAGTGAGTAAGGTGGGCTTGACAGAAATTGTTTAAACCAAGGGTATACACCAATTTACTTGAAGTAAGTAATTTACAAGAATTTACATTCTTTCTTTCTATGGATTAGTATGTTGCGAGTGAAACGTGTCTGCTCCGCTAATGTTTAAGAGGCCAAAATGTACGTTTATGGTCCTGGTACGTAATTATTACCTGAAGTACAGCGTTTGACGAAAGCGAAAAGAAATTGAGGTAGCTACGCAAAGATGGCGCGACGACTTGAGGAAAGAGCGAAGCTAGTCGCGTTTCGTTCTACCACACCCTCCTCCTCACCTTCACTTCCCGTTGCCTTCTTATTGCTATACTGTACTATACATAGCTATGCTATGCTTTACTCTCTCCTCCGCACACTCACATCTTTTTTTCCATCCCGTTGCAAACTATACTA
Source organism: Rhipicephalus appendiculatus (assembly GCA_030522465.1). Lineage (NCBI taxonomy): Eukaryota > Metazoa > Arthropoda > Arachnida > Ixodida > Ixodidae > Rhipicephalus > Rhipicephalus appendiculatus. The sequence goes on along the minus strand of JALIZH010032982.1, from coordinate 1,895,816 downwards.
TACAAGGCTACGCGATGCTGTATCCTCCGGTTCTGCTTTCGTTCCTCGTCCCCCCTGGCGTCCGTTTCTCAACCCCTAGCTATAATACACTAGCTATAATACACTGTGCATAGCTATGCTATGTTAGGATATTTCTTGTTAGTTTTTGCACACGCTATCAATCTAAGGCCCAGCTTAAAAAGTTCCGTGGTTTAAAAAAAGAATATCAGTAGTGTAGGGCTTTTATTAATAGTTTGTTAGCGCAGAAATTCACGAACCTTGACCATTCTGTGTTAACTGTTATGTTTTTCGTTCACTGTGCGGCTCTTGAAAATCTCTGTGCATTCCCTTTGCTGCATGAAGGGGTGTGGCGGCAGCCAAGCCAAGCCAAGCCGCCAGGCAGCGCCACCCTCCGCTGCTCTCCGGAACCTCCAGAGAACCTGAATAAACAGTTGATGTTTGGGATCCACGCCGCGCGGTCGTGTCTTCTTCTCCCGCGCGTACACGCGTCCCAACAGTGGTGACCCGGACGAGGCTTACCGCCTTTTTCAAGCGATCGACGCCATGGAGACTCCCCCTGACGCACCGGCCATCTCCGCCGTCGACATCAGGCTCCCGCCGTTTTGGACAGCGGACCCGCAGCTGTGGTTCCTGCAGGTGGAGTCCCAATTCACCGCTCGTCGTATTGCCGCTGAGCTAACAAAGTACCACCACGTGGTCGCCAGCCTCCCACCGGCAATAGCGAGCGAGATACGCGATCTGCTGGTCGCTCCACCTGCAGAGAACGCGTACACAGCGCTCAGACAGCTGCTCATCAGCCGTCTCACGCCGTCGGAGCCTCAGCGACTGCAGCAGCTACTGCACGACACCGAGCTCGGGGACCGGACGCCCAGCCAATTGTTGCGCCACATGAGGCAGCTGTTGCACACGGCCGGCGCAGCCACCACCGATGCCGACAGCAGACTGCTTCGCGAGCTGTTCCTACAGCGACTTCCGGTCAACGTGCGCATGGTCCTCGCCTCGGCTGCCGACAAACGCCTGTCTCAACTCGCCGAGCTCGCGGACTCGGTGCTGGCGGTCGCTCCGCCGTCCGTCGCGGCGCTACAGCCAGACATCGCCGGCGGCGCGCCCACGACCACGCTGCATGACATCCGGGAGCAGATATCCCGCCTCGCCGATGCCGTCGCAGCGATGCAGGCCCGCAGCACTCCCGAGGAGCGCCAGCGCCCAGCAGTGCAACAGAGAATCTGCTGGTATCACAGGAAGCATGGCAATGCTGCTCGCAAATGCATTCCTCCGTGCGACTATGCGGGAAACGGGAGCGGCCGGCATTGAGGACGACCAGTGTCGCAGAGGCCCCCCGAACGTCGTCCATCAGTGTTTTTCCTCACCGACCGCGACAGTGGCCTTCGATTTCTCGTGGACACCGGCGCTGAGGTGAGCGTGCTGCCGGTTGGGTCCACCGATCGCCGTGTCCCCAGTGCGTCCCCGCTTCAGGCGGTCAACAACACAACCATCGCCACCTACGGACATCGCTCGCTGCCACTCGATTTAGGCTTGAACAGAACGTTCCGGTGGATTTTCATCGTGGCGGCAGTGAAGTTCGCCATCTTGGGTGCGGACTTTCTTCGGCATTTCGGCCTTCTCGTCGACGTGCGCAACCGCCGCCTTCACGATCCCGTGTCGCAGGCAACTGTGCAAGGCAATCCCTCGCACCACCCTCCGCTGAGCCCCACTCTGCTCGGGCCGTCCGGTGCAGAACGTTTTACTCGCATTCTGCAGGATTTTCCCGAGTTGACGAGGCAGCCGCCAGCCAGCGCCGCGGTGAAGCACGAGGTACGCCATTACATCGCCACCAGCGGCCCACCCGTGCACGCGCGGCCTCGCCGTTTGCCTCCAGAGAAGTTGAAGGTCGCACGACAGGAATTTGAACACATGATGGAGCTAGGGATCATCAGACCCTCGTCGAGCGCCTGGGCATCTCCACTTCATATGGTGCCAAAGTCAACGCCGGGAGACTGGCGACCATGCGGGGACTATAGGGCGCTGAACCAGGTAACGACTCCAGACAGATACCCGGTACCGCACATACACGATGTCACGACGAGGCTTCACGGTGCCACTATCTTCTCGAAGATCGACCTGGTGCGGGCATACCATCAGATTCCCGTTGCCCCGGAGGACGTCCCGAAGACCGCCATCGCAACGCCTTTCGGACTTTTCGAATTCCTCCGAATGCCATTCGGACTCCGAAACGCGGGTCAGACATTCCAGCGGTTCATGGACGGCGCTATACGCGGCCTCAGCTTCTGCCACGCCTATCTTGACGACTTGCTAGTCGCCAGCAGCACTCCGGAAGAGCACGTGAATCATCTGCGCATCGTCTTCCAGCGCTTAGTGGAACATGGCGTGGTCGTGAACATGGCCAAATGCGAGCTTGGTGTGCGACAACTCTCGTTTCTTGGACACGTCATCTCCGCCTCAGGAGTTCTTCCTCAACCCAACAAGGTTGAAGCCGTGCAAGGATTTCCGCAGCCGACCGCCAAGCGCCAGCTTCGGGAATTTCTGGGTTTGGTAAACTTCTACCGCCGTTTCATTCCCCGCTGCGCCCATATCCTTCAACCTCTTCACGACCTGCTGGCCACTTCACGAAATGGCTCGGACACCCTCTCCTGGTCTCAAGAAGCAAAAGAAGCCTTCTGCGAGGTCAAGGACGCTTTGGCAAACGCCGCACTGCTTGAATACCCCAGGTCCGGTGTCCCGCAGAGCGTAATGGTAGATGCCTCCGATACAGCCGTTGGGGCTGTATTACAGCAGCTCGTTGGGGGAATCTGGCGCCCGATTTCCTTCTTTTTCGAGGAAGCTAACACCTACCGAGCGCCGCTACAGCACCTTCGGGAGAGAACTGCTGGCCGTGTACGCTGCCATACGACATTTTCGCCATTTCCTGGAAGGTGTAGAGTTTTTCGTCCTCACCGACCACAAGCCGCTTACTTATGCATTGCGCTCGCTAAGCTCCGACGGTGGAACGCACACAGCACGTGAACGGCGCCAAATGTCCTATATATCAGAGTTCACGACTGATATCCGCCACGTCAAAGGCGGCGACAACGAGGTAGCGGACGCCCTCTCACGGAATCCTGTGAACGCCATCATGCCCACACTACAGGTTGATCTTCCCGCTTTGGCAGCCGCTCAACGTGAAGATGACGAACTGAAACACCTGTTGACCGCGACCACTGCCCTGAATCTTGAGTGGATCCCGGTTCCCGGATCCGAGGACAAGGTTTGCTGTGACACAAGCGTCAGTAGAACTCGCCCGTTCGTGCCCGCGAGCCTCCGTCGCCATGTGTTCGAGTCCTTGCACAGACTGTCTCATCCGGGGATTAGAGCCACCCAAAGACTGGTGACGGCAAGATTTGTCTGGCCGGGCGTAAATCGGGACGTCCGACGCTGGGCACGCGAATGTGTAGCTTGCCAGCGCTCTAAGATACAACGCCATACCTCGACAGCACTGGGAACACTCCCCACTCCGGATTCTCGCTTTGATCATGTCCACCTGGACATCGTCGGCCCACTGCCACCCTGCCACGGAAAGGCCTACCTGCTGACCTGTGTCGACAGGTTCACCCGCTGGGCGGAGGCCATCCCTATCGCGGACATCACTGCCGAGACGGTTGCGAGTGCTTTCCTGTACCACTGGGTAGCCCGTTTCGGTGTGCCCTCCACGATAACAACAGACCGCGGCCGACAATTCGAATCAGCCCTTTTCACTGCCATCAGTCAGCTCATGGGCACCTCACGCATACGCACGACAGCGTACCACCCCATGAGCAACGGCATGGTGGAGCGCTTTCACCGCCAGCTGAAGGCTGCGCTCACGGCAACCGAGGAACACAACTGGGTGGAGGCCCTCCCACTCGTTCTTTTGGGTATAAGGTCCACCTTGAAAGAGGACATTGGCTGCAGCGCCGCTGAGCTGGTCTACGGCACGACACTCAGGCTGCCGGGAGAGCTCTTTGCGCGCGGCTCAGAGGAGGCATCCATAGCTTGCAGCGACTATGCACTTCGCCTACGCAACGTCATGAGCAAACTGCGCGCGGTACCTCCACGGCCCCCAGGGTCGCGTGTGGTGCACGTCGACCCACAGCTCACATCGTGCCCATATGTGTTTGTACGACACGACGCGGTTCGGCGACCTCTTCAGCCACCCTATGATGGGCCGTTTCAAGTCCTCCGCCGTGGCAACAAGCAATTCACAATCAAGAGAAACGGCCGTGAGGAGGTCGTGTCGTTGGACCGCATCAAGCCAGCACACATGGACCGTGACGACGCCGTGTTGCCTCCACTAAGGGAATCATCGCCAGGACCCCCAGCTTCAATGCCAGCCCAAGTCCACGAGGTGCCCTCCCGGCTGACGCACAGTGGGCGGCTATCAAGAGCACCCACTCGCCTGGACCTTTAACTCCGTTCGGCAACTCACTAGGGGGGAGTGCTGTGGCGGCAGCCAAGCCAAGCCAAGCCGCCAGGCAGCGCCACCCTCCGCTGCTCTCCGGAACCTCCAGAGAACCTGAATAAACAGTTGATGTTTGGGATCCACGCCGCGCGGTCGTGTCTTCTTCTCCCGCGCGTACACGCGTCCCAACAGGGGTATTATCGTCCTGGATTGGGCTGGTTGGTACATACACATTTTGAATCAAGAAACAGCGCTAGAACAGGACGGAGACGAGATGACACAAACGCCGCGCCGCGTTTGTGTCATCTGGTCTCGGTCCTGTTCCAGCGCTGTTTCTTAATTCAAAATCTGTATCAAGACAGGACACTACTCATCAAAAAGATTTTTAAATGCGAAGCATTTCTTAGCGAAATTCGGTGACTTTGAGCGTATCTATCTATCTATCTATCTATCTATCTATCTATCTATCTATCTATCTATCTATCTATCTATCTATCTATCTAGCCGCCTACGACTTTGTGCTCTCCTGGCCGTATCGTTAATGGGATTTATACCAAATTTGGTATGCATAACATGACTGTATGACGAACATAACCGGCTGGTCATATCATGAAAATCATGACTAACTGGTCATGAAGAGTATGATTTACATGCCACGCTCATGGCGCGCTCGCGGCCGTTTCGTTAGCTTGATATACACCAAATTTGAGTGACGTGACTGTATGACGAACATAAATGACAGGTGGTAATATGCAAATAATAACGTGCATGTCATGAACAACATGGTTTACATGCCACGCTCACGGCGCGTTCGCGGCCGTTTCGTTAGCTTGATATACACCAAACTTGGTATTGAGTGACGTGACTGTATGAGCGCGGCATTTAAATGGCGTTTTAGATGACATGCATGCCGAGATTTTCATGTTACCACCTGCCACTTATGTTCGTTATACAGTCATGTCACTCAGTACCAAATTTGGTACTGAGTGAATTTGGTGACAAGTGGTAATATGTAAATCATGACTTGTCATGTGCGACATGACTTGCATGCCACGCTCATGGCGTGCTCGCGGCCGTTTCGTTAGCTTGAGATTCACTAAATTGGTATTGAGTGACATGACTGTATGACGAACATAAATAAACAGGGGTAATATGGAAATCACGACTTGTCATGTGCGACATGACTTGCATGCCACGCTCATGGCGTGCTCGCGGTAGTTTCGTTAGCTTGAGATTCACTAAATTTGGTATTCAGTGACATGACTGTATGACGAACATAAATGACAAGTGGTAATATGGAAATGATGACTTGTCATGTGCCACATGACTTGCATGCCACGCTCAAGCGCCCTCTCGGCCGTTTCGTTAGCTTGCTATACACCAAATTTGGTACTGAGTGACATGACTGTATAACGAACATAAGTGGCAGGTGGTAACATGAAAATCTCGGCATGCATGTCATCTAAAACGCCATTTAAATGCCTCGCTCATGGTGCACTTGCGTCCAGTTCGCTAGCTTGATATACACCAAAATTGGTATTGCGCGACGTGACTGTATGGCGATCATAAATTACAGGTCCTAACATATAAAATATGAGATACAAATTATGTAAAGCATGATTTGCTCCTTCCTGGCTGCTTCGCATTACATCGATTCCCACAGTGCGTGGGATCTGCCGGCTTTTTATTGCTTAATTGATTTTGGTGAAACTTGGTGAGTTTATGTATCTGTGCTGATTTCAAATATGCAATTATTTGTTTCAACATAATAAATAGCTTGTAAAATCAAAAAAAATATTTCATGTTCCTTTCGGGGAGCAAGGTTTTTCTAAACTGAGAGAGGTGCAAAGTAAATCAGCATATCACAATAACTTGAAATCAGAACCGCGTACAGTGCAAGAAAAATGGATACTTTAAATTCATTTGAACAAAAGTTATGGTATCTTGAACCTTTGGAAATGAGTCAACTTCCAGCTGGGATTTCCCTTGGGAATGTTCAACATACCATAACTTTTCTTCTAATGAGTTTAGAACATCCGTTACTGGTGAACTGCACACAGTTTTGAATACATATTATTATATGCTGATTTATTTTGTAACTCTTTCTGTTTAGAAAAAAACTTGCTTCCAAAAAGCATATAAAATATCTTGTCTTTTAAAAACTCCCGTTATAGGAGAAAAATAACTGCATATATGAAAGGAGCATCCCAAATATATATAAACTCACCAAGTTTCATCAAAGTCGATCAAAGAAAAACGAGGCATTTTTTTAAGAGATCCCCTCTTAAGAGATAATTTAACTATCAATTTTAAACTACTTCTCTACTTCACGTTCCCTTCTATTGTAAGTTGTTATTAACTTTGAAAAACCACGTAGGGGACGCTATTCTTCATTACCCTTTATTTGCCAATTATTCACTCATCGTATTCGATCCTTGGCAGAGGCGGCACTGGCGCTTCCAGGCACCGTAGTTTGCACAGTCTCCAACCTGATGCGCCCGGAAAACTCTTCGCTTCCACCTGATGGCATCTGTGACCTGCTGTTCTTCGACTCCTTCTACAAGGACAACAAGAACATCCTGGCTAAGACATTCAGGAAACTTGAGCTGAACACGCGCTTCTTCCTGAGGCAGGCACGTAAAGCCAGGAGGACGAAGTACGGCGCCTCTTTTGCTTTCACGTAAGTATACGCATACGTCGTTTATTGTTGTACAACCATTCCTTGACATGCTCTTCAGAGAAACGTGTTTGTATGTGTAGCAACGTGGCAGCGCAGTGAAATAAAAGAATGATGTTCACAGCGATCTGTAACATCATTCGAGTTCTAACAGCATACGAGTTGCATAACCGTCAAGGGCAGCTTTCCTGCACTACAAGCATTTATGAACTGTGACGATGCATCCCTTCCTTGCAAGAACTGTTCCGTGAAGTCTTGCATTTCACTTTTTTGACCAACGCGGAGGTGCTGGTTCGGCCATGACCAGGCTGGAAAGGAGAAGCGACGCGTTCTCATTCGCATGCGTCTTGTCTCACATCTAGTACGCTTATGTGCACGTGCATCGCTACACTACGCGTAACAATTGTAGCAAAGACAGAACGCACCGCCATTGAGTATGAAGTTTAGTGCGGAGCACTAAACTTCATACTCAATGTATCGTATGCTGCCGTCGTTGTCTCTTGTAGCTTCGCGTAACGCAGACAAAACCACGTATGGCTTAGCCATCTCTGGCAGAGCCACGTATAGCAGTGGGCGGGAAAAGCAAGAGAGGCCCAGCAAGAGTATTGTGAGGGTGAAGAGGATAGAAAGGAGGAAGGCAGAGGGTTAAGCATAGCAGAGGCATGTATGGCGTGCGAGATATTAGGGACGAATCACCTTGGGGTCTAGGCTTGACCGTTGTCTGTTCCGTGTGTCCATCATGGCACCGCACATGCAAGGAACCCTCTATACGCCCACCGTAAATTTCATGAAATAGGGAAGCACCCACTATGCCATTATGCGTCATTCTGCTGATAAGCGAGGTACCCGCTACGCATCTGTAAGGCATTATGTGCACTTTGTGCTGTGGCTGATGACGATGAAGAATAAGCGTGTTCCAGACCACGCATTCTCTTTCTGCCATAAATGAAAACGAACGTGAATGCGCTTTCACCCGCGAAAGGCAACGCCGATGCAGACCGCAAGCTACCCCGGCGAAGCGGCGGCTAAGCGGCAACGCCGACAACAAGCTGTTACCGTAGGAGCAGTTGAGGGCGCGGAAAGCGGCGGCTCAGCCGCAGAAGCACATTGCATATACTTACGCACACGTTTTCACTCAGTCACATGCGCTAGTGGGTAATATCACGCGTGATTTACGGTAATAAAGTTCCCCAGTGCTTCGCCCACTCATCATGATTCACTTCGAGGAGAAGCGTGGATTTTAGATGTGAAGCATCTTACGGCAAAGCTTAATCCGGTGGTGGTGGTGGTGTGCCTCGTGACCACCCTTACTGCGCATGCGCAAACCCTTTCAAAAAATAAAAATAAAACCTCCTCTCCCCCTCTCTATCACCTAGGCATCCCTCCCCGCGGCAACCACACCCTCACTGCGCATGCGCCTCCCCTCCTCTCTCCCCTCCTACGCTCCAACCTCTCTCCTCTAGGCATCCCTGCCCGCGGCGTGCGCACTCCCACTGCGCATGCGTTTCGCCCTCCCTCTCCTCTCCTACGCTCCCCCCCCTCTCTCGCCTCACGACGCGGACGCAGGCAGCGTCTGCCAGCGAGTTTCTTGGTTGAAAAAACCGGCTGCTCGCGCTGTACAACCGTTCACTGGCCACCCCGTATATATGTCACTCGATCTTGACCTGCAAGGTGGTGCCGGTGGGAGATTTCCCCTGCGCGTTGTTGAACAATAAAAATTCGCAGCGTGCGCGTTAACTAAAAGCGGACTGCGGGTCTCTGTGTCCAGTCGGAGTCTTCTGTCCCTCATTGCCCATTAGCAGCAATTGGCATGTTCCAGTAGTAAACACCGCTCCATGACTGCGTGCTTTGCGCCTCCCCAGTTTTCTCTCCTGCGCAGCGCTGCGATGAGCGCCAGCGTCAACGCCGCCGCCAGTGGAAGCGTTAGCGCCCGCTGCTTCACATCTACACATGGTTCTCTTCAGCGGGAGAAGGTGTAATTTTTGTCGTGTGCTCGTCCACACGAGTGTAATAAATTCGCAGGAACGATTTATATCGCACTGAGTGTCAGCATTCCATGGAAACATTCTGCAGTGCAATCGTGCTCTTCGAAGCGCCGAAAAAGGAAGGCATTACGACGCGATCTTCGCACGCATGATACACGTTAACACGAGCACAAGCCGTCAAAAGGGAGCAGCGTGTGAACGTACGGTGTATAGAAATACCATCGCCACAAATTTTTCCGCAGACATCATTGATAAGCAATTATAGTTCGTCCGTAAGCTTGTTGCCATTAGCTTAATAGCGGATTACCGTAGCCTTGAACGTAATATGCCAGATGGGCGTGGCAATCTGGTGGCCGTAAGGAACTCAGTGTATTCTCCTTCTCTGCTGGTATACACTCACCGCAGTGGCAAAAATCCGAATGTGTTGCCCTTTGAATGTTTCTTTTTCCGTCACGAACACAGGGAGAAAACAAAGTGTCTCTATTGTTGTGCATATAGTCACAAGATGTCAATGCCATGGACCGGTAACCCAGTATTCTGTAAGCCACTGCACACGTTAAGATTTTGTAATGTAGCTTATTGCGCCATATCTTACCAGCCAGCATGTCCCAAGCGTGCGTCCCCACGTACCTCCTCACCGCTGCTTAGACCGGCGTACATTTCTGAATCCCTGCTCCACAAACAGTCGAAGCGAAAAGTATTCGCGGCATAGCCAATCGCGGCGATTGCGAATTCCCGAATGTCGTCACCATCACTTGACGACACTTTTGACAGCGATGACTGCGATGCTGGTGCAACCGCATCAGACGGCAATAGCGCACACCAGCGGGGACGTAGAGAAGCGCACAGTAGACAAACGTAGCGCTACGTCTGCGGACAAACGTGTCCATAGTGAGTGCCTGGCTGCCTACCCGTCGGTTTCAGCGATGCTACCCTCCAATATGCTGAAATAACATACCCAGTTGGTGACTCTGCTCAATAACTGTGACAATGACATGACTGAACGTATGCTGCAAGCAGACAAAATGTCAGCGGAACCATGGCTGAAGGCCACGTCACTCTTTTGCGACCTCGTGATGAGCTCGGGTGCGGTATAAAGTTGACCGCGAGGTAGCGCAGCCCACAGTATAAATTGGCGAAGTTGTCGTCTGTTTCTCGATACTAGGAAGGTTAATCGATATAACAGATATTTATTAAGGCGAAAACCTAGATTGCTCATTAAACGCCAAAATTGACTGTCCGGTCTCGTTAACACGATGGTGAAAAAACTCGTCACCGTGTGATGCTGCCGCAATATAACGCCATCATGACGTCACAGATTGCGAAATTCATGATTACGTGACGTTGCAGGATGACGTCTTCAGATAAGTCATTGCCGATTGCTGAAAGATGGGCGGATCACGGAGGCAATGGAAAGCCATGTCAGGTGCAGAAAGCTATGGAGAGGGCGCAGGGGGGGGTCTGGATCAATGCATCGACTGAGAAGAAAAGATGAATTTCACCTTCGCGTCATCTTAGGTGAATGCACAAGGGACCCTGTTTCGTTCCTCTGTTGCTCTTTGAGTCGTGAATCGCCACTAGGGGGTCGATAACTGCTCCTGAATGCAAATAGGCCGACATGCGTTATCTTGATGTCGGTGCTTCTTTTACGGCTCGTTCCCTCCGACGACTGGCATCGGTCGCACAGTCAGGTTAGTCACGAGGCAAATGGACATAGATTACCACTTTGGTCCAAAAGCGACCAAAGCGACCGAGCTTGCTGCTTGATATTTCAACCTTTAAACCGCCACAACGCCAGCTTACTTTAGCAATGATAGTGCGAGCTATGATAGTGCGAGCTATGCGAATTCGGCGTGGCGATGGACATACGTCGCCCTCGGGTGTGCGTGCCAAAGCGAACTTGGGCTTTGCTTGGGTTTGCAAGCCTGGGGTTTGGTTTGGGAAGCAGGTGTTCATCTCAAAGCAAGCCTGTGTCACTTTGGGGCGTCCCAAATTTCCAAAGCGACACACGCTTTTAGGGTTTTCGGACTGAGGGCTTCGGATAGTTTCAATTACCTGGGGTCGCTTAACTTGCGATGACATCATACTGAACACGTGACTCGCGATCATTTTCCCTCCACCGGAATGCGACCGCCGCGGCCAGGGATCAAGCCTGCGTAATTCGGATCCGCAATCAGGCACCATAATCAGTAGGCCAGTGTGGTGGCTGGCACACAAGGTGGGAACATCACTCGGCTCGCGTCGCGTTATGGTCGCCGGTGGCGAATGATCGTGGGACAGATATGATGAGTGAATGAGCCTTTAGCCAACTTTATCCAGAGCAAGGCAGCACTCGGAAACAGTATGCGACACTAGGGGACAGTTAGCCAACCAGTCCTGATGAACATTGAACTTGAAGAGCCAAAATTAGCGCGCACTATCCAACATTTCACACAATACGTAGTGATACCTACGCAATATCAGCTAGCGTTATAAACAGCAGCAATCAACGCGAACCAACATTTAGCCAATGCTAGTCGGCGCTACCCAACATCATCGAGCAGATGGAATGAATTGTTGACAGCTAACTTCGTGCAGTCCTAGCCAGCAGTTGCCAATCAGCCACCACTAACCAAGTCAGCGGGCTAGCCAAGACGAGCCGAAAAGGTACTGGCGGACTAGATGGTTACACGTAGGAGAACCACACCTCAAATTTATGAGACAAAGACAAAACGATCCATAATAATGATAATAATATTAATAATAATAATAATAATAATAATAATAACAACAACAACAACAACACCAACAACAATAATAATAATAATAATAATAATAATAATAATAATAATAATAATAATAATAATAATAATAATATCCGGGAATATGCGTAGGGCTCCTGGAATTTCGGATATCCTTAACTGGAACTGACGTGGCACAGTACACGGGTAGAGTGTACTAGAACAGGGGGAGTGCTCGGAATGGCGGCAGAATCAATGCACAAAAAGTGAAGCCCTAAGAGGGTCAATCCGCTTGCGGCGCTGCGATCGGTAGTCTGCATTATGTCGTCGTTTTAAGAGTTGCGCGCGGCTCCACCAAAGTGGTGCACAGGTAGAATGCCCGCTTCCCACTCGAAAGGCCCGGGTTCGAGTCGCAGCTGTAGATGTTGAGTTTTTATTCTTTAGTGTAACTTCTTATAGCTGTATTCTTTTTCCTTGTTTCTTAAATCTCGATTCAATTGGTACGCATTGCCGCAAAAGTAACTTGATATGTGAAGTAAAATACAATAAATTTGACAGTGAGGGTAATTATTTGCAGCGCCGCCGCACGGCATTCAACAAAGACGTAAAGTATGGCTCCGAGATCTTTGCGAATACGAGGAATCCCGGAGGCCATACTTTACGCATTTGTTAAATGCCGTGCGGTGGCGCTGCAAATAAATACGCTCACCATGAAATATCTAGTATTTTACTTTACATTTCAGTTACTTTCTGTGGCAATACGTATCAATTGCAGCTAGTTTTAAGAAACAAGAAAAAAACAACACAGCTATAAGAAGTTACACGAAAAAATGAAAACTCAACATCTACAGCTGCGATTCGAACCCGGGCCTTTCGAGTGGGAAGCAGGCATTCTACCTCGGAACCACTTTTGTGGAGCCACGCGCAACTCTTAAAACGACGACACATTGCAGACTACCGATCGCAGCGCCGCAAGCGGATTGACCCTGTTAGGGCTTCACTTTACAAAGCTCGTTTCGGGCACTCCCCTGTTCTAGTACACTCTAACACGGGTTTCCATCATTTCGCCTCCATCCAAGTGCCACCGCTGTGGCCGGGATCGAACCCGCGACTTTCTTGTCAGTAGCCGAGCACCGTAGTCACTGCACCACCGAGGCGGCCATGACAAAACGATTCCGCGTGAACAGGCGCTGGACCGCAACTGCGATTTTAATCGCGAATGCATTTCTTAGTCGGGCTATGTCAGGCGGCGTTGTCCGCGGAGGAGGAGGATATGTTGAGGAGGTGTCCGCGCGCCAGCAGGTGTTATCTCTACGCTCTCACTCCCTCTCCCATAGCAACAGCTGCGGGCGCGCGCGCTTATCCTCGCCCCTAGCAACCGGAGCATGTGGTGCGAGAGAGTGTAGGAGAGGGTAGGTGCAGTGCTTCGCCGCTCCTTCTCTCGCCGTTCGCTCTCTCTCCTCCCTGCGCCCCACTCTCCTGTCCGCTCGCGCCTCACTCTCGACCGTTCGCTGGCTGGGCGCCTCTCAAGGCGATGGCAGAAGTCGGTGTCCGCGCAAGAAATGCATTCGCATTTCCTCACGATTCCCTTCGGGGAGGTGGGGGCATTTTTTCTGCGGTGCAACTCCAATATGTAAGTGATGACTGTGAGTGAAAAGAGGTACGGGCGCCGTAAGAAATATTGTATAAAATTTATATGACCAACTTGTATTGAAATGTGATAAATTAAAACCACGGCATACTGACTAAGCAGGAAAGACGCAAGAAAACAAAATGAAGCAAAAGCGCGCGCAGTATGCACTTCGAGTCGAATCGCACATCCGAAACAAACTGCATGCTTTTATTCTTAGTGCATACTTACCGGCTCATGTTGCACCCTATAGGGACTCAATCTTTCTGTAAATGCAGCCACTAGTTGAAATTCCGCAAAAATGGCGCTCAGTAGCATGGAACGTCTTTCCTTACTGTATTAGTTTTCACCCGCAGATCCATATTAGTTTCCCCCGCAGACTGCAGATCCAAAGGTTGGGGGACCGAGTGCCAGCCGCGGCGGCCGCATTTTCGATGGAGGCAAAAAATTTTAGATGTCCGTTCGCTTAGATTTCAGCGCACGTTGAAGAACACCAAGTGGATGAAATTTCAGGAGCCCTTGAACTACGTCGTCTCTCATAATCATATCGGGGTTTTGCGACGAAAAATCTTAAAAATTACTGCAATATTTTCCTACATGATCTTTTTTTAACCTACACCAGCCGGCTATTGTGTTACAACGCTTCACTACATATTGATCAAACCACATGACATTAACACAACAGAAACGAACAGCACATTTCAAAAACACAAACATGGCAGCATCGCCTGAGCTTCGCTTCGCTATTTTCGTCTACCTGCAATCTGCTCGTCCGTAACATGTGGCTTTTTTTCCCTCTTTATCCAGGCGGCTCTAGCAACGCGTAACATCTTTCCAGCGCGAGGGGGGGGGGGGGGGTGGATGAAGGAAAGGGGCGAGTATTCGCTGTGGAGTAGGGGGAAGAGAAGATTGTACCCTTACTCGGGAGGTTGGCAGTCCCTTTGAGCAAACTTTATTTATTTTATTTCATTTACTTAGTGCATACAGCCGTCCGCAGACTAACCAGGAGGGGCAAAATAATTGAACATAGTTAAACAAAGGGAACAAGTTATAGAGCAGGTTAGAATAAGCATTACTACTGAAAAACAAGTACATACTAACTAGGATGATTAAATATACATTTCTAGAAAAAAGTGCGCAGATTTCTAGAAACAGTTTCAAGCACAAAAACACAACTGAAATAATGACATGACATAATCTGGTATGGCAACATCAACAAGGTTGTTTACAAAACACGATGCGTGTATTTTTCAAGAATGCCACACTCGGGAAAAATATTTGAAGGCAGTGCATTCCATGCGCTAATGCTTCGCGGAAAGAAGGAATGTTTGAAAAGATTAGTACGTGTAAAGTACGTTGTCAGATCAAATGACCGCATTGATGGCGTACGAGTACAACGCAGTTCTACTGGTACGCCATCGGTTAGCTGCTTGTCCGAGTTGTCTCTCAGGGCACTATTTACAACGCTGAAAAAGTGCGCGGTCTTCTTTCCCAAAAGTTTTTCAGCTCGTAAACATCGCCGACAACGAACTTGTTCAGACGTGTTTTCTCCGCATGCTCCACTCCTGGTTCTCCACATACGTGTACTCAGTGCGTGGGCCCAGCAGAAAGTCGTTGCAGTACGTCCCTGGCAACAGCGTCTGAACGAAGGGTTCGTAGCACATTGGTCTATGTTGCGACAGCAGCTGCACCTTGACAGGCTTGAAGTAATGCAAGTCAGTTCTGCGGAAACCCGCAAGGTGGCGGAGGGTTATGAAAGGGAAAATTGACAACCACCCGTTTTTGTAGCACGAAGCCACAAGGAAATCCGTACGGATTTCTCAGAAAGAAAAGCTTCTTAGTTCCCGAAATATTCTTCCTGGTCCGGGGATCGAACCAGGGACCAACGCCTTTCCGGGGCGGTCGCTCTACCAATTGAGCTAACCAGGAAGCTAGCAGCAGGCTTGGTGTTACCGCAGTCGTCCTGCTGGTAAAGCCACGGAGATTCTCTTCTACCACATCGAACTTCACTGCAAAATGTTAACAGCAAACACTAAACAAAAATAGCCAGAAAAAGGAGTAAACTACTTGTCCTCTTGCGCATTCCCTTTCCTGTTTTTCATTTTTTTTTACGACGCGCCAGTCCTGGTAAAAATTTAGTCTTGTGATAACCTAGTTTTGGACGTAGAAAGGGCAGTAATTCTTTACCGCGCTGAGGTTTTCAGCGAATATACTCCGAGTAATTTTTTACTGCCTTTACGAAGTTTTTGGTGTGATTTCTGAGAGTTATTTCTGGTGGTAAAACAAGTGACAGGTGTGTTCCCACCATGAGCCAACGTCTTTCGTATTCAACATCTTATTATGTATGATCGATGACGCTTACAGAGATAAAGATATTTACACAAACGCGCACACAAGCAATGCAAAATGACACATCACATGAACGGCCTGCTCGCGTTACCCAACAGTATTTCGGCCACCCGGTATATATATATATATATATATATATATATATATATATGTACCGCAATTTCACCTGCCATGTAGTGCCAGGAGGAGAGCTATGTTTTTCGTTATTGAACAATAAAGGTTCACAGCGCACACGTAAACGTTAGGTGGGCTGCAAGTCACCACGAGTCACACCGACCTTTTAGTATAGACCAGCTTGATCTCACTCCTTTGATTGTCCAATTATTAGCTGGCACTCCGGCCTGTTGGCCCCACCCGCATTAGCACTGCTGATGCACAAGTCCACAAAATAGACCTAAGCACACACAAACCACGGCAGCTCTATATTTTTTCCATTGAGCGGTGGTGCACAAACTCAGTTGCAGCACATATTCAGGAACGTCGGCAAAGAAGAGCGGCGCCGCGCCTGTACCCGCTACTTACCGACGGCATCCATAGGCCTTTTCGAGGAGCACGGCTATGCGATAAGACGACAGCTGGCGATCAGAGTATGTATCTCCTGTGCAATTTTCATCCTCATTATTGTTGAGACTAATGAAAACATGTGTCTGCTATTCGCGGCGTCTTACGGAGCGATGTACTTGCAACCAGTGTTGCACGGAACGATGTTCCAAGGGACGACGTTCCAGGAAGTAGTTCCTTTTTGGGAGATACGGAGGAACGACACCATTCCATTCAGGATCGATGGAACTGTAACGGTAACGCGTAACGTCTACGGCGGAACGGCAAGGCGAACGGCGTTCCTTCTGTAAACGTTCGACGGCATTCGACAGGTGCGCTCACGTATGCAGCACATCATGCAGAACATGGCGGCCGGGTCAGGCACGTGTCTGTGCTGCATCCTGGTTTCCCCTTCAAGGCGCCCGCCGGTGGCGCAGGGAAGCGCGCGACGCCGAGACCGACCGCGTGCGGAAGCGATAGTTGATATTTTACAGCAGAGATGCTGTGCTCGAGGTTTTCCGTCTGTCGTAGACAGAAAATTATCATCATCATGAACCAGCACATGTACGCTCTCTTCATCCTCTTCTGCTTCGCTCTCAGAACACGTTCACTGATTTGTCCGGCGTGGGATGCAATAACTACAATAGACGAGAGAACGAGGAAAGATGGAACGAAAGAAACAGATATAGAGAAAGAGCAAGAAAGAAACTCTGGGAGAAAAAAATTCTCGGTGAGGCGAGATTGGCAACCGCCTATCCACGATCCGAAGGCCAGCGCCGTATCCACTCGGCTATCCAGTTTGTTTAGTGTTTTCATGGTGTTTATTTATCATAGGCATGACACCATGAAGTGATATGCTCATTCTACTCGTATCGCGGCCCAACGACGAATACATAGCACTAAAAAATCTGCATTCATCTCTAGAACGAATATATCAAGTAACGGCATTTTCCAAATATACACTTTAACGGCGGTATGTACATACAAGCACCTCACCAATGCAAATACAATTCCGTCTTACTTTCCATTTGCGCGTATATATCTCTTAGCTAAGTGACCATGCTAATGAAGTGGGAAGTTGAGGAAATTATCGGCTATGCGTTTCTCTGCAACATGCGCACACGCTATCAGAGCGTAGCATAGCTTTGTATAGTATGATATATAGCAAGTGGTTGGGAGAGGGCAGTGAGGGTGAGGAGGAGAACAAGAGGGGAGAACGAGTATAATAAGAGGCAGAGTGAGAATGAAAGAGAGAAATAGAAGGCAAGGAAGCAAGAAAGAGAAAGAAAGAGCGAAGAAGACAGAAAGACAGAGAGGGAAATACTTAGAAATATGTTGGCCGACTGCGAACAGGAGACTTCACTAAAGTGCAAATGTGTATCCTGGACATCATTTTCCACTCACACTGAAATATTGAATCAGCACTCATTAAACGCCTAAGCGATGTGTGTGACCGGACTGGTTGGTATTCCATGGCGACGTGAACAGCGCGTGGGATACACAAGGACAAGAAACCGACGAGGACTAGCGCTGACTTCCAACTGAAATGTATTAACACGAACATTAAAACGCCTAAGTATATCTCTTTCGATGCGGTTTCCTGTGCAAGAAATTTCATTATATTGGTGCATGGGCGGCTATCTCTAATTGGATATCTGAAGGACAGTATCTTGACGGCACCTTTGAAGACCGACTTGGCAAGTGCCAAGTGTGTGGGACTTGAAATTGACGAGCACGCAAGCTGCCGTTAGACATGCTTGTAGTATGGCCGGTGGTCTCTAAAAAATTCGACTCGGAGCGTTTATTTAGATTCTTTTTACCTTCCTATAACTTGCTATCGGCGATGTCAAATTCGTATATATGAGCTTTACGTTGCTGACTTGCTTTCGCTTCAGGATTACCGTCACTATATTTTTGTATAAAAAAAGTAAAATGTAACGTTCCAATTTTCGAAATGTAAGTGTGACGCGCTCCTTTCGCATTACAGTAACTTGTAACGGGAACTCGTTCCAAAATTGAAAAGGAACGAGGAACGAGTTGTCGTTCCTGCGGTAGGGGAACGTGTACAACACGGCTTACAACTAACGAGACAACTTGCAGTCCGGGTTTTCACCAATTCTCGTACTCGCCGGACACCGGCCGCATGTTGGTCCCGTCTGCTTCGTTTTGGCGCTCGCCTTGGCGCTGGATGTTTTACAGCGGTTGCGCATCGAGAAAAAAATCACGCCATATCCACGAAGTGAATGATGATGAGTGGGCGAAGCTCGATCGTTTTCATCCATGGCAGAAAGAGAATGTGTGTTCTCAAACGCGCTTATACTTGATGGTCATATGCGTCATCGTGATCGTTATCACGTGTAGTGGGTACATTCCACTATACTGGAACGCGCTTATACTTCATCGTTATCACGTGTAATGGATACATTCCACTATACTGCGTCATCGTCATCTTTATCACATGGAGTGGGTACATTCCACTACACGTGGCTACCTACCTACCTACCTACCTACTACTACTACTACTACTACTACTACTACTACTACTACTACTACAGAGGAGGGCCAGGCCCACACCCTAAGGAGCTTCACCCCTAAAATCACGCCATATCCACGAAGTGAATGATGTCATCGTCATCGTTATCACGTGTAGTGGGTACATTGCGCTATACTGCGTCATCGTCATCTTTATCACGTGGAGTGGGTACATTCCACTATACGTGGCTATCTACCTACCTACTACGACAACTACAGAGGAGGGACAGACCCACACCCTTAGGAGGTTCACCCCTAAAAGACACAATTCGGACTGTACCTTACTGCAGCAGACATTATTTCCCGCGAAACAAAATCTATGCGAGGCTCGTTTCACCTGCTCCAGCTACGCACTCACACCGGCCGCTGGCCGGCGCGGTGCAGACGACGCAGCGAAGGGTTTTTCTGATCACTTCGGAGTTGTAGCTGATGACTCTCCACGAAACGACCATGGGCGATCACAGCTGCTTGATTTTGTTACCGTTGGCAACGTTCTTCGTAGCTCGTCGCGATTCGGCACAGAAGCGAGGTATCCGCGGTGTAGATCGAGGCTCGGAGGATTGCGTTCATATGTGCACTGTGGCTCGATGGCTGAAGAAACACGTGAGAGTCAGCCCGCTGTGTGCGGCGGACGCCGGCGCGAGTTGAACTTGCCATCAGCGCCTACCCAAACATATCCAGCGCAAGGTTCTTACACTCGCCTGTTCTCCAGGGCCACTAGACAACATACGCCAGCGATTTGCAAAAATGTGCGAGACGGCTTTCCAGCAAAAATTTGTTTTTTCTGCCACCAAGCTCGTTTGTTCGCCGACCGCTTTTTTCGCTCGTTGTGCTTCTGCCTCTCACAGTACCAGTGAAAGTGTGTAGGCTGAGGGTTAACCATGAGGCACGAATGCCGTACCAACCTTTGAAGAAAAAAAAAGTCACAGTTTTCCCGCAAGGGTGAAGCAATGAATGCGATAGCAACAAATTGTAATGTTATACGAAGTGAGGCTGGCAGCTAACTGTTTTGGATCCGATCTCACGCAACTCTAGAAAACGCTGGTTTAAAAGCATACGGCCGCTGCAGGGACACTCTGCTCACCACATTCTCTTCGCGTTGAGAGCGCAGCACGTAGAAGAGTACACCGGCCCCCCGCTGTCGGCCGCCGAGAAGGGGAGATAACGCGCGCGCCCGCGACGACCGCGCTCGTAAAATCGAAGGTCGCTCGAGCCCCCCCCCCCCCCCCCCAAGTCTTTTCACGCTCACGAACGACGGGTGGGGCCGGTTATATAGATACATATACATATACGGGGGATGACGGCTGCGGCCAACGGCGGCGGCGACGCCGACGGCGAAAACCAGCCGAGTGTCCATATAATTGCTATCGCAATAAAAAAAACATTTCTGGGGTCCGCATACCTTCACTGGAACTGGAAGCTTCACTCGGTTTGGGACAAAGGCCGCCGAAGCAGGGAGCTTGCAGTCACCTGGTTATAAACTCTCAAATAGTGGTTAAAAATCACGTGATAGAAAACTCTCCACGTAGTAAAACTGGATTGTGACATCTTTTTGCTACGTCCCTCAGAGGTGGTGGTAAAATACTTGATATTATAAGGCGCGAAAAACACAATCACAAGAAAGGACACGGGACAGAGCACAATGATGGTAAAACTACGTCATGTACTATCTTTTACTCTAACATGAGGTAGTAATTTTAAACGCGAGAGAGTTTTCAGATCCCATAAGCCGCAAAAACCCCAATCTCGGATAGCTTTTGCTTACAGTGCACATAAAATACGGAAGGGATGGCAGAAATATGTAGGCAAAGAGCGCCGGCTTCCGTCTTCCTACGTTTCATTTCGATGAAAAGTGCAATTAAAGAAGGCAACGGGTAGGGTGCGAGACATGAAATGAAAGAAAAGGTGCTGAAATTACTGCGACATCTTTTAACGTGATTCCACCGTACAACCACATATGCGCTAAAGCCCAGCTAGGTAATCAAACACTTGACTTGAAAGCGCAATGCAGGGTGCGCAAACGCGCTTTCACCGAGCTTATTTATCAACTCAGAATCGATAACATCGCGATTTAGCTGAACAATATACCTCGTCACTACTTTGCTCTGATTGAAAGGGGGTGTGCACCCACAGTCACGACAAAAATGGTCATGTACCCTGCACTGTATCAAAGACATTATTGGGATCCTCGCACAACCGGTCACTAAAGCATCTGCCCGTTTGACCAATATACCTTATTCCACACGTCAGTGGGATTCTACAGCGCAGGAGGCGAAACACGCCGGACACGAATGTGAAGGCTGAGCGTTCACCATTTGGCACAACTGAAGCTTTTCTGGAGCCGAAAAATCCACGTGTAGAGTGCCTCGATGCGAGCGCCCTCCCAGCGGAGGCGCGCGCATCGAGGCACCCTAGCCACGTGCAAGTTGGCGCGCTCTCCTGCTTCAGCCTTTATGGCACGTTGTGTACATAGGGCAACACAACGAGATGCTTCTTGTTGGTGTTTTCACGCTTTTTGCGATCGTCTCCTTGCCGAGTCTGCTTCAGTAGCCTTTCGGCGATCGGTGGAAGCAGTTTCTTAGGGCGAAGGTCGGTAACCTTTTGAGGCAGGGGGGCCGAGTTGCACGAAGCCGACGCTGTGGGGGGCCGCAAATCGAATCGGAGGGGGGGGGGGGGGGCTTTGCTGGCGAAGAGCGAATAGTCGGCGAATCGACAATAATGTACAAAACTAGAATACAAGGCATGTTTACTTTCAGCACCACGCATGTCCTAACGTTGCAATTTGCAGACATAGCTTTTAATGCCAAAGGGCAGCGATCGTTCTTTGTTGCTTTCTAAGAGCATTTGAGGTCGAAAATGCCCTTTAGGCCATCAGACAGGAAGTGACGAAGGAAGGGGGGAAAGGTGTTCTAACGTCTTGCCGGGGACCGGTTGCCGACTCCGGTGTTAGGGTCACCGGCGTTTTAGAGCTGACCTAGTTTCGCGTCAAAGCTGCGCTGGAGGGCGTCATGGCACGACTTTCTCAGAGCACTAGCCAGGTATAGGTTAGCAATACTTGACTAGTTTTTAATGTGCCGAGTTTTAAGGGAAAATTGGTTTACCAATTTCTCTTGGCCCATCCATCAAGCATAGATGAGATGAAGAGTAACACAATTCCAAGTCAAGAAATATAAATGTATTGTTTACACGGAACTCGCATCAGCTGCCGCAGGTTGCAGAGAGCTCTTGAAAGAGGCTGCAATGTCGTTCGCTGTGTCAAAAAAATTTTATTCTGCACCGTCAAGAATAATTAGGAAATCAGCAAATCGTCACATTTTCGCAACAACGGATTCAATCAGCCTCATTGCTATGACACGGTCGTAGTGTGATAAGTGAATATCGCCGAGGATTGATGGCTGACCGATATATGATCCAATGACCGACCGCGTCATAGCAACCAGACCGGAGGAATCCGTTGCTGTGTAAGTGTGGCGATTTGTGGATGAATGAAGGAAGGCAATTTGGAAGGCTCGTGTCTTTCTTTTACTCAACATATTATGAGAACCAGATAATGAAGATAATCAAGCCAATGTATACGGGACGTTAATTGCACTGTTTTAAGTGTATTGCACTGATGGGGGTATAGATCGCTCGCACTGACGTCACTGAAGCAGCCATGTTGGATCACCGACATGGTGGCATGTAAACTTTGTGATGTCACGTTATTGTTATCAGTACATTCGCATGCTGGTTCTGTGGCTGGCTATTCATGCATACAGGCCCATAACGTTCCATCAACGTCATTATCACACCGACGAAAGTTAATCGCCGCATAATTATATTGCCTGCACGACATCTAAGCCACCATGTTGCATTCATGTTGTGTGTCCATGACGTCCCGTGCAAGCTATCAATACAAGCATAGTCGTGCGCAGGGTTCCCGTTCAGGGTAGGGCAAAGGTTAGGTGTGGTGCCCCCCCTCCCTGTTATGTCAATGTATGGGGCTTACATTGCGCCCCTCCTCTTAGGTGACGTGAGGGCGCAGCCGCCCCTCCCCCTGCCCCCCTCGTGCGCACGCCCATGGATACTCGTGAAGAATGTAATGTGAAGGAAAGGACAACATGCCGCCTGCGCGGACCGAAACTGCAACCTTCGGATTACGCACCCGATATTTTTACCAGTTCATCTACGGTGGCAGTCGTCCCCTCGTCCACTTATCGGGTATTTTATGTGCGTGCAAACTTGGTAGTGTTAGCGCCGCTGACGGCCGTGACGGCGAGTATGAAACACTCTTTTTGTCAGAAGGCGTCACATAGCACGCGAGCCTTTCAACCAGCGGACAGCTGACCAAAGCTTCACGTGCTACATGCCGCTAGCAGGCAGAAGAAGAATCTTCCACACTCACCGTTATGGCTGCTAGCAGCGCTGACTAATAGTCCCAGATTTGCGTGCATATAAAATACACGATAAGTGGACAGGGAGACGAACGCCGTCGTGGCTCAAATGGTAAGAGCACCGGGCGCGTAAGGCGAAGGTTGCAGCTTCTTTCCCTGCAGACGGCAAGTTGTGTTTGCGCACACTTTACTATCTTGACATCGATTTCCCAATTATTACAATACACTTAAAACAGCACAATTAACATCCCCTGTACGTTCCTTGGCTTCCTTATCCAATTCGTTCATGATTTCTCAATCCTTGTTGACTGTGCAGAAGAATATTGTCTTCACACGGGGCACGATATATATATTGTGAGCATTATTCATACCCTTCATATTCTCACCTCTACACACTCATCATCACCTCTCTGGCCTGGGTTGTGGGGCAGAGACTCAACGAATAAAAGAAGTGTCTTGCGGCCTAAACGTTGCCTTACAAGTGGTGGAGGTGCTGTGCGGTCCCCTAGTACTCTCTCCAGCGGTTCCTCGTGAGTTTCAGCTACAAAACATCCCTGGAGCTACGTTCGGGTCGCCGCCTGTACAACCAGCACACGGTCATGTCACGAGACGAGCAGAACAACGCGGCTCCATCCACCCAGCCTGCGCCCGTAGGTACGCCTTCCTGGACTGTCACCACCCCTCAAAAGGATCCACCGATGTTCGCTGGCCTCCGCGGTGAAGACGTCGAGGACTGGTTGGACGAGTACGAACGTGTGAGTGCGCTTAACCATTGGCATGATTCTGCGAAACTGTCCCGCGTCCCGTTCTATCTGACAGGGGTTGCTAAGACCTGGTTTTTCAACCATCAGCTGGATTTTGCAGACTGGGTCACATTTAAGCAACAGCTTCGTCAGATCTTTGCGAACCCTGCTGTCCGTGCAGACATCGCCAAACGGAAGCTTGCTGAGCGTGTCCAGCACTCTGGCGAGTCTTACACCTCGTATATAGAAGATGTCCTCGCCCTTTGCCGCCGCGTCGACAGCTCGATGGCGGAGAATGACCGCGTCCGCCACCTGCTTAAAGGCATAGGCGCCGTGGCATTCAACGCTCTTGCTGCAAAGAACCCCACCACGGTCGCGGATATCACCAGTACATGCCAGCGACTCGATGATCTTCATCTTATACGTTTGCAACCTGACACCGCTGATCTCAGGCCAACAAATGACAGTGAGCTGCGCGCTTTGATACGGGCCATGATCCGCGAGGAACTGCAACTACAGGCTACCTCACCCTCTTTCGAGCTCCGTATGACGCCTTCCGGAGGCAATCTCCGCAACATCGTGAGGGAGGAACTAGCATCCATGACGTCGGCGCAAGCTCCAAGCCCGCATCCTGCACCAGCGCCAACCTACGCTCAGGTTGCTGCTCTCGCGTCACCTTCTCAGCAGTCACCGCAGCATGGGTCAACAACGCACGCTTCAATGAATGCTCTTGCACCAATGGCAGCACCCCAGCCTTTCACCTCCTGGCGTCCGTCTCGTCCGATTTGCTATTATTGCGGAATCCGCGGCCACATTTCAAGGTTCTGCCGGCGACGTCAACAAGACGAAAGGCGCGGCTATGATGACTTCGAAAGGGATGAGTTTGCCGCTGTTCCACAACATCGCCGTGCATATCAACTTTACCAGCGTCGCTCACCGTCTCCACAGCACTTCGATGCAGCCGGTACTTTCCGTCCCTCGCGCCGTCGCTTCCCATCGCCTATGCGCCGCTCCTCTTCTCCCCTTCGACCGGCTACCACGGCATCTGATCTTCGCCCGGAAAACTGAACAGTGCAGCTTCAGGAGGGGAAGCTGCATATAACGGACTGCTCCAAACTCCTCCGGAACGCCCCACAAATGTACTTTCAGTGTGTGTTGAGGGTATATGGACTGAAGCCTTGGTGGACACGGGTGCATCGCTTTCAGTTATTCGTGTCGACTTGTGTTCCCGCTTGCGAAAAGTGAAGACACCATATGATGGCCCTCCCCTTCGCTGTGCTAATGCGGTTTTTGTTCGGCCCTCTGGTGTTTGCACAGCGCGAGTTTTTATTGAGGGCATCCTTCATCACATACAGTTTCTCGTTCTGTCATCGTGTACTAACGCGCTCATTTTAGGGTGGGACTTTCTCTCCTCAGCTTCAGCCGTGATATCTTGCCGTCAAAGAGTCATTCACATGACAGATACTGCGTCTTCGCCTGGTAACGATGCTCACAGCCAGCGCTTCGTCACAGCTGATGACTGTTTCATTCCTCCAGCTAGTGAGCGTTTTCTGACATTGACATCCGATAACATCATTACTGGGGATGTGTTCCTAGCACCGTCCGGACGCTACATCTCTGGCGGGCTTACCATTGCTCCTAGCCTGGTGCGGTTTCGAAAAGGCAGAGCATTGGCTACGGCAGTTAACCCTACTTCTTTGCCTGTTGCGCTGCCCCAGGGAACCGCTGTGGTTTGCTTTACAGACACCGAACCATTTTCTTTGGTGCCCCTTTACGCAGAATCGCCATCTCCCTCCGCGAGTACTGATGATCATGCTACAACGGCTGCTTTAACGGCTACAATAAATCCCGATCTCACGTCAGCGCAAAAGCAAGAACTTTTAGGTGTACTCCAAAAACACAGCGCTGCATTTGATGTCAATTCAAAGCTCCTGGACCGCACTTCCGTTGCCGTGCATCGCATTGAAACTGAAGGCAGTACAATTGTACGCCGCCGCCCATATCGAGTGTCTTCCGCTGAGCGAAAAATCATCGAGGAAAACGTTGCTGATATGCTCAAGCGAGACGTCATCCGGCCTTCGTCCAGCTCTTGGTCATCACCTGTAGTGTTGGTCCGGAAGAAGGACGGTTCGGTGCGATTATGCGTCGACTATCGAGCGCTTAATAAGATCACGCGCAAAGACGTCTACCCGATGCCACGAATAGACGACGCACTCAACACTCTCCAAGGCGCTGAATTTTTCTCCAGCCTCGATCTTCGGTCTGGGTATTGGCAAATACCTATGCACGAAGCGGACAAGGATAAGACTGCCTTTGCAACACCAGACGGGCTGTATGAATTCAACGTCATGCCTTTCGGTTTATGTAATGCCCCTGCCACGTTTGAACGCTTGATAGACACAGTTCTACGCGGCCTTAAGTGGAAAACCTGTCTCTGTTATCTTGATGACATCGTCATTTTTTCTTCCACTTTTCGTCAGCATCTTGATCGTTTGGACGAAGTTTTGACGTGTATTTCCAACGCTGGACTTCAGCTGAACACAAAGAAATGTCATTTTGCCAACAAGAACATCAAAGTGTTGGGTCACCTTGTCAGCAAAGATGGCGTTCGTCCGGATCCTGACAAGCTTACTGCCGTCATCAGCTTCCCTCGCCCAGAAAATCAGAAACACCTACGAAGTTTCCTGGGCCTGGCGTCCTACTTCCGCCGCTTCATCAGCCATTTTGCTGCCATCGCGTCGCCACTGCACAAGCTGCTGACATCAGGATCTGCCTTTACTTGGAACGATGACTGCGAGCGTGCCTTTCAAGACCTCAAGCATGCATTAACATCCGACCCCGTTCTGTGTCACTTCGACGAGAACGCGCCTACCTGTTTGCACACAGATGCCAGTGGCCATGGCATTGGTGCAGTTCTTCTACAGCGGGATGGCACTTGACGAGAAAGAGTTATTGCGTATGCTAGTCGTGCTCTGACAGCCGCCGAGCAGAAGTACTCGATAACAGAGCAGGAATGCCTTGCTGTCGTTTGGGCCATACAAAAATTTCGACCATACCTTTACGTTCGCCACTTCACAGTAACTACAGATCACCATGCCTTATGCTGGCTATCGTCTCTGAAAAACTTGTCTGGTCGTCTGGGTCATTGGGTGCTCCGTCTGCAAGAGTGCGATTTTGATGTCATCTACAATTCTGGCAAGAAACACCAAGACGCTGACGCTCTCTCTCGCTGCCCTCTGCCACTGTCATCGTCGAGAACGTCTGCTCATTGCTCGTCACATGGTCAAGACACTGACTCACCCCTCACTGACTCACCAACCCACTGGCTTCCAATCACTACGCCCACTTCGCCAGTCGCCAGCGTGATGATCCGTATTGCAACCGCTTTATCCAGCGACTAAGTGGTAGATCGCCTCCTCCTAATGCCGATTGCGCCGACAACTACGGCAATTTAAGCTCGACAACAATGTGCTCCATCGTTACGTTTACACTAGTGATGGACACCGCTGGGTCCCAGTCCTTCCGCGTTCGCTACGTCACCAAGTCATCGAAGCCTTTCACGACGACCCGTGTGCAGGCCACTTGGGGTTCCACAAAACACACAACCGCATCAGGAGACGTTTCTTCTGGCCTGGCATCTCTACCTTTGTGGCCAAGTACGTTGCATCTTGCCCTCTGTGTCAGCGGCGGAAGCGACCAACTTCGTGTCCTGCTGGCCTATTACAACCTATCCCGTGTCCCGAGACACCTTTCGCCATCGTTGGGATCGACCTAGTCGGACCTCTCCCCACCACGCCAGCAGGTCATCGTTTAATCGTGACAGCTGTCGATCATCTGACACGGTACACAGAAACTGCTCCGTTACGTACAAGTTCTGCTTCAGATGTCGCCGATTTCTTTCTCAACGCCATTGTATTGCGCCACGGTGCACCTCGCGTCCTTCTGAGTGATCGCGGCAAGACCTTCCTATCTACTATCATAGAAAACCTACTGAGAACTTGTGGCACAGTACATAAGACAACGTCAGCCTACCACCCTCAAACGAATGGGTTGACAGAGAGATTTCATCGCATACTAGCAAATATGTTGTCGATGTACATTGGACCCAACCACGACAACTGGGATACAATTTTGCCTTTCGTTACGTTTGCCCATAACACCGCTGTCCAACGAACTACTGGCTACTCTCCTTTCTACCTCGTGTACGGTCGATCTCCAGCATTCACTATCGACGTCTCTTTCTTAAACATTCCAACTGACGCCTCGGCAACCATTTCAGAGCAGTTCGTCTCAAGGCTTGAGGAATGTCGGCAACGAGCTCGCCTTAATACAGAAGCCAGCCAGCAAGACCGCAAACAACGCTACGACAGCTCTCATCGCGACGTCTCCTTCAGCCCTGGGGATGAAGTGCTACTTTGGACGCCCATTCGCACTCCAGGATTGTGCGATAAGTTTCAGTCACGCTTCATCGGACCCTATATAATAAGTGAACAAACGTCACCAGTGAACTATCGTGTCACTCCCGTCGAACCTTCTTCGGATCATCGTTTTCGTGGTTCTGAGGTTGTTCATGTTTCGCGCCTGAAGCCGTTCGTCCGACGTCCCGTTTCCATCTAAGACGCGGCCGGACTGGCCGCTAGGCCACGGGGGGAAATTAGTGTGAGCATTATTCATACCCTTCATATTCTCACCTGTACATACTCATCATCACCTCTCTGGCCTGGGTTGTGGGGCAGAGACTCAACGAATAAAAGAAGTGTCTTGCGGCCTAAACGTTGCCTTACAATATATATACAGTGATGCTACCGAGGTCGCCTGACTAGGAGCAATTTTTGGAGCAGCAAAAATTTCATTTTGGAGCACTCTGGAGCAGCGAAAATTTCTATTTTGTAGCACTTTGGAGCAGGTAATTTTGCATCTGGGAGCACTCTGGAGCAGCTAATTTGACATCTTGGAGTACAATGGAGAAGCAAGTTGCATTTACATTCAAGGACCTGAATAATTACTATGGGGCTCTTATGAAAAGCTAGAAATATTTCGATTCATTGCAAATATGGTGGAACCAATCATTTCAGGAGCACTCCCTATTTCACTCGATAGTGCAAAAATAAGGACGCAATGCAGTTAAGCGTTCTGGAACAACCTGTTCAGCGATTATTTTTGACACTAGCTAACAAACAGAATATTGGATCAATAAAATTGTGATTATGAAATACCATTATAAACACATCTTTGTGGTTATCAGCAGACATGGTAGACAAACGCTGCGACGTACAACAATGCCTCAGTGCTAAATACTCCCACTGTCCCTAGTGCATTCCCCAAGACGACTCCAAGGAGAAAGGGAAGTTCTGATCGATTATATTGCTGGGCGTAACATGACGTCACTTAGCTGGCCAATATGAGGAGATTGGCCAAAAAGCCAATCTTCTCCGACACTCCCTTCCCTCTCTTTGAGCCATCTCTGTGCTGGAGCAAGAGCATCCTCACAGTGCTTCAAGACTATTGTTTGCGCATGCGCCGGGTTGCTCAGAAAATGGAGATCTACTTCAATCGAGCTTCCGCGAAAGTGTCTGAAATTGCGTTCAACGGGGGACAACATGATTTACCAAACTTCGTTTTCCTTTTGCAGCGAAGAAGATGGCTAGGCCAGTCTGTTTGTACACCAAAAACCCCCCTAGTGCCATCTGGAAAGCAGCGCAAAAAAAACAAAAAAAAACGCACAGGGTACCTTATGCATTTGCCAAACAAGACACGAAGGCGAAAGCCATTTTCTTTTAATTGCGATAGCAGTTATATGCACATTATCCACTGGTTTTTGCCGTCGCCATCATGTTTTGTGTAATGTCCAAATCGATAACATCCCTCCGCGCAACTTGTGTTTTACACGCTGGTAAAAGCGCGCGAGCGGGGGCGAAGAACGCGGCTGAAGCAGAGTTAAAAATTGGCCGCGTATCTGCGTGCTTCGCTGCAAATGTCGTCGAAAGACGATAGTCTTGTGCCGACTGCACTGCATGAGCGGCATGAGTACCACAATTTAATAGCTGGGCTAGCCGCTGGGCTCGTTTTTCGGACGTTTTCCGGGCACGCTTAGACGGACGCCGGCGTTTCTCCGCTGAAATTTGGTCTTTTCTCTGCGTTCTCTGATCATGTCTTGTAGAGTGGGTCGTATTTCATCAAGCGGCCATATATGTTTTGCCTTGCCTGAGACAGCGCTCTTCTACGATGAATCAGCCGCATCTGGCTGGCATTGATAAAACAGAAGAGGACGCCATCTACAGCGCTACCGGGGAACATCGGCTTGTGTTGAACTATGCTGCTGCCAGGTGGCAGCACCACAGCGTCGAAGTTAAATCACTGGGCGCAGACTTGTTTTGTACACAGCGGCGCATTTTCAGCGCCGCGTAATAAACACTAGGATCTTTATAATTACGTATCTATAGATTTTGTTTTAAAGGAACACTGTGAATAGTACTAAGGTATTGATGTCGTGCCTCAGGTATGCGTAATATTTGATTTTTAATTGCCCACGCTCACCCGTATGAACACATGCCTTCGGTCAAGATTGGAGGTCGTAAGGCAGGGGGTTAAACTTTGGCCAGCTAGCTGAATCGTGCGACGTGCCGACAAACAGAGAAACAGACAGACCAAAATTTCTCCGTTTAGGTATCCCAAGAAAGACTATCGTCTTTAAAAGAGCCGACCCATCTCCGCTGCACGGAGAGCGCATGCGATAACATCACCCGCGTGCCAGCCTTGCAATGGATTGCTACTCAAGCAGAGGGGAAACGCCCCACCCGTCTTCTAGAAGCATGAATGAACGCAAGTGAGGGTGGAGGGGGGTGCGGTTGTCGCTAGGGCAGCAACTGTGAACGTTGACTATAAAGGTGCGGTCGCGACGCTGGCGCACGCGCTATCTTGGCAGGCATCAGCAAACGGCTCGTATACCCTTCTACGTGCGAGACTGTGCGACGATAAGGGCTTCTCTCCCTGGAGCGGCCCTATTCTCTTAAACCAGCCTCTCGATGAGTTATGCGAGAACTGATCCAAAAGAGTTGGCTGCTAGCTTTACTTCGTATAACATTACAATTTGTTGGTATCGCATTCATTTTCATTGTTATACGATGTAAGGCTAGCAGCTCTTCTAGACCCAATCTCGCGTAACTCAACAGAACACTGGTTAAAGGGGGAATATGGCACTCCAGGTGCCGAAGCGGCTATCGTGCTGTCAGTTCTTTAAAACTGAAGCAAACGTTGAGAGTCCAGCAAGTTTGCGAGCGCAGTCTCATGATGCCTCGAGATAGCGCGCGCCATCGACTGCGCCATTCGAAGGACGCAGCCTTCCTCCCCAGAGCGAAGCAATGAATGCGATACCGTGATTTTTTAACCGTCAGTTATTGACCCTGGAGGGCGAGGGGCGGCCGTGTGACATGGCGTAGCCGCTTCACAGTGGCCCTTCCGACAGCAGGGTCATATCAGCGACGGGCCCGATACTGACAGCTACTCGTATTAAAACCGAATTGCGGCTGCTCCAATGAAGAGGCATGCTCCGATGAAAAAGCAAGCGAAAAATTCAAATTGGGACCCTAGCAGTCACAAGCTCGAAAGTACAGGGTCATTTAGGGGATATTTACCGCAAGAGTGATTACAAACACGGATGTGCTTGGGAAGGAATTACGGAAAAGCTCTTCTGGATGAAGAATTATGAATAAAGCATACTTGAGGAAAAGTGTCCACGCGTTCACACCGTTCACGTGTGCTCTTCTATGAACGCGAAGCGCGGAAAATACGATACTGTTCGTCATATCTATTCCCAGATTTCATTCCGCGATGTCCAGAAATAGAAGTGACAGGCATTCCGGCGGCACGTGTGCAGTTATTAGTGAAAATTGCTTTAATTACGTGCCGTAAGACTCTCGAAACGGGCTATCAGCAGTGTATCTGGAACAGACGACGTCCGCCGATGAATCGCCGCCACACTTTCACGTTACCGATTGGCCTAGACGTCGTGAGCCTCAGGGGAGAGCGCGTTTTGCAGTCGAGCCGACATGCACAACATAAAATGCGTCGGTACCGAGCATGGCATCGTGCATTACTTGGGACGCACGCGCGAACGCCGTTTATTCAGCGGAATAATTCTTGGTACGTAGTTGTGACTTTGGCGGCCCCGAGAACAAGCTGCACATGTTTTCACGCGCCGGCGTGGCTATAGCCAGTGATATACGCCCGCAAACCCGAGACTTTGGCGCAGTTTGGCGCAATTTCCGTCGATATGATCAGGAGGGCGCAGTAAATCTAATTTGGCGCAGGAGTGGAATCACTGCATATATATCTATATATATATATATATATATATATATATATATATATATATATATATATATATATATATATATATATATATGCAGTGCGCTCTTTCAAGCTGAGAGAAAATAAACATTCATTAATTCTAATTTCGGTGTTTGTGCTTATTGTGAATGGGGCCCCTCTTCCAGGGCCCCGCAGGCAACGGCGCGGCTCGACGGCCTGGTCCCATTTACAGGTACGCGCGAGTCGCGCTTCACTCCAGCAGCGACGATAAAGCAGCCTGCCTGACGTATATACGACGTGCACCAATTTCACAGACACGAGTCCGAACAATTTGTATTGTGCACATAGCGAGGGGCAAGCGCCGTAGCGTACCCCGTCGTCGCGCGTGGTCGACGCGGCACGATCAGCTCCCTACTTCTGAGACACGATCGTACGAAGCGCACCGGCTACTGCGACGCTATTCAGTTTCCCCAGAAAACGCGTCGTTGTGCGTAGTCGACAAGGCACGCACAGCTACGCAGAAATTCCGTGCTTGTGGAGACGAGTCCGATGTATTGAAACGCGGCGCACACGTACGCCATTCAGTTTCCCTTGTGCCTAGACTCAAAGCCGTCGTTGGATGTGCATTCCCTACTTCCGAGGCAGGATCGTGTCCGATCTTTTAATTGTAGAGCGGCGCACAGAGCAAAAGAACGCGTCCCGACTTCTGCAACGCGCGATGTACGTCGCCCACGTCGCACAGGCACTCGCGAAATGCACCGCGGATGACATAGAACCCTCACGGAAAAGCTACAGCTACCGGGGCAAATTTATCCACCAAATCTGGCGGCAGTCTGGCAACACTGACCCCCCAAATCTGGCAACAGACTTCTGCGACACCAAACTGAACCCTGCCCGCACTGTGATATACAACGTATGCTTGCATAAAGAGCTACAGTAGGCCTGCACAGTTCGCGTGTTATGGCAGAAACTTTATCGCCAGCTATAACGCTTCAATTCTGCCAAAACACGTGAAAACCTGGAAGCACAGTAAACTTAGCAAAAACTAAAATATAGACACGGGCACAAAAGCAAATTGAATCACTCATGCACAGTCACTCGGAGAAGTCAACTTTTTCATAAGTTCTGTGACCTTTCGTTTTCTTTCAAGAGGCCCAACAAAAGAACAACGCAAATGTGCGGACATATACCTTTATTAAAGCGAAAAACTGCAAAAACCACATCATCAGAGAAGAAAACCACAACTTAATTGGTGTTGCGTTTGTTTCAACATGTAAAGGGTGAGTCCCTCCTGCAAAAAATACGAAAAAAAAAGGAAATTGTGACAAATTACTACCAAAAAAGTCGGTGTGAAAAGGCGAAAACTCCATCACATCATACGGCTGCAGAGGGGCGAACATGCTACAAATGACCAGGCTGAAGCGACACGCGAGTACACGTTTTTTCAGTGCCCCTCTCGAGAGATGCAAGCTTTACAGAGCGCGGATATTAACATAGAACGGAAACGTTAAGCGACAGCTTTGAAGGCGCGCGTCGACACACACTAGGCAAAGTAACATCATAGCACATAAAAAAGACGCATAACTCCTCGCCCCGGAACACGACTCAACACTCGCCCTCACATAGTCGAAACATTACTAGACTAGCTCATCCAGCTATCGAAATAGCACTGTGCAGAAAGACACAACTGTGCTGGTACAAACATTTTCTTCAAAATGGTGGAATGCTGGGCCAGTTGATGTAACATAATGTAGAAATATATGAGCGCACAAGGTAAAAGGAAGGAAGAGAACTAGACAGGACAGACGCTCAACTTACAACTGCGGTTTATTAGAAATCTTTGCACGAGAACACCGAAACGCGCATGCGCAACCAACTATCACCAAAAAACGACGTCACCCCCACAAAACGATACCAAACCAAAGTGCGAATTCCTCTCCTTTAACTACTTAAAAAGCACACTTCTTTATCACTTAGCGCAACCGACGGCACACTGATGCACGTTCCTGCATTCGCCCTAATCTGCCCTGCTTCTGTGATCTCCCTCGCCCGTCTGTGTTCCGATTTGCTCAGAATACTCGTGCTGCCAAACTGCGGATTGCACCCACAATCCCTGCAGTGCAGAGACAGGTGCGTGCCACCTGCGAGAACATTCAAGGACGACGCATGCTCTCTAAGTCGATCATTTAGACATCGGCCCGTCTGGCCGATGTACACTTTTCCACAGCTCAACGGAATTTTGTACACAACCTCAGAGGAACACGGTACAAACTGCGTGGCATGTTTTTTGTGCAAGCGCTCTTTTTCATCTTTCCCTTTCCACTATTTCCTATCATGGTGTCGTAGCCAGGTGTCGTAGCCAGTTTGCAGGGAGCCGTAAGCACAACGTCAACTCCGTGCTTACGGCCAATCCTCATCAGATTGTGCGACACGTTATGTACATAGGGCATGACCACCATTTTTGTTTGCCTTTTGTCCTGCGTGTTGGTGGCACTTGGCCTCTTTAACTTCTTTAACAGTGTACAGCCTACTGCCACAAGCAGACTTTCCGGGTAACCCGAGCTGAGTAGGCGACTTACTTGATTCCGGAAACTGTGTTCCATTTTGTGGGGACATGATTTGCTCAGTGAGGAACTAAAGCAGGAATTAGCAATCGCCCTTTTTACAAGCGTGCTGTGAGCCGAGTCAAAAGGTAACAGGCCCTTCTTAGACCGCGGAGAAAACTCCCAGCAAATGTGATCACCTTGATTAAAAGCAATGTTAAGATCTAAAAACTGCAAAACATCTTTGGCTGGTTGTTCATAAGTGAATGATAATGAACTTGTGCATTGTTTAAAACAATCCAAAATATTGTTGACAACTGATGTGGATGACATGTTATCCTCTATGTTCAGCATTACTAGGAAGTCGTCGACATATCTGTAGACTTGTACTACAGGTTGTCCCACGAGCTCAGCTTGTAGCTGCCGGTCAAATTTTGCTAAGAATATTTCACATAGCACTGGGGCCACACAGGAACCAATACATATGCCCTTCTTTTGGACAACTGTCAGATCATCAAATTTCACCATGGTCGCACACAGGTAGCACTGAAGAAGCTCCATGAAATTGTCTACATTGATTAAAGCATTATTTTGAAAGTTGACTACCCCGAAAGAGTCAATGGCCTCCCGTACAGCTAGAAACATTTCGTCATGCGGGACGGAATAAAACAACTCTTCAACATCAACAGAAAATCCGTAATTAGCACCGCGCATGCCTAACAAGTCTTGCACTAAAACGTCCGAACACTTCTGTTTGAAGGGGTCATCAGGAGCCAATAGGTTCAGGTGTCGTTGCAGGTAGGAGCTGACGAGATGCTGCCAGCATCCCTTTTCCGTGACGATGGCCCGTAGGGGACACATGACCTTGTGGGTCTTGGCCGAAAAGAATACTTCTAGAACGTCACCCTTGCAAGACTTTACGGCTTTCGAAAGACTTTCCAGTCCCACTTCCGATAGGAGAGCTACCGCTCTTGATTTCACCTTGGAAGGCGTCCCTCGGGACAGTTGGAAGTTCTTTTCTATAGCTGTTTTTGCTTTTTCTTTGAAGAGCAGTTCAGGCAGGATAGCAAACCCGCCATCCTATCATCCTTAGAGAACCAAACCCAAGCTGTTGACGCACTCCGCTGTCTTGCGAAGAACCCTACGGCTGCAAACCTCGCTACGTGGCGCACGACCTAATGCCTCGACTGCTGCCGAGAGGCAATGGTCTCTATCTTCAACAGGCGCCAAGTCAGCCAACTTGTGAGCTGTGGCCAGGAGCTCATGCTTAGGTACTGAGGCTGGTAAACTATATTTGGGACCTTTCCTCAGTAATCTTTCCACGAACGGAGTCACCTTGGCCCCCCCCTACAAACACTGTTTCTACCTGTCCTGACTGATTGCCACCGCGTCTTGGTAAATGAACGAGAATACGAGCCCACATGAACTCGGTAGACGCTTTTACTGACCTCCGCTGTTCCTTCAGCAGCGCATGACCTCGGAAGCCTTGGCCCTGCCATTCGAAACAGCTGACCCTCAGCCAGTCTTCAAGGATCCGAACTTGTTTCCAAGACTTCGCTTTGAGTATTCTGCAAATCCTTTTCCAATGGCCCTCCGACGGACAGATGCCGCCAAACAACAGGGACACGGCTGGGGGGACACAAGCGCTTACGAAGGTGATAAGCGAGGTAGCGTGCTTGACACGTCGATGAAGCGATGAGGTTGCCGCACGCTGCGATCCTCTCTTGCAGAGGTAGGTTGGACAGGAAGGAGCCCGTTGTAGAAAAAGCGTTGTAGCTTCTTCACAAGTGCGTTCATACCTTCCATGAATCACAGTATTTACACTGCACGAAATAATGCGAGAGGAGGCGAGCGCGCCACACGCGACCGGCACGTCGGAATTCAATGCGCTCAACTGACACAGACGGCAGGGCGGATATCCATCCGCGCTTTCGTTGTCAACGCCGCTGCGTGTAGCCCGTTAGGTAGTTAGGCTGTTATCGCTTACTGGTTAAAGACCTTTGAACACTTCATGATTATGACTGCTGACGCAATTGAACACCTCAAAAATTTATCCTCTTGCGCGCTACTTTCTTCGTCGCAATATGACATGGCGCGCAGGCTAGCAAGTTGCAACATGTTGCGGCGTTGCCGCGGTTTCTGCAATGCGCGGGTGGCGATCGTTCGCCAACAGCAGGAGCAGTATTAAAACAAAATGTAAAGGGAAGATACTCGCCGGTACATCACGTTCTTCTGATATCTCGTTGCAGCGAGGTTTGAGATACACGGTCTTATCGACACCGCGTGCAGGCAGGCGTCGCATTCTGCGCCGAGGCCCCCGCGATCCGTTGGGAGATACCTTTATGTCATCTCATCGTGTTGTGCGCGTCCGCGGCGGTACATGAATTATGCCTACGTTCAAAAACTGTATATGAACGTTATATTCTCAAACCACTATATATTCCTTTGGGGCCACCGTAGTCGAGCAGTGCTTGCAGTTCTGGGCTGTTGCCGAATATCTATCGTGGGTTCCATCCCGGCCGCGGCAGTAGCATTTTAACGGGAGTTCGTTAAAGAAATCGTTATTAAGAAATCCCGGTGTCGATGGTGGCGTCGACTTCAATGTTGAGCGAAAGACCAGCGTTGGCCCTGAGCGAAAACTTGAGGTAGATGCAAATAAAGAGAAGAGCCGCGGGTCGTTTGCAATTTGGCTTTGCGGCACAGTAAGTCTCCACCGAGAAGCGAGAACAGGCTAGCGATTGTGAAAGCGATATGGCGCGTGCGCGCTTTTGTGTGTGTGTGTGTGTGTGTGTGTGTGTGTGTGTGTGTGTGTGTGTGTGTGTGCGTGCGTGCGTGCGTGCGTGCGTGCGTGCGTGCGTGCGTGCGTGCGTGCGTGGGGGGATAACGCGTAAGGGGGTCCCCAATTTTTTTTGAAAGTAGGCAGAAATGCTGGAGGCTGATTTCCTTCGATTCAGGTGCATGTTAAAAAGCCCCAGGTGTTTGAACTTTCCGGAACCCTCCACAGCGGAGTGCCTCACAATCATATTGTGGTTTTGACGCCTACAACCCCAGCAATTAATTAATCAAGCTTTCTTTGTGTATTCAGCGGCAGTGCAGTTGCTGCCCACGACTGTGTACATGGACGTTACACTTTTACTGCGTTGTTTGCGTTACTTCAGCAAGAAGTCAGCTATAGCATCGTTGCCGCCTGAATAGTCATGTGGTGAGTCGTTCGGTTAGAGCTAATTAAACGGACAGGCTAGAGGAATCACGTTGCCAAACGTATATAGCTAGTACGCAAGCGATAGAAGACCGCATATGCACAGGACGTTTGTAATATGCGTTCTATTGCGGGGTATGCGCTGCTTACTTGGGGTGGTTTCATCCATAAAAAGGTTTCGATACTTTACAGGCTTGGCAATGCGCGCTCATACATACACTGCAACTCAATAAAGGCGCAACGATGAGTCAACATTTTTTGTCAATGATTTTTTTTCGTTTATGTAATCTACAGAAAAAAACCATTGAGTATATATTGAGCAACGTCAAGACATCTTGCCAAGTCGTTGAAAATCGGTTGATTCAATGAATAGTGACCGGAATGTCAACAACAACTCAATAGTCATTTTTACAAGGGTGGGTACCAGCGTCCAGTGCCATGCCGGATTATGGGCCCATTATCGCGCTTGATGCTGGGACGCTGGAGCGGCATTTTACTGGGAGGCGCTGGTACTCCCGCGCAATACGGCTCTAGAGCGTTGAAATAGCGGTGCCTATCTGCCATAAATAAATATATTAGTGAAAGAAGTGATATAGCACGCACTAACGCAATAAAAAAAACAAAAAAGAAAGCCATATGCAAAAAGAAAAGTGTTTCACCAGGAAGGTTCGAACTTGCCACCTCCCGATTTCGAACTTAGTGTTCTATTCACTACGCCACGCCGGAACATGCTGAACTATGCGTAAAACAACTATTTAACCAACAAACACACCGTTCGGCTTCATGTTTACATGTCGCAAAGTCACGATAGACGCGATCTTCCAAATAACAATTGCGTGTTTATTAGACACAAACGAACGGCGGCCGGTACCGAATGACATGCCGATAATGGCAAGTGCGCTAAGTTTCTTTAAGAATTCACTTGTTAACTACGAAAAATATGAAATAGACCTAGATCAGGCACGGTTTCCTGGCTGTTACTGCCGATTTTTTCCATAGCCGTTTCTCACTCTTGCTACTGGTCAACATTTACAGAGGTTTTATGATGACTAGTTCGATAAATAGGTGCGTACATGACTGAATACTGAGTAGTGTTTTCGCGCAAGCGACAATATGCCAGTGTACAGATTTGCAGTTCTATCGATGCCTATAACTAAAAAACCGCTCAACTAAATACAAGTACAATGCACAATGGAATATGTCAGTATGTTAGTTCACTAAGGCGTAACAAATTACCGACTGACAATTATGCGTTCTTACATATGAGTCACGAAAAGTACCGGCTAGTGCGGCCGGCAGCTTTCGGTGACAGCTTGTGCGCGTTGCTGAAAGCGCGTCGCTTCGATGGTCATCGCTCGTTGTGCGGACACCGTACACAAGGAAAAATGGTTCATTTAGGTTAACGAATGTCCAAACTGTACTTTACAGTCATCTTTACGCTTTAGTATTGCGTGTACTTAAAGCGCGAAGCGTCGGTAACATGTAGACGGACATGGCCGGCACACTAGGCCTAACGCTCGCTGGGAGTCTCGCTGGGTAGGACCGGTCTCGGCGCAGCTGAGTAGCTATGGTTGAAGTTTCTGCATTCAAGCTGCGGAACCTTTCTAATGGTTAACTAAAGTTCAGCTGAAGTAAGTGGAAGGGCAAACAGTGCCAGAGATGCGTTTCTGGTGTGGTGATATCGAACGGCGGCTGTTTTTCTGCCCTCTGTTGGGTGGTGTTGCGAAGCTCAATCGCTTCTCGCCAACTGTGCGGCGATGTAACGATTTGCTGTTTCTGGTAGCACCGGCGCCTCCAGACTTATAAACACTGCAAAATGGAATCATTACAACAACTCATCCCTGATGCCAGACTGGTATATGTGCGGCGCATGCACAAAACGTGCATTCATCGCTGCTACGTGCTCCGCAAGAATTAACGCCGTTATTGACTCTGCGTGAATAAGAAAAAAAAGCAATCTAAAAAGCAAAATAATCAGCGTTGGCTCCTTTGTGTTATTAAGGCAATTTTTTCTGCATCCAAAGGGAAAGATTAAATTCACGGCGATTTCGCATATATAAAAATGTCTTGCGCTTATCATTCTCTTTCTCTGCCAAGCTAGAAGTTGTGAAAATGTTTGGGACCTGTTAGCATGCCTGTAGGCAGGAGGGGGGTGGGGGGCTAGGGGCCCGGGCCTCCCCCTCGAAATTCGGATGGAAGGGGGTGTTTTACCGAGGAAAAATAATAAAAATCGGTGTTTTTCAAGGCATTCAACAAGTGTCCCCCCCCCCCCCCCCCCCCGAAAAAAATTCCTGGCTACGGGCCTGCCTGTTAGGGTAGCATTCATTGGTACCATCGAATCAAACATTCTATATCCAAAGATACGGAAACATTCCGCCGCATGCATTACAGAAACTTGCATGCCGCACTGGAAGAAACAGTGCAGGCTCCAGTGTGCACCAGCGCGCTCCAGTGAAAATTTCAGCGTTTCCAGCGCTTCCCAGTACGCGCCAGCGTCACAGTGGCCAAGCCAACGCCCCTACCAGTGCGACCCAGCTCTGTCCCAGTGCGCTCACCGAAGTGCCAGTGAATCCCAGCGTGTACCAGTGTTCCCAGTGTGATCCAGTGCCAAAAAAAGGACTGGTATCACGCTGGGGGGCGCTGGAACGGCGCTGGTTTTTGCAATAGGGTATATATATATATATGTATATATATATATATATATATATATATATATATATATATATATATATATATATATATATATATATATATATATATATATATATATATATT
This sequence comes from Rhipicephalus appendiculatus, assembly GCA_030522465.1. Classification (NCBI taxonomy): domain Eukaryota; kingdom Metazoa; phylum Arthropoda; class Arachnida; order Ixodida; family Ixodidae; genus Rhipicephalus; species Rhipicephalus appendiculatus. The sequence continues at coordinate 1,855,005 of JALIZH010032982.1, read as the reverse complement.
TTTTTTAAAGAACAGAGACGGAGACAGCACCCGTTCCTGGGCCAGCTGTTCTATTGTCTGCCCTTCGTCCTTCTCTTCTTCGGCCTAGATCTCCGCGCGCCCAACCCCAGTGTCGTTCTTTGTCTTCACACTCGGCCATGACTGCGAGGCATGCGGAGCGGCCGACAATAATTCTGGTGGGCGGCACTGGCTGAAGCGGGGTGGTCGGTCCCGGCCACGCTGTGCCTCTGCTTGGAGATCTGCCAGTGCATCTTCTGGCGGGTGGCATTGGCTGCCTCGCTGAGGCCGCTCACAGCAACGGTGCGACTTGCTTTGGAAGTCGGGCGATGGTGGCTCTGGTGGACGCCATTGACTATGTCGTGCCGGTCGTCGCACGCCTAGCAGGAGAGCAGGCAAATACTTGCCTAACGAAGTCTGTCTGCGAATTCGGAGGGGCTGTGAGACTTGGCCTTCATGGTTTGACGCAGCAACCTCTGCGCTGCCGTCATCGCACTCTCCTGTTCTGTGGCCATGACGAAGAAAGATGGTTTCTGGTGGTTCTGTACCATGGTGTCCATATGGTTTAACGCCACCATGGCTGCACACCACGCTGAAGACGCTAAGGTGGTACGAAGCAATGATCTCGCTGCTTCGTGCGAGCTGGTCGCCGTAGTCGCCGTCTAGCCGATCAGCGTCGGGTTCCATGTTGACGCTGACTGCCTCGTGGTGGTCCGCATGGCACTCAGCTGGTAAGCTGGAAGTCACAAAGAACTGCCTGTCATGGTCAGCCGAACCGCACGCCGGGAGGCCGGAAGGGCCGGTACCAGCTTCATCTGGCTGCGGCGCATCGATAGCCTCTTCCATGCCCCTGCCGACAGATCTCGACAAAACCAGCAGATCGTCGATGGTTGTGTCTTCAACGGCTATGGATTCCTTGAGCGGAAGGCAATCACACTCGGCCAATGACTGCTTTGAAGTCAGCAGATGTGCGTCCGACTGGTCACTGAGGATGCTTCCGCTGATGAACACGTGTGGCGGCGGCCTTTCAACTTGGAAATTTGGGCTCGAGCATTTGCTAGGAGTCAAGCAGCGGAGCTTTACTTCCCCGCCATCTATGATCAGCTGAACCTCACCAGACAAGAGGTAGTCAGCTCCCAAAACCATGTCGCCGTGCAAGTCCTCGACGACGGGAACGGCGGCAAGGAAATAACTCCCAGCTTCGGTTTGTAGGTGCAAATCCAGCGCCCCGACTGGCAACGCGCTCCCACCGAGGCCACTCAGGGGTGCCTCGGACTAAGACTGGAGGGCGGCTGGGGCATGGCGTCGATGCAGCACAGTACGTGGAGCTTCAGTTTGCACTACAGCCGTAAGCTCACCGATTCCGTCGACGAGGACCTGTACCGTTGGAAGCGGTCGCCTTCGGTACTGGGTGGCTCGATGTAGTGCATTTGTTGGTGCGACATCGTCGATTCGGCCACCGAAACTCGGCGGGACGTCCTCCCTCGGGACTAGCTGCGAGAACAAGCCAAGTCCGGTGTTTGTGCGATGGCAGGATGCCAATTGCCTGTCGATGAGCTGCAGTGTTGAGCTGCAGCCTCGAGGCGGTGCTCCTCCTGAGCTCCGTCCTCGGTATGCGTCTGGCTGAACCCGGAGCTTTCGTGGCAAATCCAGCCAAAAACTGCGATGAGTCTTGCACTTCATTGCAGCCAGGACTGTTGCTCGACGCCTTCGTATTTATGCCTTGCCTCGGCAGCACCACGAAGGCGGTCTATGGCTACTATCCATTTCTGGTTGTCGTGCCAGGCATGGCGAGAACCGCAAGAATTGATGTCCTCAATCCACATGGCAGCGTTGTCCTGGAAGGCCCGAAACTCCGGCACTGCCCAAACAGCCGATGATGAAGCGGCAGGCGAGGACACAGAATTGAACGGCGCCAAGTGGTTGAGCTGACGTGATAGTTGCGTCAGGACATGCAAAAGATCCGCGCCGTTGTCGGTTGAGGCGCCCGACAACCCACGGGCGGTGTCCGCGGAGTGCGCGGCGGTCCCGATGCTCACGGTTGCTGGGTCCATGTTCAAGGACGCGTGGACGGCGTCCCTTGTCGTAACAGGTGTCACGGCGTCGGTGAAGAGGTGTGGAACCGTCGAGGAGGCCTAGGCGCCGTCCCCGATCGGTGGTTGCAGCGGCGGCAGGTTGGCAGGTGCCATGGAGGCCTTGACGCCGTCCTCAACCAGCACTTACTGCGGCTGCACGGTGGCGGGTGCCATAGGCGAGGAAGCCGGGACGTACGACTTCGTCTGCGTCGACTGCGCCATTGTAAAGAACAGAGACGGAGACAGCACCCGTTCCTGGGCCAGCTGTTCTATTGTCTGCCCTTCGTCCTTCTCTTCTTCGGCCTAGATCTCCGCGCGCCCAACCCCAGTGCCGTTCTTTGTCTTCACAGACTACATATATATATATATATATATATATATATATATATATATATATATATATATATATATATATATATATATATATATATATATATATATATATATATATATATATCGCACTTAACTGCACGTGCATGCATACGCTGTATGCCTCGCTTAAAACGTACTTGCGGGCTGTTGGTAAGTCATTGTGGCAGTCACTTGACGTTCAGCTCTTGTGTCGTCGCTTTGTGTGTTTGTTGTTTAATCCGGTGTGCGCTGCCATATGCTGTATGCCTCCGCAGGAACAACGTCTCAGCAACAGACTTAATGACCCAAGCGTTCTACAACGGCATCGCTGGTACCCTGCAATACAACACCCGCCACTACGGTTTTCTCAACTTGTATCGAGAATTCTCCACACCAACAGCTGTGACGAATGCCCTGCTTGTACTGAAGGTAACCACGGCGCCCACTTATTTCGCCTTTCAATGTATTTAACGCAGTGGCCCCTTTGAACCAGGACATTGGGAAAGTCGCAATGTCGGGAAATGTCAAGAATCGATAGGTTTACTAGCCCAAAGTGGCGCTACAGGTGCCGTTGCAATAATGAGTTTGTTTCCGCCTTGAATATCAGTTCAGCAACGAATATATACCAGTTTTATGCATTTTCATTTGGTTCACGTATGAATTAACTACGAATAACACTCCCCATACATTTCTTGATTTTATTAACTGTTGGTTTGTTATGTACTTGTGTTGAAACGCATGCAAACGAGGACGCGAGAATGAAAGCCGCACAGGACGAGCGTTTACTCCAAGCTCGTCTTTGATACTTAAAAATCTTCAGCGCATCTACAACCTCGGTATTTATAAATATCCCGTTAAATAAGATTAGTTAAGTATCTACGTTGCTTAGGATTTTCCTAGCCAAACCATATCTATTTCTGCCTGTGGCTCTGCGCACCTTAGTCAAAAGAATGAGACTCAGAAATGGAAGCGCCGCTCGTGATGTTATATGTTCCTGCGGGTTCTAAGGATGTAGGCTAACCACGTAGCGGTTGCCACATGTGTATCATATACGGCGAATAACATTTCTAGTTCGGAACGCATTTATTTGCCTGTAGTAAATTATTGCCAGCCCAAACTAACGGGACACAGAAAGAGTGTCCTACAGTGCATTCTACAGTGCATTTAAGCATACGCAGGGTTCCCCTTCAGGTGGGGGGGGGGGGGGGAGGAGGGAGGTTTGTCGCATCGCCCCCCTCTCCCTATTAAGTCAATGTATGGGGCAGACATTGCGCGCCCCCCCTGTTAGGTACCAAGGGAGGGGGCGGTAGCCCCCCATCCTGCCCCTCCGCGTTCGCCACCTATGCATTTAAGTCTCTTCCTATCAGTCGTTTCATGCGGTGGATTGTTCAGTAATTCCAGGCCACTACGCATTGGTCTGTCGGATCAGGTAACTTCGCTGGTCAGCTAGTTTCGTAGCGTCAATAAAAGCCCGCTTTCCTCTTCAAAAGCCATTTCAAGCTTTACCCGCTAGGGTTTTACGATACTGAAGTTGTGCGTTTTATATTGCTTTGAGGACTTGCTCCTAAAAAATCAAGCTTGCTGACCGTGTTTGTGGCCTTGGGACAGCATGCACTGCTTCACTAAAAAAAAAAAAAAGCATCGTGAAAACTGGTGATCTTCAAGCAAGCTCGAGTTGTGAAGGTGCATGTTTGTTTGTTTGGTATTATGCGTTGGCCATCATGTTGTGGCCCACTTATGATATTAAGTGTTCGGCCCTTAGTTACTGTATTATACCTCTCGCCAACCACTGTGACAAGTGATGTGCTGTTTCGTAAAAGTTGTACAACGCTTTAGGAATGTTCATATGGTTTTGCAGCAAATCGACTTCTACATAAAGAGCCGGACCGTGCTGGTGCACTCCTTGTATGTACTTGGCTTGTCCATTGATTTCGCCCAGGATCACAACACGGTCGATCTGATGAGGTGAGTGATCAATTGGCGCAACTTCGCGCTGAAGTACTTCGCGACCTTCTTTCGAAGCGGATTTTTGAAGGAAAATGTTTTCCGAGTTCCTTATTTCACTTTCTAAATAAAAATATCGGCATTTTGCATAAAATTGGAGCAAGGCGGCTGAAGCAGAGATGAAACGAGTCGGCCATCTCCGTCGCTCGAAGGGCGCATGCAATAACACCGTCCCACGTGCGAAGTCTGCCGTCGATGCCTCCTCAAGCAGAAAGGAAACACCCCGCCCATCCTTCGTCGGGCGAAGGAACGTAAAGAGGAAAGGGAGGTGGCTGCATCACTCGAACTGCAACTGCGAACTTTGGTCGTAAGGGTAAGGTGGCATTCTCGCAGGCATCGATAGGCGTATGTGAGAGACTCTGGCAGGGCGCGTGTGTGCAGCACTTTAATATATCAACGTACCAGTTTCATTGATTTAGGATAGAAGTGCGGCGTAGAGATGGAAGCAGGCATTTATGGCAACCTTGACTTCTCATGACCCTGCAATTGACTGTCTAGCCTAATACCAGGTTGCAATGCAAACAATGATGCCTAAAATACGTTGATTACTAGACGAGATCGAATCTGAACGGCCCTGCTAGTGTACAAACAGACAGGAAGCGTCCTAGCTGACATAAAGTCCATTTTTATAATAATAATTTTATTTCCCATCAATACAATTGAGCTTGACGGAAGGTGTGAGTCTAAAAGCGAAGGACGCTAGACTAAGGTCACGCACGTTTTGCAGTAGGCAGCCTTTATAGTTTTTTTTATCGCTAAAGGTGCCTACATTTTTATTTTAAACAGAAAAATAAACGAACTCGGTGAGCTTAACGAACTTGTTGTGAGTCGCAAAGACTAATGCAACAACAAAAAAATATTTTGAATCCGGTATTGCCGCAGTCGTACATGATCTGCGATTAGAGATGTAAAAACTTTTCTGCTACAATTTCGCGCTCTCTATTGCGCCTATCACCACAACATTTTCTGGTAACTTAGGCGAAACACGCCAGTATTATAGGGTGATTGATTTTACCTTATTTTAATCAATAACCTGAAGTTTTTTACAGCGGAGGTGTTAAGAACAACCAGTGTTGTACGGAACGGCGTTCCAAGGAACGACGTTCCAGGAAGTAGTTCCTTTTGGCAGGAACGGGGGGAACGCCACCGTTCTATTCAGGATCGGTGGAACTGTAACGGTAACTCGTTACGTTTAAGCAGGAACGGTAGAGGGAACGGCGTTCCTTCTGTAGACGTTCCACGGCATTCAACAGGCGCACGCACGCAGCACATCATGCAGAACAGGGAGGACGGGCGACCATGTGAGGCGCGAAAATGTTGCGCTCGCCTATCACGTGACTACGATGGATCCTCGTTTTAACTTCAAGGCAACCCTCCGGGGGGCGCAGGGAAGCGAAAGACGCCGAGGCTGACCACGTGCGGGAGGAACAGTTCATGTTTTACAGCAGACATGTTATGCTCGAGGTTTCTATGTGTCGTAGAAAGAAAATTATCGTCATCATGAACCGGCACGCGCTCTGTGTGTCATCGCCGTCCTCTTCTGCTTCGCTCCCAGAACACACGGGCGCCGATTTGTCCGGCGCGGGATGCGATAACTCTGATGGGGCGAGAGAACGAGTACAGAGAGAGCGAAAGAAAGGGATATAGAGAAAGAGATAAATTCATGTCTACAAAAAGTTTTCGGCGAGGTGAGATTCGACACCGCCTATCCACGATCTGAAGGCGAGCGTCGTAACCACTCGGCTATCTAGTTTTTCTTTCTTTCATGGTATTGATTCAATATAGGCATGGTAGTTTGAAGCAATTCAATACATACAGAGAACTAATATGTTCATTTTGCTCGTATCGCGACCCAACGACGAACACATAGTACTGAAGAATTTGCAATCATCTCTAGAGCGAATACATCAAGTAACGTCCTGTTCAAATTATACATTAGAACGGCGGTAAGGATAAACGCCTCACCAATGCAATATACCATTCTGGCTGACTTTCCATTTGCTCATGTACATCTCTTAGCTGAGTGACCATACTAATGAAGTAGGATGTTGAGGAAAATATTGGCTAAGCGTTTTTCTGCAACATGCGCGCACGCTAAAAGTACATGGCATGGCCTTGTATAGTACAGTATATTAAGGGGGTGGGAAGAGGAGTGATGGTGAGGAGGAGGAAAAGGAGGAAGGGGAAACGAGTATAGTAAGACAGAGAAAAAGAAAAAAAACCGCCAGGCCTGCGCGGAACGCGCAGCACAGTCACAGTGAAAGCTGAGAGAGCGGCCTTTCTGAACTTTTTTTAAACACTCTTGGGGCAACTACTACAAGCGCAATTCCATGGTACCCACTACGCCCTAAATCATCATAATTTTTGTGTAGTGGGTAAGGGTCTACTATGCCATTATTCGTCATTCTTCGGAAAAGCGCGGTACCCGCTACACTCTTCTGACGCATTATGTGCACTTTGTTAATGCTGTGGCTGACGACGATGAAGAATTTATGCCTCAGGCTTTTGTAACGGGTTGGAGCATTGAACGACCCACTCGTTACGCAATTCGCATTGTGTGACACCTGGCTGTTACTTTACTGCTCTAAAACGCTTTACAACACACGTTAACGCGATTCCTTACCCGACATGAAGCCTGCATAGGGTCAGTTTGCACCGCAGTTTCAAGCAGCGGGGTAGCTCAGTGGTAGAGTGCTGGGCTGCCACGCGGAGGCCCCGGGTTTGATTCCCGTCCTGTCATAGGTGTTTTTTATTTATTTAGTTTTTTTCTTATTTCGTGCGATATTGGTTACGGACACCGGCGGCGTGTATCCTGAACATTATTTTCGGCTCACAGTGAAATATTGAATGAGCACTCATTAAACGCCGACGTATTGTCCCTTTAGATGCGATTTCCTGCGGATGAAATTTAATTATATTGGCACTTAGTGGTCATTTCAATTTGAATATCTGAAGTGCAGTATCCTGACTGCGCCTTTGAGGACGGACTTTGAAAAGTGACACAAGTGTTGGACTTGAATAGACGAGCACGAAAGTGGCAGTTAGACATGTATGTAGTAAGGCCGGTGGTCTCTAAAAATTTGTCTAGGAGCGTTCATTTAGATTTCTTTACCTACGTATAACCTACTGTCGGCAATGTGAAATCCATTGATGTATGTAGCTCGATAGGAGCTTTAAATTGCTGACCTTATTTCGCCTCTGGATTATCCGACACTACATATTTGTTAAAAACTCAAATGTAACGTTAATGTAACGACACGTTCCAATTTTCGAAACGTAACTGTAACGAGTTCCTTTTGCATTTGAGGAACTTGTAACGGGAACTCGTTCCAAAATTAGGAAGGAACGAGGAACGAGCTTTCGTTCCTATTTTTGAGGAACGTGTACAACACTGAGAACAACTAAAATTAATTTAAGGGGCAGAAAAAAGGGTCGGGCCCAAAGTGCGGAACCCCACTGGCTTGCGCCGCTCGCCTAAAGGCTCTCAGGAGCGCTAATGAACTTGTGGAGCTTTTCGCGAAGTCATTTCGCGTTGGAACAAAATGAACCGGCACGCGCTGTTCTTATTCCTCTTCGTCGTCTTCTTCTGCTTCACTCCCAGAACACGTGCGCCAAATGCTCAGGCGCGGAATGCAATAACTCCGATGTATGAGATAACGATTACAGAGGGAAACGAGAAGAAAGAAAGAAAGAAAGAAAGAAAGATGAAGAGAACTTGGCGGCGAAAGAAAATTCTTGATGAGGCGGATTTGAACCCGCGCACTCACACATGCGTATGCGAGTATCGTAGCCATTAGGCTCTCTGAGCATGCTAGCAAAGCGTAACATTGCCTTATATGCTATAGTATATCAAGGAGGTGAGAAAGGTAAGTGAGGGTGATGAGAGAAAAGAGAGGCGGAGAGAGGAAAATATTTCCTAGAAGAAAAGAGAGAAATAGAGAGAAACGAAATGAAGAAACTAAGAAAGAAAATGGAAGAAAGAGCGAGAAATATGTCTGGAGCTTTTTTTTTTCTTTCAATAAGCGCCGAATTCACATTAACTGAAACTGAGAAAAATGCACATTTTTGCTATTCACAATATGGCCGAGCCTGCCCAAACAATGTTTTGCCAGTATGTTCATGTTCCCTAAATACCTCAAATTATATTATGGCTAAAATCGACATAGCCCAATATCGTCAGTATTCGGGAGTAAAGTTTGTATTTGGTTCATATGGATTGGAACATTTCATTTGAGCTTGAATTAGCTCGTGAAATAGGTAAAAAATGATTCCAATGTATGGCCCTAGCAATCTTTCGCGATAAAATTAACATCATCATTGCGCTTCCGTCGGTGCCGTGCGTCGTCGCATGGGCATAATGACGATTACTAGACTTGAAGAGCGAGTGGTCCTTCCTGGCAAAAGGCGCGCTATTCAGGACTGTCAGAAGTGTTTTCTTGTTCTTGGCGTCTATTGAAGGCCTTGAGAAGTGCTCCAGCTCTTCTTCTTGTGAGGTCGTTTTATGCCGTGCCGTTTGAGATCACTTCTTCTTGAAGAATAGATCGGTGCCCAATGTCTTCATTTCATATTTTATTTCAAATATACCATGTTGGAGTGAAAGAAGGTCATGATACTGTAACGCTAAACTCGAAAGGAAACACTTAAGAGGCAGAAGAAAGTAGGAAAGTCGGAGCCGTACTCATTATATTCGAGTTTTGTCCTAGAACATCATGTCCTTCAGCAAGTGCCAACTCGCCCTAGAAAAACTAATTGTGGAACGTAAACACGATTGCAAAGCGCACGCAAACTAAACAGATTGGATGAGGCCATCTTGGTTGCTTTGGTCAGGATTGTTGACGCAGTGCTGGTTTAATTATGTTGCTCAGTTTGATTGAAACGGTTGCAGCATTTGCCTCATTTTTAGAGGCGAAGCTCCTTAAGGTCGACGCTTGCCCATCAATCCCCCTGTGTAGCCACGCTAGTGCGATGACGATGACGCTGCCATCACGGCACAGCACATGCAAGGTAACCATTACATGCCATAACGATGAAGATGACGCTGATGACGAAGAATAAGCGCTTTCCAGACCACACATCATGAGAATTTAGAATACTAATCTGTAATGCAATTCATTTTCAACCCTTTCCTCCAGTAATGTGAATTAGTTTCTTATGCAAGACACCGTCCGATTTCATGGCCTATCCCCCGAGGTGGGTTGCGCCAAAACAATAAGGATCAACCAACCAACCAACATTCTCTTTCTGCCATCACGGCACAGCACATGGAATGTACCCACTATACGTTATAACGATGACGATGACGCTAATGACGATGAAGAATAAGCGCGTTCCAGGCCACACATTCTCTTTCTGCCATGGCCCATGGATGAAAACGATCGTGAACGCGCTCTCGCCCGCGAAAGGCAAAACGGCAACGCCGACAACAAGCTGCTACCCCGGGGTTGAGGATGCGGGAAGCGACGGCTCAACGGCAAAAACACATTGTATATACTGTACACACGCGTTGTCCCTCATTTACATGCGCGAGTGGGCAATGTCATGGGTGATTTACGGTAAGAACTGTCCCCAGTGCTTCGCCCACTCGTCATGAATAACTTCGTGGATATGCCAGATTTTTTTTTATATTAGAAACTGCCTTTACATTCAGATTGTTTTAGAAGTTAAAGATACTTAGACTCGCTTTACGCTCCCGTGAAATTTTAGCCCAGTTTCGGTTTCTGCATTTGGCTCTTTTTGAAAAAAAAAAGCAACATATATTGACCCAAATAGATAAACAAAGAAAAGCGAGAAATAGCAAAATAGATATAGAAAGAGAACAAGAAAGAAAGATAAACAGAGCAAGAAAGAGAAAGAAATATGTGCGTATAGAAATAAAAGAAATGGGAATCAGCAAAGACAGGAAAGACACACAAAAAAAGACCGTGGCACCCTTTGCATGGCGTTGCTGTTGCAAGGCTAAGGTCGCAGCGGAGCTGTATGTTCTTATATTCGATGGTTTCGCTACGGTGTTGCTATATTTTTGCTAGGCTATGCTATATCAAATTTTGCCAAGTTCGGCAAGTCGAAACCATCTCTAACGTATGTACATATCACGGTGGTCCCGTTACATAAAGCTACATTATATAATAGGTAAAACGATTCCCGCTTGTTCTACCAGTATTCCCATTGCCAGGACTGTAGCCAGGGGGGGGTGGTCGAGGGGCCCGGCTCCACCCCCCACCCCGCCCCCGAAGTTCGGATGGAGGTGCGTTTTTTACCTAGAATAAATTATAAAAAGGCGGGTTCTTCAAGGCCTTCAACAGGTGCCCTCCCCACGCCCCATCCTCACCGAAAAATATTTCTGGCTATGGCGCTGCCCACTGCTGTAGTCTATTCTCGAGATTCTCGGGATCATCCTGGGCTTGTCGACATCGTTTTGTTTCCTCATTCTCCAGCTATTCCGGATTCGATCTCCGTGCGTACTTTGCTGGGTCTGCCCATGGCGACTCAAAGCTTGAATCCGCTGCACGGAGATAGAGCACTAGCATTCATACGAGCGGTGATGTCACGGTCATTCGATGTATGAATTGAAACCTCGGTGATACGATCACAGCTCATACGAATTTCGGGGTGATACGAATTTTTCTTTGGTCCCGGCCAAGGCCCCTTGGCCTGCAGTGTAATGGAGTATGGTTGTTGCGAACTGATTTTAAGGCGAAAGCCTTTAATGTCTCATGCTCACGTCCGTCCGGTGTCCGTCCGTCCGGTGTCCATCCGTCCCGTGTCCGTCCGGCGTCCGTCCGTCCGTCCGTCCGGCGGTAGTGCTGGTGGTGTGCGTCCTCACCACCCTTACTGCACATGCGCAAACCCTCCCCACGCAACTCCTCTGCTGTGCTTCCCCTCTCTTTCCTCTAGGTATCCCTCCCGCCCGCGGCGTTTACACACCCATTGCGCATGCGCGTCCCCTCCCCCCCTCTCTCCTCTAGGCATCCCTCCCGCGGCGCTAGCACCCCCATTGCACATGCGCGTCCCCTGCCCCTCCCTCTCCTACGCTTACCCCTCTCTCTCCTCTAGGCATCCCTCCCCGCGGCGTCTACACCCTCACTGCGCATGCGCGTCCCCTCCCCCCATCTCTCTCCTCTAGGCATCCCTCCCCGCGGCAACCACACCCCCCAATGCGCATGCGCGTCCCCTCTCCCCTCTCTCCTCTCCTACGCTCCCCCTCTCTCGCCACGCAACGCCGACGCAGGCAGCGTCTGCTAGCGAGTTTCTTGGTTGAAAAAACCGACTCCTCGCGCTGCACAACCGTTCACTGGCCACCCCGTATATATGGCAATGGATCTTGACCTGCAAGGTGGTGCCGGTGGGAGATTTCTCCCTGTGCGTTGCCGAACGATGAAAAATTCGCAGCGTGCGCGTTAACTAAAAGCGAACTCCGGGTCTCTGTGTCCAGTCCGAGTCTTCTGTCTCTCATTGCCCAGCAGCGATTGGGATGTTCCAGTAGGAAACAACCGTCCATCATTGCGTGCTTTGCGCCCCCCAGGTTTCTCTCCTGTGCAACGCTGCGATGAGCGCCAGCGTCAACGCCGCCGCCAGTGTAAGCGTTAGCGCCCGCTGCTTCGCATCTACACATGGTTCCCTTTAGCGGTGGATGGTGTAATCTTTAAGGCGAAAGTCTTTAATGTCCCATGCTCACGTCCGTCCGGTGTCCGTCCGACCTTCGTCCGGCGTCCGTCCGTCCGTCTGTCTGTCTGTCTGTCTGTCTGTCTGTCTGTCTGTCTGTCTGTTCGTCCGTCCGTCCGTCCGTCCGTCCGTCCGTCCATCCATCCGTCTGTCCGTCCGTCCGTTCATCCGTCCATGTCCGTACGTCCGTCCATCCGAGCTCTGGCACTGAGCCAGGTGGCCGCCGGGATGCGCAGACGGACGCCGGTCGCGTCGGACTCTATAGCGCTCGCGCTTTGCTTGCGTAGCGTCGCTGTGACCAGAGTTTGCAATCATTCTGACCGACGCCGTCTCAATGGACCCAGGCGTTCACGGAATACACTTTCCAATTTACAAAGGGTCCGTCAACTTAAGAGCTGGAACGCGGATGGCGTTTGCACGATGCGCAAAGCGCGAGAAAATACTAACGCATGCGAACGGAGGAAGATGAGTCTCGCGTCTCGCTGCGATTTGCGGTAAAAAAATTAAAGAAGAAAACACGCACCCATTAGGTTTGTGTCTTATGCCACTGAGAGTGTAAAAGAAAAAAGACATGGCATAATCAGTGGAATGGCCACACGCTTTCGCCGAACACACTTTGGAATGTACAAAGTGTCCTTCAATTTTTTCACCCCGTGACGTTTGATACTAAGGTACGCTACCGCCCAGGTACGAAGAGGTGCAGTTCGCGTTGTCGGGGTAGACGCGCCAAGCACGTGTGAGCGCGGGAACGCAAGCGCAAGCATGCGCGCCGCACCGCCAAATCGTCAGAGTCACGGTGTAAGAAAAAAATTCCTTACGCGGTCAGAATAAAGCTTCAGAGACGCGTCACTGCCTCTGAGATTGCGTGCGCGAATCTTCGAGGCTATAATGTGCCTCCGTGTGCCTTCGCGTTAAGATTACAGAGGGCATTGGCACCATGATTTTTTTTTAGCGCGTCGACGCGGGCTGCGGTCGTTGTACTGTGTTTGCACGTGCCTGCCTCGTGCATCAGACAGCCTATGAAAGGTGGATGAGGACCGAAAGAGGGCGAGGAAAGCCTCGGCGAAGGAGTCAGGCCTCACAACGTCAACATGCGCGACTGTTGAGGTCGCACTTGTGCGGAAACGGTCGTAAATCTCCGAAACAACATCCCCAATACCTCAGCGATAACAAAATCATAACATAAGACCCTGGTTCTGAAATTTTGCGGCCTTGATCTATCGCGTCAAAGCGCTTCTTTTGGTACTATCGCCGCAGTACTCCGGCGTCATGCGAAAAAAGCATACTAAGATTTGGAAGGGGCTACTGCTGTGATGGGTCACAACGCACCTGGTTCATTAATTCAACACGCGCGTACGGGCCGTACATTTACGACTGCTGGTATGATTGCCGACATATAAAAACGTAACTGACAATCATTCAGAGTTCTTCCTGACGTTTCTGCGGCCCAGAAAAACAATAAGTGAAAATGTACACCACCTTCCTTTTGTCGCATGCTTAATTTTCCATGCTTTCTGGTGATACAAAGTTTCGGATGATACGAATATTTTGGGTGCTCCCGTGCGATTCGTATCACTAAGGTTTCACTGTAGTGGGCGCACACTCCAGCCATCACCAATCGCACCGACCCCCGCTTCCGCGTTTTTCGGGCGCAGCGACACGAATAGACCGCGCGTTTCGGTTAACCACGTGTTCACCGCTATTCACCGAGTGTTTACAGGAGCTTTCGGGGGCCTTTGATTGGTAAGACTTAGGGATAAGAGTTAATGGAGAGTATCTTAGTAACCTGCGATTCGCTGATGACATTGCATTGATGAGTAACTCAGGGGACGAAATACAACTCATGATTACTGAACTTGACACGGAAAGCAGAAGAGTGGGTCTGAAAATTAATATACATCAGTAATGTGCTACAGTCTCGGCAGAGAACTGCGCTTTGCAGTAGGTGGCGAGACACTGGAAGTTGTAAAGGAATACGTCTACTTAGGACAGGTAGTATCCGCGGAGCCGAACCATGAGAGTGAAATAACTAGAAGAATAAGGATGGGATGGAACACATTCGGCAAGCATTCTCAAATCATGAATGACAGTCTACCACTATCCCTCAAAAGGAAGGTATATAACAGCAGCATCTTACCGGTACTTAGCTACGGAGCAGAAACCTGGAGGCTTACAAAGAGGGTTCAACTTAAATTGAGGACGACGCAGCGAGTGACGGAAAGGATAATAATCGGTGTAAATTTAAGAGACAGGAAAAGAGCAGAGTGGGTAAGGGAAACAAACGGGGGTTAAGGATATCATAGTTGAAATCAAGAAGAAGAAATGGACATGGGCCGGGCACGTAGCGCGTAGGCAGTACAACCGCTGCTCATTAAGGGAAACTGACTGGATTTCAAGAGAAGGTAGACGCGTGAGGGGAAGACATAAAATTGGGTTGGGCCAGATGAGATTAAGAAGTTTGCAGGTACAACGTGGCAGCAGAAAGCACAGGACCGGGTTTATTGGCGGAACATGGGAGAGGCCTTTGCCCTGCAGAGGGCGTAGTCAGGCTGATGAAAATGATGATGACACGAATAGCTATCGGCGGAGTAAATCACGCGGCGTGCAGAGATGTGATTGGCGAGAGTGGGCACGAGTGTTGCAGAGCTAGGCGCGGCTAGGCGGCGGCGGTACGTGACGTCACACCAACTGCGCTCGGTTGCCATGGCGACACGCAGTGATGTCATCACTAGGCGAGATGTTTTCGGATTGAGACGCATTGCGCCCGGCTTAAACAGCTCTGCTATTAAAGTAGAGAGAAAAGAGAGAACGGAAGAGAGAAAGATGAAAATAAAAAGAAACAAAAAAGGCCGCCCAGCTGCGCAATCCCTTCAAGCTTTTTAGCGCTAGTGCGAAGCTGTCTCAATTTTTTGTACCTTAGACTCGCTATGCTTTCAGGCTACGGTGACCATAGCTGTGTTAACCAAGCCTGTTACACGAAGATATTCTTATAGGTTCGGGCAGACTATGCTATCAGGCGAAACCGAGTCTGGTAACAAATCTGAATAAGATTGTCTCTTCTAGTTTTTTACAGCTTAGACGGCATACGCTATTACTGTAAAGTGGTTTCTCGTGCCCGTTTTCAAGTTATCTGTACCCGCAAGATCGTTAGTAGCGTGGTAGACAACTGCTGCCGTGTATTTGACAGCGTCCACCCTATATTGTTTTCGCATATGTGCCCATGCGCTTGATTGATGATTTTGCCAACCAACTTTGGCCAGAATTTCACTGAGAAAAGTCCTGTAACTTTGGCGCGTGGTCCGGCAACCATTTTGAAGTTGAAGGAAATGTTGCTCAAGTACGGTAGAAAAGGTTTTCGCGACCTGGGTGCCGCTAGTTATGTTGTCCTTCGTAGCCTTATATTGATAACTTTACAGCCGTATTGATCTTTATAAGCAGCCCAATGAAATGCATGTCACTTAGTGATGGCATGCGGCCTTTATGAAATGTAAGTAGGTCAACCATTCGTTGTTTTTCAGTAGCTCCATTCTTCAGGCACATCATTTTCAAATGGTTAACATTTCTTGAATTGCTCTAACTGCAATTAACTGTGGTCGTGAAACTGAAGTCTCATTTTCACGAAGCGCCAGTATTCGTGAATTCAAATCTTTTTTTTTGTCGTTTTATCGTTGCAGAACTGTGTTCGTGCCATCCATGTTCATCGCGATTGGCCACATCTCGTATTCTGACGCAAGTTTCCCGTACTGCACTATATTGCCGCCCAATGTTCTAATGTATCCGAATTCCCACAGCAGTCGAACTAACAAGACTTACGGACACACTCTGGTATGAACCCTCGCCATGTGATACACACGCCGTTGCCGTGTTCGTAAACATATATCAAATGAGAGAGTTGCTCCTATTGTAGCCTTTGTTCTTGTGCTTGTAAAGCAGAGATATAAGATGTTAATTATTTAAAGGAAAGCCCAGGAAGGTGTAGTTTCAGTATAACCATGCAACATTAAGCAATCTATTATAATAAGAAAGATGTCGAAATACAGGCCAAATGTACAATAGTGGAATATTTCGATGATGCTGTACTGAACGCACAGAGACGGTACCCCATTGAAGTAGACCGGGATAAATGATTTTAGGTTAGCTTGAAACAGGCCACGATTAACATGGCCTGACACTTTCGTTGTCCAACCGACGAGCAAAACGATAAGATTTACTTTTATAGAATGCTTCTTTTTTTGTGTGTGTGAATTTTAAAAGGGTCGAATTTTAAAAGGGTCGAGATTAAGACGTGCGGAGATTTTAAAAAGCAAAATGACAACTCGCGATTTTTGTGTCATGCTTCTGAAATAGAGCCCTGATATTCGATGAAGCAGTGCATGAAACGACATCCCGCACACATAATATGATGCAAACACAAGCATTGTACTGCAAGTTATCAATCAGCTGAAGTTATCAATTGTGATGTATATGCTTTTTCGTGGTATTGTACATATTGATGGCATTGTCGTGGAAAGCTTTGTAAATAACAACGTTACTAGGTTTTTTCTCAGCTTGATAATCGTCTTCTGCCTAAGGTTCGCACGAACTACGGTAGGTTCACCACCACGTTTACGGGAATCAAGCTGTGGAATTCCCTTCCTTACATCATTAAATCATCAACCATGGTACATGCATTCAAAAATCCAAGTAAAGAAATACTTTTTGCAACAACCTGTTATCATCCTAGCAACTGATTTTTGTTTGGTACATGTTATATTGCTGTTTTGTTTTGTATTGTAATTTGCGATTGTTTTTCAATGTTACCTTTTTCGTTTTTGTCTGTTACACATATACGCATTTTTGCTTTCGGATTTTTTTTTCGCGCTGTTCATTTTTCTTTCTACCGAAGATAATGTAACCACTGATTGATGTACATCCTCTTTCCCGTTCACATCATGTATGGGAGCCCCCCCCGACAGTTTTTAACTTTGGGGCTCCTTGTGTATTACCAGTTTTGTATGCGCTTTTCTGTAAACTAATATCGTTGATGTTGAATAAACTTGAACTTGAACTTGAACTTAAGTGATGTTTTATTGTTGAAAGACCCGCGTTACATAAAATAAGACGCACATGCGCACCGGCTCAAATGTCATGGCTCACCAACTAGACCACAGTACATATTGGGAAATGCAGCATTTGTCCGGCCTACACGTGAAGCACATGACGTGCTTTCCCGTCATAACCAAAATAACGCAATGGAGAAGTTAGTACAAAGCACCGGCAATGCTTATGCTGTCGGGAAGGAAGCCAGATCTCGATGTTGTCAAACGAAACTCGTCACAATTCAGCCCCTCTTTCAAAATACACTTTTGTCCAACTTCTTGCCCACATAGGTCGAACTTTTGCACACATTTGTTGTCCATTATTACGTTAGCATTAGGAGTGAAAAATCTCTGCAAAGAACTGCGTGGGTTTCTGTCATGCCTCGCGTGTAAACTTAATTTTCTTACTTAATATCAAAACTTGGTTAGCGTTACTTATTATATCGTTGTTTTGGCTACTGTGGGCTAATCTTTTTTTTTCAAAGTAGTATTTATTGACGAAGTAAAAATACAAGAACATAAACATATAATTGCAAATTCAGAGGTCCCGAAGTGAAAACTGTCGGGGGACCTCCTAACAAGAAATAAATGGGGGGGTTACAAGAATCTCGGCAAACAAGTGAGTCATATATTTTACACAACTTGTAGTGCGTCAGTAATAAAAGGGAAGACTAATCCTAAACAAAAAATCGTTATGATAATCACAAATGATACAATGAGTGATTTACAAAGCCAAGTGAAAGAAATAACAAAAATAAGTCGCACAAATTCAAACAAGGGCAAAAGGCACGTGCAACCAGCAACGCGAACAAGCATAAAATATAGGCAAAATTGAAACACTTAAAATCGGCAACAGAAATTTTTGAAAATGCACTGTAGAAAAAAAAGACGTAATGAATTCTATACATGTGACAGAGTGTTAATGAAATGCTCCTTAGTTCTACGTTTGAATGATAAGAATGAAGATGACTTGATATCCGATGGTAATGAATTCCAAAGTGAAATGCCTGAAAATGAAATGATAAATTTCCCATAATTTGTTCTAACTTTAGGAAGAAGTAGATTAAGTTGTTTTGAAAACCTTGTATTATTGCTATTAATGAGGCTGGAGTGACTAAAACCCAGAATATTGAGTTCAGTATTTATAAGACGACACATTAGTAATAACACCTCATGACTGAACAACATGCGCAAAGGTAGAACATTTAGGGAACTGAATATGTGAGTAGAGGGAGATGTATGTGGTTGAAATGTAATTAATCGTAATGCCTGCTTTTGCGAAATTTCTAGCTGATGAAGATGTGTGGCATATGTATTACCCCAAGATGAAAGGCAATATGAGATGTGACTGTGTATGTACGCGTAATATAAAGACATGAGAGTGTTTTGATCAAAGTAAGGGCGTGTTTTTATGATGATGTGAATACCAAATGAGATTTTTTCAATAAGCGATTGAGCATGGCATTGAAACTTTAGGTTCTCATCTAGAACTACGCCAAGAAATTCGGTAGATGGGGGTCTGGCAATTACATCACTATTTAAGGAAACTGCAGTAGAAATAATGAGCAATGTTTTTGAGGAAATGAAATACCAGAAATGTTCTCTTAGATGGGTTGATTATTAGCTTATTTTTTACACACCAGGAATGAACATTTGCTAGGTCTGCGTTAAGTTTATCTTGCAATGCAACAGAAGATTTATCGGATGTGAAAATGATGGTATCCTCAGCATAAAAAAGACAATGTGCGTATGTTAATATTTGTGGCAAATCATTGATGAATATGTGAACTAAAAGTGGCCCAAGTATTGATCCCTGAGAAACGCCTATATTTATAATTTTTTATGAAGAAAGGACACCACCACTTTGGGCTCTGTATGATCGGTCTGTGAAATAGTTACGAATAAATTCTAAAGGCGGCCCAGAAATACCGTAAGATTCAAGTTTGCTTAAAATAATACGGTGGTCCGATGGAGTCAAATGCCTTGGTGAAGTCAATAATGTATTCCTCAAGGAATAAACAGTTGCAAGTGAGCGCCCGTCCTGTCTATGTGTTTCTTCTCTTGTGTGGTCGTAAATTTGGCGCGGAATTGACTATTGAATTCAGATATGCACCAACTAGCCCGACAGCTAGTTCTACTCAATAAAGAGAGCACCGACTAAAATGCCTTGGTCGATGGTAAATATAACCCTTTCAGCAAAAGTAATAAGCGCCAGTTGAGTAGACAAATTCTCGCGAAAACCAAATTGATCATGAGTTAAAATATTAAACTTGGACAGGTATTTACAGAGACGATTGCATATTAGCTTTTCGATCACTTTACAAAAGAAAGACAAAATGCAGATAGGACCATAATTACTCATGCACTTATGTTCACCTTTTTTAAACACTGCAATATCTTTACCTATTTTGAGGCGATTAGGAAAGATCCCATCTTTGAATAATTTTTTATTACATGTGATAACGCAGATGAGATTTCTTTAGATACAAGCTTAATGTTTGATGCGTGTATAAGATCAAGACCTGGACCAGTTGTTTTAAGAGATTTGATGATATTACACGCTTCTTGCGGCGTTGTTGGGAATAAGTAAAATGAATCAAAACATCGCGGAAGACTAACTAACACCGAGTTAGGCTGATCGGCGCCTGTAATACTGAAATGATCCGTAAAAGCATTTGTAATATCTTGAGGGCGACTAATATTAGCAGAGTTGTGGTTTACACACAATTTGATATTTTTAGTTGTACTAATGTTCAAGAATTTCCTAATTACCTGCCAGTTCCGGCTGGTGTCGCTTCCGTTATTCTTTATTTTATTTTCGTAGTATTTATGCTTGACATCTTTCAAAGTGGCTGTTAGAACATTCAAATACGTGTCGTAGCGTGACCACAACATATTATTAAACGGCTGGACTTTAAGTTTCCTACGAAGATTATCTCTTTCTTTAATAGATCGCAATAAAAAATCACTAATCCAAGGCTTTCTTGGCGAGGTAAACCATCGCATCATAGTTGTGATTCTTGTGCATTAATTAGAATATTCTGATATTCTTGCAAAGAAACATTCAAAGGCCTTATTGCCGCATTGTTCTTCAAGCACGTCAGCCCAGTTCAATCGCACAAATCATATAAATAAATTTCTTTGAATCAAAGAAAGCCCTGACATTTTCCTGGTTGAGGACGTGTTGAAGGAACTATGCAAGAAAGAGTAGGGTAATGGTCTGTTGTGGCATATTCCACTGTTCCAGCTGTGCTATGATCTGTAGGGAAGCTAGAAAGTATGTGGTCAATTGAAGTATTGGGTCCACCGATTTCACACCTAGTAGGAACAGAAATTAGTGATGAGAGACCACAGCTGAGATAAGTGCGTAAGTACTCAGAGCAAGACTGACTGTCAGGGTCGATAATGTTGAGGTTAATATCACCACGTGTAACAATATCCTTGTTTTTATCAATTAGTGTATTTAGCAACTGCTCAAGTTCCCTACAAAACTCGATGTAAGAGGATGAGGGTGAACGATAAATGCACGCAATTATGACGTTACGTTTGGAGGGCAGCTGCAGGTTAATACTCTCGATTTCTAACCATACTGATTCACACAGACAATGATGAAAACAAAGGTCATGACGACGTTTACATGACAAGGCTGATTTCACCAAAATGGCTGAACCAGAGTTGCCGTTGGGTGGACATGAAAAGGCGCTAGAACTCACGCCAAAAGTAACCAAAGTAGCCATGTCATTTGATATTATCGCCAGATTTCTACACAAATAGAACAGAAGCGGTATTATCAACAGTCTTTACTGTTGAGGAATAAATAAAACCATTTTGCATAAGTAAAACCACAAGTTTAAAAAAGAGCCACGGCGACAACTGGAAATTTTCGTCGCCAACGGGGTCCAAAAGTAGCCAATATGGCGCAAAGTAGGCACCAACGGCAACCCTGGGCTGAATCACCACTACGATAACCCTCGCGATGACAATATTCTGACTAGTAACCAGAAAGCCCGTATAAATTCCCATCATGGGATGATAACCATGTTTCAGCTAGGCACACAAAAGAAAAACTAGCAGTTGTTCCGTGTACGAATACAACGGATGAGCGAAGCTCCTTAGAAATGGGACGCACGCGCCGTTCGGCGCGCACGGCGTTTCATTGTCCAGGCAATGGACCAACCACTGGGCGGACGACAGGGTGGAGCGATGGTTTCGCGCGTTCGCCGGTTTGAGGGGAGAGGGCAGAGTCGAAGAGAGCGAGAGGGGGGACTAATCTTCCCCCGTTTCGCATGCGTTCGTGTTCTCGAGCTTTGCGCATCGCACAGACGCCTTACGCGTTCCAGCGCTCATAAAGCTCATTTATCCTCCCGCGTGAGGTGGAGACGCCACAGCTGGCACCGTGCCAGGGAGCTTCAACGGCGACGGCGATGGCGGGGTGCCGGCCTAAGGAGCTTCGCTCCTAAAAAGCATGATCCAAAATGCTAAGAAGAGCGATGAGATCATCATGATGCTTACGAATACTGCGAGCATTTCTGCGAGTTCAGAACGGAGAAGGTGAACTTCTTTTGCCAACTCGGAATTCGTTGGCATCTTGTAGAATTATGCAGATCAAAACACACAAGGCAAAATAAGGGCAGCAGTGGTGACGGCAAAAACTTATGAGCTACATAGAAAATGTGAGGCGCTAACCTGCACAAATATACAGAGGATAGTTTGAGGCAATCCTTAAGCCGTAACCACGGCTGCCGAAGTCATGACCGCCGTTCCATCGCAGCGCCGCCTACGCAGGGATCCGTGCGTAGGCGGCGCTGAATACGCGACCCAGTGATGACGATGCTTGGGTAGCCCCCCTTTACACGTGCGATTCTTGATAGTAGTGTCGTTCGCACAAGATGGCGCTGGGAATCAGATGCACATAAAGTCCCTCTATATAGGGGCCTTAGATGCACACGAGATCTTTACAAATATATAAAGAGTATAGTTAGGGGCAATCCTTAAGCCGTAACCACTGCTGCCGAAGTGATTGTCTCCTGTCTAATCATTCCTAGTGTTTCTCGTCAATGTTGTTAAAAGTAATAATATGTACCTAAATGTACAGATGAGAAATTCTTGGCGCATTTACCTTTAAATCACCACTGTATTTATTATATGAATGAAAATTCGTATTCGTATTGAAACTTTTTTATGTTTCCAAATGCATTTAAAAAGAATGGGGACCTTTAAGCTTCGCGTTTAAGAGTTGAACGCGATAGCGATATCCTGTCCCAAGTGCGTACTTCAATCAATTAGGGCTTACTATGTGATGGGTAGCATGCTTTAAACCACCAGCAATTATGAGCGGGAAATGTTTTCGAACATGCTATGCACCCAATACGTGGTCTTATAGATAATACGCGCAGTAACGTGTGTCCCTTTTGTAATGGGTGGCCGGCTTTGAACCACGATGCCATTATGATATTAACACGTTCTGACGCCCGATGGCAATGTACGCTTGTACCACGCAATATTACTGCGATATTACCGTATTGTGACGCCTGTATACAGGACGCGTGTGTTTGTAAAGCATGAAAGTTATTTTCACTGCATTTCCAAGCGCAGGAAGTTATTGTCAATGTATTCCCAATCAGAACTGTGGCTGTGTGGTAGAACACCTGCTTGCCACGCAGACGGCCTGGTTCCGATCCTCACTCGGACCCGGAAATTTTTATTATTTATTTTTTTTTGCATCTTTCTCGATTTTTCGGTCACGGACAAGATGATGATTTTTCGCTCACAACCAACGACGCCGCCGCCGACGCCGGAATTTCTGCGAAACGAGCTCTTTAACGCTATCGCGTTAAAATGGTCCTTAATGTTAAAAAGCTGCTCTCAGCAGCTTGGCAGAGACACGAAAACCAAAACGCAAGTTGGCGCTTGTCTTCATGGCACACGTGGTGCCAAACGTCAATACACTTTACTTACATACCAAATCGTGAACGGAAAAATATCAGCAGGTATCTTATAGAAATAATAGATAGTCGCAAAGTCAGGACAATTCAATCTGTTGTACAAAGTGTTAAGCAAAATTTATGTCACAGATTATATTGCAAACATGTTAGAAATCGAACTATAATGCGAAAGGTGGTAATAAACGTTTGAAAATGAGGCTGTCTATAGCTAACCAGGACACCCCCCGTTGTTCGCTGAAGCTTCTAGCAGGTATGTGCCACACAGGTTGGGCAAATGCCACTCCTCATGGCGGGTCGTTCAAACTGAGAACCACATTAATGAACCGATGCGTGTTTCACAGCGAAAACGCTTCTATTCGTTAATAATATCGGCACTAATGAACTTTCGTTCATTGTGACAATGCGAAGCCCCGCGCGATAAACACTCGAAGCTCACATAAAATTGGCGCTAAATGCGACATGTGATTAAGTGTTTAATAGAAACATTACACAGATTCGCTGAACGAACATTTGCACTGCGTAGAAGGGCCAATGATTTTCCTCTATATTGTCACGTGGTCGTGATGTGAACGAAGGCAGCAGTCGGCTTCTTCTATAGGTGAAACTCTTTATTTGGCCGAACTTGTGGCCGCGAAGCGGAAACTCGAATTACAGCAAGCAATACAATTAAGCTGTACATTGATATCGGCACGCAGGGCGTCGGTCGTCGGTAAAACTGACGAGCGACCAAGCGCACCGGCTTTTATACATGTATCATCGTTTTCCAGCGTTATCGCTAGCGGCCGCGTAAGTTCCACAACTAACTCTATCGTTCGTGTAGTGCACGTAAGCTCATTGGAAGGTTCAAAGATTATCTAGATAGTTCCCAGACATTGGACCGCGCTTTTCGCAAGGCAACAGTAACGCTGTAATGGGTCGGTAACATGAAAATAGAAAAAAAAGAGCACGTGTGTAAGTATACGCAAGAAAAAAATCGAGCATATTTTAAACCAAAAATTGATAACATATAAAAGAAACAAATTAATATATTAGAGATCAGTTATCGAAGCGTCTTTTTCTACACCCGTTGTAGACGGCAAACAGTGTTCGTAAGAAGCAAGCTAAAAAGGCAGGTGCGCGATATTCACGTTATGAAAAAGTGCAACTTGAAGGCACAAATGAAGACAAGATCAGTTAGCTACAGATATTATGTGAGAAATAATATATTTATTAAAAGTGGTTGCAGCGTCATGATGCTGTGCTACTTCTGATTTCAAAAGTGCGTGACGTAGTAATGTTCTGATGGGCTTTACTCTACTTCGTAGCTACAGTTAAAATTTGATCTGACAAAACCATATTTTATAAATTTCCCAATGTAACGTCGAATTTTCTATTCCCCGCGTAATGTACCCACGGGAATCCTTCTTCTCATGAACTCAATTTAATGAAGTTTTTCCGGAAACAAATCAACAAGATACAGTGATTCCAATTTTTAGAGACACGGCATTTTTTTTTTGACACAGACAGCTTAGTTATCAAATGACGCTGGGAGGTAGTGGTTTGTTGTCACTGGAAATACTACCGCAGAACCATGGTGGTTACTTTCGTTATTGAATGGCTTGTGCGACAGATAACACTGATCGTCTCCTTGCAGCTTCCTTGCTTTGCCTGCTCGCACATTAACTGCAATGATTCTTCGTGTCTTCAAATGTCAGCAGATTTTCTATAGCTTAACGTCACCGTCTACATTCTCTCTTTCACCCGGACACGAGAGGAATACATGCT
Source organism: Rhipicephalus appendiculatus (assembly GCA_030522465.1). Classification (NCBI taxonomy): domain Eukaryota; kingdom Metazoa; phylum Arthropoda; class Arachnida; order Ixodida; family Ixodidae; genus Rhipicephalus; species Rhipicephalus appendiculatus. Next base: position 1,830,129 of record JALIZH010032982.1, on the reverse strand, counting down.
CGGGCAGCCCTCGCGGACTTTTGACAAACGTTGGCTTGTATTAGTGGCACATAAAATGCCGCAGAAGCTTTAAGACGGTACTGCGTTACAAGTTTTGATTGCTAAGGAGAGAAATTTCTTTTCCTCGATTTTACAAACTTGCTGACTCAACGAAATAATTTGAGTGCGCTCAACACTTCGTTAAATCAAGTTTCCACTGTATTAAGAAACACTGTAACCTTATGCTTCTAAGTAACACAGTTTATTTTTTTAAAAAACGTAAGAAAACGCAGTGTATAAGCCATATTTGAGGGCAACACGCGCGAATATTACATTGCTGATGAAGCAACGCAATGTTTCAAAAACATCTAAACACTACTTTCGCGCGACTGGATCAAATCTTCACCCACTTTTCTTTTTTCACGCGGACAGAACGACACTCTCCCGATAATTGAAATGGTGCGGAAGTCGCACCCACGTCTACCTGTATCCATTTCGGTGGGACTCAGCGGCCGATATTACGCGCCGAAGCTGCTGGATGACCCCAAGCGCTTCCTTCCCTTTGAGGACTGCACCGACTTCACCGGTCCGGCGTTACGATGACCCGGCTAACGTGAGTGTTTGTATAGTGGAACTGCAGGAAGCAGCACATCACCGAGATAAATTACAGCTTAAGGTGGGGTTAAGACTTTCACTGTGAATTTGAAAATTTCCCGTGTACAACAGTAATAAAAGCTATGGCTATAAAATTTGCAAGGTATCTTGAAGGGAGGCGCAGGTTTCAGTGCACCTCAAGATTACTTTCGAATTTTGTTTAGTTTTTTTTTAGTTTTTCTACTTAGGTATTTTTTGTTAAGATATGCGATTTGCACAGTAAGGTCCAAATTTGGGCGAGTTGGTGATGCATGGTGAACCACAGCGCAACACCGAGACGAGGGCGATAACAAGACGGACGCGCAAGGCGCTGACTTACAACTAGTTTATTTTCTTCAAAAGCGTGCATGGCACAGAACAAGAAAACAGCACGGAAACAAAAACGAAAAGAAAAAAAAACAAGAAGCCATAGTTTCACCTCAAGGGTGAAGTAGTGAGTGCGAAAGCAACAAATTGTAATGTTATACGATGTGAGGCTGGCAGCTAACTTTTAGGTCCAATCTCACCCAACTCTACTAAACGCTGGTTTAAGAGAATACGGCCGCTCCAGGGACACTCTTCGCACATTCTATTCGAGTTGAGAGCACAGCACGTAGAAGGGTATTCCAGCCGCCCGTTGACGGCTACAGAGAAAGGGAGATAACGCGCGCGCCAGCGACGACCTTGCATGTAAAATCAATGCTTGCAGTTGCTTCTCCAGGGACCCCCCTTCCCCCCCTCGCGTCTTTTCACGCTCGCTAAACACGGGCGGGGCGCTTCCCCCTTCTTGAGCATTTGGCCGCCGGTCTAACAGGTGGAGGGATCTTATCGAATACCTCTAGGAGCGACGGAGATGGGTCGGCTCGTTTGATCTCCGCTTCAGCCGCGTTTATCGCCCCCGTTCACGCGCTATTACCCGTGGGTAGAACGTACGATGCGCTGGGGGGATCTTATCAATTTGGACTTTATGCACGAAATGACGGCGACGGCAACGGAAAAAACCTGTCGAGAATCCATATAATTGCTATCGCAATAAAAAAATACACATGGTAAGTCAGTGACAGATGACCGTTATCGTCATATGCTTTCTTGATGTAAAAGTTTAACTCTTTCTTGGAGGGTGCTATAGATGCCACGCTAATGCACTGCTCAGACCAGCGGCCAATGGCTGTTGCCTCGATAATCTCCCGGGTAAGCGTACCTTAAGTTTTCTCAATTATGCGGCAATTATCAAACCGGGGCTCAAAGCTACTGTCATCCGCAAAAGTTTGTGGGATCTGCAGCGCGTGGCTGAGCGACGAAAAACTGCATCGCTGCGTCACCTACCGTGACACGGCGGGTGTTGAGGATATCGGCGGCGGCTTCCGCGATAACATCCGGCAACAGCGGGTTGTCTAAACGCGCCGTCGCTAATTGCTGAGACTGATAGCTTCAACACCGGCCGTGCCACGGTACACTGTTAGCAAAAACCGTACATTTACAAGGGCTGGCTACGGGACCGAAGCCGCACAAACGCCGTTAGCGCCCCATCCTGTAGCGCGCCGCAACGGTTCCCCTAGCAATCACCCAACCGAATTTCATTACGGGACATGATAAGTAGTTATGTTTACTGTGATTGGTATTTGGTCAATGCGGTTTTATTCTACAATTTATAAGCAACCGTACCACAGCGATTTTGCTGTCGCAGCATTAAAACTTCTAACGCACTACTTCTTTGCTCGGAATCCGCCACGCGCCCGCACGTTGGCTTCGCGCTCAAGAACACTGACGCGCGCAGCACCGCGCGCACTTCTTGCGGCGGCGGCAGCTTTGTTCTGGTGGATTGGATACCTTCCTGCGCTTTCTCTACAAGGTCCTGCCGTGCAGCGTCGACATCGTGGCAAGCTCGACTGCTCTTGTAAAAGCACTGTACGGTAAGTTCCTATAACTTGATGCTTTTGTGGTGTCAGGGAGTTGCATATCCACAGATCACCGACCCGCTGCATTCCCGTGCGCCCGCCTTTCAATATGGCGTGCCTCTTTGCTACCGGCTAATGTTCAACAAGGTGCTGCGCAAAAGAAACATGCCCATGAAAGGAACGAGATCGCGCCCGTCCTCGTTCTCTTCGTGTACGTGTTTCATTTACGTGGCACCTTGTTTAACGATGTACGGTCGACTCGCCCAGCAACATGCATTATTTCAGGCTAATGTTGTGCGAGTTGTTTTGGCGACGTTCAGCCGTCGTTCTTGGTGTTGATGTAGCTGAACCGCAAAGCTTGCTGTATAGTCAAGCTGCATGACTGGTCGCCCTGGGAACGTTGTTGCCGAATCGTGTGGCGGTGCTTGTTACTTCGTTTAGCCGTGGTGATTCGCGTCTTGTTTGGTGTGTCGTTGCACGAACATGTGTCGGCATTGACGGGGTGCTCATTTGGGTCTTGCGTATCGCTCACATGTACTAAATATAGCACATGAAAGCGCTGTCAGAGATGACATCCGCGCTGCGCTGGGAAAAAAATTCAGACGGTTCGGCTGAGCACGCTACTGCATAATATAGAGTAAAAGTATATTTCGCGGACCAAATGAATTACTTTTATGCAACAAGTTCATCAAGTATACTGCAGATCGTGAAGGCGTTGCTAAACTGTTTTATTACGCACGTAGAATGCATAGTCAAGCACAGTGGGCTAGTATAAAGCGTGCAGGGTTTATTCCTTGGACAGCCTGTACGCCTTCCACTACCCCTTTCGCCGATATCAAGAAAAGGTTCATCTGTGAGCTGCGGTTATCACAGCGCGACTATTTTCATCGGGGCATCGGTTCCCGCGCTGGCGCGAATCAGATTTCTTGATCGCCACTGTGCCGACATCCCGGCTATTTCCTTTAGTGCTTTGAAAGAAGACGCTTTAGGATCGCCGCGCGGCGTGATACATGTTTAGCTCTGGTCCGAGATTGTAGGGGTGTACTGCGTGAATGAGTATCTCTTACTGAGAGAGTGTCACCGCGGAAGCAGGGGTTCAATAGCGATCGTCGATAACACATTTCTGAACGCGTCAAATGTACGGAAGTAGAGTGGATAGGCCCGCAAATTAATTCTGTGCATCGGTGAGTGAATGCGGCAGCATTGACAGTTGTGAGCGTGTCAAGAAACACCAAACTCGTCTTCAATTGTAAAACTAGCTGTGTACTACAATATCATTCTTTGAAAACTGATAATAGTAACGTCCACTTTCCTTCTGTGCACCAAACACTTTAGAGGCAGTTTCTGCTTTCAACTATATTCCAAAATAATTTTAAATGTGGAATCTTATTGAATGTGTATTAAGTTCATTTAAGTATTATTAGGTATTATTTGTGGTGTTTCCTTCTGTAATGACTAAGTAGCTAGGTAGACCGAGTGGAAGTGCCTGATAAAGTACAGTGAGCATATGCCTGAGCATTATACCTGTTTTATAGCAATTAATGTGCATGGTCCTGTTGTAAAACTTCCAGCTAGTCGAACGTCCTATACGAGACATCTATTCAACTTTAACAAGTCTATACAGACGAAACCCATACGGATTCTTCTGCAATAAAGCGTCACAGTTGAGATAACATTTTTGAAGTGGTGATGTACAAACACAAGGTGAAACAATGTAATATATCTTTCTTTTCCACATAAATTTTCGCAGAATTTCTTTCTCCGACCTTAGGTTTTCGCTATAAGCTCTTTCACAAGTGCGACGTCATGCTGCCACCTGCAAAGCTTCTTCAGGCGGTGGTGTGGCTACCTCAGAAAGAAGATGGCCTTGGGTGTGAGCCCCAGACCAAAATGTTGTCTCAGATATGAAGTTTCACCTTGAGGAATGGAACTCCACTGTAGCAGGCTGCTATGATTTGGCTATATGTCTCATTCTCACTCCTTTAAGTCTCTGCCAATTATTCTTATTGCTATTTTTGTTGGGCCAATTTGGGGTTGCTTTGACTTATGTGTCTTATTAAGCAGGGAGTTTTATTGCACTTTTAAACAAGCCACCATGCATCTACCTCTTTTATTTCAGATGATTGCGACGAGATGGAGTCACGACAAGACCATCAGGGGACTTGCAGTTGAGCATTGTTGCTGCTTTCAAAAAGAAAGCAGTGGACAAGAGTAGCAGTATGGGCGAGTTTGTATCCCATGACGATCTGAGTGTTAAGCACAGCTCAGAGTAAAAGGGAACAAAGGTAGGGGTAGAAGGGGACAAGGCGGCAATGTGAGCTCTGAGTTCCAACTGGTGTTCTTATCTTTGTTTCCTTATACTCTGAGTTGCTTTCAAAACTCGGGAAGTAGTGGCATTTCATGTGTCGCAATGATGAAATTAAGGTTTCTAAATATATTGTTAGCTAATGCTAATGACTTGTAATACACTCCGATTGCAGTCTAAAACTAGGAAGGGCATACTGCCTTTTCCTTGCCATATTTTTAATCCCTGATTTTTTTCTTACGAGTGTACCAAAGCCATCTTGATTGCTTTGTGTAGTTTTTTATTCTGGCTAAGTAGTTTGTAATGGCGAGACATTGCTGCTGCGTGTCATCTTAATAAGCCTTGAACATCCAGTGTGATTAATCCCAATCAGTGTCATTTTTGCTTATGTTAGTCTTGTTTATGTATTACTACCTGCGATCTGCAGAGAGAAAAAATAAACTTGATGACAAGTGGTAGAAGTTTAGGGTAACGGTACTTGGCTACTGACCGGAAAGATGCGGGTTCGATTTTGGTCAGGAATCCCAGGTGGTCAAAATTATCGGGAACCCTTCATTACGCCATGCTTCACAATCATGTTGGGCTTTTGGCACATAAAACCCTAGCAATCAATAGTAAACTTGATGCAGAATACTCATGTCTATACGCTTCACACTGTTTAAGCAAGGTTAAAAAAATCCATGTACTCACCGCTCCATGGGAGTCTGAATATGGCAAGCGCTTATGGCAAAGTGTAGCGTATGTGCATTTCATATCTGTGCAAAATATAACAAACATGAACTCTGCTTCTTGCAGGTCTATCGATTGGGTCGAATGGAAAACCAAGAACAAGCATTCAACTGCTAAGTGGAAAGCACCGAGAGCGACACCCACACATTCACAGTGTGCAATGGGCAGGGGATTTCAGGCAAGTGTATTCAAACATTGCTACTTATCGAGATAAACACGCAGTAGTTTTACACTTTGTATACCAGATATTGTTTTGCAGTGGTCTTTGTTGGCTCAAAAGAATATTTGAAGGTGACGCTTTGTGGTTTACAGATATTGATAAAAGCGCACGAAGTAGCACAGCTCATGGTAAGCTTTCTCAGCTTTTTTAAATTATAAATGTTTTAAAATATGTGCTGAGCCTACATTTTCAATTGTTTATCATGTATAAAAAGCAAATAATTGTAAAGGCCCTGTAATTTTCTGAACAACTTCATGTCACATGCTACTTAAAATCATTATAGTATTCTGTCTTCGACCTATTGCCACTGTGGTAACTGCTTGATATTCTAATGAAAGTGATGTTTGGAAGCTGACTGCCAGCAGGACAGTGCATGCCAAATAGGCCATCATAAAAACAACTGTATATAAAATGGTGCATTATTTAAAAGCAAAATCAGTGCATTACAGTTGTTTCAAGAGATTTTGAACAAAGTCGTGTTCAAGGCCGCACTTCAATTAGAGAGCAGCATATGTGTAGTGTGTTTGTGTGCGATACAGCCTTGTTTATCAAACTTTCTAAACATCTAAAATAGTTTGCTTTTAGTGCACATTGCTACTGTTAAAAAAAATTTGGCAGATCTCAGGTATCGTGGGAATCAGTGATATGCAAGCATGTATCACAAAGTTTGCTGTGTGGCACTTTTCAGAATGAACATAATGTTATGAGGTGGACAGCTGTAGTACTCAGTAAACATATGTAGAAGTTTCAGAAGCATTCACGTATCTAGAAAACATGCAAATGTGAGAACTGGTTGTTTATAGTTGCATAACGATGCCACCACTAGAGAGCACTACCAGCACCAGCTGTGGTAGACTGGAATGTTAATCTTGTATTAGTGATGTTCTTTACGCAAAGCCTAATGAAGCGTATGCGGATTTTTTTTTATGCTTTGAGGCAACAGGTATGAAGTGGATCGACGTTAAGTGCAGTAGTTGTGTGCACATCGAGGCCTTACCAGGAAAGTCCGCTACACTGGTGTCTGCCTGTGACTACAATGAGTCTGACATAACGTCAGCACTCACGTTAAAGCACAGACATCAGTATACGTACGTGACAAGATTTTCACGTTATTCATGTCGTGACCAGACAGTCGTATTCCCCAAAATCTGTTACCCTTCCATGCGCATTTTGGTTTACACCAAGTTGGAGGCGATTACGAGAGCACCCAGACGTAGGCGGCTAGATAGATAGATGATAGATAGATAGATACAAACGCTCAAAGTGCCTGCAAAGAAACGCTTCGCATTTGATACCAACATGCACACATGACTTCCTTAGCACAAATGTGAGATGATCACTAAGGCAAAAAAAAAACACTGCTCATAACAGGTTCCCCACTTCTTTTTTCGGTCCCCAAATGGTGCGCCCGCCATAGCCTGGCGAGTGCTTGTCTTACCGCTTTCACAAGTTCCAATGTTTAATATTTGCCTAAAATTAAACACTGCATGTTCACACAAAGTGCCAGTATTATTTGTAAAAAGAGCTAGGCAAACTTGTGTGCTGTTGTATTCAAATTCTTTGACAGCTAAGTAGCAATTATGGTTTGCTCAAAGCTCCAAATTGTTTCCTAGCACAAGTGTTCACTTTCCTTTACTTCTGTAAAGTGCATTCATCTAATGACCAAGAAAAGGGACTTCAGCTGCTTCGTGTGCTTCAAATTTTTCAATCAAGTGATGTCATTTCAAAATCAGATTTAGGTAGAATAAATGTGAGACAAACCTCACAGCTAAATGTCTTCATTGCTGCCATTAGCATAGGGTGAAAGTGAACATGAGCGTCTATGACTTTCACAGTTGAAACTGCATTGTGATTAGTTAATTGTCTGAGCAAGTGTTCTGTCACTGTGTGTTGTGTTAATGGTTACGGCAAGTTACATTATGTGGCTGCTGTCCAAAATATGCCTGTTTGTCCTGGCCACAGCGGTCATTTTGACAAAGGCGAAAAGTCACTGCCGTGGCCGTGATGTCCATGTACTGCGCAATGTTAAAGCAGCACATTAAAGGACCCAAGTAGTCGAAATTCGATGGAGCCCTCCGCTACGGTGTGCCTCGTTATTATGTAGTTTTGGTGTGCCTCGTTATTATGTAGTAAAACCCCACAAATTATTAGCAGCTGGTCTTTTATAGAAGCGTCATAAGCTAAGCACCTGTTAACGGTGCTTATGGTTCTAACACAGAAGCAATGAGACTAGGCATTTTGGTTCATAATGCATAAAAAAAATATTCAGTGTGGACCTTTATTACGTCTGCAGTCGAGCCATATCCCTGCAACTGGTGACGAAGAACTCCACATGATGACCATAGATGAATTCTTAATGCTTTACATGAGGTCATCAAAACATAGTAAAAATTTGCAGTGCTTATTCTCTACTTATGCTTTTACCATGGCATTTCATTTATTTTGTGAAATAAGTGGCATTTGGGCAGCAGAAAGGCTTGGGTAATGAATAATTTTGTTCAAAGCATGGCACTGATAAAAGAAAGAATGAACAGGCCTCAGTGTCGTCTTCTCTCTTCTGGCATCGCTGTTGATATCGGTATCATAAGCAGTGATGATGTGGCCTCAAATAGTTTTATGCTCAGACATGTGTACTTTGGTTCAAAGTTAAAATCGCTTCTGTTTAACAGCAATATTACCTACACCTTTTGGCTGTTTTCCTGTGAGGGGAATGGTCCACGAGCACCTAGCATGGACATGACATTGTTTAAATGTTTACAACCCCACTTCTAGTTGCAACTGTTGGCTGATCCACCTGTTAAACTTCACCAAAATCATTACCTATTAACTTCTAGAGAATACATGTGTAACACTGCTCAGCATGTGTAAACATATTTTTTTTCTCATCGCTAATTTGCTTTCTTCCAGGTCAGTCCATCTTTGAATGTACCTGTCGCCTGCATGCAGTTAAGGAGCTCATCATGCCAAACATCCCCTTGAAGCTGAGTGTTGAGCACCTGCTTGCTGTCTACTACTGCTTGGACATCAAGTATGCTGCATGTGCAGAGGCGACACTCGAATTTCTTCTGAGGTCAGTATCTCTTGCTTCTTATTGATTATGAGAAAATTACCTTTTTGAACAAGCGGCTCTATTCGAGAAAAGGCATCCTATGTAGGTGGAGGTGCATTAAGAGACTCCTCAGACATGGACAAAATAAAGATGTCAAGACACCACAAAAGCCGACTAACAACAGATGTTGTGCACAAATGTGGAAAGGAAAGAAGGCACAAAAACTTACTTGCACATGCGTATGCAACAGGCGAACCTATCAATCCGGGATGTGTGGGGTCTACGTGAAAGATAACAGTTGAGGCATTTTATTTCATCTTTATGAAAATTAATCGACAAGTGGTTCGCGCATGTGCTACAAGTATCATTGATATGCCATGCCTCAGTCATCAGGTGCGTTTCGTCATTGCTATGCAGGTACAAAATTGCGCATTCATCGGATTTTCGCGTGTACTTACACTCGACAATGTATAGAAAGTTTAGAAGGTGAGCCTCCGGTTAGCGATCTCTTCTGTTCCAATAATCCCTGGTTAATGCAACAACCCGTCTATCCTATATAGAAGCGGCCGCAGCTGAAAAGAATCTTATACACCACAGCTGTACGGCTGGTGTACTGGTTGGTGTGTTTTACGAAACAAATATCAGTCCACTTGTCTTTTACTTGCTCATTCTTTCTCTTCACAGATGCACAAACTTTACCTAGCTTATTGGCAGCCGTCAAGACGCCATCAATGCCGTATCTACTTCGTGCTTTCTTTAGCCTGTGAGATATGCAATGAATATATGGTATACCTACGACATGCTTCTTCCTATCGGTTTCTGCAGCTATGCTCGGAGTTAACATAACCGACTTTAAACGTTCAGCGACAGTGGCCACTGCAACAAGAGGATAACCTACATCTAAAAAGTGCGTAACGTGTTCATTAAAGCTATCACTCATTTGGTGCTGACTCGACTTCTTGAAGGCTGACTTAAGGCAAGACATGGCTATAGTCTTGCCTTAAGTCGGCCCTCACAATGCCGTGCAAGCACCAAATAAGTGGTAGCTTTAATGCACAGGTTACACGTCTTTTAGATGTGGGTTATCCTCTTGTTGCAGTGGCCACTGTTTCTAAATGTTTAAAGAAGTCTGTTATGTTAAGTCCGAGCATGGTTGCGAAAGCGATAGGAAGAAGCGTGTCGTAGGTATACCATACATTCATTGCTTATTCCACAGGCTAAAGAAAGTACGAAGTATATACGGCATTGATATTGTCTTTAAGGCTGCCACTAGGTAAGATTCCTTCCGCTGTGCTGAGAAAGAATGAGCCAGTAAATGACAAGAAGCGGACGATATTTGTTTAGTAAAAAACCAACATGTTCACGGATTACGGTACAGGTGTGGTGTATAAGGTTCCTTGCAGCTGCGGCTGCTTCTACGTAAGTTAGACGAGTTCTTCCATTAACCTGAAATTATTGGGACATAAGAGATCGTCAACTGGACGCTCACCTTCTAATCTTTATTTACATTGTCGAGGGTAAGTACAAGCCAAAATTCGATGAATGCGCAATTTTGTACCTGCGTAGGAATGATGAAACGCGTCTGATGATTCAGGCATGGCATATTGATAATAGTGGTAGCACATGCGTGAGCCAACCGTCTATTACCTTGCATAAAGATGAAATCAAATGCCTTAACACTCATCATTCACATGGACCCCCATGCGTGCCGGATTGATAAGTTCGCCTGCTGCATGGGCAGGTGCAAATAAGTTTTCGTGCCTTTCCTTTCCACCTTTGTGCGCATCTTCAGTTGTTAGTCGGTATTTGTGGTGTCTTGAAGGCTTTCTTGTGTCCGTGTTTGCACGCCCTGTCTTTTAGAATGAATACTTATCAACTATCTTAGATTGTAAGGCAGTCAAAACTCGGCTCACTTTAACTAGTAAAAATTTCACTTTGAGAACTCAATATGTGTTATCAAATGTACATTCTCCAAGTGATGATGGCTCATCTTTTTGTTTATTATTATCTTGTCCACTTGAAGTGGTATAGGCAAACATTACCCTTGCATGTGCTTAACATTGTTATATCTTGCATTGCAGTGTGCATTAGTAATATTATTTGGATAGATGATCATGTGTGGCTGCATAATCTGTATTTAGCATAATGTACAGTGGTGGTAATGTGTTAAATGCCGTGCAAAGCTTTACATTAGAGTTTTCAAATAGGGGCTCCAAAAGTTTGTGCTGGCTTTGTGTCACGCAGGGTGTTTGAGCTTTTGAACAAGGCAGTGTTTGGGTCCAGTGCTGGCAGTGTCACGATGCAAGTGCTAGGCATAGGCAAGCTATGATGACTAATGATTAAAACCTTGTATGGGAATTAGCCTCTGGTACGCAGATTCTTTCAAATTATGCGAAGCATTTCTCAGCGAACCAAAGGCATTTTGTCAGTTTCTATATACCTATCTATATATATCTAGCTGCTTACGCCTGGGCGCTCTCATGGTCACCTGCTTTAATTGGTATATACCAAATTTGACATTGAAGGGTATCAACAATGACGAACCTGACTGACAGGTCATGACATGAATAATGTGACTTGGATGTCACTTACTTCATGAAACCCTTTTGATGGTCACATGTGGCACATACCCACAAACTACGGCCCGTGTAATGCGGGGTGTGAGCCGCAGGTGGTTGATTCATTGTTTATGTCAGTCGAGAAACGATGAGAATAGACATTGCAAATAATAACACGATAGTGTTAAGGAGCCTGTGCGAAAGAAAATCCGGTACCAGCATCGGGGGCATTATCGGCGAACGAAAATTTTCGATGGATGCAAATAATCGCAGTTTGAGCCGAACTTGAATCGTGCTTTTTGCATGGCAGTCATTTAGTCTAATGCAGAGCCGCACATTTTCTTGAAACTGCTTTTGAAAAAGACCCTATGCAGGCATGATGTTATGACAACAATTGTGGTTGCAGTGTTTGGTATTAGCTTTCATAAAATCTTATAAACAATACAATAGTACTCGTATGAGTTGACAAGCTATAGTCGACCGTTGCTCAACCCCAAAGGAATACGATAACGATCACTGTTTGTGACATGCTCGTCATCACATCATAGAATGCATTTCTTTTCAACAAAACTGGCTTCTTTGATCTAACATGCAAGGCAACATACGTTGGACCATAAGCAGGGCTTCGTGTTTTCGGAGTTTATTTTCCTTGAAATTCGGAAAGTGTTTTTTCGAGTTTATTTTTTTGAAAAAAATTCAGCGTCCATCAGAGTTTGTTTCTCGTCAATTCCCAATTCTCTGAAATTCGGCGTTGAATTCTGCATTAAAAGTTGTGGCGTCTCCTTACTAATTTTATTTTCGATGAAACTATGTTGCTGATAATCCTGTTTTTAAATCCTTTCCTTTTTTGTCGCTTCCCGTTTAGTAACACTGTTAACAAGGCTGTTGATGTGCACTGCAGCAAACCCGCCAGTGTACTTTCGGGGGGGAGCAGAAGCTAGTCAAGCTGCTTCTCAGCTTTTACAACCAGCCTCCCTCATCTTGATGTAATAAAAAGGACCTATGTTTATTACTATTCTCAATACACCGAAATCTTAGATAAAATTAGATCTGAACACAAAAACATGTGAACACAGTAAATGTATTTTACGTGTCTAGAAGGTTTAAACGTGCAAATACATATATATACAAACACAAATAGTTTAATACAAAACACCTACGTTTGTATTACAACCTTAAAGCTTGTGGTAAATGCAAGCATACTTTACGAGGTTGCTGCCGCTGATGCAGGTGCTCTCCTTTCGATTGGTGATTGTCAGCTTTGAAAATGCCCTTTGAACATTGAAAATGCCGTTCTAAAATTGGAGCTTATCGGATAAATCCGAATTGTCAAAAATTTTACTGGCGAGTGTTTATCGGATTTATGCGGATTTATCTCGGGACACAGCGCCCTAACCATAAGCTGTCATTATGTGCCAGTGCACCCAACAAGCCTGTAAGCTCACAATCTGCACACCACTCAATTTACAGTAAGACACTGATCCAGCTTGCAACACTAGGCTCAAATAAAAATAAATAAATAATGAAATAAATAAATAGGGCAGTGTAGGCAGCTACTCGCCGGCTGCTTCGCATTAAATTGATTCTCATAGTGCAGGGATCTGCTGGATTTTTTATTCCAAGGTTGTTATGGTAATTAATTCATTGACAATCACCATCAGTATTGTGAAACGACATTACTTGCCGGCATCACCTGACGCAATCCGAGTTACCAAGTGCCTACGAGCACTCAAATTGGCTACCGAGTCTAAAAACATGGGCTATTTTCTGACTGACCTTTGTTGTATGCATGAGATGAGAGAAAGCGATAGCCTATGCCACCATTTATTTATTAAGAACTTTGTCAGTTCATAAATCGGGGGAGTTTGGTCTTGGACAAGAGCCGTTTTTTCAATGGGTAGCAGCACATTTGTTTGGTGAGCTTTTGTAGCAGCCTCTGGGGCTCTTGCTTAATTCGAGAAATACCTTGCCCTATGACCACCTTAATGCTTTTTAGGCCTCACACATGCGCAGTGGCCTTGACACTACTTCAGGACCCCTTTCAAAAACCCCTGACTATGTGTAATACACCTTGCGTTACATGTTAAGTGCAACCGTGATGGTTCTTAGCATTGCTGTTTTTCAGTGCATCTGTGACATGGCTGCCTCATGTTTATTCCAGGTACCTTGTTGGCACATCACAAGAGAACCACAGAAGGCAAAACCTAAGTGACACAGAAGAGCCCATTCAGCTTGCTTGGAGAGTGACATGAAAAAATAGGGCTCTGTGAGTCTATATTGTCTCGTTCGGCTGACTTGATGTAATGGCTTATAAGGAACAGTTAGCTCAATTTGTTCTTCCGCAAGATATGTGCAATCCACAAATGTTCAATGTATTTATATTCAAATACAATACAACTTTCAACTGACTTTTTCTGTGTTTTCTTTTTCTGTAAAACACTGTATTCTGAATATTCATGCAACCTTATTCAAATATTAATTTAACTTAGTGCACAACATTTGAAGGTGTTTGAAGGAAAACGAGAAAGCTCACCATATGAGAACCAGACAGTTTTAATAGTTATATTTGATTATTCTAACCAATTTTTTTTTCTTTTTTATGGGCTATCGACTATACAAGTTCCGCTTTAGTTAGACAACCAAACACAAAACTACAACACTAGTTCGCACAACAGTATGGATGCCTTCTTATACAATTGAATGCTGCATGAGACAGAATGAAAAGAGACGCATAAATGAGTGTTTCAGTCGCTGGTGTATGTGGTGCTCTTCCCTCCCGTCTATTTACATTGGATCGCTTTCTGGTACTTTGATTATTCGTTGAAGCTGCTGTTATCAGACAGCAACGTTACGAATTAAATACTTTCGTCGCAAGCACCATGGTTCTCATGTTGGGTCCTGCATGTGCCAAGTACGGTAGGGAATATGCATTCCACGTTAAGTTATGTAACAATATACCCATCGTACGGTATCGATAAGATCAGTACATAACAGCGGGTTCAAACGTTTTTGCTTGTGATACGGTATTAGCAATTTTATGAGGCGCTACAGCTTCAACAGCAGATACTTGTGGTACGGCATTGCTAATGTTGATAAATAAGTACGGCTTCAGATCTATTCACTCGCGTTACAGGATTGGTAACGTGGAGAAACACTACGGTTCCAAAAGTAGTTCCTTGAGCTACGGCATCGGTAATGTTTGTAAGTAACTACGGCATCATTAGTGTCCTATGCCGTAACGGGAAACAGTCTGGCATCAAGAGTTAACGCCTTGTTTTACCGTATGGTTACGGCGATTTTTTTAACAGTGTAGGTGACGCAGCGATGCAGTTTTTCGTCGCTCAGCCACGCGTTGCAGATCCCACAAACTTTTGCGGCCGACAGTACATGTTTCAGAGTGGATGGCAAGGTGCCTGTTCTCTTCCTTTTTGTATATTATTGTGATGTTCTCGGAGCCAGTCATTGATAGCCTACATCTCCCGGTTTTCCCAATATACTTTTTGTCGCAGGTTAATGGTAAATCGTATGCGACACCTTGCATACAATTAACCAAGAACTTTGGCTGGCTACTCTTGCAAGCATTGACTCTTTTTTCCGAACCGGGTATCGCGCTGCAAAATGCAGACTTCTTCAGGGCATAGAACACCACATGAACTTCCGCTTGTCCAGCTATCGGGTTAATGTTATGCGAAACCGCATGAATGTATGGGAACACTGCTAAATTCCTCTTGTGCACTTTTTGTTAGATTTGAGGCTGTGAGCCCCATAACCCTTGCTTTCTACAGCCTGAAATACCTCGCGCGACAGAGGAAAGCAAGCACATGGGTTAAGAATAATTTGAAAGGCGAATAGACTCCTCATGAGGACTTGCTTGAATTGCGTGAGCACACGATTTAGTGAGCGCATTCATGAAACAAAGTCGCGCAATGCCCCTTTGAGAAGTTTCGAATCCGCTGAAGAAAAGGGTAATAGCGATTTTAATCCCTACGACTCATATGACCAACAGATATGCAAAGCAGGAAGCTTCAGCCTCAGATCCATAAAAGGAATCGAATTGCAATCTGGCAATTCAAACGATTCATGTTAACGCAATGAGCAGTTCTTTCATAAAACACCACATGACAGTCACAATATTCCTATTGAAACAGAACTGTGACACCAAATTTCTCAGAATCGGCATCCAGATATTAGTGACGCTGGAGAATCGGTATCGATATGCTGTTCAAATACTAACGCCAAACCCCTTCAGAAATGACCCATGTATGAGATGTAGGAAAGCGGCCTTTCAAGTGGCGACGTTTTGCACTAACTCAACCAATTTTTCACAAGCCAGCCCGATGCATTGCACTTTACTGAATAAATCTGGGCTGTTTAGAAAATATAGCCCTGTGTCAATACCCGGACACACTGTAGGACTCAAGGCGCAGTATAACTTGTTCAGGCAACGAAAAGGTGTTGCCTGCAAGTGAGGTCTCCGCTGTCTCAGCTATGATGACGAAATGTGATGACACGGAATTTGTTGGTGCTGGTTTGGACATTCTGATTCCTGTTATAAACATTGTACTTCGTGCCTCTATGCTATGCTGAGGAATGGTAGAATATAATCACTTTATCGGGAAGCTATTAGTTCACAATTGTACAAGTAAAGAAAGCTTCTGAAGAAAGGTTAAGGACGCAACCCACGCAGACGAAAAAAAGAAGGGGACAGGATGGAGCGTCTCCTTTTTTCGTATACGTGGGTTGCGTCCTTAACCTTTCTTCAGAATGAACCAACTAGCCCAACAACATGTTCTAGAAAGAAAGCTTCGCCTTGAGAGGGGTCATGAACACAGTGAGCATATTCCGCAGACTCCAAAGCGGGATGCGAGGGTGAGGGAGGCGGGATGGCGTTGCGGAATGACGGAAGGAAAAAGAAGATGCCATATAGCTGATGTCATTTTAACTGCGGAGCTGTTTTAGGCTTGGAGTAATCCCGCGTAGCGTAGCCAAACACACGGGCGCACGTTTGCGACGCAGGAATTGGGCAAAGCCCCACTACCGAATGCAGCACGCACAAGGAAAGCGGAGACAATGTAGGGAGAGGGCGGAGTGAAGTAGAGTGATGGAGAGCGGTGGGTAGGGAGGTTGTATCGTGAGATGGGAGAGAGTAAAGCCTAGTAAAATGAGGGTTGCGGAAGCAATCACTTGAAAAGGAGGAGGGACGCTCGGCGAAATAGTAGAAAGGCGGAATTCGAACCCAGGTACCCAAGGTCCGAAGGCGAGCGTCATAAACACTCGGCTATCCGGGCCTTGTGGATGAGTAAGCATTTATGGGATCCATATGATTGCGTTGCTATTTCCGAGCGAAGAAAAATACCGCAGAAGAACTGACATTTGGGTGAGTTGGATGCTGTTAAACATGTTCAGTGGATTCAGCGTGATAAAACGAGGACAGAGGTAAAGAAGGGACACGAACACCAGCGCTGGTCTCACAACTAACTTTATTAGCACAGAAACACATATTTTAAACCACAACTTATAACCACATGAACACACGCCGATGACGTCAGCAGAGGATAAAAATCACCAGATTAAGGGTGGACTAAACAAAACATCTGTATAACGGTACAAAACTATTAAAGAAAGAAATTTCTCTGCCATGCAGGGCAATAGATGGCACGCTTACACAAGTAGAGCATTTTTTGTGGATGTAACAAGTGTCGATAATTATTTCTGGCCTGATCCGGGCTAAAAAATGTTGCAGGAAGATTCAACCTTAAATCATCCTTGTCAGCCCCAAATAAAGTTTTAAAAATTTGTGGAATAATTGATTGGAAGTTGTTTGAAGAAAGTCACAGTTTCGCCGCAAGAGTGAGGCAATGAATGCGATAATAATAAATTGGCATTTTACGCGAACAACGGCAGGCAGATCGAAACTTGGAGCGCACTGCTCAAGCGCAAAGGACGCACGAAACAACGCACAGGTATACACAGGACGAGCGCGAACTAACAAGGGTCACAGTTGTTACTTCACTGTGTTTGAGCAGCACGCTTCTTTCGGAAACGGTGCCTCTGCAGCGAGCGAAGTGGCCTTTGTGCGCTCTGTAACCTAAACGCAATCTCCGCGACGGTGACGCCGACGACAAAAAATCACGCCATATCCACGAAGTGAGTGGTGATGAGTGGGCGAAGCTCCGGAGGTAATCTGGTAAACCGTCAATCCCCGTAAATTTTGCCCACTCGATCATCATACAAAGACCTGACACACAAACGCGGGGGTGTGGTCTGACTATACAAAGAGTAAATACACAATGTTTCATTATTTACATATGGGGTAGATGATGATTTTGTTCAACAGCTCTACGGACCACAAGGAGGGGTTCCCCTGATTTTGTTGCGTTGCCGTTTTGCTTTCGAGGGCGAGAGCGCGTTCACGATCGTTTTCATCCATGACAGAAAGAGAATGTGTGGTCTGGAACGCGCTTATACTTCATGGTCATCAGCGTCATCGTCATTGTTATCACGTGTAGGGGGGTGTAGAAGACGAGTGACGATATCATCATCATTAAGATAAGAGCAGTGTTGGAATAAAAGAAGAGGTGGACGGAGGGCTTCACCATGGGGACGGCGGCTCGTCCTTTTCTCAACATTTTGGGGCCGAAACCCGGGAGAAAGGGCCTTCAGAGGTGAGAACGAGCGGATTTTACGAACTCTTGACCGCATCTGTAACCTGAAAGACTTTTGGAACGCCGTCGTTGGGTGAAGCTCATGTGCGAAACCTAACCCTACCCGTGACCAAGATCGTGAATCATGACATTCCACTATACTGGAACGCGCTTATTCTTCATGGTCATCAGGCGTCATCGTCGTCATTATCACGTGTAGTGGGTACATCCCACTATACGTGGCTACGTACTACTACTACTACTACTACTACTACTACTACTACTACTACATACTACAGAGGAGGGACAGACTCACTCCCTAAGGAGCTTCGCCCCTAAAAGCAGCCGAGAGTGCCCATATAATTTCTATCGCAATAAAAAGAACAGAAGTAAAAAAAATGCCCCCCACCTTCCCGAAGGGAATCGTGAGGAAATGCGAATGCATTTGGCGCGCGCTTCACTCCATTTATATATGGTGGTTGTGGTTCGAAGAAGGAAAAGGCGCCTAATTTCTGCAGCCCGGTCGGCAGCACGGCGCAGCGCCTGTTTTTTTTTTTTATCGCGGTAGCTCCGCTGAGCTCCCGCGATGCGAGCGCCCTCACGCTCCAGAGCGCGCTCCTCCTCTCCACTTTGCTAGGGGCGAGGATAAGCGCGCGCGCCCGCAGCTTTTGCTATGGGAGAGATAGTGAGAGCGGAGAGATAACACCTGCCGGCGCGCGGACACCTCCTCAACCTATCCTCCTCCCCGCGGACAACGCCGGACAACGCCGGATAACGCCGCCTGACATAGCCCGACTAAGAAATGCATTCGCATTTAAAAAGTTGCACGGTAAGACATGTGTCCTCGATAGTTCCATGCAGAGTGGGCGTTGTCTACCAGGTGTCTTTTTCGTGTGGCCACGTTTACATAGGCCAAACGGGCCGCTGTTTGAATATTAGAATACTGGAACATAAGCGCTCACTTGCAGGCAATCCCTAATCACGTCAGGCAAGACGTTGTAATGAACATGGGTGTACACCAATATCTGCAGACTGTGCATTTTTGCGCATGCGCATCATTCCACCAGAGAAGTTATGCTTGTAGTTATACTCGCGTAGTGCAGTGTTTATGCTCCTTCAGGTTTGTCCAATATACTTCATTCCTTCATACAACTAACTGCAGGCAGATTACTCACCACGGAAACATGGCTACTCATTGCAACAGGTGTCAAAGTCATCCAAAATTTGATAGCACAACGATTGTTTCACGACGTCATAACTCAAATGAAAAGGGAGATAATCGAAGCCTTCGCAATGCACCACGCCGGCGTTGACACTTGTGTTAGCGCTCCTTCACTAACAGAAGCGGAAGTGTCATTCCTTCAAGGCAAGGAAGCTAACATACCTCGAGATACGTGGGTGCCGGATTGAGCATAGCCCCTCTCTTGGTGCAGTTCTTGCGCATGTGTGTGTTGTTTCTTCGTTCTTCTCCCCCTTTCTTTGTGTCTATATATTTTGTCATGATTCTGTGAAACAGTTGTTAGTTCGCGCTTGTGTTGTCTCGTATCGTTTTCTTCGCTCATTTTGTTTACTTATAGCGCGCAAGTTTACACTTTGTACAACTAACTAGCCCCCACCCTGGCTCTTCTAGTGTGAAGAATATTTTCCAATTGATATATATATGGCACCTTGAAGTGCGCGTCCCTCTTGTGCCTTGTCTTTGCTCGTTTTCCGTACACATCCGTCGGCAAAGCACCCAATTCACATTGCTCAGCCATTCGCTGCGGCGGACACGCGAAAACCATTGACGTAATTAGCCAATGGTCTTCCGTAATCGCAGGTCTGTCCAACTGTCGCCGGAGCAGAATGGAAATTTGAGCAGAACGACAATTACCACTACGAGGCTCTTTTCAATGAGAAGCTGAAACGAACGTTTACATTTGACTCCGCAGATTCGTTGAAAGGGAAGGTAAGTGGCACTCTATGTCATCGCACTCGCTCTTCCGATGACTAAAGTCATGGTAGGCATGGAGCGTTTTGAACTACCTAGAGGTAGAACCATTACAAGTAAATCCACTAACCTGCAGTGCTTCCCCAGAAAATCCCCCTTCATTTGTACTCTGCGAGCAGATAAAGCTCATATGACATGAGTTTACATGTCACGTTTTTATACGCCACAGTGAGCTAGTCTGTTAATTCTGGAATAATTGTCAAGGTTCGCTTAATTAGGTGATAGTTTACAATTGCTCTAAAAAGCACCACAGAACATGGAAGTGAGTATTGGGAACACCCAAATTCGCAAATGTGATGTGTGTAAACTTTAGCGGAGTGGCGCTTTCCTCTATCATTTTGTCGCACAGCTTACCAGCTAAATAAATGTGATCTCGCTGGACGTTGTCATGGACGAATATCATTAGTAATCGTATCACGTAATATCCAACAATGAATTGAAAAGCTTGAAAATGATTCCATGTTATAGCATACCAATTTTACGTTCGCTGACCTTGCAGGCTTTAAAGGGAAGCTGAATGCAAATTATAACTTATGTCAAAGTGAAAGTCGAAGCTTTAAAAAAATCAAAACGTGAATATTATGCACAGCAGTGCTGTAGCTACTGATAAATTAAGGTAACTTGGGCCACCATTTGGGACATTCGGGAATCACCCCGACATTGTAGACCGTCCTCAGTACAGCTAGTAACTCAATCAACGCATGATGAAAATCATCATTGCGTTGCATTACAAGATAGTATAAAAAGCAGCTTGTGCATGCCTGTCTGATTCACGAAAGAACCACGCCAGAAACTATGCGTTACACATCGCCCTTCTTTCCGTAATTCATATTAGTACTAAAGTTATTGCTGATAATAATGTTTCAGAGGGATAATTGGCGATAATGATATGACACTGCGCATCCTACCCGGCCCTTGTATGCTATAGGCGAGACAGCACAGCAAAAAAAAAAAAAAAAGTCGGAGCACTCTTTTTACAGCTGTCACAAGCATTATCCTATTCAATGTTTCTTGTTGATTACGTAAGTATTGCTACGTCGCATAGCATCAGTCTAACGTGAATCACTCGAGGAACTTAAACCCGCCACGGCGGTTTTGTCGACTGCTAAACCGAAGGTTCCGGGATCGAATCCCGCCTGCAGCGGCCGCATTTTCGATGGAGGCAAATGCTAGAGGCCCCTGTGCTTCTATTTAGGTGCACCTTTAATCAACCCCATATGGTCGAGCTTTCTGGAGCCCTCCATATTCGGTGTTTCTCGTAATCATACTGTGGCTTAAGAACTAAAAGCCCCAACCATTGTTATTAAAAAACTGGAATCGACGCTCCGACGTACGTTAGTGATGATAAATGGTGCTTTATGGCGCAAGGGCCACTGATGGCCAAAGAGCGCCAGTACATGATATGGCATGTGGAACGATGCTGGTGTTAAGTACGTCAGAACGGCGGTGTTTTACCTCAAATGGGAAACTTAAGCAATTTAAAGGGACACTAAAAAAAACAATTTTTCTCAGCTTAGTCGACTACTCTTTCACGATTTCAAAATCCCCACGCTTACCGCGAGAAGACGCTTGGTAAGCGAGAAAATGCGCACAAAAGAAAATGCGGGTGGCGACGCCACCTTGACATTTCGGCATCGAACGCCGTGACGTCATAGATTTTGACTGATTCATTAAAATACTGCGCTGCAATTACTGGGACATAAGTTAGAGAGTGCGCACGTTACGAAGTGCACACGACAAGCGCATGTCGTGTTCACTTCGTAACGTGTGTCCTCTCTAGCTTGTTATGTCCCAGTAATTGTAGCGCAGTATTTTAATCATGCAAGACCAACTAGCCCGAATTCCTCAATTTTCTGACAGAGATTAGGACGTCGTATACTTGGCTCTAGGTGGACCTTAATCAATAAAAAACATGGTTGAATGGTCAATGGAATCGGTAGAACACGAAAGTGAAACGTGTCTTCACAGAGGTAGTTGAGTGTTTATTGTGCATTGCTTCGCCACTGCTTCGCGAAGAACGGCAAGCAGCTCGAAACTTGCTGCGTGCTCCTCAAGCAGAAAGGACGCGCGAAATGAGCATACAAAGGACGAGTGCGGACTAACTGTCCCAGCTCGACACCTAAAGCGCGCTGCTCTAACACAAAGAAAGACGCATGGAAACGAATGCACAAGTATACACAGAACGAGTGTGAACTGTTGCAATTGTTGCTTCGTGTGTGAGTAGCGCGCTCCTTTCGTAAACACGGCCGCTGCGGCGAGCGAAGCGACCTTCGTGCAATCTTCAACCACTGTAACTTCAAAGCAAACTTGCGGTGGAAGCACAAGACGTACATACAAAGGGCCCCAATACTCCGATCACGAGATAAGCGCGCGCGTACGAGCGACCCCACCCCGCAGAGGCGCGCGCTCATCGCAGCGAGAGGAGTGACGACCTTTAGAGCGCGCACTCCGTGCCACCTTCAAGCCATCTCGCTAGTGATGACGAAACCGGGCTGAAGTCGACGAGCTCTGAGAACCGCCAACGGTATAGAGTGTATATAAATAGCTTGCCGTTAGCAAGTTGAGGTACGTACGTTCCTGTGGCCGAGCGGTTTCGCGCCGCGCGCTGCGGAGCGAGAGGTCGTAGGTTCGATGCCCAGTGACGGAACTTTTTCTTCTCGTTTTTATTTCATCTCGATGTGTTAGTTTATATTTTACAACGTCATATCCGTGACGGAAATACGTCAGAGGAGCTGTGGTGGACCCCTGGCATAAAACACTTTCGTGTTAAAATGAAGTGTATTGTTCTCTGAGCGGGCCCATAGAATGAACTCAAGTTTCAGGAAATTTGGTCGAGCCAATGTCGGTAAAAAACGAGAAATATACTTTGAAATCCATGACGTAACTCTCAGAGATTATGGCGCGAAATTTGAAAATGGAACTTTGACGCTGATTTTTTCTTCAAGAAATATACCTGCGCTGGTGAAATTACCTGACGTTAGAGTTCTCACAACACAATTTATCAATCTAGACTGATTCGTTTAGTCATATCAATTTGCCTTTTAAGTCGTCACCTATTTAAGTACCGGGACATTGTCAGTATGTTCCTGCAATTTCGAAAGCTCCATTACAGCTCACTTTTGACCACTGACCTAACCCTACGTGCTTCCCTGCAGCTGTGCGAGGTCAAACGCTTTTTGACGAGCGTTTCCTTTGGCGTGGCCGCCTATGACGTTGATTTTGACTCATCTCGACAAGGTTGCACTCAGATAGACATCAAGCCCGGCGCCTTCAACCGTCTCTCCGGAGTACGACGACTGAGTGACTTCTTATTCAAAGATTACAAAGGATACGTTGGTTGCCTGGACCTGAACATCACCACGAGTCGAGCAGCATAGTGTCTAATTAAAAGAACACTACCAAATATCGTTTCTTACGAGCTGAACTGTTTAGGCAGGTCGTTGAACCGTAAGGCATTCGCAAAAACTTGACCTTGTTTTGCATAGCCCTAATAACCTGTCTAACAATCGATACCATGTGGTAGCCATTTGATAGCCAATCAATAGCTAATAGATCAATGACGTACAGATTAAAAAAATGCTTGCCTGAGCCCTTAGAATATATAGCGCTTAATGAACACAGACATAAGGCGAGAACAAGGAAGAGTGCTGTCCTTGTTCCCGCCACATGTGTTTGCGCTCATTAAGCGCTAAGTATTCTAATGTATATGTATACTAATGGATCCGTACCAACGAGCTTGTCTCAACAATCTCTTAAGTCAGCTTCCTGGGGCTTAGCCCCGCCCGAAATACATGGTCAATGCCTGGTAATGCGAATCAATACCAATCGATAGCCAATCATTAGCTAATCGGTAATCAATGAGAAGCCAATAAATTTTACCAAATGACTGTCAGAGCTCAGCCAAGTTCAAAATTATTATGCAACAGCTTGTAATGGCCAATCGACAGCCAATAGATCATAATCACCTCACAAACATGAGCAACGTCAAGCATTAACTCGCACTCGATGAACATGTGGCTCTAATATGTAACAGACTGGTTTAGGGCTAATCAGTTAAATTTAAATGTAATCAAAATTAAGTTCATTATATCGCATGCAACTGAGAAACCACTTGCTTCATCCCCTCCACTTCTATTTAAGACGCAGGTACTGGAACGAGTCTCTCATTATAACTTTCTTGGAGTTCAATTCCACGAAAATTTACGATGGACACCCCGCGTGGAATTTCTTGTAAGCAACATAGCCAAATCAGTAGGTATGTTTAAAAAATACCGGACGTTGTTACCGAAGTCACTAAAACGCCAATTATACTTTTCTTTAATTCCTTCCCGTTTGCACTATTGTGTTCTTATTTGGGTAGTTACGTCGCAGTGTAAACTGAATAACCTGTACCTCATACAAAAAAGTGCACTTCGTTTCATTCGTAACTTATCATACCACGGACACGTATCTTCCTGTTATCAGAGCATATTGTTTGTATTCGGGAAATATTCTTTGTATTCGCCAGCGTCTCTCTGAACTTGTATTTATGGAATACAGAAATGACCCTCAGCAATTACCTTGCTACCTACAATAACAACATTCCAAACTACAACTCACGACATTCTACTTTTTTGAAACCAAGAACTACAACTACCTATGGTCAGCAAATTTTAAAATACCAAATTCCTCATCTACTAAACATTCATCCCCAAGTACTAAGCTTGATACTGCATTCTTCTTCCATATTGTCTTTCAGAAAGAAGTCGAAGATGGACTTCTTTGAGCACGTTTAGTTATTTCATTTAATGCGTAACTTGAAGCCTTCAATGTACTTAGTTATTCCATTTCTCATATATGTATGCATAAAGTGTTATATATGTACCCGTTCATGTGGTTATACATGTACGAAAATCGGTATTTTTGCTCCCATATGGAAAGCCGGTGTCTACACTACTATTTCTCTCTTTTTGCGCTTTGCAATGATGCGTGTATGTTATGCAACACATTTTCGAAGCCTTGTTGTATTCTTTAGTTTCTAGAAGCTTTCTCCTAGTTCTCCGTAATGTCATTCTGCTCTTGTATTTCTCTCTCTCTCTCTTTTTTTTCTTCAATGCTGTTGCGTTGTGGGACGAATGTACAGTGTGGTGCTAGAGGCCCAGTCAAGTGACTCATAACGTCGCCTTTCGTCTCCTACACGACGACAATCATCTATTATCAAATAAATAAATAAATAAATAAATAAATAAATAAATAAATAAATAAATAAATAAAGGGCAGGTCCAGTGAGGGGCAGATCAGCTCCGCTGGTTAGGCATCGCAGCCCTTAGCCCCAGCTTCCTCTTTTGCTAAAAAAAGGGAAATGTTCAGTCGATGGCGACATTTCGATATAGGGTCAGATATCTGGTGGCTGTTACTGCGACAGAGAAAAGAAAGTGTGGAGGTTAGCAAGAAAGCTTTGCAGAAGCAGAGCATTGAAGAACGAATGATGGAGCTAAATTTATCGCCTACCGTTAGGAGACATGGAGCAAATGGCGTTATAGGCGAATTTCGGTTAAGGAGAATGATGGGAGTTGGGCAGGCCATGGCGGTTAGAGCAGCACTGCCAACACGTGAATACAAAATTTCCCTCCCACATCACCGAAAATTTCTTTTTCTCCCAAATTTACCTCACATAAAATGATGAAAATTACTCCTGAATCCTTGTGTTACCGGCACTTATGTTGTTTAAGCATTATTTGTTCCGACAAGTATTTGCTTAACATAATTTTAACGGCGAATTATCTGAACAAAAGCGAACTAATGGATAATAGATAGTAGTACTGCAAACATGCAAACAACGTCCGGAACAAGAGGGATGGTTTTCTGGCTCTTCATTCCGATCAGTGTGGTTGTCCTCCGTATTTGATAACGCTTCAGTTTTCAGTTTTGATAACGCTTCAGTGATAACGCTTCAGGCACAAAGACGAACGCACCCGCATCATTCTAGAAGCGGCTAAGATGAAGCGAAAGGAATGCGCCTGCTTGAGCAAGCCGTCCATAACTCTTTGTGATAAAGAGTTTGCCTTTTTGCAAAGTGCGGGTTCTCGCATGCGGTGACACCAACCGGGTTATTTTCGGGTTGTTTCTTTTTTCTTTTTTTTGGATGGGGGGGGGGGGGGTGTTTTGTTCTAATAACACTCGTTGTTGGGCTAGTTGGTGCATTGCATCAAGGAAATATATCGAGCCAAAAAATGAACGTACACAGGAAACGGAGAAGAAGACAGGAAAGCGGCTAGACTACGAACTGTTTAATCACAAAAAACGAGGCTCAAATATATACACTCACGCGGTCACATGGTCTTGTCACAATCGCCTTACTAAAAATGCAAAACATAACAAATAGACGCGCAATCACTTTGTGTCATCTTCATAGAAGATGACACAAATAGAAGATAAGAAAATATGTTTGTCCAAAAGAAAGGAATATGTATAGGATCCTGTGTTGGCCCAGTGTTGTGCAATATTTTCTTATCTTCTATTGACCGGGATTTAGAATCCACCTTTGACAAAGGCCCTGTCCTGCGAATTTTTAGATACGTTGATTTTTCAGTGATTTTAGCAACCGATTTTAAAGTTGTACACGACAACACTGTGGAAAGCGTTTTGTGCTGCTTTCGAAAGATAGGGAAATGTCTGAATTTTACGCATGAGCTACCGGCGAACAATTGTCTTCAATTTTTAGACTTAAATATCAAGTGTTTTGAAAGACAAGTGTGTTGGATGTACTTACCCAGAGCAAAGACAGTGTTGTTACCGTATGGGTCGGCACACTCTAAAACTATCAAGAGGGCCATCGGTTCTCTGTGTCTTGAATCTGCACTGACCAAGTCCTGTGAACACATGGCTGAGACGAGCTTTAGGGTCCAGATCGACAGATTGAAAAACGCCGGTTTTCCCAGATCTGTTGTGTCTGCTGAAGCTGAAGCTCTGCTACAAAAAATGAAAGGAAAGAAGAAAAACACACAGGCACGGTCTGAGCAAGGGAGACCGCAAGTGGTTCCCTACACACACCGTGTTGCGCTTGGCCTGAAAAAGGTTGCCGGCAGATATGGCGTGCCCGTAGTATTCTCCGCACCAAGAAAACTGAGCGGTTTATGCGCACGCATCGGGCGAAAGGAGAAGCCTCAGTGTGAGGTGAAGCATGGCCAGACCTTCGTGAAATGTGTTGTTGGCGTCGTGTATGAAATACCACCGACTTGCGGGGTGATAAACATAGGCCAAACGGGTCGTTGTGTTAGCATTAGGGCCTGGGGGGCATTTTAAATCGTTAGCAAATGGAACAGGCTCCAATTGGGCCCTTCATTGTAAACAGTGCAAATGTAAGCCCGTGCTAAACGAAATCAGGATTTTGGGCAGAAGTCATGAAATATTGGCACGGGAAATACTTGAAGCATTTCACATCGCAAAGAATGGCGAAGCATGTTGCAGTGACAGCTCTGTAGCGCTGCGCAGGAAGGAACAAGATTTCCTGCAATCTCTTTTATGATTTTGAGGAGGGAATAATAATGCGAAGATGACACAAAGTGATTGCGCGTCTATTTGTTGTGTTTTGCATTTTTAGTAAGGCGATTGTGACATGACCATGTGACCGCGTGAGTGTATATATTTGAGCCTCGTTTTTCGTGATTAAACAGTTGGTAGTCTAGCCGCTTTCCTGTCTTCTTCTACGTTTCCTGTGTACGTTCATTTTTTGGCCGGATATATTTCCTTGATGGGTGTTTTGTTGTTGTTCTTTTGTTTTTGTTTTTGTGAAGTTGCTATGTTGGTACACGCGCTGTTCATTTTGTTGACGCTTGATTGACACGTGTCTGCTTTTACTCTTTCTGTTACTCACTGCAACCACTGCCTGCATACCTTTCGTTTCACAATAAAGCTCAGTTGAAAGTTCGCGCTTGTCCGCGTCCCTTCATTTCTCTTGTGTTGCTTCCGCGTTATTACTATTCTGAGCAGCACTGAATTATTCTTCCTACTGGGTGCCAGCTTGCGCCACTTTGTTCGGAAGTTCGAGCATTTACACTCTCACCTGCATACTGTTCCCCATCTTTCGTATTTGCACTCAGAGAGAGTCTGCACAGTCAAGCCACCCACTTAAGATTTTCATGCGTCAGAGAATCCTTGCTGACTGGTCTGAGCCATGACGGCGCTAAACTTGTTTAAAAGCCGATCAGAGAGTCGCCAATGAAAGCGGCCGTCTCCAAGTGACGTGTTAAGGGCTATGTGATAGGCAGAAAGTTGCTTAAAAGAACACAATTATTTCTTCGCCCCTTTCCCGGTTAGCGTACGGTAACATTCACGCAAGCGCACTTTTCAGCCGATGAAGAGGTATTACCGTACTTTCAGTGCGGTAAATCAGCAGCGCCAGCTAAAACATCTGATATCTAGACGAAGGGTAAGC
This sequence comes from Rhipicephalus appendiculatus, assembly GCA_030522465.1. Classification (NCBI taxonomy): domain Eukaryota; kingdom Metazoa; phylum Arthropoda; class Arachnida; order Ixodida; family Ixodidae; genus Rhipicephalus; species Rhipicephalus appendiculatus. The sequence goes on along the minus strand of JALIZH010032982.1, from coordinate 1,801,708 downwards.
ACCAATCGTTAGTGTTAAGTAATTTATTTAAATATACGGGTAATCGTGCGCATTTAACAGCACCACCCAACGAGCCATCACTCGCCTGCCCACACAGTGGGATGATGGGATTGTCTGTAAATTTTCAAAAAATGAAGAGTCGCGCTTGATATATGACAGTATTAGAAAGAAATTAAAAACAAAATATTAAAAAGACATGCCAATTCCTGGAAGCAGAAGAGTTTGCCATGAAAATGTTAAAGTTTAATTTGAAAAGTATTGAGCAGGAACATGCAACATTTCTCGCGAAATGGCGAAATTTCCGTTTTTCCCCACACAGGCCTGAAAGTTCTGGGAAACAGCCCTGAAGTTGGCAGCCCTGGGTCACAGCAACGAAAAATTTGGAAGACGCTTGAGCTCGGCCTTCAACAGTAGAACGGGATGGCCTAGTTTGGCCCTGCTCGTAAAGCCTGCTTAGTTGGTAGTCTCGCTTCGCTAACCATCCTATCCTAGAATATCTACTGCAAGCTAACAGTTAGAATGTTCCCACTACGTAATGATTCATCCTTCTGTGAATGGGCGAAGTACCCACTATAGTTCCCCAAGGCAAGACATACAATGGCGCAGCTGCACACTTTCTTGATTCAGTTCGTTATCATGGTTATTAATTATGCCTGTGCGCTTTATATTTGGTGGGCCTTTAAACCAACCACTCCTTGCACAATTCACGTTTTGACACCTGGTGCGATTCTGCGCTTCTGACACGCAATAATACATGCATTGTGGAGACTCCTCCCGTTACATGACATTCTTATTGGCTTTTTTTTTTCGAACCACTTTCAAGCAGCGGGGTGGCCCCGACAATAAAAAAAATTCGGCTTGGCTCCATGGTCGAATCTCTGCTTGCCACGCAGAAGGCCTGTTTTCGGTTCTTACCCGGACCGAACATCATTGTGACATCACGCCGTCAGAGATTATGGCGTCGCACGACGTAACGTCACATGTCACGTAACGGCCCACATTTGACTGCGCTCGGTCGAAGGTGGGCCGATCACGGAGGCAGTGAAAAACCACGCTAGGTGCACGAAGCCTCCGGATTGTGGCGGGGCAGGATCAGATCAATACATCGACTGAAAAGAAAAAGAAATAGGCATTTTCGCACTGTAGGGGTGCCAAGTCTGAAGGAAGTGCTGAGCTGGGCTGCCTTCTTCGTCTCTCTTCGCTTTTCTCTTTCTTTCCTCCTATCTTTATTTCTTTTTCTCTTGTTCTGTTTCTGGGTCCGTTATTCTCTCTTTATTTCTATCTATTTCTTCCTCTCACTTTATTTTTTTTTCTCTTTTTTGCTGTTTCTATTTTTCTTCCTATTTTCCCTCTCTTTCTTTCTCTTCTATTTCTTGCTTGCTTCCTCTTTTTTTCTATTTTTACGCCAGTCTGGGCCCCTGAGGTGCTCCGCACTTATCATCAAGGAGCTCGAAAAACAAGAAGAATACTCCTTGCGCGAGCGCACGCTTAGTAAGCTACTCTTGGTTTTGCATGCATTACGCCAAGCTACGACAGCATACGACAGCCCGGCCCCCTAATGTGCTCCGCACATAAAAGAAGATGACTTTCGTCAACATTCGTCTTAGGTGAATCTACAATGGACCGAGTGAGGTCTTTATTTGCACCAATCTCGAATTTTCGCTCACGCACAACGCTGGTTTTTCACTGACAACCGACGACGCCGACACTGCAATTTCTGCGAAACGAGCTCTAAATCTGTCGCGCTTAAATAATAGTTAATGAGACATATTGGTGTCACAAATAGCAGAAGCTATCAAGGAAGCCAGAGAAATCATTAGGGCGGTGGAAGAAAAATGGAAAACTGCAGGCATATTTAGGGATGTGCATAACTCTCCTGAAAAATCTGAACACGATTTGTCGGTTGCCTCTGTTCCTACGTTGCTCCTACCAGACCTACCAAACATACCTCTTATAAACATCACATTTAACACTTTCATACAGGATATGCAGAGTTTCTCAAATAAAAACAGTGGAGTTGCCGACATGGCACGTGAGCAATGCACCGTAATTGCCAGTTCTGCGCCATCTATTTAAATGTTCTTGACATGTATGGCAGAGGTGCGACTGCATCCATTGGTGCAACTGCATCAAACAAATAGAGCTGCTTGGCAGCCAATACAGCCACGTGTACCATTTCTCGCGCAATAATAATCATCATCAGCAACTATATAGGCAAAACAGGCAACGACAAAAATTGTGAGAAGCTGCTGTCCTGTCGCTTACAATGTTACACCCCAAGTTAAGCTAAACTAAGAGACCTGAATTTCTATTCTTGGTCCAATAGCAGGTCTACAATAGTGGCATATATAACGATTGTGGTTGTTGGCTCGACATTTCGACAGACAAGTCCTCGAATAGAAAGCAACGGCAAGTGGTTTAACATTCGCTGGCAGAAAAAAACAATGCACTTACGCCTGATTGTAAGCAAGCTCCTAAGGCAAGCTCCTAGGGCAAGCTCCTAGGGCCGGAGCTACGTCGCCTGAAAATGCAGGCAAGGATACAGGTTTGTTGTTCTTTAAAGTAGATATTGGTTGGTGTGTTGGGTCCTGCGAGATGACGCAACCTACTACGGGGAATCGGCCTTCAGTCGTGTTGCAGTTAAAGTCATCGAAAAAAAAATGTTTCATCCCTCCGTCGCAGGAATCGATATACAAAGAACTTTATTGAAAGCCCAGAGGGACTAGTTTAAGGAAGTCCTAAGACCCCAAAAGAACAGACTTTTGGGCTAGTTGGTTTGTTGCGTTCATTGAAGCCATAGCGCTAAAAAGACAGGGACAACAGAAAGGCGCACGTCCCGTCCTCTTGCTGTTGTCCCTGTCTTTTTAGCGCTAAGGCTTCAATGAACCTAGGACCCCCTCAACCAGTCGGCGGCTCCACCCAGGTCGGCACTGGAAGTGAAGGCCCTCTGCGATGGCCCGTGCCCTCCGACAGCCAGTAGTTGCAGACCCAGGTCCGGGACTGTGTAAACTCCGCCGCCACGAGTCCTCGTCACATAAATCCGCCCCAGCATTCACGGGGCACTGCTACCGCATATGAGTTAGCGAGCAACTCTCGAGGCCACAACGAAGACACTCTTCTTGAAATTCCGGCTCTATCCTACGATACGTTCGCGGGCAGAGATATGTACCCGTCTGTAGGAGTCTAAAAGTGATTCCCTGGGCTCTGTTGAGCCTAGCATTAGGAAGGAGAAAACGTCTCCTATCTAGCTTGTAACTAGACGTAACCTCATGGAACGTTGTCAAAGGATCTTTTCTGAGGTCAATGTCTCACTCAGACGCCTCACAATCCCCCGCACGGTTCGTGCATTCACGCGCAAGGGTGTGAGCGGTGGCATTAGGATTAACCCCATCAATGCCCTCAACGGGCGCTGGAAAGCAAGACATATGCTGACCACCAACCCATCTCGCCTGTGTGCGACCTCTCCGAATGAGCTGTGCCGCCTGCTGCGAAATCAAACCTCAAGAGAAGGCCCGAACGGCTGCTCTTGAATCTGAGTAAACCACACAAGGCACCCCTGATGCCTGAAGAGCTAACGCAATGGCGACCTCCTCCGCAACTGTGACTTGATCTGTACAGACTGAGGCTCGGGCCACCAGCTGCCCTCTGCCATCGACAACCGACACCCCAAAGGCCCGCCGCGTACTGTACTCCGCAGCGTCCACAATAAGCGCCGCTTTAGCATCGCTGCCTATACTTCGAAGAATAGCCCGAGCTCGAGCCTCACGACGGCCTGCGTGGTGTACCGGATGAATTTTGCGCGGAATAGAATCCACCTTGATACCCTCCCGCTCGTCACGTGTGAGCTGAACTCCGTCAGACACCTCCACCCTAGGAGCGGCAATGCCAGCCTCATCCAAGATCCTCAACCAGCCTTAGTGCTGGATAGACGAGCCACCTGCGCCGCAAAGTGTGCCCCAATCAGCTCATCAACCGTGTTGTGCAAACCCAGCTTCAGAAGCCGCTCAGCGCCAGTCGTCCGCGGAATTCCCAGTACCCTCGTGAGCCCGACCCTGTGAGCATATCAATCTTCTTCTTCTCTGTCCCAGTTTGTTGCAAATGTGGAACCGTATAATTAATATGACTAATAAAGAAAGCATCAAAAACCCTTAGTAGTAGATCCTCTCTAAAACCACCGCGCTTACTCGTAATTCGAGAGACCAGGCGCAAGATGTTGCTCGCCTGACCCCCCTATCGCTCAATGGCTCCTCCATTACAGCCAAATGCGTCAATCCACAGACCCAGGATCCTCACAGAATCCACTCCCGGAACAACCGTCCCCTCCTGAGACCACAGCCTCACCGGAAGGGAATCCAAAGGCTCAAGGTTCCGCATATCCTGTCGCGCTTTCCGAAATAGTAAGAGCTCCGAGTTCGTCGGACAGAGCACGAGGCCCGTACCCTCAAGAAAACGCTCAGTGACGTCCAGCGCCTCCTGCAGGGACTCTTCAAGCGTGGCCAGTGAGCCACCCTTACACCACACGGTAACATCGTCAGCTTGCACAAAGTGCATGGACGTTTGGCAGCTGTAGCAGCGCTTAACGTGGATGCACCCGAGTGGCATGCTTTGTGGTACATCTCCATCCCGACGAATAACGTCCATAATCAATGATTAAACAATCTCCTCTGGCAGCTGTAGTAGGTAACGGAGAGAGCATAATCAGAAACAAGTCACAGTTTCGCCGCCAGGGCGAAGCAATGAATGCGATAGCAAAAAATTGAAATGTCACACGAAGATCGACGAGCAGGTCGATAATTGCAGCTTCCCGCTTAAGCACAAATAAGGACGCTCGAAAAGGACGCGCAGGTATGCACAGGACAAGCGTGAACTAACGACTATCACAGTTCTTACGCCTTTGCGTTTGTGCAACGCGCTGCACGTGTCGACAACGCAGAACCCGATGCTATTTCATTTAAAAAGCCCCTCACCAGGTTTGACAATTTTGAGCTGACGAGCGCAATTCGTACACTGTACGTACGCGACCACGTCTGCCAAAATTTGCAAAGCTACGCGCCGCGGAAATGCGTCAAATTTCAGGCTGAACGCTGCTTGCCCTTCCTTTCGCGTGCTCGCGCGCAGGGAATGAGCGGATGACATACACGGTGGAATGGCCCTACTTAGATGGTTGTGCTGTGACGACGGTCCTGTACGTAGACGACTGTGCACTGACGTCGACAACAGTAGCACGTGACAGTTTGAAAATTATTTGACACGACGGGTGTAGTTTGTGGAATTTGTTGCTTGAATAGATGAATAAAACTTGAGAGAAATAACGAGACGCACAAAGGGAATGTCTGCGTCTTTTTCATTTTTGTTCAGTGAATTAGAGCGACAAGCGGGGCTAATGTGCCTCCGTTTCGCATGCGTTCGTGTCCCCACGGTTAGAGCATCGAGTAGACGCCAGCCCTGTAAACGAAAGTAATGTTCTGGCGCGTTCGAGCACTCATTATGCTTATGTATTCTAGCGTGTCCAAGTAAACGTAAATGCGGCACTGGCTCATGATACCGCCACTCTCGTGCAAGTGAAATGTCGCAGTTTTCGTACTCGGTAGTAGATTGCAAGCCTGATGATCAGCGAGGGCGCATTCGACATCACTTGCCGTAAGATGAAGCGCAGCGCCTTGCCTGGCTGCAATGCATTGGTCTTACGGCGACGCAGAAGCATGCGCTTGTTTGTGATCGGCACTTCAAGCCCGAGGATTATAACTACGATCCGCGGATTCAAGGTGGATTGAACACTGTGCTGAGGCGTGTGCTGCGCCCAGGCACACTACCAACACTCTTCGTTCCCAACAAGGCGGTAAGTGGCAAATTTTGTGTTCACTGAACCGGGAGCGCGGGAACGCACAACGGACGCAGGAAGGATCACACAACATGAGCGCTCGTGTTGTGTGATCCTTCCTGCGTCCGTTGTGTGTTCCCGCGCTCCCGGTTCAGTGAACAAAAAAGATGAATTACCAACGAGCCCACCTTTCGATCCTTCTGGAAGTGGCAAATTCTTGTGCTCAATTCAGAATGTACTCCCGCTGGTGAATCTGATAACCGAGTATCATTTACTTGTTAATTTGGCGTGCGTAGTGCACGCAGTGTCTTTTTAACGTGGAATTTGCGAAGTCGGGCCGAACTAAAGAAATGCGCATTCACTCAAACGTGAAGGTGTTCTGCCGTGCGTGCAGCGCACTTAAAGTACCGCCTGGTTCTGTTGTTTACAAAGTAAACTAACCGAGCAACATTTGCTACGGCTGTATCATGTTTTGAATTGTTTGAATATTTTCTGTCATTTTTTAAATGGGGCAGCAATGAATGTCTAATGAACCAAAGTTCAACGTCACCGCCGTGCATTGCACATAGAGTATAGCGTGTTCTTTTAGCCGCGAAGAACGTGAGTTACCAAAGGCGAGCTGATTTACCCAAAATAGTGATTACAGTGAAACCTCGGTTATACGAATCTCACGGAACCACCAAAAAATATTCGTATCATCCGAGATTCGTATCACCAGAAAGCATGGACGGTTAGCATGCCACAATAGAAAGCTGGCGTACATTTTCATTTATGGTTTTTCAGGGCCACAGCAACACCAGAAAGAACTCTGAATGATTGTCAGTTAAGTTTTCAGATGTCGGCAATCATACCAGCACTCGTAGATATACGGCCCGTACGCGCGTGTTTAATTAATCAACCAGGTGCTTTGTGACCCGCGGCAGCAGTAGCCCCTACCAAATTTTAGTATGCTTTTTCGCATGACACCAGAGTACTGCGGTGAAAGTGACGGAAGAAGCGCTTTGACGCGATAGATTAAGGCCACAAAATTTCAAAACCAGGGTCTTATGTTATGATTTTGTTATCGTGGAAGTATTGGGGATGTTGTTTTGGAGATTTACGGCCGTGCCCTGCACAAGTGCGACCTTAACAGTCGCGCATGTTGACGTTGTGAGGCCTGACTCCTTCACCAAGACCGTCCTCGCCTTCTTTCGGTCCTCGTCCACATTTCATAGGACGTCTAATGCACGCGGCAGGCACGAGTAACACAGTAAAACGACAGCAGCCCGCATTGACGCGCTATAAAAAAAGGCATGGCGCCAATGCCCTCTGTAATCTAAACGCGAAGGCACACGGAGGCACATTAGAGCCTCAAAGGTTCGCGCACACAATGTCGGAGGCTGTGACGCCTCTCTGAACGTTTATTCTGGCAGTAAGAAATGTATTCTTCTAATACCGTGCTTCTGACGATTTGGCGGTGCGGCGCGCATGCCCGCGCTTGCGTTTCCCGCGCTCACACGTGCTTGGCGCGTGTTCAGAGACAGCGCGGACAGCATCTCTTCATACCTCGGCGGTAGCGTACGTTCGTGTCAAACGTTACGGATGCGAAGTTCTTTTCCTCTTTGGACCTCAAAAGCGGGTACTGGTAGATAGAGGTGGACGAAAGAGACCGCGAGAGAACAGCGTTCGTCACTTCAGATGGACTGTACGAGTTCAAGGTACTTCCGTTCGGCCTCTGTTCTGCACTTGCCACGTTTCAGCGGATGATGGACACTGCGCTATCCGGGTTAAAATGCAATCCTGTCTTGTTTATCTCTACGATGTCGTAATATTTTCGACCGCCTTCGATCAGCCTGTGGAACGACTACGAACGGTTCTCAAAGCTATTAGTTCAACAGGACTAACGATAAAGCCACAAAAGTGCCATTTCGGTTTCCGTGAACTCCTTTTCCTGGACCCTGTGGTTAGTTCTGAAGGCATCCGCCCTCACCCTGAGAAGACTGCAGCAGTAGGAAAGTTCCCAAGACCCACAGATAAAAAGGCTGTCAGGCGATTTTTAGGGCTTTGTGCCTGTTACAGACGTTTCATCAAAAATTTTTGCCTAGATTGCCGAACCACTTGCACGACTGACAAAAGATGTGCCCTTTGTCTGGACGAGTGAGCAAGATGCTGTATTCCATGAGCTACGACGGCGGCTTCAAAACAACCCGGTACTTGCACACTTTAATGACGAAGCGGAGACAGGCATGCAAACGGACGCAAGTAATTTGGGGCTCGGTGCCGTTCTCGTTCAGTGGCAAAATGGAAAGGAGCGAGTGATTGCTTACGCTAGCCGCACTCTTTCGAAGGCAGAAACTAACTATTCGGCGAGAGAAAAAGAATGCCTCGCAGTAATTTTGGCCATAGGAAAATTCCGACCATACCTATACGGTAGACCATTTCGCACAGTGAGCGACCATCACTCGCTGTGCTGGCTCGCAAACATCTAAGATTCATCTGGACGACTTGCAAGATGGAGCCTTAGGCTGCAAGAGTACGACGTAACGGTCGTGTACAAGTCTGGCCGCAACCACAGTGACGCTGACTGCTTGTGACGCGCACCTGTCGAATCTGCGCCTGCGGAAGATGCAGATGACTGTCCGTTTCTTGCAGCCGTCACCACATCAACAATCAGACGCCGAATTGCTTTTGCTCATCAGGTATCTGCAAGGACACCCTGTGTGGGTTCCACGAGTTATCCCACGGGGATTATCGTCGTATATTCTGAGAAATAACGTCTTGTACAAGAGAACATTTGAACACAGCACCGAGAAATTCGTACTCGTCATCCCTGCGACCGTGCGATCCGAAATTTTACAAGTTTGTCACGATGACCCCTCATCAGGACACCTGGGAGTGAGTCGAACCTTCGCTCGCATTCGCGCCAAGTACTACTGACCAGGATTACTGAATACGGTACAGCATTATGTGAGAACTTGTCGCGATTTCTAGAGACGCAAAACGGCTCCATTAAAACCGGCAGGCCTCCTTCAGCCAATAGAACCCCCAGAAGCCCCATTCGAACGAGTAGGAAGGGATCTGCTTGGTTTGTTTCCGACATCATCATTAGGGAAAAAATTGATTGTAGTAGCGACAGATTACTTACCCGATATGCCGATACAGCCTCCTTGGTCAGGGGGGACGGCCATCGAAGTAGGAGAATTCTCCGTCTCCTCCATAGTACTACGACATGGCGCCCCTAAAGTGGTTATTACAGACAGAGGAACGACATTTACAGCCGATTTGACGCAGTCTATCATGAAGCTTACCCACACCTGCCACAGGAAAACAACTGGTTATCACCCGCAAACAAATGGCCTGACCAAGCGTCTTAACACAACATTGACCGATATGTTGTCAATTTACGTAGACTTGGAACACCGTACATGGGACACCATACTACCCTACGCCACGTTCGCTTACAACACCGCATTGCAGGAGACTATTCAAGTGACGCCCTTCCACCTTGTTTATGGCCGAACAGTCACCACACCTCTAGATGCATTGCTGCCTGTAAGTGACAATGCTGACCCCAAGACTGACGTCAGCGATTTCACCGAGAGGGCCGAAGAAGCACGTCAGCTGGCACGATACCGCAGTCAACAACAGCAGCGCATTGATGCGGGCAGATACAACTTGCGGCGAAGAGAAGTCGAGTATGCACCAGGTCACAGAGTATGGAGATGGACCCCCGTACGATCCCCTGGCCTATCCGAAAAGCTTCTCCGTCGTTACTTCGGTCCTTACCGAGTACTCCGCCGAATTAGCTCCTTAAACTACGAAGTTATGCCTGAAGGACAAGTTAGTTCATCCAGGTGCCGACGTCGCACAGAAACTGTTCACGTGGTTAGAATGAAGCCATATTACGACCGGCAGGGAGCATTCTCTACTTTGTGCCGAATGCCACTATCACCGACGCATATAACAGATAACAACGTATCAACAACCTCGCCACCGTACGCATCGGGATGATGCGTTTGGAAGGGGAATAATCACTCATGCCACGAAGCAGTCCTTAAAATACCCGCACCCTCCTAGCAGACAACGGCGCCCTGCATTAAGAAGAATCGGCCACGACGGCACGCGCCTTCGCCGCACGGGATCGGATCGCGTATGGCTGTGGCCAGAAAAGAGAGGAAGAGGAAGTGACGAGGCGCTGGAGCAAGCGATAGAAGAAGAAGCAAGCCACCAAGCGGTTCGAAGCAGAGAGCGAGCCATCGTGCGGAACGTGCCGATAGAGCCTGGTGCGCCGACGTTGCTGTCCAACTCTGGAAGCAATGCCCGTTCGTCTGTGTTGTCTCCTGGGTGGCCTCTGACGTCGTTCCACCGAGGTTCTTCGAACATCGAGGCTCCCTTCCACCCCTCTTTGGCGGTCAGCGGCGTCTAGGTGTATCCTCCCGGGGGGTGCGGCCATAACGGGCGGTGCTGATTTAGGCTCAACAGACTGATGTCTGTTTCGTCTCCCGGCCAGGCAAATGCTGCCTGGTCGGCCTCTCTTGCTCCTAATGATTTGCCGATTGATGTTTTCTTGCGCAGCGGTCTGAGCAACGTTCCGGTGGCACTGATTCCAACAAATGGGGAGTCCATTCGAATGAAGAACCCGAAAAGCATTCAGGAAGAGCTCCGGAAGGTGACTGAACACTTCCAATTGATCACTGAGGTGCGGCAGTTCGGTCGTGGAGGTATTTTGTGCTGTTCACCGGACCAAGCCTGCGTTTCTGATCTTCTCAAATGCACTACATTTACCTCTCTCCCGGTGAGCTGTTTTGTACCTTCTCACTTGGCCTGTGTTAAAGGTTTAGTTCGTGGGGTGGACTCGAGCCTTTCTCCGCCTGAAATTCTAGAGATGTTTTCTGTAGCAGGAGCGGTGTCAGTGTTCCGTTGCTCGCGCAACGTTGACAGCAGGAAGATCCCGACCGAGTCGGTGATAGTTACCTTTGCTGGTACAACTAGACCGACAGAAATCAAGGCGTGGCCACTGATATATCGGGTGGAAGCGCTATCTCCTCGCCCACTGCAGTGCTATAAATGCTGGCGTTACGGACATAGTGTAAAGGGATGTAGGTCAGTAGCCCGGTGTAAATTGTGTGCAGGACAACACGGCGCTGATGAATGTGCATCACAGGAAAGGTCCTGTTGTCTCTGCGGTGGTTCGCACTCAGCTGATGATGGCAATTGTCCCGCGAGGGCTCAGGAAATTCAAATATTAGAGACCATTGAACAAAAACGATGTTCTAGACGTGAAGCTCGAACTGCCATCGCAGAGCGGTCTCGTGGGTACGCTAGTGCTACGAATCGTAGTAATCATGTCGTAGATTACTCACTCTCAGAAGTAATAGCTTCTACTGTTGAAAAGACAATGACAAAGATAATGGAGAATCTTTTTGTAACGCTGACGGAATCATTGGCTCAAATAGTGCACGCACAGATGACACAAATCCTGATGAATGTTAGCCAACCGGATGGATCCCCGTTACTTTATTCAACAAAGGAGGTAAACACAGGCTCACAAGAACCAGATTCCTTGAAAACCAGCCGCACGAAAATAGCACCTGTTGAAGAGCAGTTATATTCACCAAAACCCGGTCCGTCGAACACTAGCCGCAAGATAATACCCGTTGAACAGGATTTGGACTGGAGCTCAGATTCAAGTTCTCGTGACTCACAAATGGAGCTAGAATCAAGAAATATGAAACGGCGTGCGTCGCCTGTAATGCAAGGTTCTCCAGTGAGTCCAAAAGGGAAGAGCAAAAAATATCACAAGGAAATCACATCAAAAAAGGACTTTTAAATGCGAATGCATTTCATAGTCGGGCTATGTCAGGCGTCCAGCGTTGGCGTTGGCGTTGTCCGCGGAGGAGGAGGACAGGTTGAGGAGGTGACCACCCTTACTGCGCATGCGCAAACCCTTTCAAAAAAAAATAAAAATAAAAAACCTCCTCTTTCCCTCTCTCTCCTCTAGGCATCCCTCCCCGCGGCAACCACACCCTCACTGCGCATGCGCCTCCCCTCCTCTCTCCCCTGCTACGCTCCCCCCTCTCTCCTCTAGGCATCCCTGCCCGCGCCGTCCACACTCCCACTGCGCATGCGCGTCCCACCTCTTTTCTCCTCTCCTACGCTCCCCCCCTCTCTTCTCTAGGCATCTCTGCCCGCAGCGTCCACACTCCCACTGCGCATGCGCGCCCCCCCTCTCTCTCCTCTCCTACGCTCCCCCCCCTCTCCCTCTCTCGCCTCGCGACGCCGACACAGGCAGCGTCTGCTAGCGAGTTTCTTGGTTGAAAAAACCGACTGCTCGCGCTGCACAACCGTTCACTGGCCACCCCGTATATATGGCAATGAATCTTGACCTCCAAGGTGGTGCCGGTGGGAGATTTCTCCTGTGCGTTGTTGAACAATAAAAATTCGCAGCGTGCGGGTGAACTAAAAGCGGACTGCGGCGGAGCTCGGCGGAGCTATACATGAAAAAAAAAATTTAAAAAATAAATAAAAACAATTAAAAAAAACAAGAAAAAGCAAAAAAAAAGGGCGCTGCGCCTTGCTCCCGACCGGGCTGCAGAAATCAGGCGCCTTTTCCTTCTTCGAACCACAACCACCATATATAAATGGAGTGAAGCGCGCGCGAAATGCATTCGCATTTCCTCACGATTCCCTTCGGGGAGGTGGGCGCATTTTTTGAAAGATAACATATTGGAGAAGGCAGTGAATACTGCCGGGATCTCGCCAAAATAGGTGGATTAAAAATTTTGCAGTGGAATTGCCGGTCAATTTTTTCTGCAGCAACAGATTTACTTTACCTGTGCAATCAACATTCACCTGATGTTATTGTGTTGCAAGAAACTTGGCTTTCTAAAGAAAAGAGCTTTCATCTAAAAAATTACCGTATATTTCGTTTAGATCGACCCTCTCGGGGTGGCGGTTTAGCAGTATTTATTTCTCTGCAAATTGCTCATCGGGTAAGAATTACAGCTCAAGTAATGAACACAGAAAGCGAAATTTTAGCTTTAGATATTTCCCTTCAGGGATGTCTTCCCTTTTCGTTAGTAAATGCATATTTTCCAGCAGGTGTTCCAAATTCTAATGTTTTAGATTCTGTAATTGCATCTTGCAGGAAAGAAATTATATTGGCAGGAGACTTTAATTCACATCATATTTCATGGAGTTTCAGAACAGACACGTGTGGGAAGCGATTGTGGGATTTCGTTTCTAAGGATAATTGAACCTGCATTAACCAGCGAACACCCACTTACGCTTGTAATCGGTCTATTTCTGCGATTGATCTTACTTTCTATAGTCCTAGCCTCTCTATTTCTACATGGTCTACTTTGAACTTGGGCACAAGTAGCGTCCATTTTCCTATATTGTTTGAGCTTGTTTGTCCTGTGACTTCAGTAAACAGCCAGTCGATTACTCACATCAATTTTAATACATTTGAAAAGGTGCTACGCGGGGTTTTGTCAAAACGAACTGATGAAAATGAAGAGCAAAATGCTACGAACTTCAGCGATGTTATAAAGAGATCTCTAAATAAAGCTAAGTTTACAATAAAGGTTTCTAAAAGAAGTTCTTCTAATCCATGGTGGAACTCAGATTGTTCACGGGATTACAGGCTAAGAAAAGCAGCGTGGCGGAAACTGCTCTATAACCAATGTCCTAGAAATTGGAGGGATGATAAGTATGCGGCTGCAGTTTTTAAACGAACAGTCGCCACCGCGAAAGATTGTCATGATAGCCAACGTTCTGAGTTTCTTTCAAAGCCTGGCAATAGGAAACCCCTTTTTAATTTCCTTAAAGCCAAAAAAGTAATTCCGTTACAAAGTACCATCGAATCGGTAGTCTGAACGCCAAGTGAGTTGTCTGGTTTCTTGGAAAATATTGCTAGAGGACTTGAAAGTCGCTTCAAGGCTGCTTGCTCACTCCACTCGCGGTAGCCTGTCAAAAGTGACGACTTTGAAGAGGTGACAGCTTCGGAACTAGCACAAGTAGTGAAGATCTTGCTCAGTGCTGCGCCAGGTCCTGATGGCATAACCGCATCGGTAATAAAAATTGTACATAAAGTTTCGCCCCAGGATTTACTTGCAGTAGTTAACCACTCTATTAGAAATTCATGGATTCCGCCTGAGTGGAGAATTGCGAAAATAATTCCTTTATTAAAAAAGCAAGGAGATGGATTCACTTTAGATAACATTAGGCCTATTTCGCTCACATCTAATCTGGTAAAACTAATTGAAAGGATCTTACACATTCGGATAGACAACTGGTTGAACGAAAACATGATCCTGAGCCCATGCCAAATTGGATTTAGGCGCGGCTGCTCCATTTGGTGTGCCCATGTTGACTTAGAAAGCAGGATACAATTAGCTCGTTTTAAGAAACACTTTTCCGCTTTAGTCACTCTGGATATTACAAAAGCTTATGATAGCGTGGAACACGTTAAACTAATAAATTCGCTAACTCAAGTAGATTTACCACACTACTTCGTTGCGTAGGTATACTCATTTTTAAAAGACAGAGAATTTTATTGCTCGCAATCTGGAGTGTCTTCTTCAAAATATAAACAAACTAGAGGTCTCCCCCCAAGGTTCGGTATTGTCACCATTATTATTTAATATATTACTGTGTACTATCCCTACACAGCATGATGTGCAGGTGTATGTATATGCTGATGACATTGCATTTTTTGCTACAGCTGCAGATATACATACACTGTATCAAATTCTTCAAATGTATATGAACACTCTGGAAACGTGGCTTGAGGGCATTAATTTATCATTGAACATCAGGAAAAGCGCAATGGTAGTTTTCCCCCTAAGTGTCCCTGTGCAAATTTCGTTGCTTTACCGACAAGATATTATCCCACAGGTGGAATCGGTCAAGTATTTAAGGGTGACTTATACCGAAAAACTAAATTTGGATGCGCATATAGAAAATATGGCAGCTAAATGAGCACGGGCGGTAGGGATGCTTCGTAGAGTCAGCAGTAAACGATCTGGTTTACGTCGAGATGTGCTCATTATGATTTATTGTATGTATATACGCCCGATATTGGAGTTTGGCTGCGTCTTGTTTTCTGGAGCTCCTGCTTACAAACTCCGAGCACTGGTTCTTCTAGAACGTGAATCATTAAGATTATGTCTTGGGCTTCCCAAATTTGTCGCAAATAATATTTTGTATAAAGAAGCGCGCCTGCCTTTTCTTCTGACACGGTTTCAAATTCTAACAGTACGTACCTTCCTAAAGATATATGCGACACCACAGAGGAGGTCACAGTATGTTTTCATTATTGAGCCGATGTCCTTTTTTAACCATCAGTGGTCTAGAATAAGGAGTCCACAAGTGATTGTCGCGCAGAAACTCTTTGAAAAAATACAAGTAAACCTTCGTGAGGTACTTGTACTTAACAGATATCCTCAAACAATTAGAATAGAGTTCGACAATATATTTCCTAAAAAATGCAAACATTTACCCACTAGGTACCTGAGTGCCGTTTTGGAGGACCACCTGGCAAATTTAGAAACAAACATCGTTATAGCGACTGACGCTTCAGTTTGTGAAGAAAAGGCAGGACTGGGAATTGCATCCACAGCTTTGGATTGGTCTTTTTCAATTCGTTTACCCGACTTTACGCCTGTTTATCAAGCGGAATTGCTTGCGATTGTCCTAGCCTTAAGTAAATTACCCCTATCAATAACAGAAGTTGTCATTCTGGCAGACTGTCTCTCTATCTGTTCTGCATTAACTGCAATTAATTTGTCGAATGCCTTAGAAGTATTTCATTCTCTTGTCCCAAGGCATTTTCTTCTTATTCGCTTAGTGTGGGTACCAGGTCACAAGGGTTTAACCCTCAATGAATATGCAGATGCACTTGTAGTGGCATCACATAATGGTCCCATAATCTCTTATTGCCGACGATGGCGTTTATCGTAGCGGCGCGATTTGAAAAGTTTGCCACGTCAGATACCGTTGCCAAATCGGCTTTAGCATCATCTGAGTTTCCCCACCTTAAATATCCATGGAAAAATCGTTGGTGCTGCACCAGAAGGGAAGAAATATCAATTACCAGGTTACGATGCCGAGTTCCCCCCACTGAACTTTTACCTACACAGGTCTGGTCTGGTACAGTCACCCTTATGTCTCCACTGCAACATTTTTTTTGACATGCAGATTGTTCACAAATCAAAGAAAACGATTGCTAGATCAACCTCTCCGAAGGATGGGCTTAAATTTATCCCTTCCGGTGGTTCTTTCCTTTCGTGCAACTGAAATGGGCTTCAGCCACAGGAACGTTTGCGAAGCCGTGTGCGATTTTTTACGCGACACAAAATGAATAGAAGGCTAAGTTTATGTATACTTTCACTGTTTCAACCTATCGGCTTCTTAATTTTTTTTATTTTTTTTATTTTTTTTTAAATCTGCATTGTACCAGTGAATTTCTTTTTAAACCATCCATTCCTAAATATATATTAGGACTATAAAACATTTTTATCTCTAAAATAAGGTACCGCCCGTTTCATGGCCGATCCCCCCGCGGTGGGTTGCGCCAGGTAGCCGAGGATCAACCAACCAACCAACGTTTCTTGCTTTTGACAAATTACTGACAATAAATAGTTTTCTCCAGACTACCTGAATTGTTCGTTACAATATATATATATATATATATATATATATATATATATATATATATATACCGTGAATTCGCGACATACCGAAAAATTCTGAGCCAACGAGTCACGAAACGCGTGCCGCCTTTAATGCCGGCTGTCAAGTACTCACGGGGAATGTAGCTTTCAGAATGAAAAAAAAATTGTGCCATAGCAAGTACTGCCCTCGATATCCAGTCAACGGCCGTCCAGAGGGCCCGTGAAAGAGCGGAGAGGCATGGCCTCCCGATTCCGACATGGGAGCAGCCAGCGGCGAGCCGAGGACCCCAGCGGGTCCTTCCCGGCTAGTCCCTCAGGACTTCAATAAAGTTCTTTGTCTGTCTGTCTGCCGTCTTGTGTAGGGTATTCTATGCTAGAACCATGGCGGAGAGTACGGGGGGGGCCGGGGGGGGTGGGGGCCCCCCTCCGGACTGCTTCATGGGGGGCAGAGCCCCCCTGGCGCTGGCCCGGGATATCTTTTAAGAGCTTGGCTTAAGTTCTCATCCATTGCCAACGGACTGTTGGCCATTCTGTCTTGCAGCTATTTCACAGGGGACTGTTTATGTCCGTTCCTTTTCCTTTCAGGCTTCTAAAATTCGAATCATGGGGTAGTACAAGTTGGGAGTCGCCGCGGTCGCATTGAGAACGAAGTCCCAGGATGACGAAAATTGTGGCTTTTAGTGGTTGAAGTTGAAGTTTATTCATAACTCTTGTGTATATACATTTTTTTGCATGGCGATTGAACAATCGGAGGTCCCAAAGTAAGAACTGTCGGGGGACCTCCTAACAAAAAGTAAACAGTGGATTAGTTATCAGTCAGCAAACAGTGGCGAGATAGCAGTAAAATATACAGAAAAAAAAGTCAGGCGATAGAAGGAATAATGACAAGTTGTTTGAAACAAAGAATTCAAATAAACACATTAAACAGACAAACAATTTAACAAATGAATTTTAAGGCGTTGGCAAAATGAACGCATTGTGCATGATTTTAAATCAAAAGGTAGCGTGTTCCACAGCGCTACACACAAAAATCTTGCCGTCATTCGACCATAATTTGTGCGAACTTTAGGTAAAAGTAGATTACGGTTAGTTGAAAACCTCGTGTTGTTTGTATTTACAAGAGTGACATCAGAAAAACTAGAAATACATAAGTCGTGATTTACAAGACGAAACATGATTACTAGAATTTTATGGCTAACAAGTTTCCGCAGAGGTAAAATGTTCAGGTTGCGGAAAATGGGGACTGATGGTGATGAAAATGGGCTGAAAGTGATAAGTCTTAAAGCTTGCTTTTGTAGGCGTTCAAGATGACCTAGATGCGACCAGTACGTATTGCCCCATGATGATAGGCAGTACGACAGATGACTGTGTTTAAATGCGTAATATAAAGAAAGAAGGATTTCAGGTGAAAAATAAGGCCATGTTTTGATAACCACATGAATTCCGAAAGACAATTTTTGTATTAGAGATTGACCATGCTCACTGAATTTTAAATGTTTATCTAACACTACACCAAGAAATTTTGTGGACGCAGATGTATGAATAATGTGTCCGTTAAGTGTCACCGCCAATGAAGAGATGTTTGGTAATAACTGCGGAGAATGATACACCATGAAATTAGTCTTTGATGGATTGATACGTAATGCATTCGATGCGCACCATGAATGAACATTATTTAAGTCGACGTTGAGTAGATGTTGTAGCATGAGTGTATCCTTCTGTGCGGTAAAAATTGTGGTATCATCAGCATAAAGAAGAGCGTTAGTGTGATTCAAACGAAGTGGTAAATCATTTATAAATAACAAAAACAAGAGGGGTCCTAGGATTGATCCCTGGGGAACGCCCATGTTAATGATTTTTGGAGATGACAAAGAATCATTTATCTGAACAACCTGTGTCCGGTTAGTAAGATAGCTTTTAAGCAGCTGTAAAGGTGGTCCAGATATGCCGTAACAGTCAAGTTTATGAAAGAGGATGTTGTGGTTAATTGTATCGAATGCCTTAGTAAAATCAATAAACACAGCTCCAAAAAATAGACCTTCATCGATTGCCAATTTAACTCTGTCAGTGAAAGTCATTAGTGCTACATCAGTCGAAAGACCTGGACGGAAGCCAAATTGATCATCGGATAGTATCTTAAATTTCGATAAGTATTTCATTAAACGATTGTAGATTAGTTAGTTTTTTCAATAACTTTACTGAAGAATGGTAAAATGCAAATGGGGCGATAGTTGTTAGTGCATATCGCGATCACCTTTTTTTAAAAATGGGGATAATTTTACCCGCTTTCAGGCTTTGAGGAAACACAGCCGCTGAGAAAAGCTTATTGATTAAATATGCAAAGATTGGGGAAAGTTCTTCCGATACGAGTGTAATTTTGAAAGCGCCAATTTGATCAAGCCCTGGGCCAGTATTCTTTAATGATAAGATAATTGTGATGGAAACGCGATTAAATGTGGGCCCAGGATCCGTTCATTGAAATGACTCAGCAATCAGGCCTTCAAACACGAAACACAGACGACTTTATAGACAACACTAAAACCCAGACAACATATTTACAGCCTCACTAGTGTTCAGCAATTGACCGTCCGTCTACTCTCGCGACGTGCCGCGCACTCCTACATTCACCTCCTCACTGTCGTTGCGGTCACCGTGGTGTCGTCGCGGCGATGTCGCTGCGTGGCCCGACGAAGGTCGCGATGGCTCGTCACCGCCTCCGCCCCGGTTGTGACAGGTCGGCAGGGAGTCGTAACGGTTGATCCCAGGTTGTCACCGTGCCTGGCTGGCGGTTAGCCAGCCGCTTCCAGCTGCGGCATCGCCTCTGGTCGCTCCGGGACCCTCGCACCAGGCCGCTAGGGCAGCAGGCCGCTGGCGCCCCACGGAGCCAAAGACGTGATCTCGGCGCCGCCGGAATGGTCGCACCAGGTCGCTCTAACAGCAGGCCGCTGGTGCACCGAGAACTCGACGAACTGCCGTCCGATGTCCGCCCGCTCTCGTTCCGCTCGAGGCTCTCGAGACCCTTCTTCTTTTCTCTCGGTCCGTGTTCTTTCTCCGCCACAATCATCATCATCTGCTCTTCGCTTGTCGCCACACGGTATCATCGTCACCAGCTGCCTCCTTCTATTGTCACGGCCACGCACCACTATCCACATCATCACAACTGCCCCCCACTTAAGAGAGTTGCCCGCAACTATTCTATAAAACACAGGAGAAGGTGGTGTATGAGTGCTGGCACGTGCGGATTGTTCATAAGTAGTCCAACTTGTTTACACATGCAAATTCACCATAGTTCACCAAGGGTCTACATAAGTGTCTACATAAGTACTATAGGTACAATAATAACAGGTTGAAAAACACTTGTCACAGGTCTGCAGAGGAATAGACCTTAACCGTCTATTTAAAACACTCGCGCGCGCGTAGCATGAGCGTCTTCGCAATGTCTGGGCCTTGCCGTATCGGACCTGTATATGATGAAGTCTCGTTCTTCTTTCTGTCTCCACGGTGGAATATGATCTTCCTGTTTTTTACTTGTTATGCGTAGGTGATTGAAGTTCCTCAGGTGGTGGCCATTCCTATTGAAACATGCCGTCCCGAATCGGCACACTGGCTTGTCATAGTGGTCCCGCTTCCCGTTAACTTCAATGTCGATCACGTTCTCCTGAAGCTCGGCGGTGATGGTTCTGCCATCGGCACGGTCCTTGGACTCGTCCTCGTGCCTGTTCTCGCCTTCGTCTGTCAAGGAAGCTTCGTAGTACGAGAGCTTGGGATGACGAAACTGCTTGAGATGCTGTGCGTCTCTCCTGAAACACTTTCTGCCGTACCTGCACTTCGGTTGCTTTGACGGCTGGCGCCTCTGTACTCCCATGAGGGTTGCTGATTCGCTTGCGGTCTTGCTCTCCTCGTTTACTTCAGAGGCTTTGGCTTTCGTGCATGTGGCTGTCGTCGTCACTCTCGCAGCACTGCATAACAGCCTGCGTGGCTGTGTCATTGTGCCGCGCAACGACGACTTGCTCCCGCCATCATTACGCTTGTTCGCGAAGCCACCAGCACTCTTCTCCACGACGCCATTTTTGACACAACCTTGCTTACAGCACTTGTTGACGGTGCTTTGAGAGCTCAGGTCTCTGTTCTTCGTCTTCGGAACTGCTGAGACTCTCGACAACTTTCCCCTACATGAGGGCACCTGGTTTGCGGCACTGGCTTTGGCTGACAAGTCCGGATATTCCCAGTCAGGATCTGACTCGTGCGGCTCCTTGACACCTGGGATATTGCCGAGCACAAGGTCATATAAGGTATTCCTCATGCACAATGCATTTATGTCCCCAATGAGGTATGGCGTATGAACCGAGATGCGCGCTTCCGGCAGTTGTTTGACATTGCCATCCAAGAGCATGACTTTCCTGGTTTCTCCAGTTAGACAGCGGTCAGGAACCAGGTCACGCCGCACAATTGTTGTGTTGCTGCCTGTGTCTCTCAGGACCTGCGCAACTTGTCCCAGTACTCGTCCTTGGACAACTGGCATGCTGTCGACTGCTACCCTTGGGGGCTTGTTCTTCGTGTTGCGGCATTCAATTGCAGCGCAGGTCTTTTTCATAGGTTCAGCAGGAGAACATGACTCTCGCTCTTCGTCCCTTTCCATTATGACACAGGACACATGCTTTTCAGGCTTGTTCTTGCAGTCAGCCGTTTTGTGTCCAGGCTGTCCGCATGACTTGCATTTCTCGGATTCTTTTCTTGCTTCTCGACACTCATGTGCCTTATGCCCTTTGCGGTTACAAAAGAAGCAAATCGACTGCTGCTTGATCTGTGACACAACAACACTGGGGTTAGTAACACTCTGGGCCTCCTCTGCAACCTTCCCAATGTTGTTGATGCCCTGGGCTTCGAGGAAACGGTCGGTGGTGTCCGCAAGGGAAGTAAGGGTTTTGCATTCCCTTTCTTTCAGAAAGATAGCTAGCTTATGGCTACAACAACGCAGGAACTGTTCGCTAATGACGTGGTCTCGGAGGCCCTCGAAAGTTTTGGGAACGTCGGCCATCTCGATCCAATTGTCAAAGTAGCTCGAGATCCGTGCGGCAAACTGCTTCCCTGTCTCGCCATCCTGCGGTTGCACCTCCCGAAACTTCTCCTTATACACTTGGGCTGTAAATCTGAACCTTTGTAGAAGCGCCTTCTTCACCTTCTCGTAGTCGAGGGAGTCAGCTGCGGTCATACGCCCAATCACAGTCAGTGCCTCGCCACTCACGCACATGCTTATGGCGACGGCCCATTTATCTCGAGGCCAGTCCTGTCCCGTGGCTACGCGCTCGAACCTCTGCAGGTACGCATGGAGATCGTCGCGGCGCTCATCAAATAGCGGCAGTAGCTTCTGCGGGTGCAGGCCTGAAGGGGTTGCTGACGGGGCGAGTGCTGCCGCCGCGGATGGCTCACGCGAGGCATCCTCCTGAAGCTTGAGCTTAAGCTTCAGGATCTCGAGCTGCCTTTCGTCCGCTAAGCGCTGTCTCTCTGCTGCTTCTTTGGCTGCATCTCGTTCAGCCGCCCGTTCGTCCCTCTGCCTAACCTGCTCTCTTTCGACCCACTCACGAAGCTCTGCGCCAGACAATCCTAACTGCGTAGCAATGACCGCTAGCTTATCTAAATCCATCTCGGTCGTCTAGTGTTTCATGAATACACCTGAATGCTGGTCTCCGCGTTAGGGATTTTACTGGCGGATCCTGGCAGGCTCGCCAGATTGTGATGGAAACGCGATTAAATGTGGGCCCAGGATCCGTTCATTGAAATGACTCAGCAATCAGGCCTTCAAACACGAAACACAGACGACTTTATAGACAACACTAAAACCCACACAACATATTTACAGCCTCACTAGTGTTCAGCAATTGACCGTCCGTCTACTCTCGCGACGTGCCGCGCACTCCTACATTCACCTCCTCACTGTCGTTGCGGTCACCGTGGTGTCGTCGCGGCGATGTCGCTGCGTGGCCCGACGAAGGTCGCGATGGCTCGTCACCGCCTCCGCCCCGGTTGTGACAGGTCGGCAGGGAGTCGTAACGGTTGATCCCAGGTTGTCACCGTGCCTGGCTGGCGGTTAGCCAGCCGCTTCCAGCTGCGGCATCGCCTCTGGTCGCTCCGGGACCCTCGCACCAGGCCGCTAGGGCAGCAGGCCGCTGGCGCCCCACGGAGCCAAAGACGTGATCTCGGCGCCGCCGGAATGGTCGCACCAGGTCGCTCTAACAGCAGGCCGCTGGTGCACCGAGAACTCGACGAACTGCCGTCCGATGTCCGCCCGCTCTCGTTCCGCTCGAGGCTCTCGAGACCCTTCTTCTTTTCTCTCGGTCCATGTTCTTTCTCCGCCACAATCATCATCATCTGCTCTTCGCTTGTCGCCACACGGTATCATCGTCACCAGCTGCCTCCTTGTATTGTCACGGCCACGCACCACTATCCACATCATCACAATAATATTGTTAACTTCCTCTGGTACCGTAGGGTATAGAAAGAAAGATTGAGGAGCGCGTGAAAGACTTGGCAGTACGAGTTCAGGCTGAGTGGCTTTATCAGTACCTACAGGGGCGCTGAAATGAGAACTGAAGACCTCAGCTATGGAATCAGAATCCGTGTATCTGTTATCATTAACAGCTATGGTAGCTGGGTGTGCTTTAGGCTCATTGTTGTTAAGAAATTCTTTAATTACTTGCCACGTCTGCCTTGTGTTGCCATTATTATTCCTAATCTTATTTTGATAATACTCCCGTTTAGCGTGCTTCAGGGCAGCTCCCAGAATATTGGCATATGTTTTTAGCCGACACTTCAGAGAAAGATTGAACGGTTCTGCCTTGACCTTCCTGCGAAGATTCTCTTTCTTCATTATAGAATGCATTAGTGCCTTAGTGATCCAAGGATTCCTAGGCGTGCGAAACCATTGCTTGTTCGTGGTTTCGGAAGAAGCCTGACTGGTACATTCTCTTATCTTAGCTGAAAAAGAATTGAACGCAGTTTCGACGTTATTTTCGTTGTATACTTCGCACCAGTTAATCTTTCGAATGGTGTTTACGAATTTTTTTGAATCAAAAGTTTGCGCACGTTATTTCTAATACGGTCAATCTGTTTAAACCGGTTCTTGTGCAAAATAAGTACAGGATGTACGGGTATATATATATATATATATATATATATATATATATATATATATATATATATATATATATGTAGGGAGAGAGAAATGTGGAAGAGCAAGTCGGGCGCCCCGCCCCTTCCGGGGATATGAAAACTCTTGGCCTATGGCTAGAACCAATTGTTTTGTAGCTGATGTCGGAGAGCGCGAAGCACGTGCGACAGCTCTCACTTCTTCGTTCTTTCTCGGCTGAGTTACGAAGGTTCAATGTTCAATCATTTTGTTTATTAAGTGTGTACGCACCCAAGAGGTGGCACACAACTTGTTACATAGTTCTGAAGTACGTTTTTTGCTGCATCATCCTCGTTTCTGTGGCATACCGCGAATTCGCGAAATACCTAAAAGTATGCAGTAATATTGCATTTTAGATAATTTAACTGCAGAATCAATTAAAGGTTGCTATTTGAAGCTGGAAAATGAAAACAGTTTTTATTTTGTACGGCGGTTTCATAATTCAGGCATTAAAGGGATGGGCACGTGCCTAGATTACGTGGCTATAACCTCTCAGTCTGCAACACCAACAGCCTTAGAGATGCTCGACCCTGTCTACCATCTAGGCATTCGCTTTTTTACGGCTGCTTTTTGCACTAGCCACGTGGAAAGTCAATTCGTAAAATTGAATGAGCGGTCGCTCCACCTGCAGAGATGTTGCATGTCTCAAAGGGAAATATTGGCAGCACAAACTAACGGGACACAGAAAGAGGACACAAACAAGCACAGGTGGTTTCCTGCGCTTGTTTGTGTCCTCTTTCTGCGTCCCGTTAGTTTCCGCTGGCAATATTTCACTATGAATCTATACCAATTAGCGCGCCTTTCAACCCCGCTTTTACAAGTCTTTTGTGGGCTATCTCAAGGTGACCGAGCACAAGAAACAGCCCTCGCACTTCACAATCAACGATTTGTCCAATTCTGCCTTGTTGCCCAACCGTCCTTCGTTGAGACAGCCCTAGTCACTCCGAGTGAGAGGCCTCGCTAAGGAAACAAGCGTGCCATTTCATGAACACCGTTTGATGGCTCCCGCAGCATATCTGCCGCCATGGCAGTGAGAGGTTATAGACTGCGATGTATATTTCGTTGAAGTTACAAAGCACGCGCCTATTATACGCATCTGTATATCCTTCCTGGAACTTCAGCACAAGTACAGTTGTCCAGAATTCTTTACCGATGCCTCAAAGTCTAGCACTTCTGTCTCCTACGCTGCGGTCGGCCCATCCGTTTCGGATGCCGGCGCTCTGCACCCTAATACAGCAGAGGCCTACGCGGTATTTGCGGCCATCAAAAAAGTACACCATCTCCCGCTAAAGGGAACCATGTGTAGATGTGAAGCAGCGGGCGCTAACGCTTACACTGGCGGCGGCGTTGACGCTGGCGCTCATCGCAGCGTTGCGCAGGAGAGAAAACTGGGGAGGCGCAAAGCAGGCAGTGATGGAGCAGTGTTTCCTACTGGAACATGCCAATCGCTGCTAATGGGCAATGAGAGACAGAAGACTCCGACTGGACACAAAGACCCGCACTCCGCTTTTAGTTAACGCGCACGCTGCGAATTTTTATTGTTCAACAACGCACACGAGAAATCTCCCACCGGCACCACCTTGGAGGTCAAGATCCATTGCCATATATACGGGGTGGCCAGTGAACCGTTGTGCAGCGAGAGCAGTCGGTTTTTTCAACCAAGAAACTCGCTAGCAGACGCTGCCTGCGTCGGCGTCGCGAGGCGAGAGAGGGGGGAGTGTAGGAGAGGAGACAGAGGGGGGTGACACGCATGCGCAGTGGGGAGTGTGAACGCCGTGGGCAGGAATGCGTAGAGGAGAGAGGGGGGGAGCGTAGGAGAGGAGAGAGAGGGGGGGACGCGCATGCGCAGTGGGAGTGTAGACGCCGCGGGCACGGATGCCTAGAGGAGAGAGGGGGGGATTGTAAGCGGGGAGAGAGGAGGGGAGGTGCATGCGCAGTGAGGGTGTGGTTGCCGCGGGGAGGGATGCCTAGAGGAGAGAGAGGAGGAGAGGAGGTTTTTTATTTTTATTTTTTTTAAAGGGTTTGCGCATGTGCAGTAAGGGTGGGCACGCGGCACAACACCACCACCACCAACGGATTAAGCTTCGCCATAAGATGCTTCACATCCAAAACATTAAGCACCATCATGTGTGCGGAAAGAGCGAAACGAGGAAACGCGTGTAACTCCGCAAGTGTTCGCTGTGGACTCGTGCACAACTGCAACGCCTCAGTTAAATTTCGACCTCTGGGTGGTTTAGGAGCCCTTTAATGGCTCTGAGGGTATTCTAATAAATGATTAAGTGAACTGCAAGCAGCATCTGCATATGTATTCCGGAATACTTCTTTCGCCTTTTGCTAATGTATCTCCGAAAAATCCCGTCACGTTGAAGGAAAGGGTATTTCAGTATCAGTATTTTGGGCTTCCAACGCATGTATTTCGGTATCTCTATTGCGGAATACTTTTCTGAGTATCTCTGCCAAACCCTGGTTTTCAACGTATCATAAAAATACCACACGAGAACATTCGCTTCGAATTTCGCTGAGGCCAGTGGACACCGAGAAACTATAAGTATTGCCCTTTAATGCCTCGTGCATTGTGATTCGTGATCCATCCTCCTCAGTGGGTATGCGCCATCCGAAACGAACCGCAGGCATCATCATCTTCTTTACGACATTTTCGATATAGTGAGTTCACTATAATTTTCGAACAAACCAAGCCACGACCATGCAGGGGAGTACGCAGGACGTGATTGACGCTGGAAACAAAGCCGGAAATTTCCTATCTGCTGAAACACCTGGGTGGCTGCGTTTGCTGAACACGAGATGGTGGTGAGCAAAAATAAGTTCTTTCCCGCACACCCTTGGTAGACTTATGTGCAAAAGAAAAGACATCTGCCGGCGCATAAAGAAAATTGTTAAAAAATAGAAAGTAGATGAAACGGCATGAAACGACATGAAAACAGGAGGGATTATTACACTGCCTATGCGTTCAGCCGAGAGCGTTTAACAAGAGTTATCCGCAAAAAACATGGTTGATCCCTCCGTCATAGGAATCGGTATAAAACGAAAGTGAAACGTGTCCTTACAGAAGTAGTCGAATGTTTACTGCACGTTGATATAAGAGAGCTTGCACAATGTCTATTGGTATGTGGACAGTTATAGCACCCTTTAACGTGGATGCATCGACCTCGACGCTTGATGGTACACCTGTATCCCGACGACTAACGTCTATGAATGAATGATTAAAGAAACCCTTGTGGTCGTAGATGCTTTTGGTAGCTGTGCGGTGAGAGCGGAGTCATTGAAATCGGTGTGACAGCCAGAAGAGCGTCAATGATTGGGAGCCGAACATGGGCTAAGGTCGCCTACTCGCGGCATGTTAGAATTATTGAACAACTCTGCCCGACCAGAGGGAAACGCAACGCGCGTCGTGTCTTCCCCGTTGGCCGGCTGCGATTTTTCGTGGGGCGAGTACACCATGGGCGAGCTAGGAACATGGCTAGGGACGCTGAGTTACGGCCAAGCGACGCACTCGCACGTCGCACAGCCATTTTTGGTATGGACGGATGCTACGAGTGTGGTCGCCACCTGGCAGTGTGTCAATGCGTCGGCAAAATCGCACGTTTACTATTCGAAACACGCCGAATGGGACGGACGCAAAGAAACAACGCTTTGAAGAAACTAATCGTGCATTTCACGGTGATAATGCATTACTTCTCTTAGCAAGAGCACTGTGAGAGGACAGTGGTAGATATAAAAGGCTTGTTTTTAAAGCCTGCAAAGTATGTGACCGTGGCGCAGTGGATAGCATGCCCGGCATCTCTTGTCGCGGATCTAGAGGTCGTAGGTTCGACTCCCGTTGACGGAACTTTTTTCTTTGTCTTCTGATCATGTGTATTTTTTCGACGTCATTTCCGTGACGCAAATACGTCACACAAATCTTGGTGGACCCCGGCATGAAACACTTTCGTGTTAAAAAAATCATGCACGCCAATCGGAGAGAGGAGCCAGCACTCTTTTTTTTATTTTTGGCCCGAGGCAATAGTGCTAGTGTAAACGCAGTTGTCTTATCCCGTAGTTTCCGCGAGTCTGATAAAGCAATCTTGATTTTTCCTCCGTATTTAGCGAGTACGCGTGTCCCGTCCTTGGTCCCGTCGCAGAAAGATGCGCTGAACGAAAAAGAGGGCTCCTTTATATATATATATATATATATATATATATATATATATATATATATATATATATATATATATATATATATGTACATGCACAAAGTCTTATATATCTACCCGTTCATGTGGTTATTCATCTACGAATCTAGGCTAGGCTGGTTGAGCTAAACGGGAGACCCGATGAGCGCTCCCATTAACGCACGTCGCGTCTGCCCTCCAGTGTGGCAGAACAACTGCACACACACGCTGCTGCATGGCTTTCAAGACGCGCATAAAGACGTAAAATCTGGGAAGGCCGGACACCCCGCGAACGGAAATAGAAAACCGAAACTGCTTTGCTCATTGGTCGTATACGTAACGGTCGCATCAAGCCGTGTTCAGAGTGCAGTCGCATCTTTCATAAATTTCCTACCGCGTAACAGCTGTATCGGCCGTTTGCGTCGCTAGCGACCACGTATGTTCACATTGATCGTTTGGGTACGATACGTTTTTTTACGGCGCGCCAATCACCTACACTGAATGTGCGTTGCATCCTCGCTACAATTGTTGCGGCCTAGCAAGGTTCGCGTGTTTGGCCATGGCTGGGCTGTTCAGCTAAACGGGAGACGCAATGAGCGCTCCCATTAACGCACGTCGCGTCTGCCCTCTAGTCTAGCAAACCAACTGCGCACACACGCTGCTGCATGGCTTTCAAGTCGCGCATAAAGACGCACGAATGGAAACTGAAAACCGAAACTGCTTTGCCCATTGGTGGTACGTAACGGTCGCATCTGTTGTTGTCGTAAAAGTCGCGGACCCGCCAACATTTACGCCCTAAACGTTACGTAAGTTATGCTAAATCCAACAACGGCATAACATGCTCATTACGTTGCGTGCGTTTACGCTTATGATCGTTATCGAGGATCCGTACGAACCACACGTATTCTCAACACGGCTTTAATAGCGAGTTTTAGTATAGCGGGAAACAGCAAACGCAAGGATTTAGCGTTAGCGTTAGCGTTCGTGCTCCACACTGAGCATGCGCAGAACGTAAACGTAGCCCGAGCTCTTACGTACGTACGCTATTTCTCGAATATAGCGTTCAACGCTAACGCGCGCAAGAGATTACGTACCTAGGGCAAGATGGCCGTTCCTGTTGAAGCGAGAGCCGTCCACTTCGAATCTTTGTAGTCGTCGGCCTGCAATATTAAACTCATTCATTCCAGAATAATGCTCGTATTTGACTTAGACTTGAGTAATGAGCCTTCGCCAGCTGTATAGTGCGAATAAAATGGCTGCGTTTTTCAGATACGCAGTCAATTTGCCGCGCAGAAGGCTTCAAAATATTTTTGGACAAGGTTCGCTCATGTTTTATTGCGATAGCAATTTTATGGGCACTCTCGGCTGCTTGTCGCCGTCATGCCCCGTATATATATATATATATATATATATATATATTGTAGTGAAGAGGAATGCCCAGCGCTGCAGCCGCATCGACAGCTTCGCGCGAGGCACGAGCCGGAGCTGCCTGGCCTGTTTTGCTGCTGCAACGCTGCCCGCACCCGTCCAGTTCTTGCAGTTCCCGTTCCGACGCCACTGCCGCTTTTAGCCCAGTATTCACATTATATTTTTTGTGGAGGTTGCTGCGGTTTCCCCTGCCCTGGAATTGCGTAGCCGAACGCTGCCGTCCGTCATGCCTGACGACGCTGTCTCGACACCACCACCCGCTTCACCGCCAAGGTGTCCCGGTGCCCAGCTTCTGCGGGAGCCCGAGATCTTCAGCGGCATCGACGAGAAAGACGTTGAGGATTGGCTGGAATCGTATGAACGAGCGAGTGCTACCAACAAATGGGACGATCCCACGAATCTTGGTACCGTGATATTTTACTTGACGGATGTGGCCAAGATGTGGTGCAAAAACCACGAGGCCGATATCCCCACTTGGGCGACCTTCAAAACTAGCGTCGCAGCTGTTTTCGGACGCCCTGGTGTGCGAAAACTTCGCGCAGAGCAACGACTGCGGAGCCGGTCACAACAAAGTGGTGAAACATTCACCAGCTACATCGAGGACGTCCTCGACCTCTGCCGGCGTGCCAACCCGACGATGGCGGAAGCCGATAAGGTACGCCACATCATGAAGGGCATTTCCGATGATGCCTTTCAGATGCTGCTTTCCAAGAACCCTGCCACGGTCTCTGAGCTCATCGAGCTGTGCCACAGTTTCGACGAGCTCCGAAGACAGCGTCTTCTGACACGGCGCCAGCACGTTTCAGACGAAACCATCTCGAGCGTGGCTACCGCTCCCGACCTTGAGTCGCTGCTCTCCCAAATCAAGGACTTTGTCCGTGCTGAGGTCGCTCGTCAGCTTTCGCTGCTATCAACAGCCGGGCAACCACCATCGCCTTTGCCAGCGAACCTTCGCCAGGTCACCCAAGAGCAGGTTTGCGCTGCTCTGCCTGCTGCCCGCGACACTCCGCCGTTGCCGACTCAAGCTGGATGTCCTGAGGTCAATGCGCCGTTAAGCTGTGCCGAAGTTGCCGCACGGCCACCGCCTCAGACCTTTACGTCATTCCCATCAGCCGTGGCGCTCCGACGAACTCCCCGCTACGATTCGGCAAGGTATCCTCGGAGTAGTGGACAATGGCGCACTCTCGATAATCGACCGATATGTTTCGCGTGTGGCATGCCTGGCCACGTCGCACGATATTGCCGTCGCCGCGTAGTTCCCTACCAGCAGAGCTACGAACATGACCCGTATGTGTCACCGCGTCGATCGTTCTCGCCATCTCGGAACCCCGGCCAGACTTATTCGTACACCGACCACGACGACCACCATCCTCCTATGCACCACCGCTCGCCATCGCCTAGATGCCGCTCGCTATCGCCGATGCGTCGTCGTTCTTCCACGCCGGAGCGGGAAAACTGATTGCCGCAGTTCCAGAGGCAGGAACTGCGTTGCCCGCGAAAAGACCAAGGCCTCCCTCTTCACCGACGAACGTTATTGACGTATATGTGGACGGCGTCGCTGCACTCGCCCTTGTCGACACTGGTGCCGCTGTTTCCGTTATGCTGTCAAACATTTCGCTTCGCACTGCCAGCGCATACCGCATCACGCCGGCCGCTGCATGTACTGCTCGTGTGGTGATTAATGACCTCCTCTACATCGTCGAATTGTTAGTGCTGCATTCTTGCTCCCACGACCATAGGTCGGCAAAATAAACGGAGCTCACTCAGACTCACTCAATAAATATATTTTTCGCTTAGGACTCACTCGGACTCAGACTCACCAAAATTTTGCTGAAGCAGACTCATTCGGACTCAGACTCAAGAAATTTCTCTCCAACCAAACTCACTCGGACTCAGGCTCACCGGTGTTTTCGTCATCCAGACTCACTCGGACTCAGACTCACTAAACCTTTCCTCACCCGTTCTCACTCGGACTCAGACTCATGAATATTTTCGTCAACCTGACTCACTCGGACTCAGACTCATGAATATTTTCGTCAACCTGACTCACTCGGACTCAGACTCACCAAAATTTTCCTCAAGCGGACTCACTCGGACTCAGACTCACCAAAATATATCTCAGCCGGACTCACTCGGACTCAGACTCACGAAAATATTACTCAGCCCGACTCACTCAGACTCATACACATGAAAATATAACGAAAATATAACTCAGCCGGACTCACTCACCAAAATATTTGTCAGCCGGACTCACTCGGACTCAGACTCCCCAAAATTCTCCTGAAGCGGACTCACTCGCGGACTCACAGACTCGCCTAACTTTTTCTCAACCAGACGTACTCGGACTAAAAATTAGCAATATTCGATTTGGCCCGGCTCATCCAACAAATGTCGAAGGAGCGTCATAAAATAGCTTATGTATAGAAT
Organism: Rhipicephalus appendiculatus; assembly: GCA_030522465.1. Classification (NCBI taxonomy): domain Eukaryota; kingdom Metazoa; phylum Arthropoda; class Arachnida; order Ixodida; family Ixodidae; genus Rhipicephalus; species Rhipicephalus appendiculatus. The sequence goes on along the minus strand of JALIZH010032982.1, from coordinate 1,770,022 downwards.
AACACATGTAAAGGGTTCACAAGTGCCAGGCAACCTTCAAAATATATGTATGATAGCTTTCAACATACAAAAAGAAGTTATTTCCCGTGCATCGCAATGTATATCGTAAAGAGAAATTCAACATTACACGCGATTTTTGCAATATTGAGAATGTTTTCTTTAAATATAAAAATGGGTCTACGGACCTTCGAGGAACATTAGGTTTTCATTCCTGTTACCTTTGAAATGCGCTATGCGCACGCGCCGTTTGTTTTCAATGGGCGAGCGCGTACGTGAGTTTTTGGCAGACCCAATTATAAATCAAGTCCTTTCTTACGCTTTGCCGTTCCAAGGCCTAATCACGCTACTTGGGAACGAAGAAAGCTTGACATTACGTTATCGCGCTTTTCTAAACCCGTTCATGAAACTGCCAATGGTCTTGCAGTCGATTTACCGCTTATTGAGGACGCGAAAAAGAAAATAATATGAGACGGCCATCTTTTGCAGAATCGAGCTCACCACCCTTGAAAAATTTTGCAAACATGGTTATAGGTTGCATGGTTATGCCTCTCTAAAGTTTCGAAAACACCTGACACGATAGTCTAGTGGTTGTGGTACTTGACTGCTGACCCGAAGATCACGGCATCGAATACCGGCCGCATTTTCGATGGATGACGAAACGCTTGAGCCATGTGTGCTTATATTTTGGCGCACGTAATGAACCCCAGATAGCCAATATTTCCTTAGCCGTCAACTACGGCGCCCCTCATAATCACATCATGGTTCTCGGACGTTAAACGCCAATAATTATTATACTAGCGTTTCGAATTATAGAAATGCTAAGTTCGGTTTTAGTCGATGTCATGCTTTCGCAAAGTGATTGCGGATAATAGAGGTTGGTATTTTACGTCGCAAAGCCAACATGTGGTTGTCAGAGACGCCGTAGTGGAGGGCTCCAGATATTTCGACCACCCAGCGTTCTTCAACGTGCATCTTAATCTAAGTACACGGGTTGTGACTGTGTTTGTTTCTAGCGAGATATTTTTAGGAGCCGGCTAAGAACCCATCAAGTTTACGCCATCTGACATCTTCGTCCGTCGTAGATGTTCCCCGTTGCCTTTTTCCATTTTGGACGTACGTGATGGCGTCAGCAGGCTGCTTGTCCCGAACATGTTCTCATGTCCTCTGACACTGCTTCGCGGGGAGTGCGTCGGGCGTGTCCACAGTGGGGACCCTTCTACCATCATTGACATGCCAACTGGTCCTACCGCTGAACAAGAAGCCTCAGGACTTACCTGTGACTCCGTGCAGCAGACGACTACGCCTGATGTACTGAGCAGCTCCATCGCCTACACATTGACCGTTTCTCAACGCGCCCAGCTTCTACGCCTACTCGACAAGTTCCGTTCCTCGTTCGATTGCCAGCAAGCTTCTCTCGGCCGCACGTCAGCTGTAAGCCACCGCATCGACACGGGTACCAGTGCGCCGCTGCGACAAAGACCGTACCGTGTGTCTGCCACAGAACGCCAGGTTATCGACGACCAAGTAGCCGAAATGCTCAAGCGCGGCGTCATCCAGCCTTCGAATAGCCCCTGGGCATCTCCACTTGTTCTGGTTAAGAAGAAGGATGGGTCGATTCGCTTCTGTGTTGATTACCGTCGTCTTAACAAGATCACCCGAAAAGACGTTTACCCTCTACCGAGAATTGACGATGCCCTTGACTGTCTCCAAGGCGCGGAGTTCTTCTCTTCTATCGACTTACGGAGCGGCTATTGGCAAGTTCCTATGGCACCTGACGACCAACCTAAAACGGCCTTCATCATACCTGATGGCCTTTACGAATTCCGTGTCTTGCCTTTCGGTCTTTGCAACGCCCCCGCAACATTCGAGAGGATGATGGACAACCTTTTGCGGGGTCTTAAGTGGAAAACGTGTCTGTGCTACCTAGATGACGTGGTTATATTTTCACCAGATTTTCCCACGCATCTCTGCAGGCTAGAGGAAGTACTCCAGTGCCTCACTGACGCAGGCCTACAGCTCAACCTGAAGAAATGCCGCTTCGGCACAAGTCAGCTCACCGTCCTCGGCCATGTTGTATCCAAAGATGGTATACTTCCCGACGCCGCCAAGCTTCGGGCAGTCGCTGACTTTCCTCGACCTACGTCTCTAAAAGAGCTTCGCAGCTTCCTTGGCCTCTGTTCCTATTTTCGCCGCTTCATTCGGAATTTCGCGACCATCAGCGCTCCCTTGAATCAGCTCCTACGGAGCAACTCGAAAATTTACGCTTGGTCGCCCACCTTCAAAGAGCTGCGTCGTCTGCTAACCTCACCACCAATACTGTGTCACTTCGACCCTACTGCTCCGACTAAGGTTCACACCGACGCCAGCGGTGTTGGACTCGGCGCCGTGCTCGCGCAGCGCAAATCTGGGTTCCACGAGTACGTCGTCACATACGCAAGCCGTACACTAACTAAGGCCGAGAAGAATTATTCCGTTACGGAGAAGGAATGTCTGGCCATAATTTGGGCTCTTGGTAAATTCAGACCTTACCTATATGGCCGTCCCTTCGACGTAGTTACAGATCACCATGCACTTTGTTGGCTCTCCACGCTCAAGGACCCCTCCTGCCGATTAGCACGCTGGGCTTTGCGGCTGCAAGATTTTGACATGCGTGTTGTCTACAGGTCTGGCCGCCGCCACAGCGATGCCGACGCCCTATCACGCTCGCCTGTGTCAACCGAAGGCGCTGCCTGCCTAAATGCCGTGGACGAAATACTTTCGTTCCTAGCAGGCTGTGACTTGGCGTCAGAGCAACGCAAGGATGCCTGGATCAGCGCCCTCCTGCGACTACTTTCCGACCCGCCAACTTTACCTTCAGCTCCTCGAGCATTGCGCCGTCAAACTTGTCACTTTGAGATCCGCGATGGCCTCCTCTATCGCCGGAACTACATGTATGACGGCCGCAAGTGGTTACTAGTCATTCCCCGCCATCTTCGTGCTCAGATATGCTCAGCCTTTCATGCTGACCCGCAGTGCGCGCACGCGGGAGTCTTCAAAACATACGCCCAACTTTCCACCAGGTTTTATTGGCGAGGCATGTACACCTTTGTGTGCAAGTACATTCGGTCATGCCCCCCAGTGCCAACGACGCAAAGCTCCTCCTCAGCGCGCCTCTGCTCCGCTCCAGCCAATTTCGTGCCCGGCCAGACCCTTCGACCGCATTGGCATTGACCTGTATGGGCCCCTCTCATACACGGCTTCCGGAAACCGCTGGGTAGTCGTCGCGGTCGACCACCTGACGCGATACGCGGAAACAGCCGCTCTTCCTGCTGCCACAGCCCGCGACATATCATCTTTCCTCCTGCGGAACTTCATTCTCCGTCACGGCGCACCACGTGAACTTCTGAGCGATAGGGGACGCGTGTTCCTTTCCGAAGTCGTAAGCACACTCCTTACCGAATGTCGTGTAGTTCATCGTAGTACCACCGCTTACCATCCCCAAACTAATGGGTTGACGGAAAGATTCAACCGCACCCTTGGCAACATGATCTCCAAGTATGTTGCCTCAGATCACTCTGATTGGGACCTAATTTTGCCCTTTGTGACGTACGCCTACAACCATAGGTCGGCAAACTCACTCATGAGTCGACTCACTCAGACTCACTCAAACTCAGATGAGACGTGAGTCTGAGTCTGAGTGAGTGCGGCTGAATTATACTTAGGTGAGTCTGAGTCCGAGTGAGTCCGCTTGAGGAAAATTTTGGTGAGTCTGAGTTCGAGTGAGTCCGGCTGAATTATACTTTGGTGAGTCTGAGTCCGAGTGAGTCCGGCTGAGTTATACTTAGATGAGTCTGAGTCGGAGTGAGTCTCCTTGAGGAAAATTTTTGTGAGTCTGAGTCCGAGTGAGTCTGGATGACGAAAACACCGGTGAGTCTGAGTCCGAGTGAGTTTGGTTCGAGAGAAATTTCGTGAGTCTGAGTCCGAGTGAGTCTGCTTCAGCAAAATTTTGGCGAGTCTGAGTCCGAGTGAGTCCGGTTGAAGAAAATATTAATGAGTCTGAGTCCGAGTGAGTTCGCTTCAGCAGAATTTTGGTTAGTCTGGGTCCCAGTGAGTGCTAAGCGAAAAACGTTTATTGAGTGAGTCTGCGTGGGCTCCATTTATTTTGCCGACCTATGGTTACAAATATTTATAGCCTCCTTTTATGGCGTGCCTTGTAATCGTATAGATGTACCGTCTTGTAAAGCCCTAGAAATTATTTTTCAAGTTATCAAGCTGTCCATGCCCTCATATACGAGGGCATGTAAGTGGACTTGTGTACCTAATCACTGGAGAATGAGTGCAATGTTCGAGCTTCATCATTCATGCGGATTCAAATACGACAAAGCAGCACGATTCGCGAGCATAGAGCGCCCCTTCGCTCTCTGTTGCATTGAACCGCTTGTGTCTTTAGATGCCGCTTCGGTTTTTCCATGAATAAATCTGGCAATTGGGAAATTTTTGAGCGCCAAACAATACATTCACAAGTACGAGAGAGACAGGACGGGCGCTTTTGAATGCCTCGTGAATGCATTGTTTCGCGCTCAAAAATTGCCCAGTAGCTATCATAGCACCATCTCACCGAATTTCAAGCTTTGTTAAAAATGTAGCGACGACACAGACCATCGGCTTTCGTCATGTCATTCGCTACCAATTAAACAGCGGCTGCGTTATTTAAAGTGGCTAGATAAAGCTTGCCCCCCGTGATACCTCGAAAGTTGTAGCGACCGGATTTCAAGGAGGAAGGGGGTAGAAACGCGCCATTCATGCCATACGCGACGCTTCATCACTTGCAAAAACAAATTTCTTCGTGCTGTAATGTGGTCAAACAATTATGTTACCTCTCGGCAATTCAAAAAGCTTTTAAACTTTAATGAGCTCTTCGAATTCTAGACTCTCTTTAGGAGATATTGCTGCCATATTTTCCCAGCACGCCTGCAGTTCAGTCCTTGCCGACTCAAGCAAAACCCGTTTTTTTTTTCGTATTTTTTCTTTTCTTTCCTATTCAAACACCTTTCCATTCATAGACAGCGTTGACGCGCCGAAGCACTTTCGGTGGTCCCTCAGCCGTCATTGTGTTTGTCCAAGCCACACGGCAAAAAGGTTCATGGCACGGGCGTTTCCCAGCCTCGTTTCCCGTACCTTGCTTTCGAGCTCCTAATGCCCCCCCAAGGAATGCAAAAAAAAAGTACAAAACGAAGCAACGAGCTCGACACTCTAGGCTTGGGGCCTGCAACACAAATATCTCAATTCTTTCAAAAGTGAACATTCGGCCGAAGTCTGTTTGGTTGGGATAACAGACAACTGGAGAAAAGAGAAAACTCCAGCCAAAATTTATTTTAAGAAACCGCGACGTTTCGAAGCATGATCGGCTTCTTGTTCAGGGGTGAGAAGGCCCGAGATGTGCAACGCCTTCTTGCCAAGCGGGATTGTTTGCCGTGAGTCGTCGCAAGCCCTGGCAGTAGAGGGAGGGCAGTGCCCCCGTGGTGTGGTCGATGTTTCCCGCTGTCTGCTCAATGTACCAGGAATCGAGGAGGGGCCGCCGGCGAAGGTTCCTTTCTTTTTCCAAAATCACCGCGCCGTCGGGACTGGTATGGTGGTCCAACCGCTAGCAGTGCTATGTCACTTCGCTCCGTCCGCTGTTCAATTGACGGAGGTCATTCTTGTGCTGCCGCATTCTTTCATGGAAGTTCTTGGTTTCCTCAATGTAGGAAGCGGGGCAGTCGGCGCACATGATCCGGTACACGACGCCCTGCGCTTTTTCCGCAGATGCGCTGTCTTTGGGCCGAGGGATGAAGCTGCTGATGGTGGTGGATGGCTTGTGGGAAAAGTCGACCCCTGCCTTTCTTAGTATACGGGCTATTGCTTCGCTGGCGCCCGCAATGTAGGGGATTGACACGTGGCGTCGTTGCGGCGCCGTTGGTGTCACGTTTCCCCCGTCTTTTCTCTTACGGAGGGCTCTGCGAATAAACGCCTTTGTGTAGCCGTTGGTGCAGAGGTCACGAATTATTGTCTTCCTTTCTTCTATCCGCTGCTGGGGCGACGATTGGTGACTTTGGTTGGAGTTTTATATTTAAACTCGTGACGCAGCGGGCGGTTGGTTGTTTATACAATAAACGAAGGCACGTTTCGCTGCAGTGGGGCGATAGGAACATTAAAATCGATTTTAAATACGTCCAAGGCTATATTATCTGTTGATATTTCGTAGATGATACGCGTGTGTGTACACAAATCTATCCCACATATTATCTAGCCTTCAAAATTTTGTTTCAGAACTTCAATGAGAAGATAGAGGGGGGCGGGGGGTATGCGCTGGTGTGAAGATAAGAAGCGGTCTCATAAATATACGAGACTCGAGCACTGCTCTCCATCCCTTACCCCCCCCTCCCTGCATCTTTCAACAATGTAGCCTTTGAAGCAGGAAAGAAAAAAAGAGCGCATGTCCTGCCTTCATCTCACTCATTTTTTATTCGTTGCAGCACTGGCTTTCGATCATAAGTCGCTGAGCAGTGTCCCCTCATGGGAGACAAATTAGGGCATTTCTCATATTTATTTATTTATTTAAAAAATACCTTACAGGCCTCCGTTGAGGCATTGTGTAAGGGGGGGCAGTACAAAAAGTGATCTTCAGTGGTGCCACCAAATTACAATATGTGTGAACCGCATTCAAGTACAAAGTGCCATAAGGAACACTGCAATACAAAGTAAATAATTATTTACGGCAGTACTCGTAACAAAAAGAACTCACAACACTGGCAAAGATGAAATATAGAATAAGGATTCAATCACAGGAGGTATTATTTATAAAGTAATGCACTAAAGCAAAAATTGAAATTTTATACAATAAAACAGTTCACAAAGGGGGGAAAAAAATAGGCCAAAAAAAAGAAAAAAGGAAAAAAAGAAAAAAGCGCACTACGGTTCTACAACATCACGAATTTCAAAAAATAAAAAAAAAATAAAAAGGATGATTACAATTACACAGAGCGCACTGGTATAATGGCAGATATCTTTACGCTTCTTTGGCCAGATAACTGGTCAATGCGTCACGGAAAGCAACAGTTTTTTCCAGACTTGCGATACTATCTGGCAGAGCATTCCAACATCGGACTGCACGTGGTAACGCCGAGCAGTTGAATGCGCGTGTTAATCCGTAAATGCGCGTATAGCTAAAATGATTATGAAGCCTGTGTGACGTAGAGTAGGGCCGTTTCAAACATGCCAGTGTTCGAGTGGAATGAGTGAATTTGTGAAACAGCGTCAGCAAGGCAATGTCACGGCGAGTACTCAAAGGTTGCAATGAAAGGTTAAGTTTGATTTCTGTGACGCTAGACAGATGGCTGTAATCGTTAGAAATGAAGCGGCTTGCCCTGTTCTGAACTCGTTCCAATATATCGGTCAGGTATTTCTGGTGAGGAGACCAAATAGGAGAAGCGTACTCGATTTGAGGGCGAACGAGAGTTAGGTATGCTAATTTCCTAATATTCGAAGGAGCATTTCTTAAATTTCGTCGCAAGTAACCCAAGGATTGGGAGGCTTTGGCAGAAATGGAGGTGATGTGGTCTGACCAAGAAAGATTTGAAGTGAATATAATGCCTAGATACTTATATTGTGATGCGATTGCAAGAGTGTCTTTATTGATATTGTATGAATACAGTGAAGGTGTAGCCTTGCGAGTAAATGACATTACTTTACATTTTGACGTGTTCAATGTCATTAACCATTTACTGCACCACTTACTAATCTGTTCTAGGTCATGTTGAAGAACCAGATGGTCGTCTGTGTTTTCTATTGGGCGATAGACAATGCAGTCGTCGGCAAATATTCTTATTGTTGAGGACACGTTATGTGGGAGATCGTTAATGAAGATGAGAAAAAGTAAAGGACCGAGGACGCTTCCTTGGGGTACACCAGATGATACTTCACTTAAGGAAGAAGAGAAGTTATTTGCAATGGTGAATTGGTGACGATTAGAAAGAAAGTTCCGGAGCCATGATAAGGTGAGACAGTCCAATTTAAGAGCTGAGAGTTTTGAGATAAGGCGACAGTGCGCGACGCGGTCAAACGCCTTCGAAAAGTCAAGAAAAAAGCAGTCAGTTTGCTGGTTGTTGTTCAAGTTTGTGTGTAAGTCTGTAGAAAATTCAAGCAACTGTGTCTCGCACGACAGGCCCTTTCTAAAACCATGCTGATTATGAAAAAAGAACTTGTTGGTCTCAAGGTGTCTGTAAATCTGTGAGGCGATAATGTGGTTGGAGTTTCATGAATCACTAGATGTCATTATGAATCCACACCAATTGCCCATCAGTCTGTTATTCTGCAAAGAAAAACAGTACGTTATGGAAACCTCCGCTGCCCCATTTACTCGCTGAAAATAGGCTCCTCAATCATTTATTTATTTAATAGCACCCTGAAGGCCCGAAGGAATTACAGAGGGGAACTGTGCATTCGAGAATGCGTAAGAAATTAGCAGTTACATCGAAGTAAAAACAGTACAAATAATAAGTTATTAAGGATAGATATAATAGCGACGCAGTGAAAATAAAAAGAAATAAAATTGCTAATAGCGCAGGGTTAGCTATGTGAACTTATTGCGTCTGGTTTGTAGTAAACGCTCCAGTTGTCAGTTCAGCGCCTTGTCCAGTGACTTTGTTCTTAGAAATGAATATTCCTGTCCTTTCTGGGGACTATAGTACGATCACTGTGAAGCGGCGTCCGCGTCCCCACCTTTCAATACGGCATTCTTGCAATCGGCTTGACTGTCAGCAATTGGGGTTTTTGGAAAGCAGAAAATTGCCATCTCGTTTTGCATGGTTTGTACCAGACCATGCAAAAAGCTTCGACCATACCTTTGAACACACTGGCCGGCTCTCATCGGCGCGCCTATGCAAGTTCCTTTTTGCCTTGTGTCCGTATCCAGCGTGGTACTGATACGACTCTTTACCATTATCCACGAGATAGAGTAGTCACTAACAGTTACAACTGGTTCTTAGCCGGCTCCTAAAAATATCTCGCTAGAAACAAACACAGTCACAACCCGTGTACTTAGATTAAGATGCACGTTGAAGAACGCTGGGTGGTCGAAATATCTGGAGCCCTCCACTACGGCGTCTCTGACAACCACATGTTGGCTTTGCGACGTAAAATACCAACCTCTATTATCCGCAATCACTTTGCGAAAGCATGACATCGACTAAAACCGAACTTAGCATTTCTATAATTCGAAACGCTAGTATAATAATTATTGGCGTTTAACGTCCGAGAACCATGATGTGATTATGAGGGGCGCCGTAGTTGACGGCTAAGGAAATATTGGCTATCTGGGGTTCATTACGTGCGCCAAAATATAAGCACACATGGCTCAAGCGTTTCGTCATCCATCGAAAATGCGGCCGGTATTCGATGCCGTGATCTTCGGGTCAGCAGTCAAGTACCACAACCACTAGACTATCGTGTCAGGTGTTTTCGAAACTTTAGAGAGGCATAACCATGCAACCTATAACCATGTTTGCAAAATTTTTCAAGGGTGGTGAGCTCGATTCTGCAAAAGATGGCCGTCTCATATTATTTTCTTTTTCGCGTCCTCAATAAGCGGTAAATCGACTGCAAGACCATTGGCAGTTTCATGAACGGGTTTAGAAAAGCGCGATAACGTAATGTCAAGCTTTCTTCGTTCCCAAGTAGCGTGATTAGGCCTTGGAACGGCAAAGCGTAAGAAAGGACTTGATTTATAATTGGGTCTGCCAAAAACTCACGTACGCGCTCGCCCATTGAAAACAAACGGCGCGTGCGCATAGCGCATTTCAAAGGTAACAGGAATGAAAACCTAATGTTCCTCGAAGGTCCGTAGACCCATTTTTATATTTAAAGAAAACATTCTCAATATTGCAAAAATCGCGTGTAATGTTGAATTTCTCTTTACGATATACATTGCGATGCACGGGAAATAACTTCTTTTTGTATGTTGAAAGCTATCATACATATATTTTGAAGGTTGCCTGGCACTTGTGAACCCTTTACATGTGTTATTCTATACATAAGCTATTTTATGACGCTCCTTCGACATTTGTTGGATGAGCCGGGCCAAATCGAATATTGCTAATTTTTAGTCCGAGTACGTCTGGTTGAGAAAAAAGTTAGGCGAGTCTGTGAGTCCGCGAGTGAGTCCGCTTCAGGAGAATTTTGGGGAGTCTGAGTCCGAGTGAGTCCGGCTGACAAATATTTTGGTGAGTGAGTCCGGCTGAGTTATATTTTCGTTATATTTTCATGTGTATGAGTCTGAGTGAGTCGGGCTGAGTAATATTTTCGTGAGTCTGAGTCCGAGTGAGTCCGGCTGAGATATATTTTGGTGAGTCTGAGTCCGAGTGAGTCCGCTTGAGGAAAATTTTGGTGAGTCTGAGTCCGAGTGAGTCAGGTTGACGAAAATATTCATGAGTCTGAGTCCGAGTGAGTCAGGTTGACGAAAATATTCATGAGTCTGAGTCCGAGTGAGAACGGGTGAGGAAAGGTTTAGTGAGTCTGAGTCCGAGTGAGTCTGGATGACGAAAACACCGGTGAGCCTGAGTCCGAGTGAGTTTGGTTGGAGAGAAATTTCTTGAGTCTGAGTCCGAATGAGTCTGCTTCAGCAAAATTTTGGTGAGTCTGAGTCCGAGTGAGTCCTAAGCGAAAAATATATTTATTGAGTGAGTCTGAGTGAGCTCCGTTTATTTTGCCGACCTATGGTCGTGGGAGCAAGAATGCAGCACTAACAATTCGACGATGTAGAGGAGGTCATTAATCACCACACGAGCAGTACATGCAGCGGCCGGCGTGATGCGGTATGCGCTGGCAGTGCGAAGCGAAATGTTTGACAGCATAACGGAAACAGCGGCACCAGTGTCGACAAGGGCGAGTGCAGCGACGCCGTCCACATATACGTCAATAACGTTCGTCGGTGAAGAGGGAGGCCTTGGTCTTTTCGCGGGCAACGCAGTTCCTGCCTCTGGAACTGCGGCAATCAGTTTTCCCGCTCCGGCGTGGAAGAACGACGACGCATCGGCGATAGCGAGCGGCATCTAGGCGATGGCGAGCGGTGGTGCATAGGAGGATGGTGGTCGTCGTGGTCGGTGTACGAATAAGTCTGGCCGGGGTTCCGAGATGGCGAGAACGATCGACGCGGTGACACATACGGGTCATGTTCGTAGCTCTGCTGGTAGGGAACTACGCGGCGACGGCAATATCGTGCGACGTGGCCAGGCATGCCACACGCGAAACATATCGGTCGATTATCGAGAGTGCGCCATTGTCCACTACTCCGAGGATACCTTGCCGAATCGTAGCGGGGAGTTCGTCGGAGCGCCACGGCTGATGGGAATGACGTAAAGGTCTGAGGCGGTGGCCGTGCGGCAACTTCGGCACAGCTTAACGGCGCATTGACCTCAGGACATCCAGCTTGAGTCGGCAACGGCGGAGTGTCGCGGGCAGCAGGCAGAGCAGCGCAAACCTGCTCTTGGGTGACCTGGCGAAGGTTCGCTGGCAAAGGCGATGGTGGTTGCCCGGCTGTTGATAGCAGCGAAAGCTGACGAGCGACCTCAGCACGGACAAAGTCCTTGATTTGGGAGAGCAGCGACTCAAGGTCGGGAGCGGTAGCCACGCTCGAGATGGTTTCGTCTGAAACGTGCTGGCGCCGTGTCAGAAGACGCTGTCTTCGGAGCTCGTCGAAACTGTGGCACAGCTCGATGAGCTCAGAGACCGTGGCAGGGTTCTTGGAAAGCAGCATCTGAAAGGCATCATCGGAAATGCCCTTCATGATGTGGCGTACCTTATTGGCTTCCGCCATCGTCGGGTTGGCACGCCGGCAGAGGTCGAGGACGTCCTCGATGTAGCTGGTGAATGTTTCACCACTTTGTTGTGACCGGCTCCGCAGTCGTTGCTCTGCGCGAAGTTTTCGCACACCAGGGCGTCCGAAAACAGCTGCGACGCTAGTTTTGAAGGTCGCCCAAGTGGGGATATCGGCCTCGTGGTTTTTGCACCACATCTTGGCCACATCCGTCAAGTAAAATATCACGGTACCGAGATTCGTGGGATCGTCCCATTTGTTGGTAGCACTCGCTCGTTCATACGATTCCAGCCAATCCTCAACGTCTTTCTCGTCGATGCCGCTGAAGATCTCGGGCTCCCGCAGAAGCTGGGCACCGGGACACCTTGGCGGTGAAGCGGGTGGTGGTGTCGAGACAGCGTCGTCAGGCATGACGGACGGCAGCGTTCAGCTACGCAATTCCAGGGCCGGGGAAAACCGCAGCAACCTCCACCAAAAATATAATGTGAATACTGGGCTAAAAGCGGCAGTGGCGTCGGAACGGGAACTGCAAGAACTGGACGGGTGCGGGCAGCGTTGCAGCAGCAAAACAGGCCAGAATTATGCTGAAGCAGACTCATTCGGACTCAGACTCAAGAAATTTCTCTCCAACCAAACTCACTCGGACTCAGACTCACCGGTGTTTTCGTCATCCAGACTCACTCGGACTCAGACTCACTAAACCTTTCCTCACCCGTTCTCACTCGGACTCAGACTCATGAATATTTTCGTCAACCTGACTCACTCGGACTCAGACTCACCAAAATTTTCCTCAAGCGGACTCACTCGGACTCAGACTCACCAAAATATATCTCAGCCGGACTCACTCGGACTCAGACTCACGAAAATATTACTCAGCCCGACTCACTCAGACTCATACACATGAAAATATAACGAAAATATAACTCAGCCGGACTCACTCACCAAAATATTTGTCAGCCGGACTCACTCGGACTCAGACTCCCCAAAATTCTCCTGAAGCGGACTCACTCGCGGACTCACAGACTCGCCTAACTTTTTCTCAACCAGACGTACTCGGACTAAAAATTAGCAATATTCGATTTGGCCCGGCTCATCCAACAAATGTCGAAGGAGCGTCATAAAATAGCTTATGTATAGAATAACACATGTAAAGGGTTCACAAGTGCCAGGCAACCTTCAAAATATATGTATGATAGCTTTCAACATACAAAAAGAAGTTATTTCCCGTGCATCGCAATGTATATCGTAAAGAGAAATTCAACATTACACGCGATTTTTGCAATATTGAGAATGTTTTCTTTAAATATAAAAATGGGTCTACGGACCTTCGAGGAACATTAGGTTTTCATTCCTGTTACCTTTGAAATGCGCTATGCGCACGCGCCGTTTGTTTTCAATGGGCGAGCGCGTACGTGAGTTTTTGGCAGACCCAATTATAAATCAAGTCCTTTCTTACGCTTTGCCGTTCCAAGGCCTAATCACGCTACTTGGGAACGAAGAAAGCTTGACATTACGTTATCGCGCTTTTCTAAACCCGTTCATGAAACTGCCAATGGTCTTGCAGTCGATTTACCGCTTATTGAGGACGCGAAAAAGAAAATAATATGAGACGGCCATCTTTTGCAGAATCGAGCTCACCACCCTTGAAAAATTTTGCAAACATGGTTATAGGTTGCATGGTTATGCCTCTCTAAAGTTTCGAAAACACCTGACACGATAGTCTAGTGGTTGTGGTACTTGACTGCTGACCCGAAGATCACGGCATCGAATACCGGCCGCATTTTCGATGGATGACGAAACGCTTGAGCCATGTGTGCTTATATTTTGGCGCACGTAATGAACCCCAGATAGCCAATATTTCCTTAGCCGTCAACTACGGCGCCCCTCATAATCACATCATGGTTCTCGGACGTTAAACGCCAATAATTATTATACTAGCGTTTCGAATTATAGAAATGCTAAGTTCGGTTTTAGTCGATGTCATGCTTTCGCAAAGTGATTGCGGATAATAGAGGTTGGTATTTTACGTCGCAAAGCCAACATGTGGTTGTCAGAGACGCCGTAGTGGAGGGCTCCAGATATTTCGACCACCCAGCGTTCTTCAACGTGCATCTTAATCTAAGTACACGGGTTGTGACTGCGTTTGTTTCTAGCGAGATATTTTTAGGAGCCGGCTAAGAACCAGTTGTAACTGTTAGTGACTACTCTATCTCGTGGATAATGGTAAAGAGTCGTATCAGTACCACGCTGGATACGGACACAAGGCAAAAAGGAACTTGCATAGGCGCGCCGATGAGAGCCGGCCAGTGTGTTCAAAGGTATGGTCGAAGCTTTTTGCATGGTCTGGTACAAACCATGCAAAACGAGATGGCAATTTTCTGCTTTCCAAAAACCCCAATTGCTGACAGTCAAGCCGATTGCAAGAATGCCGTATTGAAAGGTGGGGACGCGGACGCCGCTTCACAGTGATCGTACTATAGTCCCCAGAAAGGACAGGAATACTCATTTCTAAGAACAAAGTCACTGGACAAGGCGCTGAACTGACAACTGGAGCGTTTACTACAAACCAGACGCAATAAGTTCACATAGCTAACCCTGCGCTATTAGCAATTTTATTTCTTTTTTATTTTCACTGCGTCGCTATTATATCTATCCTTAATAACTTATTATTTGTACTGTTTTTACTTCGATGTAACTGCTAATTTCTTACGCATTCTCGAATGCACAGTTCTCCTCTGTAATTCCTTCGGGCCTTCAGGGTGCTATTAAATAAATAAATGATTGAGGAGCCTATTTTCAGCGAGTAAATGGGGCAGCGGAGGTTTCCATAACGTACTGTTTTTCTTTGCAGAATAACAGACTGATGGGCAATTGGTGTGGATTCATGAAACTCCAACCACATTATCGCCTCACAGATTTACAGACACCTTGAGACCAACAAGTTCTTTTTTCATAATCAGCATGGTTTTAGAAAGGGCCTGTCGTGCGAGACACAGTTGCTTGAATTTTCTACAGACTTACACACAAACTTGAACAACAACCAACAAACTGACTGCTTTTTTCTTGACTTTTCGAAGGCGTTTGACCGCGTCGCGCACTGTCGCCTTATCTCAAAACTCTCAGCTCTTAAATTGGACTGTCTCACCTTATCATGGCTCCGGAACTTTCTTTCTAATCGTCACCAATTCACCATTGCAAATAACTTCTCTTCTTCCTTAAGTGAAGTATCATCTGGTGTACCCCAAGGAAGCGTCCTCGGTCCTTTACTTTTTCTCATCTTCATTAACGATCTCCCACATAACGTGTCCTCAACAATAAGAATATTTGCCGACGACTGCATTGTCTATCGCCCAATAGAAAACACAGACGACCATCTGGTTCTTCAACATGACCTAGAACAGATTAGTAAGTGGTGCAGTAAATGGTTAATGACATTGAACACGTCAAAATGTAAAGTAATGTCATTTACTCGCAAGGCTACACCTTCACTGTATTCATACAATATCAATAAAGACACTCTTGCAATCGCATCACAATATAAGTATCTAGGCATTATATTCACTTCAAATCTTTCTTGGTCAGACCACATCACCTCCATTTCTGCCAAAGCCTCCCAATCCTTGGGTTACTTGCGACGAAATTTAAGAAATGCTCCTTCGAATATTAGGAAATTAGCATACCTAACTCTCGTTCGCCCTCAAATCGAGTACGCTTCTCCTATTTGGTCTCCTCACCAGAAATACCTGACCGATATATTGGAACGAGTTCAGAACAGGGCAAGCCGCTTCATTTCTAACGATTACAGCCATCTGTCTAGCGTCACAGAAATCAAACTTAACCTTTCATTGCAACCTTTGAGTACTCGCCGTGACATTGCCTTGCTGAAGCTGTTTCACAAATTCACTCATTCCACTCGAACACTGGCATGTTTGAAACGGCCCTACTCTACGTCACACAGGCTTCATAATCATTTTAGCTATACGCGCATTTACGGATTAACACGCGCATTCAACTGCTCGGCGTTACCACGTGCAGTCCGATGTTGGAATGCTCTGCCAGATAGTATCGCAAGTCTGGAAAAAACTGTTGCTTTCCGTGACGCATTGACCAGTTATCTGGCCAAAGAAGCGTAAAGATATCTGCCATTATACCAGTGCGCTCTGTGTAATTGTAATCATCCTTTTTATTTTTTTTTTATTTTTTGAAATTCGTGATGTTGTAGAACCGTAGTGCGCTTTTTTCTTTTTTTTCCTTTTTTTCTTTTTTTTTGGCCTATTTTTTTTCCCCCTTTGTGAACTGTTTTATTGTATAAAATTTCAATTTTTGCTTTAGTGCATTACTTTATAAATAATACCTCCTGTGATTGAATCCTTATTCTATATTTCATCTTTGCCAGTGTTGTGAGTTCTTTTTTGTTACGA
Organism: Rhipicephalus appendiculatus; assembly: GCA_030522465.1. Classification (NCBI taxonomy): domain Eukaryota; kingdom Metazoa; phylum Arthropoda; class Arachnida; order Ixodida; family Ixodidae; genus Rhipicephalus; species Rhipicephalus appendiculatus. Next base: position 1,753,771 of record JALIZH010032982.1, on the reverse strand, counting down.
GTACTGCCGTAAATAATTATTTACTTTGTATTGCAGTGTTCCTTATGGCACTTTGTACTTGAATGCGGTTCACACATATTGTAATTTGGTGGCACCACTGAAGATCACTTTTTGTACTGCCCCCCTTACACAATGCCTCAACGGAGGCCTGTAAGGTATTTTTAAATAAATAAATAAATATGAGAAATGCCCTAATTTGTCTCCCATGAGGGGACACTGCTCAGCGACTTATGATCGAAAGCCAGTGCTGCAACGAATAAAAAATGAGTGAGATGAAGGCAGGACATGCGCTCTTTTTTTCTTTCCTGCTTCAAAGGCTACATTGTTGAAAGATGCAGGGAGGGGGGGGTAAGGGATGGAGAGCAGTGCTCGAGTCTCGTATATTTATGAGACCGCTTCTTATCTTCACACCAGCGCATACCCCCCGCCCCCCTCTATCTTCTCATTGAAGTTCTGAAACAAAATTTTGAAGGCTAGATAATATGTGGGATAGATTTGTGTACACACACGCGTATCATCTACGAAATATCAACAGATAATATAGCCTTGGACGTATTTAAAATCGATTTTAATGTTCCTATCGCCCCACTGCAGCGAAACGTGCCTTCGTTTATTGTATAAACAACCAACCGCCCGCTGCGTCACGAGTTTAAATATAAAACTCCAACCAAAGTCACCAATCGTCGCCCCAGCAGCGGATAGAAGAAAGGAAGACAATAATTCGTGACCTCTGCACCAACGGCTACACAAAGGCGTTTATTCGCAGAGCCCTCCGTAAGAGAAAAGACGGGGGAAACGTGACACCAACGGCGCCGCAACGACGCCACGTGTCAATCCCCTACATTGCGGGCGCCAGCGAAGCAATAGCCCGTATACTAAGAAAGGCAGGGGTCGACTTTTCCCACAAGCCATCCACCACCATCAGCAGCTTCATCCCTCGGCCCAAAGACAGCGCATCTGCGGAAAAAGCGCAGGGCGTCGTGTACCGGATCATGTGCGCCGACTGCCCCGCTTCCTACATTGAGGAAACCAAGAACTTCCATGAAAGAATGCGGCAGCACAAGAATGACCTCCGTCAATTGAACAGCGGACGGAGCGAAGTGACATAGCACTGCTAGCGGTTGGACCACCATACCAGTCCCGACGGCGCGGTGATTTTGGAAAAAGAAAGGAACCTTCGCCGGCGGCCCCTCCTCGATTCCTGGTACATTGAGCAGACAGCGGGAAACATCGACCACACCACGGGGGCACTGCCCTCCCTCTACTGCCAGGGCTTGCGACGACTCACGGCAAACAATCCCGCTTGGCAAGAAGGCGTTGCACATCTCGGGCCTTCTCACCCCTGAACAAGAAGCCGATCATGCTTCGAAACGTCGCGGTTTCTTAAAATAAATTTTGGCTGGAGTTTTCTCTTTTCTCCAGTTGTCTGTTATCCCAACCAAACAGACTTCTGCCGAATGTTCACTTTTGAAAGAATTGAGATATTTGTGTTGCAGGCCCCAAGCCTAGAGTGTCGAGCTCGTTGCTTCGTTTTGTACTTTTTTTTGCATTCCTTGGGGGGCATTAGGAGCTCGAAAGCAAGGTACGGGAAACGAGGCTGGGAAACGCCCGTGCCATGAACCTTTTTGCCGTGTGGCTTGGACAAACGCAATGACGGCTGAGGGACCACCGAAAGTGCTTCGGCGCGTCAACGTTGTCTATGAATGGAAAGGTGTTTGAATAGGAAAGAAAAAGAAAAAATACGAAAAAAAAAACGGGTTTTGCTTGAGTCGGCAAGGACTGAACTGCAGGCGTGCTGGGAAAATATGGCAGCAATATCTCCTAAAGAGAGTCTAGAATTCGAAGAGCTCATTAAAGTTTAAAAGCTTTTTGAATTGCCGAGAGGTAACATAATTGTTTGACCACATTACAGCACGAAGAAATTTGTTTTTGCAAGTGATGAAGCGTCGCGTATGGCATGAATGGCGCGTTTCTACCCCCTTCCTCCTTGAAATCCGGTCGCTACAACTTTCGAGGTATCACGGGGGGCAAGCTTTATCTAGCCACTTTAAATAACGCAGCCGCTGTTTAATTGGTAGCGAATGACATGACGAAAGCCGATGGTCTGTGTCGTCGCTACATTTTTAACAAAGCTTGAAATTCGGTGAGATGGTGCTATGATAGCTACTGGGAAATTTTTGAGCGCGAAACAATGCATTCACGAGGCATTCAAAAGCGCCCGTCCTGTCTCTCTCGTACTTGTGAATGTATTGTTTGGCGCTCAAAAATTTCCCAATTGCCAGATTTATTCATGGAAAAACCGAAGCGGCATCTAAAGACACAAGCGGTTCAATGCAACAGAGAGCGAAGGGGCGCTCTATGCTCGCGAATCGTGCTGCTTTGTCGTATTTGAATCCACATGAATGATGAAGCTCGAACATTGCACTCAATCTCCGTTGATTAGGTACACAAGTCCACTTACATGCCCTCGTATATGAGGGCATGGACAGCTTGATAACTTGAAAAATAATTTCTAGGGCTTTACAAGACGGTACATCTATACGATTACAAGGCACGCCATAAAAGGAGGCTATAAATATTTGTAACCATAGGTCGGCAAAATAAATGGAGCCCACGCAGACTCACTCAATAAACGTTTTTCGCTTAGCACTCACTGGGACCCAGACTAACCAAAATTCTGCTGAAGCGAACTCACTCGGACTCAGACTCATTAATATTTTCTTCAACCGGACTCACTCGGACTCAGACTCGCCAAAATTTTGCTGAAGCAGACTCACTCGGACTCAGACTCACGAAATTTCTCTCGAACCAAACTCACTCGGACTCAGACTCACCGGTGTTTTCGTCATCCAGACTCACTCGGACTCAGACTCACAAAAATTTTCCTCAAGGAGACTCACTCCGACTCAGACTCATCTAAGTATAACTCAGCCGGACTCACTCGGACTCAGACTCACCAAAGTATAATTCAGCCGGACTCACTCGAACTCAGACTCACCAAAATTTTCCTCAAGCGGACTCACTCGGACTCAGACTCAACTAAGTATAATTCAGCCGCACTCACTCAGACTCACGTCTCATCTGAGTTTGAGTGAGTCTGAGTGAGTCGACTCATGAGTGAGTTTGCCGACCTATGCCCACGACCTCATTTTGGGCTGGGACTTTCTCTCCGCTAACAAGGCCGTCATCGACTGCTCTCGTGCCGAGGTGGAATTTGCAGCGCTTTGCGACGGCCCGTTGGTTGACGCTCGTGAAGCCGACGACAAGGTGTATCTTGCGGAAGACGTTTCAGTGCCGCCGCACTCCTTTGCCCTCGCCACAGTGGCCTGCAACAGTGTCATCGACTCCAGTGCACTGTTTACGCCATCTGACATCTTCGTCCGTCGTAGATGTTCCCCGTTGCCTTTTTCCATTTTGGACGTACGTGATGGCGTCAGCAGGCTGCTTGTCCCGAACATGTTCTCATGTCCTCTGACACTGCTTCGCGGAGAGTGCGTCGGGCGTGTCCACAGTGGGGACCCTTCTACCATCATTGACATGCCAACTGGTCCTACCGCTCAACAAGAAGCCTCAGGACTTACCTGTGACTCCGTGCAGCAGACGACTACGCCTGATGTACTGAGCAGCTCCATCGCCGACACATTGACCGTTTCTCAACGCGCCCAGCTTCTACGCCTACTCGACAAGTTCCGTTCCTCGTTCGATTGCCAGCAAGCTTCTCTCGGCCGCACGTCAGCTGTAAGCCACCGCATCGACACGGGTACCAGTGCGCCGCTGCGACAAAGACCGTACCGTGTGTCTGCCACAGAACGCCAGGTTATCGACGACCAAGTAGCCGAAATGCTCAAGCGCGGCGTCATCCAGCCTTCGAATAGCCCCTGGGCATCTCCACTTGTTCTGGTTAAGAAGAAGGATGGGTCGATTCGCTTCTGTGTTGATTACCGTCGTCTTAACAAGATCACCCGAAAAGACGTTTACCCTCTACCGAGAATTGACGATGCCCTTGACTGTCTCCAAGGCGCGGAGTTCTTCTCTTCTATCGACTTACGGAGCGGCTATTGGCAAGTTCCTATGGCACCTGACGACCAACCTAAAACGGCCTTCATCATACCTGATGGCCTTTACGAATTCCGTGTCTTGCCTTTCGGTCTTTGCAACGCCCCCCGCAACATTCGAGAGGATGATGGACAACCTTTTGCGGGGTCTTAAGTGGAAAACGTGTCTGTGCTACCTAGATGACGTGGTTATATTTTCACCAGATTTTCCCACGCATCTCTGCAGGCTAGAGGAAGTACTCCAGTGCCTCACTGACGCAGGCCTACAGCTCAACCTGAAGAAATTCCGCTTCGGCGCAAGTCAGCTCACCGTCCTCGGCCATGTTGTATCCAAAGATGGTATACTTCTCGACGCCGCCAAGCTTCGGGCAGTCGCTGACTTTCCTCGACCTACGTCTCTAAAAGAGCTTCGCAGCTTCCTTGGCCTCTGTTCCTATTTTCGCCGCTTCATTCGGAATTTCGCGACCATCAGCGCTCCCTTGAATCAGCTCCTACGGAGCAACTCGAAAATTTACGCTTGGTCGCCCGCCTTCAAAGAGCTGCGTCGTCTGCTAACCTCACCACCAATACTGTGTCACTTCGACCCTACTGCTCCGACTAAGGTTCACACCGACGCCAGCGGTGTTGGACTCGGCGCCGTGCTCGCGCAGCGCAAATCTGGGTTCCACGAGTACGTCGTCACATACGCAAGCCGTACACTAACTAAGGCCGAGAAGAATTATTCCGTTACGGAGAAGGAATGTCTGGCCATAATTTGGGCTCTTGGTAAATTCAGACCTTACCTATATGGCCGTCCCTTCGACGTAGTTACAGATCACCATGCACTTTGTTGGCTCTCCACGCTCAAGGACCCCTCCTGCCGATTAGCACGCTGGGCTTTGCGGCTGCAAGATTTTGACATGCGTGTTGTCTACAGGTCTGGCCGCCGCCACAGCGATGCCGACGCCCTATCACGCTCGCCTGTGTCAACCGAAGGCGCTGCCTGCCTAAATGCCGTGGACGAAATACTTTCGTTCCTAGCAGGCTGTGACTTGGCGTCAGAGCAACGCAAGGATGCCTGGATCAGCGCCCTCCTGCGACTACTTTCCGACCCGCCAACTTTACCTTCAGCTCCTCGAGCATTGCGCCGTCAAACTTGTCACTTTGAGATCCGCGATGGCCTCCTCTATCGCCGGAACTACATGTATGACGGCCGCAAGTGGTTACTAGTCATTCCCCGCCATCTTCGTGCTCAGATATGCTCAGCCTTTCATGCTGACCCGCAGTGCGCGCACGCGGGAGTCTTCAAAACATACGCCCAACTTTCCTCCAGGTTTTATTGGCGAGGCATGTACACCTTTGTGTGCAAGTACATTCGGTCATGCCCCCAGTGCCAACGACGCAAAGCTCCTCCTCAGCGCGCCTCTGCTCCGCTCCAGCCAATTTCGTGCCCGGCCAGACCCTTCGACCGCATTGGCATTGACCTGTATGGGCCCCTCTCATACACGGCTTCCGGAAACCGCTGGGTAGTCGTCGCGGTCGACCACCTGACGCGATACGCGGAAACAGCCGCTCTTCCTGCTGCCACAGCCCGCGACATATCATCTTTCCTCCTGCGGAACTTCATTCTCCGTCACGGCGCACCACGTGAACTTCTGAGCGATAGGGGACGCGTCTTCCTTTCCGAAGTCGTAAGCACACTCCTTACCGAATGTCGTGTAGTTCATCGTAGTACCACCGCTTACCATCCCCAAACTAATGGGTTGACGGAAAGATTCAACCGCACCCTTGGCAACATGATCTCCAAGTATGTTGCCTCAGATCACTCTGATTGGGACCTAATTTTGCCCTTTGTGACGTACGCCTACAACACGGCTCCACAAGCGACTACAGGCTTTTCACCATTTTTCCTCTTATATGGCCGAGAACCTTCGACCACACTCGATACCATTCTGCCGTACCGACAATCCATCCGAGTCTACGCCCATCTCTGAAGCTGCTCGCCGCGCCGAGGAATGCCGTCAGCTCGCCCGCTCGTTTACAACCGTCGACCAATGGCGACAGAAATCTCGACGTGACGATGACCACCCGTACCCTCACTTTCTCCCGGACTCCCTTGTGTGGCTCTGGGTTCCAGCTGTCCCTACTGGCCTCTCCTCCAAGCTTGCTTCAAAATATCAGGGACCCTACCAAGTTGTTGCACAGACGTCACCTGTCAACTACATCGTCGAACCCGTTACGCCATCAACAGACCAACGTTTTCGTGGTCTTGAAACCGTCCACGTACAGCGCCTGAAGCCCTATTACGATCCGCTCGTAGTATGTTCTCCGTGAGTCGTCAGGATGGCTCCTTTTCCGACGGGGGGACGAATTGTAGTATTGTAGTGAAGAGGACTGCCCAGCGCTTCAGCCGCATCGACAGCTTCGCGCGAGGCACGAGCCGGAGCTGCCTGGCCTGTTTTGCTGCTGCAACGCTGCCCGCACCCGTCCAGTTATTGCAGTTGCCGTTCCGACGCCCCTGCCGCTTTTAGCCCAGTATTCACATTATAATATATATATATATATATATATATATATATGTATATATATATATATATATATATATATATATTGTGATGACGATGAGCCGCAACCGAGCTTGGGCCTCGTGCTCAACCACCACGAAGCAGAGGAAGACGAGGTAGAGAATAAGAACAGCCGGCCCGCAGCAAGGGTGCTGTCTCTTGTGTCTCTGCTTTACAATGGCGCAGTCGACGAAGACGAAGTGCTACGTCTACGACTCTTCGTCCATGGCAATCAGCAACGTGAACCAGCAGTAAGTGCTGCTTGAGGACGGCGTCCAGGCCTCCTCGGCGCCTGCTCGCCTGCCGCCACTGCCACCACCGTTCGGGGACGGCGTCTAGGCCTCCTCGACGGCTCCACACCACTGCAGTGACGCGGTGTACACGACAAGGGACGCCGTCCACGCGTCCTGGACCAGGGATCCAGCCACCGTGAGTACCGGGACCGCCGCGCACTCCGCGAACCCCGCCGAGGGTTCGTCGGGCGCCTCGGCCGGCAACGGTGCGGAATACGTGCGTATACTCACGAAACTGTCTCGTCTACTCCACCGCGTGTCGTCGCTGAACTCCGGGTTCTCGCCTGCCGCTTCACCATCGTCGGCTGTTTGGGCAGTGCCGGTGTTCCGCGGCTTCCAAGACGACGTTTTCCTGTGGGTCGAGACCATTAATTCTCTCGGCAGCCTCCTTGCCTGGCCGGAGTATCGCAAGTGGCTAATTGCCATCGACCACCTTCGCGATGCCGCCAAGGCATGGCATGCCTACGAGGGCGTCAGGCAGGGGTCCTGGTCTGAATGGTGTGCGAAGTTAACGAGTCTATTTCGTCCCCTTTCGCATGCCTGTGACCCCCCTGACCACCGACCGAGCCTCTACCACGCACCACTTCGAAGCTGCAGCTCGGGCGTCCACCAACCCGCCCTGTCTCGGAGATCAAGCTCGCGAGGCGCAGCGCCCCCCCTGATGCATCTGTGCCCTGTAGCTGCTCCGCGGACAGCTTCGCAGAGCACCCTGCGGCAGCCATCGACACTAGCAGCCAGGTGTACACCTCCCTGCAGGTGTCAGGCTCCCCGTCGATACCTGCCACAGAACCACCCTTGACAGAGACCAAGACCGTCTCAAAGCCACAGCAGCCGGTGAGTCGACCTCCAAGCCGGTCAGCGCCAGAGTTCCTGGAGTCGTCTGTCTGCAGTGTGACGATGTCAGCTCCCTCCAAACCACATGGAGACGAAGCACTAGCCACCACTCCCAGTTCGGTGCACAGTCAGGAGCCACGTCATCCCCGACCATTACCGCAGTCATTGGCCGAGTGTGTGGACGCTCGCCACTTGCCAAGTGCCGTCTCCCTGAAAGATTCTGAAGTGGCTATCGCGCCTGAGGACTTCGTCATGGAAGACCTGCTGGTGCAATCATGCAGTCATGGTGCAGTCATGGTAGAACCAAGATTCGCTGCTCTGTCTTCCAAAGTGCAACGGGATAGTCATCATGATGATTTGCAACCGATGCGACCGCTCTGCATCAACCAGTACCACCTGCTAGTCCCATATTCTTTCGATGACGACATTCATTCACAACATGGACGAGACCTGCACCGTCCATCACGACAAAGCCAGTGTCGTCCACCAGAATGCTCGGCAGCTCGACAGGACAAGTCGCGGAGAGCACAACACCGACCGCCGCGGCATAGTCAATGTCGTCCGCCAGAATTATGTTTGGCATCTCATCCACCCAAGTTGCTGCGTGGCTGAGATCGGCCAAAGCGATGCAGCCAGTCTCGTCCTCCGGATCCACTTCTGGCAGATATCCTAACCGAATCGCAGCGTGGCCGGGACAGACCACCGCGAGGCAGTCAGGGCCGCCCACCAGAGGCGCCATCGGCAAAACACTAAGCCAAGCTCAAGCGTTGCATCGACCACCCGCAGCGACACCAGCAGCATCGGCCACCAGAGACAGTGTACGTGGCTTTGCTCATTCGCAGTCATGGCCGAGTGTGATGACGATGAGCCGCAACCGAGCTTGGGCCTCGTGCTCAACCACCACGAAGAAGAAGAAAGACGAAGTGGAGAATAGAACAGCCGGCCTAGTGAACAGGCGTTGTATCTATGTCTCTGTGTCGTTCCTTCTACAATACATATATATATATATATATATATAAGGCACAAAAGAGAGTACGACGCACGTTGGTTTTTCACGGTATATTTTCTGACGTTTCGGCTGGTGGACCAGCCTTTGTCAAAGGCTGGTCCACCAGCCGAAACGTCAGAAAATATAAAATATACCGCGCAAAACCAACGTGCGTCGTACTCTTTGTTCCTTATTCTACCGGGGCCAGCGTTATTTCATTGCTGCAACTATATATATATATATATATATATATATATATATATATATATATATATATATATATATATATATATATATATATTGCCACGCGCTTAATCTGCCAGCGAGAAAGAGGCAGACGAAGACGCAGTAGTCCTCGCGCCAGTGCCTTTGTTTTTGGCTGTGCTGTGCCGACTCCTCTTGAGACTTGCAACGTCTGATAAACGTCGCCTTCGTTTTGAACGTGACATTTTATTGGTGGAGGCGCTGGGTAATCTCACCTATGCAACAGACCCCTTCCAGCAGCAGGGACACGAGCCAGAACCCGGAGCTTACGCCAGTACACCGCGCTAGCCGGAGAATTCGGGGACTGGCCCCCCGAGTTTGTGCTTCGCAACACGACTGTAACGTCGACAGGTATGGAGGATTCTACATCTGCCACCCCTGCTGCTGCAGCTGCCGCTGCACCCGCTCAATACACGCTGCAAAAACCACGCGTGCCGAGTCCCTTCCGTGGTGGCCTTCTTGAAGATGTGGAAGACTGGCTGGCCGAGTTCGAGCACGTAGCGGATTTCAACGGGTGGGACGAAGAAGCGAAGCTCAGGAATGTTTACTTCAGTCTTTTGGATGGTGCTCGTACGTGGTTCCAGAACCACAAGGGCCTCCTGACGTCGTGGCGCGAGTTCTGCCGCAGGCTTCTTGACACGTACTCCAGCCCTGATCGTCGAGAGCGAGCTCAATGGGCCCTCCAGTCCCGTACTCAGATGCCTAATGAAGGTGTGGCAATGTACGTGGAGGACATGGTCCATCTGTTCAATCGAGCCGATCCGAACATGCCGGAAGCCAAGAAGCTGCGACACTTGATGCGAGGTGTGAAGGAGCAGCTCTTTGGTGGACTCATTCGCAGTCCGCCTAAGACGGTTACGGAGTTCCTCACTGAAGCCGTCGCCATGGAAAAGGCGCTGCAGCAGCGGAACCAGTACGATCGGCAAGTGAATGCTAGCTATACCATTGGGCTAGGATCATTCCCGACTGACGTGGAAACGCTTCGCGAACTTATACGTTCGGTTGTCCGCGACGAGCTCCAACAGCTGCACCTGGTGCAGCAGCAGCCTACCACTAACAACATCGCCAGCATCATACGCGACAAAATCCAGCATGCGCTCGGTGCACCTCGTCGCGAGACACCTGTTCAAGTCGCCGCACCACTTCAGGCGTTCACACCTTCACGTGAACCTCGTCGTGTGACCTATGCCGACGCTTTGAGACGCACCATCCCATCGCCGGTGACACCACCCCCGGTGAGCAGCTTCCAGCACGCCAGTTATGCCGACCCATTTGGACATATCTCACCTGCACCAGTGCCGCTACCCCCCAGCAACCCCGTATGCCACACTTCAGTCGGCACAGGCGGTCCCTTATTTTGAAGACACTCGGCCCGTCGCGCGTAAGTCCGACATTTGGCGCATGCCCGACCGACGACCGCTTTGCTACCACTGTGGTGAGGCGGGTCACGTGTACCGAGAGTGCCAATACCGCCGACTTGGGCTTCAGGGTTTTCCCGCCAATTCGCCCCGTCCTCGGTTCGGACAGCGACCGCCCGAAATTGAAGATTTTATCGCTCGGCAGCACATACCACCACCCAGGCGACAGTCCCGTTCACCATCACCACGGTCAACATCGTATTCGGGACACAGGAGTCGGACGTCGCAAGAACGATCTCCGAGCCCTCGCCTGGAAAACTGACGTCAGCGACCTTCCGAGGCGAGGCCGCTGATTCTCGACGTGATGAAGACCTCGACCTCCAATCGACGCGACTTCGAACCGACGGAAATCCGACGACGCATGTATCCCAGCCAGGCGACTTTTCAATGGACATACCTGTGCTTATCGACGGTCGAACTGTAACTGCTTTAGTAGATACTGGCGCTGATTACTCGATTATTAGCGGAAAATTGGCGAGTCTACTGAAGAAAGTTATCATGCCTTGGACAGGGTCGCACGTACGCACAGCTGGAGGACATCTTGTCAAGCCGCTTGGTGTGTGCACTGCCAGGCTGCAAATCCGAGGTTCCACGTTTCTGGTCAGCTCCCCTCGTGCTACGCGAATGCTCTCGCGAATTAATTCTCGGAATAGACTTTCTTCGAGAATACGGGGCCATAATCGACCTACGCAGACGCTGCATTTCCTTTTCTACAATCAAAGCTACATCAACGGACACCTGCCGCCGTACAGCCGCCCTCCGTGTTTCCGACGACAGCGTCACAATACCCCCCTCGTGCAAGTATCGTGGTTCAGGTGACATCTGAGGGAACAAGTGACGGCGAAACACTAGCAGAGTGCAATGTCTCCCTGTTGCTAGCGCTTGGAGTTTCTGTGGCACGAGACATCGTTGACATTAGGAACGGCCAAGCCGAAGTCATGATCACGAATTTTACAAATGAGCATCGTCACCTTTTTCGTGGCACCGCCGTCGCCTACGCTGAAGCCATGGAGGACGTAATAGAGTGCTTTGCGTGTGACGACAGTAGCCGCGATGGAAAAGCCGTACCAGATGTTGACATCAACAATGCGCTATCGGAAGCGAACCAGAAGGCCTTGCGAGAGCTGCTACTTGAATTCGGAGCGTGCTTTGCTCAATCGTCTAAAGTGAGTCAGACGCCAATCACGCAGCACAGGATCATCACATACGACGACGCAAGACCTATCCACCAACAGCCATACCGTGTCTCGCAGAAAGAACGCGAAGCAATTAAGGAGCAAGTGAAGGAAATGTTCGACGATGGCGTTATCCAGCCTTCGAACAGTCCGTGGTCATCACCGGTCGTCCTGGTGAAGAAGAAGGATGGCACGCTTCGCTTCTGCGTCGATTACAGAAAGATGAACAACGTCACAAAAAAAGACGTTTATCCGCTGCCCCGTATTGATGACTCTCTTGACCGGCTACGGCGAGCGAAATATTTTTCATCCCTTGATTTGAAGAGTGGTTATTGGCAAATCGAGGTTGATGAGCGCGACCGTGAGAAAACAGCCTTTGTCACGCCGGATGGCCTTTACGAATTCCGAGTGCTCCCGTTTGGTCTCTGCTCTGCGCCTGCAACATTCCAACGCATGATGGACACTGTGTTAGCCGACTTAAAGTGGCAAAGTTGCCTTGTCTACTTAGATGACGTGGTCGTGTTTTCAGCCAGCTTCTCCGAACATCTGAAGCGACTACGACAGGTACTCGAGGCAATCCGATCGGCGAACCTTACGTTAAAGCCTCAGAAATGCCACTTTGGTTATGAAGAACTGAAGTTCCTTGGGCATGTTGTGAGCGCGGAAGGTGTCCGTCCCGACCCCGAGAAAACCGCCGCTGTAGCAGCCTTCCCAACTCCTGCCGATAAGAAAAGTGTGCGGCGGTTCCTCGGACTATGCGCATACTATCGGCGCTTTATAGGCAATTTTTCGAAAATTGCCGAGCCACTTACTCGACTCACTAGAGACGACACGCCGTTCGTTTGGAGCTCTGAACAAGAAACGGCATTCACCGAGCTACGGCACCGCCTGTCATCACCACCTGTTCTTGGGCACTTCGACGAGGAAGCCGGAACAGAAGTTCATACCGACGCCAGTAACGTCGGTCTGGGTGCGGTACTCGTACAGCGGCAGGAGGGGGTTGAAAGGGTTATCGCTTACGCAAGTCGCACCCTATCACGCCCGGAGTCCAACTACAGTACCACGGAGAAGGAGTGCCTTGCCGTCGTATGGGCACTTGCTAAGTTTCGACCATACCTCTACGGCCGCCCATTCAAGGTAGTGACGGATCATCACTCGCTGTGCTGGCTGGCGAACCTAAGAGACCCTTCCGGACGACTAGCACGGTGGAGCTTACGTTTGCAGGAGTATGACGTCACCATCGTGTATAAGTCAGGCCGTGCGCACGAAGATGCAGACACGTTGTCCCGCGCGCCAGTTGAACCTGCCGCTGAAAACCTTGAAGACGACTGCCCTTTCCTTGGAACCGTAAGCACAACAGACTTAGCTACACGGCAGCGAGCAGATGCTGAATTGCGACCTATAATCGAACATCTAGAGGGCCGCAACGTATCTCTGCCCCCGCGTATAACTCGCGGATTGTCATCCTTCTGTTTGCGACAGGGCGTGCTGTACAAGAAGAACGCTGCTGCCAGCGAGAAAACTTATCTTTTGGTCGTCCCAGCAGAGCTTCGTGACGAAATTCTATTTGCCTGCCACGATGAACCTCCATCTGCCCATCTGGGCATCACTCGAACGTTTGCTAGGGTACGCAAGTCATACTACTGGTCGAAACTTGCCACTTGCGTTAAACAATACGTTCAAGCCTGCCGCGAATGCCAGCGCCGAAAGTCTCCATCTGTCAAGCCTGTGGGATTACTCAACCCTATCGAGCCACCCAGAACAGCCTTCGACCAGGTCGGCATGGACCTCCTGGGCCCGTTTCCCTTGTCATCTTCGGGAAACAAGTGGATAATCGTCGCTACAGATTATTTAACCCGCTACGCTGAAACGAAGGCTCTTCCCAAAGGCACAGCTTCTGAAGTTGCTCAGTTTTTCATTGAGAGCATTGTACTACGCCACGGCGCCCCATCCTGTGTCATCACAGACCGAGGAACGGCGTTTACGGCAAGGCTTCTTGAACATGTTTTTCAGCTAAGCTACACCACGCATCGCAAAACAACAGCCTATCACCCACAGACTAATGGATTGACCGAAAGGCTGAACAAAACGATGACTGACATGCTATCTATGTACATAGACGTACAGCACAAAACGTGGGATGAGGTACTGCCTTATGTAGCATTCGCGTACAATACCGCTACGCAAGAGACCACACGCTTCACGCCGTTTCGTCTTCTATACGGTCGTGATGTCCAAACGATGTTGGATGCAATGCTCCCATGCGACATTGACAAGATCGACAATCTTGACGACGATGCCGAGCGCTTTGTGCAAAGAGCCGAGGAAGCACGTCAACTGGCCCGCGTGAACGTCCAGAAACAACAGTGCATCGACACACAGCGCTACAACCTCCGCCACAGACAAGTCGACTACCAACCGGGTGACCAGGTGTTAGTTTGGACCCCGTGCGACGCAAAGGCCTTTCTGAAAAACTTCTCAGTCGGTATTTCGGCCCTTACAAAGTGCTACGACGAGTGAGCGACGTAAACTACGAAGTCCTTCCGGACGGAAGCCAACCACCACGACGCCGACAGCCACGACCCGAGATTGTGCACGTGGTGCGGTTAAAACCGTACCACACACTGTGACATTCATGGTTTACGGGACATTAGGTCTTTGTTTGTTTACTGTAAGCGGTTCGTTTAGCATCGAGACGATGCTCCTTCGGGAGGAGGAGCAATGCCACGCGCTTAATCTGCCAGCGAGAAAGAGGCAGACGAAGACGCAGTAGTCCTCGCGCCAGTGCCTTTGTTTTTGGCTGTGCTGTGCCGACTCCTCTTGAGACTTGCAACGTCTGATAAACGTCGCCTTCGTTTTGAACGTGACAATATATATATATATATATATATATATATATATATATATATATATATATATATATATAAGCCACGAAGAAAGTACGTGCTCGGCGCCCCATTCGTTGAGATGCGTTGGCTCCTCTTGCACTTTGGGATGCAGGGCGTAGTCGCCTTTGCCCGGGCGCGCGCGCGCGCTTATCTTCGGGTGAGAGCATGGGGGCAGTTTTACGTCGTGTGCTTTCGTCGGAAAGACTGCGTTTAGGTTACCGAGCGCACAAAGGTCACTTCGCTCGCTGCAGAGGCCCCTTTTCCGAAAGAAGCGTGCTGTTCAAACACAGTAAAGTAACAACTGTGACACTTGTTAGTTCGCGCTCGTCCTGTGTATACGTGTGCGTATGTTTCGTGCGTCCTTTGCGCTTGAGCAGTGCGCTCCAAGTTTCGATCTGCTTGCCGTTTTTCACGTGAAATGCCAATTTGTTGCTATCGCATTCATTGCTTCGCCCTTGCGGTGAAACTGACTTTGTTGGTAGCCGCGCAGAGATGGCCACGCTGTATTCATTCACCTGTTTCCAAGATAAGGCACAGACGGCCACAAGTCAACACAAGACAGGTGTTGACTTGTGTTGACGACATATACCGCAATACTCCATTGCGGTATATGTCGAAAGAAATTTTTGTGTTTCGGGTCGTCAGATACAACACTGAACCCAACACGGCACGGAGACGCAGCAGTGGTGACTTTGGATCCTGGAGCTCGAGTTAGTGGTGCACTTGGGGATTCCACAGTGCATTTAGTGTTTTTGTCTAAATGGCGCCGTATGTGCTTGCGTTAGCGTTAGCGGGAATGCCTCCCGCTGTACTAAAACACCACCGTTTGCCACGCAGCGCGTTCCGTTTTAGCGTTAGCGTTGAGACGCACGCTAAAGCTAACGTAAACGTTTCCCGCTATACTAAAACTCTCTAGTGAGAGCGCTCGTCGGGTCTCCGGTTTAGGTCAACCAGCCCAGCCATGCATAGGCGTACGCAGAGATACCGTTCAGGGGGGGCGAAGGTTCATCGCAGCGCCCCCCCCCCCTTCCCTATTACGTCAATGTATGCGGCAGATTTTACGCCCGCCCCCCTCTAAGGTTCTTAGGAGACTAGGGGGGGGCGGCCGCCCCCTCTGCCCCCCCTCGTGCGCACGCCTATGCAGCCATGGCCCAACACGTGAACCTTGCTAGGCTGCAACAATTGTAGCGAGGATGCAACGCACATTCAGTGTGATGATTGGCGCGTCGTAAAAAACGTATCGTACCGGAAAGATACGTGGTTAGCGACGCAAACATACGTGGTCGCTAGCGACGCAAACGGCCGATACAGCTGTTACGCGATAGGACATTTATGAAAGATGCGACTGCAGTGTGAACGCGGCTTGATGCGACCGTTACGTATAGGACTAATGGACAAAGCAGTTTCGGTTTTCAATTTCCGTTCGCTGGTCTTCCGGCCTCCCTAGATACCGCGTCTTAGTGCGCGTCTTGAAAGCCATGCAGCAGCGTGTGTGTGAAGTTGGTTTGCCAGACTGGAGGGCAGACGTGACGTGCGTTAAAGAGAACTCTCATCGCGTCTCCCGTTTAGCTCAACCAGCCCAGCCATGGCCAAACACGCGAACCTTGCCAGGCTGCAACAATTGTAGCGAGGATGCAACGCACATTCAATGTGGTGATTGGCGCGTCGTAAAAAAACGTATCGCACCGGAAAGATCAATGTTAACATACGTGGTCGCTAGCTGTGCAAACGGACGATACAGCTGTTGCACGATACGACGTTTATGAAAGATGCGACTGCAGTCTGAACGTGGCTTTAGGCGCCCACGTCGATACCACAAGAACCTATTGAAAACCAAGGCAGCAAAGCTAAGGAAAGTACAGGGGACGTTTCTAGGTTTTACAGGAGCGTTGTAATTATGACGTCAATGGATAAACCGAACCTACAATCTTCGGATAACGCCTGCGATGTTCTACGGCTTGAGCAACACCGGCGCCTGCTTTCCCTTGCACTTTATTGCGTACTTACGTTTTCTATCTCCGACTGACAAGTTGCCAGAAGACAGATCAATCATGATTGTTCATGAGTCACTGTTAGACATACTTCGCGTGTTCGTCGGCAGGCTGAAGTCACCGCACGCGGAGTCAGTACAACAGGTACTGGATGTTCAATGTCCAGTGCTTGCAAGCCTTCAGTAGGCACCAAGTCCCGACGATCTACAGTGAAACGTGATACGCCTGAAGTCCTGCGTTCACTACTATCGAACGCAGCAGTCTAGTTTAAACTCACGTCGTTTTTTTTTATGTTCCTTTCTTTCTATGTCTCTATCTTTTCATCCCTTAATCCCCTTCCCCCCAGTGTAGGATAGCAAACAGGACGCTCGTCTGGTTGACCTTCCTGCCTTTCCTTCCTCCTCCTCCCCTCCGTTTTGTGCAATCCTACCTGTTAATTTCATTCATAGCGTGGGTCTCCTTCCGGCAGACTTGACGGCGTCGATGGTATGCGAAAGCTTATTGGCCAACTGACAACTCGCATTCAGATCGCATGCTACCTTACGCCAGTGGGCTGAACACAGTGCTCCACAGCCACTCTCACGCCTGTGCAAGAACAGCTACACTTCGCGCTTTTTCTTTTTTTCATTTGTTTTACTGGATGAATATATAGTTTTCCTTCAGAAGGACGCCGTTCTGCTGCAAGTGCTACCCTTTGGATGCAGTCGAGAGTACAATAAACGTAGATGATACTCATATTGCAATTTTGCCAGCAAAACATGAGCTAAATAGAGACGACCAAAAAAGAGACGATGACAACTCAGGCACTTTCATTGTGGGCGACGTTTGGAGTAAACGTAGGTCGGCTAATAAAAGCCTGCAGCAATATATTCCGGCAAAATTACTTATGACCTTACTTCAGTAATCTGACCAGGGCAGTCGGTTACTTTGAGTGTTTCTCTCTAGAGCATAACCATGCCTGGGTTGAACACCTCATTAATATCTGTTCGGGATCATATAGTAAAACGATGTGTCATGATAGCAGGACAATATGACTCACCAATGAAAATTAGCTCAGTTTCCACCCATAGATTTCTCGAGAAAGGAAGCATGCTAGAACACCCCTATATTTCTTAAATCGAGCTATTTCGCGCCTATATGAAACGGACTGTAAATATACAATAATTAATATTACCAGAGACGAATTGATACGTCTTTATAATGATCAATATCAGAAAAATTGAGCAGTGGCCGTGCACTATAGTATGCTGTGCACGCTGCTTTCTGCCGCGTTCTCCAAAGCCACCGGATTCCTCAGTTAACGCGTCCTCTCGCGGTAAGCGGGAGCGTGAGGCGCATTACATTTACTTTTTTTTTTGTAGAAGGGAGGGGAGGGAGCGTGATGTTTACGCTATCGCGGCCGTAAAAAATTGGCGGCGTATCTGCGTGCTTCGCTGCAAATGTCGTCGAAAGATGATAGTCTTGTGCCGACTGCACTGCATGAGCGGCATCAGTACCACAATTTAATAGCTGGGCTAGCCGCTGGGCTCGTTTTTCGGACGTTTTCCGGGCACGCTTAGACGGACGCCGGCGTTTCTCCGCTGAATTTTGGTCGTCGGCCTTTTCTCTGCGATGTCTGATCATGTCTTGTAGAGTGGGTCGTATTTCATCAAGCGGCCATATATGTTTTGCCTTGCCTGAGACAGCGCTCTTCTACGATGAATCAGCCGCATCTGGCTGGCATTGATAAAACAGAAGAGGACGCCATCTACAGCGCTACCGGGGAACATCGGCTTGTGTTGAACTATGCTGCTAACAGGTGGCAGCACCACAGCGTCGAAGTTAAATCACTGGGCGGAGATTTGTTTTGTACACAGCGGCGCATTTTCAGCGCCGCGTAATAAACACTAGGATCTTTATAATTACCTATCTATAAATTTTGTTTTAAAGTAACACTGTGAATAGTACTAAGGTATTGATGCTGTGCCTCAGGTATGCGTAATATTTGATTTTTAATTGCCCACGCTCACCCGTATGAACACATGCCCCTCGGTCAAGATTGGAGGTCGTAAGGCAGGGGGTTAAACTTTGGCCAGCTAGCAGAATCGTGCGACGTGCCGACGAACAGAGAAACAGACAGACAGATAGACAGACCAAAATTTCTCCGTTTAAGTATCCCAAGAAAGACTATCGTCTTTAATAAAAGCGCATACGGCGCGGCCTGTTGCGTGGAGCCGCCGAGCGTTGGCGAGCGAGGGAGAGCGTTGTTGACAGTTCCGGCCGCAACTTTCGAGGGGACGCTAGTAGTGGGGGACCTTCCGACGAGGCGCGCTGTAGGGGGCCTGCCTTTCTTTTTACTTTTACAACGTGGAGTGAAGTTACGGGCTTTTAACAACGATAAGCGCTCGCCTTTTCTTTCTTTTCTTTTCTTTTTGAACAGCGGAGTGAGGTATGGGCTTGTAACAATGATAGCCGTATTGAATCTGACGTATTTTGCCTCCTACAAGCTGAAACATAGGTAATCAGTGTAGTTACAGCAGCAGCATGCCGAAGAACTGCTCCATTCTACTGTGCACGACGAATGCAAAGAAAAATCCCGATTTGTGAGCGAAATGATGAAGCACATTGAAGTCCGCAGACGTGGAAATCTGTGTGAACTTCTTCACTCAGCCCTGCTCCCATATTTTGTAAGGTGCCCTGCACTGCGGTGTGGTTAGGGCAAACCTCAGCACACGAACCACATCAGTGATGTTTTTCTGAAACGGCTGTTTTGACTACTGCTAGCTAAGTGGACAGGGAACGCAACTGTGCAGCGTCTCGTTAGGCTGGTACACAAGCTCCTCTCCAGAAAGGTGCTGAGCCTTTGAGGCCCTCATGGCATGCCACCAAATTCAATGTTTTATTTATTTTGCAATGCAAAATTATTCTGGTGAGTTAGAAAACACATGCATACTGGTGGTCCAGCGAGTCGAGATTTTTGCTTCATAAAGATATGATTAATTTTACGCACAAAACCTTGTAGTTTCATTTTTTAGATGCGAAGCATCTTATGCTCGGGGCTATGTCCGTCCGGCGTCCCCCGTCCCCCGTCCCCCCGTCCCGCGTCCCGCGTCCGGCCACTTTCATGAAGTAGGGAAGCACCCATTATGCGAACCAGAACATTGTAGTAATATGAAGGCCATCAATCCTATCACAGTCATCAGTGTCATGGCCGAGAGCACAGAGAGGCTGCTTAGCAATGGCTAGGCAGGTGATGTCTGTCGTCCAGGTTGACCCCATTCCTTAATATTGCCTGCATGTGTTTGGAGGGGGCTTTGTCCGTCCCTCCTTCCCACACCACCACAGCGCATGCGCGTCCCCTCCCCCCTATCTCTCCTACGCTCACCCCCTTTCTCTCATCTAGGAATCCTTTACTCTACGGAGCGGCCCCCCGCGTTCCACATTCCCCACAGCGCATTCGCGTCCCCTCCCCTATGCTCTCGTACGCTCACCCCTTCCTCTACTCTAGGAATCATCTACTCTACGGAGCGGCGCCCGCGTCCCACAGCGCATGCGCGTCCTCTCGCCCTTTCTCCTCTAGGAATCCTCTACTCCACGGAGTGGCCCCGGCGTAACCACATCCCGACAGCGCATGCGCGTCCTCTCTCCTCTAGGAATCCTCTACTCCACAGAGCGGCTTCCGCGTCCCACACCCCCCACAGCGCATGCACGTCCCCTGCCGCTCTCTCTCCTCTCCTACGGTCCCCCCGTCCTTTCCTCTAGGAATCCTCTACGAAGCGGTGCGCACGACAGGTGGTGTGACAGCTGCATACTCCGCTGGAGGCGCCACGGTAGTTCCGCGGTATGAAAATGACGGAGCGAGCGCGCCTCATTCTCTCTCCTGTGCAGCGCCGCGATGTGCGCCCGGACCACTTCCGTGAAATGAGAGCGGCGACGTTCCTCCCGCTCAAGCTAATTATCTCCCCGCTGCTTCGCATCCACACATGGTTCCCTTTAGCGGCAGATAAGGAATTTTGCTTGCGTTCAAGTTGAGCAATATTCAGATTGTACAAAAACACTTTTGGAGTTCAGATTGCTGAAAATTTTGTGTAATATTCAAATAGCCCATAAGCCCGCAATAGCACGTTCAGGACATTTGTAAAAGTACTTAAAACACATGTAATAATCCTTTGACGCGAGGAGCCCGCTGGTGTGCTGGAGCTGTTACGGTGTTCGGCTACTGATCCGAAGGGCGCGGGTTCTATCCCGGCTGCGGCGGTTGTATTTCGATGGAGACTAAATGCTAGAGGCCCAGTGTACTGTGTGAAGTCAGTACATGTTAAAGAACACCAAATGGTCGAAATTTCCGGAGCCCTCCACTACGGCGTCGCTCATATTGACATCGTGGTTTAGGGACCTAAAGCCCCAGATACTATTATTGTGACGCGAAGGCGGGGGAGGCTTTTTTATTATAGCTTTACACGTTTTAGCGCGAAGCTCCTTAGGACCTAGCGTTGTCTTCCGTTGTGGTCATGGTATAGAACGCTTGCTATAGTCGAAACTTCTGTGAGAAACAAAAGAAGGTTTTACAATAGACCTCAGCGTAGACATCGGATAATTATAAGGTAGGAGATCGCTGTTCCCGGTGAAAATAAACTATCCAGAGGAGTTTTAAGGGTTGATCTCTACTAAAATGTGCCTAGATGTTGAGGCTTCTCAAGGAAACCTGTGACACAAGGGCACACGTCCAGCATTATATGTCCCAACAATATCACCCATATTAAAATGTTATCTTGCCACGGGCAAGATGGCGGGTTCTTAGATTCACTTTCGAGGGAACTAGGACTGTCCCCCCTGCTTTCGGCGCACGCAGCAGGTCGCACCTCGTGCGCTTTGATCCAGCGGCCGTGGCGCGATGTATACACTTTACTACAGGATAAGTGTATTTTGTATACTACCCCTAGAGCACAGGGCATTGAAGCGTCTCTGTGCTTCACACCACATTTATTTAGGCTAGACCTTTCTTTTTCATGCTTTTTGTTCACCAATGGGCGCAATTGCCCTAATTTGTTTTTCGCTGAAGATAGTACCAGAACATCGTAAGGTGATGCCACATTTCTTAGTCCATGCGCCATTCTGTGCTTGTAAGGCATGCTGGCACATTTTTTTGTCCGCTTTTTTTTACACTTCTTTCTCTCTTCTGAATTTGACGCAGTAGTCATTCGCAGACAGAAGTGATTACATGAATCGGAAAACCGGCGGCCTGAAGGCGACCCACGTGCTCGAAGAAGTTTTTTTTTTTTGTAATTATAGATAAGGAAGGGAAGAAATTGCCGCTGGCGAGCTTCAGCTTGCAGTATGGGAGATCAGCGCTGGATAGGTGGCGCGCCGAAAAAGGGCCCCTAGCAGGGAGTGGCGACATAACTCAGCCGCTCGCGCAGACGACCGGTCGCAGTGTGCCGCTGCGAGCGGTCGCACGTGCGCCGTTCCCGTGCTTTATTTTGGCACGAACAGCTCGAGCAGCCCTTGCGCCCGTAATACTGTAGTGTGCTTCCCTTTATCACTTGGTATCACTTGATCTTGAGTCTACTTTCACAGGAAGGCGCTGGAAAACGGAGAGAAGCTCTGAAAAGCAGATTGCGTCAGTGGGAGCGGCTGGGATATGCACGCTGTGTCCGTCAGGGCGACCGCGGAAACTCCAGCGCTGGTTCCCTATAAGCTGAAGTATGCTTTCATGTTCCTGATTTGACGCTACATTTTACGCACTGCTGTTGATGTATTGTATTATGCTTTTAAAAGCACGATGCCGCTCGACCTATTTCAGTGGCATCTCTGTGGCATTGTAAGTTCTGTACCTTGCTTTCCTGCAGGACAATAATATGGGTCCTTGCGTTGACTAACGCTCTCCTGGGAACCGTGATATTTACATTCTATAGGCACATCACAACGGTGCCTCACATGCGACCAATCAACGCAAGAACATCAAAGCAAGAGGAAGCACGTCCGCGAAGCTTCTACGATACCGACGGATTAACAGGATACAGTTACGACATCATCCCCGATATAATTCACCTCGTCAGGTACGTGCATCCGCTAACAGTATAAAACCGCTGCGAAAAATCATAAAGGCAACCTCAGAATAATTTTTTTAAGGCAAGCTTTACAGAAAGAGCCTACTCTGAAATGTGAAAAAAATGCCGGCAGTTTGCACTACCACCGATCACTCAAACGCGCGCAAACAGGGACAAAGGGAGGTGACGACAACACAAGCGCTTACATCCAACTGATCATTCATCAGTTGCAAAGGGAGGTGACGACAACACAAGTAAGCACTTGTGTTGTCACCTCCCTGTCCTAGTTTGCGCGCGCTTGAGTGATCGGTGTTGGAAAACCAACTAGCCCAAAAATCAGTGCTCCTTGAGTTTGCACTAAGTCACGCAACGCTCGGTAGAGCGAAGCACGGGCCCGTCGCCGCTCGTACTCCCCGTCGACAGACACGTCTGTAGTCATATACAGCTTAAGAAATCCGGAGAGGCCCCGCCTGGTTCCACGAAGCGCGGCAGCCGCTCGCCTGCGCGACTAAAGAAACAGTCCCACGCATGGACTCGGCAATGCTCTCCAAAGGTGGGATAACCGGCGGCCCAGCCCATGACGTCACTCTGGAGCGCGCTCCCATTGGGGCAGGCTCGTGTGCATCCGCCTTTGAGGAGAAAATACAGAAGAATTCTCAAGTTGTATTCGACTATAGCTTCGAGATGCGTGCCTTCCTTCTCTGGAGTACGCACTTTCTCAGAACGCCCCATGACTCTCTGGACACGATCGGGCGCAGCCGGCTGTGCACTGTTCGCCCCGATAATAAAGCAGCATCAAGCGACTTCACCCGGGTGGATGCTATAAGCGTCCCCTTCATAACGTGGCGATGACAAGTGTGCCACTAGGCGTGACAAATAAAAAAAATGCGAAACCTTTCTTTCTTTTTTTTTAAAGTCGGCCTACTGCCTTAATTGTCTATTTCGATTAAATCTATCTGACTTGATAGAAAAAAAAAACGCAAATTCATAGCCTAGTTCTCTGTCCTTTACGACAGAAGGTCCTTATTTTTCCCAGTATTTATTTTTTTCCTTTCTCTCTAGATTTCTTCCACCAATATTCTAACAGTCTCTGACTTATTTCTATCGTGGGCGTGTTCAGCCTTTCTCCCTAAAAGCACAGGCTTCATGTAGGCTCGTGCCCAAGCGTACACCTGTGTGTATATCCTTTGTGTATATAACCTGCGTGCATACCTGATATTTTTGAGTGACACCCTCTTGCATTTGACGTCAGATGGAGGACTCGGTCGCACTCTTTGCGCGCACGCGCGCTATGTGAAGGCCGCTCGACGCTGCCGGCCAGTAAGTCCTGCTCAAGTTACCGAAAAATTAGTGGGCAAGTTCATAAAACAATTTGCTCTGAACATTCAAGCAAAGTGCCCCACGAGATCGAGCAGACTACCCCTCAGCAGTGCGCTCAATGTGCATTGCTCCTCGTCGCTGTCGTCGTCGTCGAGCCCGTTTCAGCGACGAGGAGCAATGCACATTGAGCGCACTACCCAACGCTGACCTTGAAAGGCCCTTCACACCAGCAGAGCTTCAAGAAGCCCTTTCTAAGCTAACGAGAAACACGAGTCCGGGCAAAGACAGGATAGTGAACAAGCACCTTCGACAGCTACCCAATCCGGCTTTGACTGCTCTCCTACGGTACTTCAACGACTGCTGGGACAAAGGAGAACTTCCAGCCGCGTGGAAGCATTCGGAGGTGATCATGATACCTAAGCCCAACAAGCCCATAGCTGTTGAGAACTTAAGGCCCATTTCCCTGACCTCGCGCGTTGGCAAGCTGTTTGAGCATATGGTACATGACCGGCTCACGTCGCACCTTGAGGACAACCGGTACTTCCCAGACACCATGTTCGGATTCCGCCAGCTGCTTTCTACGCAGGACGTCCTCCTACTCCTGAAGGAAGATCTAATTGATCACCTCAGCAAGAACAGCAAGTCGTCCGTTCTTGCAATCGATGTCAAGGGCGCCTTCGACAATATTAGCCATAAAGCCATACTGCAAAATCTCGAAGACACCACCTGCGGTTCCAAGATTCTCACCTCAACTTTCTCACCAGTCGTACGGCTACGGTGGGGATATACAACCTACGAAGTGCAAAATTCGAGCTGCCGAACAGAGGCACACCTCAAGGTTCCGTCATATCACCGCTGCTATTCAACGTGGCGCTCCTTAGGCTGCCCCGGCTTCTTGACAACATACAGGGCCTACGTCACGCCATCTACGCGGACGATATTACGCTGTGGACGCGAGGCAGGAGCACTGGAGAGCAAGAAAGCTGCCTTCAGGAAGCGGTCGACGTCATCGAGAATTATCTCGAAAGCTGCGGCCTCCATTGCGCACCTGAAAAATCGGAATTGCTAGTACTTCAAGCCCACACGCGAGGAAGACCTCCAACCCACGAAGCGCCAGACCCGTGCGTCATCCTCCGCGGGGTCCCAGTACCGAAGGTCGCCTCGCTCCGAGTACTCGGCTTGCACCTGCACCGCGATGGATCAGGGGCCGCCACGCTCCCTCGACTTCAACACACGGTCTTCCAACTGACGCACCTCGTGAGGAGAGTCGCCAACCGACGCAGTGGCCTGAAGGAACAAGATACCCTAAGAATCGTGCAAGCTCTTCTAACTAGCCGAATCACCTACGGAACCCCGTACCTCGCTCTCAAGACATCTGAAGTCGACAAGCTGAATGTGCTCATGCGCAAAGCTACCAAGCTCGCCATGGGGCTACCTCCGATGGCGTCGTCCACCAGACTCCTCCGAATGGGTGTACACAACACCTGGCAAGAGTTGGTAGAAGCACAACGGACCAGCCAACTCGAGAGATTGAAGCTCACGTCGACGGGCAGATCAGTCCTTGAGCGCCTTGGCTATGGCGAGCGCTACATATGCGAGGCGGACCACAAAGTGAAAATACCGCCATACCTCCGCGAATCTCTGAGCATCGCCCAAGTGCCGCGTAACATGCATCCCGATTATCATCGGAAACGACGAATCGCTCGAGTTGACACCATCCGCAGAAGACACCAGCATGATCCAGACGCTCGCTACGTCGACGTGGCTAAATACACGGGAAAAAACGCCTGCGCTATAAGCGTGGTCAACGCAGGAGGAATGGAGCTGTCATCTGCCACGGTCCGGGTGCGGAGCTCCGAGACGGCGGAGGAAGCAGCGATCGCCCTTGCCACTATGACTGCTAAGGACGCGGTCGTAGTCTTCACAGACTCCCAATCCGCTGTCCGAAATTACACGCGAGGCCGAATCTCTGACGAAGCTCTCAAAATTCTGAGGAAGAGCAACACTCCGCTTCCTTACACCTGCGTGGTGTGGGTGCCGGGGCACGAGGGGCTCGAGGGAAACGAAGCGGCTCACGCCGCGGCCCGCGGTCACGTCAACCGGGCCTCCCTCGCCGCCTCGCTCGACCCGCGGATAGCCAGCGCTACAGCAGAAGTGGAGACCGTACCACCGACATATAACCCCATACTCCAGCACCATCGCCTAGCCCGCAGGGTGTACCCGCCACCTCACCCCAAGCTGACTAAGGAAGAAGCCACCGCATTCCGAAGACTGCAGACTAATACGTACACGCACGGCATTCTGCTACATCGCATCAACCCTACGCTTCACGCATACAACTGCCCGATATGCGACGTGCCAGACACACTGGCACACCTAATAATAGAGTGTCCATGGCGCCACGAAGGTGGCAGTACCGAGCCTGCAACGACCGCACGTATCAACATCCTAGCCGAGACGTGGGAGGCCAAGATCGCCGCACGCGACCTAGGCGACCAGCGAGGACTCGTCGCCAGGGCCCGGGAGGCCATTACGGCCAGAGGATTTCTGGAATGAGGGACCCTCCCACCTAGGGTGACCCCGAGCTTACGAGCTCGGGAACACTGTTTCGGGACGTAATAAACGTTTATTTCATCATCATCATTATTGCTCCTCGTGTTGTCTGCTCGCCATCAATGTGCAAATATGCATGTAGGGCAAGACGTCCTTTTCTTGACTGTTCTATGGCCTTGGCGCACTCAAAATTACTTTCCGACCCGTGTTTCCTCCCTGACTTCAGCGTTTGGGCTGGCTTCCGTGTCTCCAGGTGTTATAACCGCAATGAATGTATACGGCGTGCTGCGCGTGTTTGGTTGCCAAGCCTGCTCCTTCGGTTCAGTGCGGTTGTTTAGAGCTTTAAGCGCATAAAAAATGACGTGTGATGTCATTTAGATAAATTAAGGTACCATTAAAGAACCATGTGTAAAGAGCTTTATTGGCGGTCCAAGGACGTTATAGTAATAAGCGACGAGACAGCGAGAGGAACCGTCCAGAGAGAGACAGCAGCGATCAGAGCACGAGCCAAGCGAGCCGAGCGTTGTCGATAGTGCTGGATGGAGGCGCATCTTCTTCTTCACAATTCACCCCCCGCTGAAAAAGAGTTATCCTGCGATCTAAGATGTTTCAGACAAAGGCTCATGATATGGCTTTAGGCCGGAAATATGGACGATGTCATGTCCATGCCGGAGCATGTCTACCGATCGAGAAACCAGCTCGTCAAGAAAATTACCCGAGAGGTTTGCTCCAAGACGGTGTAAGGGCCTTCGTACCATGGAACAAGCTTCGAAGAGTGTCCTGGAGCTTGGTATGCGACAGATAGCCATAGAAGAGACTCTGGGGCTTAGCTAGGATCTGAAAGTGAAGTGCTGCGGTTTTCTTTCTGTCGTTGCTGCTCTTGAGATGTAAACGTGCGGGCGATCTGGCGCCACACTACGGCTTGTCGAGCAGCTTCGGAGACAGATGGACACTCGGAAGCATCAAGACGGTAGGGAAGTAGAGTGTCGATAGTATGTGAAGGCTCCCGTTCGTAAAGAAGAAATAAAGGCGAAAATCCCGTGGTTGTTTTTATCGCGGTGTTGTATGGGAATATTGCATATGGAAGAACGCGGTCCCATTTACCATAGTCAGATGCGACGCACATCGACAGCATATCCCCCAGCGTGCGGTAAAACCGTTCCGTTAGTCTGCGGGTGGTAGGCTGTGGTGGTCAGATTAATGATGTGACATTCCGAAAGCAGAGCTTCGACGACCTCGGAGAGGAAAGGGCGGCCTCTGTCGCTAAGGAGTTCTCGAAGGTGCGCCATGTCGAAGAAGGAAGCGATGCAAAATGAAAGAGGCGACATCTCGAGTGGTAGCACTCGGTAAAGCGGCAGTTTCGGCGTAGCGTGTCAGGTGGTCGACGGCAACTATAATCCACCGACTGCCATCTGGTGTGATGGGAAGGGGGGCCGTAGAGGTCAACGCCGACGCGATCAAACGGCTTGTCAGGGCATGGACGCGGCTGCAACGGGCCAGTCGAACGTAAAGTTCTTGATTTGTACCGTTGGCAGTCAGGACGGCACTGCATAAATTTCCGCACGAAACTGTACATGCTGCAGCAGTAGTAGCGATGGCGAAGGCGTTGTACGTCTTAAACGCCCCGGCGTCGTCACATTGAGGATTGTTGTGAAGAGAGGCGCATACTTGGGATTGCAAGCTTCGTGGAATGACCAGCACCGGCGCCCATTGGCAGCGTAGTTGTGGCGATGAAGCAGTTGATCGCGGATGGTAAAATGGGAAGCTTGGCGTCGGAGGGATCGAGATACAGGAGCGGTGGATGTACTAGCAAGATAATCGAAAAAGGAGGTGATCCACGGGTCACGCCCTTGTTCGGTGCCAATGCAGTCGAGATCGAGAGATGACAAGGGATGGACGCAAGTGCTTCCACACGTCGTATCTGGCTATAAAGGTGAGCGGCAGGGGGGCGTAAGCGTGAAAGTGCTTGCGTCCGGAGCGGTATACGACACGAGTATCGTACTCCTCGATGCGGAGTGCCCATCGCGCTAGGCGGCCGCAAGGGTTTTTCAACGCGGCGACCCAGCAAATCGCGTGATGGTCGGTTACTAGATCGAGAGAGTGGCGGTACAAGTATGGCCTCAACTTTACAAGTGCCCACACCAGAGCCAAACGGTCTTTTTTAGTCGCGCTGTAATTAGTTTAGGCTTGCGTCAGCGTGCGACTTGCGTAGGCTACGATGTATTCTGAGTAGCCGGTGTTTCGCTGAGCGAGGACAGCGTCAAGATCAACGCCGCTCGCGTCTGTGTGTACTTCGGTAGGAGCCGTCGGATCGAAGTGGCGAAGGATTAGTGGGAGGTGAGCAGGCGGCGCAGTGTTGCGAAGGCAACGTCGCATGCAGAGGACCAGGAGGAGAGGTCCGCGTCACCGCGTTGTAGCTGGGCATTAGATACGGACAGCGCAATATTTCAGTATTCGGCTTTTCAGCGGCTAATTGCGACATATCCCCTGAGGCCTGGCATTGTGAGTCCTCCTCTGAGCGACGCCTTCGCGCTGGAGCCGAGGTGGTTCATGTTCCACGTTCGTGGACCCGGAGGCGATGGCCTTGCCGTTGTGCAACATGACGCAAGCTTGCATTCCCATCTCCAAGTACGTGCTTGCGCAACAGTGGATCAACGCCGCAAGGAATACAGTTCGCCGGGAACACGGCCCCGGGTCTCCGATCGGCCGAAAGTGACGCCGTCTGTTTGGGACTGCCGATTGGACGAACATGACAGCACTCGCCCCAGTTCGTGATTCGCTGGAAGTGACGTGATTCAAGGATTTATAAGGAGGACAACCATCAACAGAGAGGTCATCTTCTCCTGGCCGAGGTCCGCAGTGGTAGAAGTTGCTTCCCACCGAAGCGATGTGTCTCTAAAGTCATCTCATCATAATATTTTACTATAATTCTCTAATGTTAATAAACCAAAGTTTTTCTCCGTACGTCCACATCATTCTCGGCCAGCTCCCGCACTTCAGCGGTGAGATGCAGTAACTAGTGGCAGCGGTGGGATGCAATAACTGGTGCCCCAAGAAGTTCTCAGCGGCAACGAATGGACTCCGGGAGGACTTAAGGCTGGTTCACACCGGCGACTAGCACCAGTCGCGCGACCATTTGCGACTGGCCACCAAAAAAGTGACTGAAAGCGACCGATGTTCACACGGGCAGAGGCTGCATGCGAGCGACCGGAAGTCGCAAACCCAGAGAGTCACGTCCGGATCTCGTTATCAGAGCCAAGGGAGCGCAATAAAAAAAAATCACAGAATATCGACGGAGTGAATGATGATGAGTGGGCGAAGCTCCGGAGGTTCATCGGTGAAAACCGTGAATCTTTCGGGAATCTTGCCCAGTACATCATCAAAGACGTGGCAAAAACTGTGCGTATATATTGAGAAATTTTATTTATTCGTGAGCCGTGGTTTTCCGTTTTCGTACTGGAGCCGTGTTTTCTTCGTTGGTCGTTAGCCGTGGTGGTTACCGTTTACATGTGGCTTCCGTTCCGCCTTCATTATAACGGCTTTATGGTCGGCGGAGTGGAGAGATAGGGGTTCTTGAATGGGTCCTAGTGGGAAGTTTGCAAAGACGAGATCGATGCAGGTTCCTCGGATGGTGGTTGGTTGCATGTGGTCGAACGATATGCATGTGAGACCATATCGCGATGCCATGTGTTGTATGGCATGTTATCGTCAACAGCATCATCGTTATGACGCAATGTACCCACTATGCGGCACAGTGCTGTGCCGTGATGGCAGCGTCATCGTGATCGCACAGGGGTGGCAGCGACGACGACGACAACGACGCAGGACGACGCCGGACTAGCCTACGCCCTGAGGAGCTTCGCCCCTAAAAAAGGAAAAGCGACGAGCCCGGTTGTAAACAAATGCTGACGTCACTTCTGGGCTTCGCTGATTGGTTCCAGCCGTCCTGCGACTGCAGTCGCGCGACTGAAAAGTCGCGCAGCGGGCGACTGAGCAAAAGGAGTCGCTTTACGACCGAAGCGACTGTTTGCGACCAGTCACAAAGGGACCAGCTTGGTCGCTCGACTGGTGCTAGTCGCCGGTGTGAACTAGCCTTTAGCGTTTTGGAATGCCTACAAGAAGCAGCCATCAACCCACAGAGCCCTCTGGGAAGAACGACAGAGTAGAGTCGTAAGACCAGGGAGTCCTGAGCAACTGGGAAGAGCGATAGAGTTGAGTTTTCGATCCAGAAAGTCCTGAGCAACTGGGAGCAGCGGATGGATGAACCAGGTGACATCGTGTTGCATCCGTGGGTGAGCATGTGGTTTTTTTTCTTCTTTTGATTCGACAGGCTTCAAAACTCGTTGTTTATTTTGATTCTTCTGTGACTCGGACAACTCGTTGCAATAGCGTTTTTGCAGGAATTTAAGGAAACAGTTAAAACCACTTGTGAGAGCAGCTAAAATGGGTCTGAGAAGGTTGACGAGGTCAGACTTGCTTTTATTGTGCGATGAGTTGGGAGTTAATATGGACAAAAATATGAAAAATGACAGCTATCCAAAAGGCCATCAATGAGAGCGGCAATGACGATGAGAACTCTGATTGCTTGGGAGGTGGTGCAAGGAGCGCAGAAGCGTGAGCTAGAGCGTGAAGAACGCCGGAGAGAACATGAGCAAGAACAGCAAAAACATGAAAAAGTATTGGCAGCGATACAAGTTGAAATCCTTAAGTCGCGTGCAGCGGCGGGTATCGAAGGGGCAAGCCTTGTGAGACCAAGCGAGGTCGAGCTATGTCGGATGGACCAGTGGATCAAACCCTACAAGATGGCAGAGGACATTGCCTTGTTCTAGGTTCATTTCGAGGGAACTTGCGAGAGGTGTAAATTTGCTCCAAGCACTTGGTCACAGCGCTCAGTAACGTTGTTACCCTGTGAGGTGGCAGATGTAGTCGCAAGATTGAGCGTGAGTCATGCGGAGGATTACGGCAAAGTAAAGGCAACGCTCTTTTGAAGCGGTACCGAATTTCCTCAGAACCATTCAGACAGCGT
Source organism: Rhipicephalus appendiculatus (assembly GCA_030522465.1). Lineage (NCBI taxonomy): Eukaryota > Metazoa > Arthropoda > Arachnida > Ixodida > Ixodidae > Rhipicephalus > Rhipicephalus appendiculatus. The sequence goes on along the minus strand of JALIZH010032982.1, from coordinate 1,722,394 downwards.
TTCAGAGACACGAGCAAAAATAATAATGAGGACTACTCTGAGTTCGCGTATGGTTTGAAAACAAACCTCCTGGAGTGGCTTAAGCGCGCCGAAGTCCACGAAAGTAGAGACAAAATTGTGGAGTGTATATGTCTTGAACAATTCTACCGCAGTATTCCACAGGCAGTGAGACTTTGGGTGCAAGATACAGATGGCGTAGATACGGTAGACAAGGCGGCACAGCTGGCTGACGAGTATGTGATGCGGCGGTAGCTCACTGCTGAAGAAAAGCGTTCACATACAACATGTACAATATACGTACAACATGTACATGTACAATACAACTTGTAATATCGCAGTAATATTGCGTGGTACAAGCGAACGTTGCCATCGGGCGTCAGTAGATTTGTGAATATCATAACGACATTGTGGTTGAAAGCCGTTCACCCATTATAAAAGGCACACGCGTTACTGCGCGTATTCCCTTAAGACCACGAAGTGGGTGCATAGCAAGTTCGAAAATATTTTCCCGCATTTCCCGCGCATAATTGCTCGTGGTTTAAAGCATGCTACCCATTACATATTATGCACTAAGTGATTGTAGTACGCAACTAGGGACAGGATATCTTTAAGAGTTGAACGCTTCCGCGTTCAACTCTTGAAGGCGAAGCTGAAGTGTGAGAACTTAAGGGTCCCCCCATTTTTTTTAATTCAGTGTAACTAAACAATCATGGTTTAAAAAGCAGCGCAAAAAGACGGTACACAAGATGAAGGAGGACACAGGACAAGCGCTGAACTAGCAACTGTAGATAGAACGATGGCAGGTTCAGCAAAAAAGAATGTGTGCTCCGTTAATCATCGCACTCGATTTGTAACGTGCGTGTGTGGTGTTGTTTACAATATCCCATTAACATGTGGAAAAGTCTATATAGGACAAACTGGCGCCTGCCTTAACGAGAGGCTCCGCCAACACAGCAACACATTGAAGGGCACACCCACATCACATTTGTCTTCTCATTGTCGCTCATGTGGCTGTAAACCTTTGTTTGATCGTACGCATGTCATCTTCACGCACATGGATCAAAGATCACGTGAAATCATCGAAGCTTTCCACATCAACAAAAATCATGATACTTGCATTTCCGCCCCATCTATCTATTTTCATGATTGTGAAATCAGCCTACTTGAAAACACGTGACGATTTCTGCAGCTTAGAGGGTGCGCACGCAGCAAAACTGCTTGTATTTATTCGCTTTCTTTTAATAAAGACGACAGTTGCTAGTTCAGCGCTTGTCCTGTGTCCTCCTTCATCTTGTGTACCGTCTTTATGCGCTGCTTTTTAAACCATGAAGTTCAACCAACTCGCCCAGTTTTGTACGCTGTAAACTAAACAATGCCTTAAGTATTTGCAGCCTATTTTGTGGCAGCTGAGGCGAAGCTTATGGGTCCACCAATTTTTTTCAATTCAGTGTAACTAAACAATGTCTTAAGTATTCGTAGCCTATTTTGTGGACGCCGAGCACGAGGCTGACGATCAAAATGTCGAACGAGATGGTTCGGAGACGGTATCGCACCAGGTAAAAGGTAGCGCCTTTTCCATCCAGCGAGAGATAAGCACCATTGGCCGGCGGGAAGTGCGTGCGAACGATCGTCTCAGTGCGCGCTTTCTACTAGTCACTGAACATCTCAGCATCGACGCAATAGCGAAAGTCTTCGTCGCGAAAGACTGGTAGCGGATGGCTAGTTGCCGGTTCTTAGCTTCACAACCGATGCTTCGCGCAGTTTCTTGTCTTACGAGTACCAGTGCGAGCTGACGCTGGGCTCCGTTGCGTACGTCCGGCACTGCGGCACCGAGCAGCAGAGCGGCATGTTCGTTACCTTCAGAGGCAACCACTCGTATTTCAATGGGTTCGGTTGTGTTCAAAATGTTAGGAAACCTCCGCATTTGAACCAGCCTCAGCGCAGGTGAAAGCACACGGCAGCGCTCCACAAGCAGCCGGCGCTGCCGCTGAGATCATGTGATCCTACCAAGCACATCATGCCGACGGTGGCGTCGGCGATTCTCGTGGTGGCCCTCGCGGACATTACTGTTAGAAGCAAGGTCAGGTTGCCTTAGAACGCGTAGTCACAAAGCGAAATTCCTTAAAGAAGACAAGAAATGTGCATGCTGCTGGGAAGCTAAGGAAAACACTGATCATGCTCTAATAAAATGCGTAGATATCCACCCAGCTGTATGTTTGGGCACGAGCCTACATGAAGCCTTTGGTTTTAGGGACAACAATGGAAACCTGAACATGTACACGGTAGAAATGAGATGGTTAGAGTGCGCGGTAACGTTTATGCACTCTATGCGCGGTAACGTTTACTAAAGATGCACATTTCTAAAAGTTTGTCTACCTATAAAATATAAGTCATCTAATAATATTTTCAAAATAACCTGCAGTAAAAATGCAGAAATATAGTTTTAAAATAGAAGTTACGGAAATAACCAATATACCCGTTTGCAATATCGAGCACTCTAACGTAAAAATTCAGGTTACGTTGTACTCTACATGGTATATGTATACTGTTTACACAAAACGGCTTGCTGGAGATTTTATGCGGTCACCGCTCTGAGCCTCTTCTTTCCTTCTCTCCTCTATTTTCGACACATTCCAGTAGGTTACGCTCCTGGCGTGCATTGATAAGCCACGTGCGCCGCTGCAACGATAGCACACCTTCCACTCATTTGCACTTCTTGCTGCTCGTGCCTCGTGTTTTTTTTTCGTTTTGTTTTTTTTGTTGTTGTTTTGTATCGCGCTCTCTTGTGCCGCTATATTACACCGTCAATATACGTACGATAAGAAATGCGAACCTTTGCGGAAGACGTCACATGGAATGTGCTTCTTGGAACAGGCGCGCTGGTGCATTATAATATTTGAAGTACATGGCTGTTTACAGAACGTGACTATCGCGATGAAAAAAGCCAAACACGTCGCCTTCGCTCATTAGAAGAGGGAGCAAAAAAAAAACAAAAAAAAAACAAAAAACGCCAGGCCTGCGCAGAACGCGCAGCACAGCCGCAGCGAAAGCTGGGAGACAGGCCTCTAGCCTTTCTTGGAGCAACTACTACAAGCCCACTTGCATGGTACCCACTGCGCCATAAATCATCATAATTTTTGTGTAGTGGGGAAGCGTCTACTGTGCCATTATTCGTCATTCTTTGGAAAAGCGCCATGCCCGCTACACTCTTGTAACGAAATATGCGCACTTTGTTGATGCTGTGGCTGACGACGATGAAGAATTATGCCACAGGCTTTTGTAATGGGTTGGAGCATTGAACGACCCACTCGTTGCGCAATTCGCATTGTGTGACACCTGGTTCTTACTTTACTGCTCTAAAACGCTTTACAACAGACGTTAACGCGATTCCTTACCCGACATGAAGCCTGCATATGTTGAGTTTGCACCGCAGTCTCAAGCAGCGGCGTAGCTCAGTGGTAGAGTGCTGGGCTGCCACTCAGAGGACCCGGGTTCGAAACCCATTCTGTCATAGGTGTTTTTTTTATTTATTTAAGTTTTTTTCTTATTTCGTGCGATATTGGTTATGGACACCCGCGGCGGCGGCGGCGGCGGCGGCGGACAACTACGGCGCAGAAACGACCCGTGTTGTGATCTCATAACACCTCTCGCTGTAAAACAAAAAAACAGTCGCAAAATCGAGGCGACTTGCAGTTATCATGGACTACAGTAATGATTCCTCCACCGCGATTATTATTAAAATGCGGTCGACTCGTCAGTGTCAATTAAGACCTGCGATTTTATAACAGTATCATGATATACATGTCAGGCTATCCTACCTTGGTGTAACTTCTATGCAGTTTACGCATTAGGTCGGCGTCATTTTAACACTTGGATTATTTTTCCGCTGCTCGAGCACTTTCATTGTGTGATTCGTGCTTATCAAACTATGTGTTATCTGATAACAAATATCAGTCCTCAATTTATTGCAGGGATATTTGCCATTTTGTTCCCCTAGAAATGTGGGATCAGCAAAGGAAACGCGAATACTGACTAAACGTCAAATTGACAAAACAGAGAGGCTGCTGAAGGCGATAAAGAAGTGCGCGGAAAAGTAATATTGCTCCTCACGGCGAAGAGCAGGACAAATAGATATACAGACCATTCGCCATAGGCCGCGTTAAGTAAGTTTTACGTACTTCTCGCAAAACCCTAAAAAAATGTCTGAAATCAACGCGTTATAAGTACCCCACTGGTACGTATATGTATATTATACACGACTGCAGAATGATATTATCAGAAAGTGAAGCAGTAAATGTAAATGAACGCCTGCGCAGAAATGCCATAATACCAACAGCCGATATTAAGAGTCGGATTGCAAAAACTTTTCAGTGCGAACAGGACGGATCACATGAAGGGGACACAATACGAGCGCTGTCTATCAACTGTAGTTTATTAAAACGAAAATTTACAGAGCTGCCTAAAAACCAACATAAGCATGCGCAGAAAGTCATATGACATCAAAGAATTCGTTGAGATTACGTACTTCACAATCTAGTAGACAAACAGATGGTTGAGATATACAATCATCAGCCGTGCCGTTAATAAAAAACGCTTCTGCAAGTTCCCGTGCCCTTCTATCTTTATGTTTCAGCAAAATAACCGTGTTGTGGAAAAAAGGTTTACACCCACATGCCCTACAATGTGTCGATAGATGTGACGTCGGCGTTCCTTTAGACCATTATTATGCTGGCGGAGTCTTTCGTTGATGCATTTACCAGACTGGCCAATATACACCTTTCCGCAGGAGAAGGGAATCCTATACACCACCCCAACGGAGCAGGAAACGTGGGGACTGCGATGCTTCACCATGCAACCTACCCCCCACACTTCCTCTTGCCCTCCTTCGAATCGCTGCACAAGCTTTACCCACTTGCCCGCCGTTTCCTGTTCCGTTGGTGTGGTGTATAGGATTCCCCTCTCCTGCGGAAAGGTGTATTGGCCTCGAGGGCCACCACTGGAAACGCCGGCGCCACCGTCGGCGTAACGTGCTCGGCAGGATCACGTGGCCTCAGCGGCCGCGTCATCTGCTCGTGGAGCGCTGCCGCGTGCTTTGTAAACGAGTTTGAAGCATTTCAAGCTCCTCCTGCGTTGCGGGCTGTTCGAATACGGTTGTTTTCTCACATTCTGAACACAACTGAACCCATTGTGATAGGAGTGGCTGCCTCCGAAAGCGACGAACATGCTGCTCTTACTGCTGGGTGCCGCAGTTCCGGACGTGCGCAACAGAATCCACTGTCAGCCTGCACCGGTGCCCGTGGCACAAGAAACTGCGTGAAGCGTGGATTGTGGAACTCCGCCAAGCAGCCATCGGCTACGGGTCGTGCTTGCAACAAACATTTTCGTGACGAAGTTTGCTACTGCGTCGGGGCTGCGACGTTCAGTAGCAGAAAGCGCGCACCGCGACGATCGCTCGCGCGCGCTTCCGGCCGGCTAATGGTGCTTAATTATCTCCCGCAGGATGGAGAAGGCCCTACCTTTTACCGCGTGCTGTACTATCTCAGAGCGTTCCCGTGCGATATCTTGATCGTCAGCCCCGTGCTCAGCGCCTAGAATATGGGCTGCAGATATTCGAGTCATTGTTTAGATACGTTGTATTTAAAAACTCACAGGGTCGCTTATGCATTCCACTAAGATGACCGGAAGGCGAAAGCCACCTTCTCCTTCTTGTTAGTCGATGTATTGATTCCCGCCCTCTCCACTCCAAAAGCTTTCTGTACCTAACGCGGTTTTGCAATGCCTCCGTGATCGGCCCACCGATCATGGAGGCTGTGCAAAGCTACAATGTCGTGTGAACACGTGATCATGTGACGTCACGTTACGTGGCGTCAAGGCGACTTCACAAATTTGGGCAATCTGTGACGTCACGATGACTTCTTATGGTGATGTAATCACGTGATGATTTTTTCGCATCACTCGTGTTGACACCGCCGACTCGGGACGGTCAATCGTCCCGTTTGATGAGCCATCGAAGGCCTTCGCCTTCATAAGCTACACCAACATTTGCTGGTGTGTCCTGCAATTAGGTCGGCAATAACATTCTTTCACTCAATTTTGCATTCTCCTGACGCAAACACTGAAAAGCCAAAATTTATTTTTGCCACTGTTAAACTCAAGTTCCTCCCCAACCACATGCATTTTCTTGGAGTCTTACCTATTTATGTGGAAAAGATGCTGCGCTGTTCGCGTTAGACGTGACATATTGTCATAATTGCTGGGCAACTCGCGAAATAATACTGGGCGTTAAAACTTTGCATTTCACTCTTTACGTGTTGTTGTTACCCTGCTTTGCAGCTGCATGTTGCAGCAATAACTCCTCCTTCTTTCACCGCTTTTTTAGATGTGAAGCATCTTATGGCGAAGCTTAATCCGGTGGTGGTGGTGGTGTGCCGCGTGCCCACCCTTACTGCGCATGCGCAAACCCTTAAAAAAAATAAAAATAAAAAAACCTCTTCCCTCTCTCTCCTCTAGGCATCCCTCCCCGCGGCAATCACACCCTCACTGCGCATGCGCCTCCCCTCCTCTCTCCCCTCTTACACTCCCCCCCCTCTCTCCTCTAGGCATCCCTGGCCGCGGCGTCTACACTCCCAAACTCACATGGTTTGAGGCTTCTTTCTGTTATGCTCCATTTGGTTATACAGGCAGTCTACTCTAACAAGATATTTCACATAGTTTGCACTTATCGACTGATACATATCACGCAAGAAGTCTGTTCAGGGGTCCCCATCGCTGTGTCCGCGCGAAGCGGGCGCTGCATTTTCTACAAAGAGACAGCGACTGTAAATTATGCTGTGCTTTCTGTTTCGTCGTAAATTATTGTTTTGGCAGTAAAAAAACATATTTCGCTTCGAAAGTACACACAGAAGTTTCCTGGAGCGTTTCCGCGAGGTGTTTTGTAGAGCGCCGTCAGCAAAACCTATGGGGAGCGCGCGGCGGTATCCTGCCTAGCACGCAATTGAGGAGCATCCGATAGAGGGCGACTCCGTAACTCCTCGCGGCCAATATGAACCGACTCGCCCAAACCTACAAGTTACTAACGTTTCAACGACATGAAGCATGTGGTCGAGGGTGGGACGTTGTGATTCATGCAAGCTCTAAGCCAACGTCACAGGACATTGCTTTTGTTTTTTATTGCGATAAGCGATTATTCCAAAGCTCCAGAATATGTATTCAGAAAAAAGGCAGGCCATATGACATCCTAAGTGAATGTTCTCATCACTCTCTGCACATCTTCGTATGCTGCAAAATACAGCCTCAGAAAGAAGTACGAAAGGTTAGCCGTGCACAGAAAGAAGCACTAAAGGAAGGGCCACGCGTCTGTTGCTAGGCGACCCTTGGCTGGGCCGATTATGCACGTAGCGACCGGTCCGGAACGCGTCGCACAAAAAAATCCAAAGAAAAAAAGAGCCACGTACCCTATGTTACACCGAAAAAAATAGCCCCAGTTTACGGACAGAAAAGCTGACATAGACTCCAGGATAAACATAGACTCCACCCCTTTGCGAATATCATGGATACAGCACACGTTTAACAATAATTTTTCGCTGAATAGTGCAAAAAACAAGTGTATCCTCCATCAAAAAAAAAAAAATAAATTGACGCGAGTAATCACTTGCTATACGGAAGAACTCCAAAAATTCACACAAATATGGCTGTCGCATACCATCACCGCACCCATCGCCTCGACTACAAGTTTTGGACCACTTTTATTGTACGAAACTGTATTTGATTCCGAACGGCGGTTTAGAAGGGCATCGCGGAAAGAGAAATCCATTCGACGTATAAACCGCAGAGGGCGCACCGCGATCGTCACTCATCTATCCTCAGTTCACAGTCGCTGGCTGCCCTCTCGACGGCTAGCCCTAACGAGAACGACGCACGAACGAAGCGGGACCCGGCTGGCGCTGCATTTTTCGTACGCTCTACGTCTTCGAGGTGAGTGCCTGATTTCCCATCTATTCGCAGTTGTGGTTATGGCTCGCGCCGCTAAAATTAATCTGTTGCCATATAGTACCAAGATTATGCCGCTTCGAGGAAAGGCGAGGAAACACAGTGCGTGCGGGTTTGTCGACGTTTCCTGCTGCGCTTTGATGCCCGCGCCACGCAGGTGCGATTCGAATAATTCGTTTTCTCGCGGGTTGCATTGTGCATGATTTTTTGAGGTGGAGTGCGTAGTAATAGCACAAAATACAGCATTTACGGAAATCGCGGATTGATCCTGTAGGTCGTGTTTACATCCCGAGCGTGAAATTTTCATTTCGTGCTCATTGCTTGTCCACAGCTGTTGCATTACTGTATGTTACACATTCGCAGAGAATTAAGGACGAGAATATTGCGATTGTCAGCAATGTTCAGGCTTGTCAGTGCCGTAGTGCAGCCGCTTCATATGTGCTTCTCTCTTTGTGCTGGCGCCGTTAGGTGAGCCTCTGTTTACGCTGCCCGTATGCCGCAGCGCCGAAAGACGCGACGATATCCACCGTGAAATGTCGGCGCGCTGCACACTTTACGCGTGTGCTCCCCGTCGGGCCAAAGTGCATCTCCTCCCCGTTGTTTGATAAAAGGTGGCTGATGGCAGGTAGCGTCGAGGCGCGAGCAGCCAGAGAGGTTAACTATAACTCAAGAAAACCCAACCAGCATGTGAATTCTTCCAGAAAGCAGGAAACCACGGCTCGTAAAACGCGTTGTCAAAAAAATCTGTTTTTCGTCAGCCGTGGTGGTGTAGCGGTTACGGTGCTCGGCTGCTGACCCGAAGGTCGCGGGTTCGATCCCGGCCGTTGCGGTCGCATTTCGATGGAAGCGAAATGGTAGAGGCCCGTGTACTGAGCAATGTCAGTGCACGTTAAAAAAGACCAGGTGGTCAAAACGTCGTCCCTCATAATCATCGTGGTTTTGGGACGTAAAACCCCGTGTATTAAAAAAATGTGTTATTCCTTAATTAGGTTAAGACAAAATTTTCTCTGTAGAACAATGGTAGGATTTTCACTTAAAATAAGTTTCATGAACTTTTACGCTTTCGTGGTTCTTTAAATGTGAATGCATTTCTTAGTTGGGCTATGTCAGGCGGCGTTGTCCGGCGTTGTCCGCGGGGAGGAGGATAGGTTGAGGAGGTGTCCGCGCGCCGGCAGGTGTTATCTCTCCGCTCTCACTCCCTCTCCCATAGCAACAGCTGCGGGCGCGCGCGCTTATCCTCGCCCCTAGCAACCGGAGCATGTGGTGCGAGAGAGTGTAGGAAAGGGTAGCTTCGCCGCTCCTTCTCTCGCCGTTCGCTCTCTCTCCTCCCTGCGCCCCACTCTCCCGTCCGCTCGCGCCTCACTCTCGACAGTTCGCTGGCTGGGCGCCTCTCAAGGCGATGGCAGAAGTCGGTGTCGGCGCAAGAAATGCATTCGCATTTCCTCACGATTCTCTCGGGGAGGTGGGGGGCATTTTTTAGGGGCGAAGCTCCTTAAGCCGTGGGTCGTGCGTCCCCGATGTATGTATGTAGTAGCCACCTATCGTTTAGTTCGTGGAGTGTCCGCTAGATGGCGGTACTTGTATATAATGAAAACACGGCTCAAGGCCGGCTAGATAACCGAGGACGACGAAGTGGGAAGCTCGAGCAGCAACCACAATTTCTCTGGGGAAGACGACGCTCGGGTCTTCGGTTCTTCGGACTTCAACGCCTGATGCTCACCACCCCCTTCACGAAGCGGTTCTACCAGTCCGATCCCGCAACCCGTTCCCGCAGTGTATACTCCTGTCCACCGCTACAGTCGCCGACTGCGAGGCCTTAGTCCCGAGGCCATCCCTCTGGAACTTCTCCAGTCAAGCCCTACATCAGGAGAAATGGCCACCGCCGGCGCTTCACAGGTGACTGTTGAGCAGCCGATGCGAGATGCGAGATGTTATAAAACTATACTTGTAGTATGATGTCATATATGGCACCTGCGATTGGACGCCTGCGAACATAAAAGGCACTCGCTCTTGGTGCGCACTCGGAGTCGTCGGATGGATAAGGCTGCTGCGGAGCGGCGAGCGATGATGCCCTCCGGAGCTTCGCCCCACTCATCATCATTCACCCCGTGGATATGCTGTAATTTTTTTTATGTTGCCTTAAATATGGACAGTATGGTCCATATTAGGAATTTTTTTCTAGAGAGATAACATTTAGTGAAATATGATAGTTCAACATTAGCTGATTGTCGGGTAGTTTTACTGTAAGCAGAAAAAAATTATTTGGCATGTATACAGTGCGAAATAATGTGTACAGCTGGCGACAAAGTTGCAAAAAAAGTTTGATTTTGGACATGTTTCGTCATAAAGTTAGCATTGAGGTGGTTCTATAAATATATGGTAAATAACGCACCTACTAGTAACCATTGGTTGCGGACTGGGAAAACTTTTCAAATTGCTGCTTGTTTTAAGCGTGAAAAATATTTTTGAAGTTGTGCTTTGCTGGACTCTTTGCTTACCCGTGTTTATTATACCTTTTAACAATGCGTCCTGGTGGTAAGTACAAGCTGCACGGACACAAGGAACATTCAGACAACATAAGCAGCACTGTCCGTGCTTATTTAAATAATTTGCAGTCGATCGTTAGCCTGAGTAAGCGTCAAATCGAACCCCAACTATAGTGCGTTTGTAAGGTCGCGCTCTGCGGGACTCCCTTCCCCCCCTCCTGCCAAGGCCCACATTCCTGAGCTCGAGGGACAAGGGATAGAGGGTGCGTCCCCAAGCTATGCAGGTGCGTCGGACGTGACTCACCCCTCTGCGCCTTGCTTGGGATTACCTGCCCAACCCTTCTGCCCCTCCTGTTACCTGCCCATTCCTGGCCGGTGCCGACGACCTCAGGCAACGCGGAGTGACGGGGGAGGGGGGAAACAGGGGATAAAAGGAGCGACCCAAGAGACCGCGACGTCTTTTTGCTACTGGAAAGCTTGCCGGCTAGACACCGGTACTGCAGCTTACGGCCCCACTGACGGTCGTTTTCCCTTTTACTTTTTGTCATATTCCTGTACATAGTTCTGTACATAAAGCTTGTTTTAAAACGTACAGCGGCGAAGGCGTCTTCTTCCGAGGCAACGTCACGAAGACTCTCGAAGACTTAGCGCACGAAAACACGAGGACGCAAGGTAGGGACGAGGACACAGCGCTACTAACAACTGATGTTTATTTTCACATGGAAACATAATATACCTAGGTGCAAAAGGAAAGGGTAACACCACACACAAAATCGCATTACAGCAACCGCGCCACCACTACCGCGACAGGAACATTATCTCTATGTTTCCATGTGAAAATAAACATCAGTTGTTAGTAGCGCTGTATCCTCGTCCCTACCTTGCGTCCTCGTGTTTTCGTGCGCTAAGTCTTCGAGATGATGCACCAACTAGCCCACCAGTCTGTTTTACTGAGTCACGAAGACGGCGGCGATCTCCATCGCGAAGCGCGGGCCCGGCCTTGCTTCGCTCCCAAAGAACCTGGCCGAACAATCACAAGTTCGGACGAAAATTTACTGCGTTTAACCACATGCTTCTGACATCTTTTGACATTTTTTTATCGTAAGGCAGGAAAAGAATAAAACCTCAGCCCGCACCATGAGAATGTAGCAGCGAAGCGATATCCTGACAGTCCGAATAGTGTGCTTATGCAGTGCTGGTTGGCGACAGCGATGTGTGCAACAACCCATTACCTGTACGCTAAGATTTGGAAGTGGGAGGGACACTACGATTAAGAAAAGGATCTATTCAAACAAATAGAAAGGGTATGTTTCAGTCATGAACCAACACATTCGTATTTAAGGGGCCATGCATGTCGAGCGGTTGCAGCAAAATTTAGATGCACGGATGAAGAAAAGAAACACAAAGTCACTGCTAGCTACTGGTGTATATTGAAACCCTCTGCAGTATATATGGGTGCCGTAATGAGCAGTTAAAAACTGGTGGTCAAAGATTAGAAAGGTTAAAAAAGATTAAAAAGAATCGGGCACTTGTCATGAAGGTAGTCGATTCTTCATAAAGTGAAGCTTCATGAAGAAGTGTTCTGTCTCTTCAGTTCTATTTGAAGTTTGCAAGGCAAGAACTACCATCTTTCATGACACTGCTCCTTTAAAAGGAACATAGTTGATACCTAAAAATTGTTGATGACATGGAAGCAATCTTTTTTTTTTAGTTAGAGACATTTCAGTCATTTGTCAGTGCACCATGCTTTGCAAAAGCAAACATCTGTTTTCAGCAACTGAGGTTACTTGCGAAGGGTCTCGTTGTAGGTCAGTATCAGAACTGCTAAGCATCGTTCATAGGCTGACAGTGTTTTGGTGTTTAGAACTGTGCTGTATTTGTTTAGACCTATTATTCACCTCTAAACTGATAAATGAACCAGCCAAACTGCCCTTACAAGCAGTTCGGTTAGGTTTATGGGGGTGAAAATATTTTGGATGCTGGATGGTAAAGTTCCTTTCTTAATTGCAGAAGCAGCAGTCATGGCTCTCTTCAAAATCTGGAGTGCAGATTATACCATCAAGACTATCCTATCAAGGTCACTGCAGAAACAACGCCACATGTTACACAGCAAGCGGAAGAGAAACGTGTATGCAGTTCAAGCATTGCTAAGGTAACAACTCAACATGGGTAATCTGCTGCCAAGACATTTGCATGCATTTGTGGGTTTTTTCATGGTTATGAAATGTTATTGCACGACTAATGCAGCAATTAACAGCTAACAGCTGCGCCATATTGTGTTTTTCGTGGTCTTTCCCGCTTTCCTTCTACCAACCAACATTTTTGACAAAATGTGCTCCAAGCTTTATGCCAGAAAGGCACAAAAGCTGGCCGACTTGTCAATTTTAAGCAAAAACCTAAAGCGTGCCATAACTGTCTTGGCGAACTAAAGGTTCATAGTCATAAGCACAGCGCCTGCAATCCACAGCACCTGCAGGCTTAATTTTCTTTTATTTCTCTCTGGCTGGAGTTTTATTATTTTTACGCTGTGCACCTATTTTTCTCGTGCTACTGAGAGAGCGAGCCTGCTAAAGAGTCTTTTCAGGTGAAAAAGTGGCTTCGGTTAATGTTTCATTGTAAATTGTTCAGCATAGTGGATGGCAGTACAACATCACCGTACCCAACCGCTGGCTTGAAGAAACAAGAAAACAGGAAGCCTAACCGCTGCTACCTATTAATTTGCCATTATTGGGCACATTCATTGCAACTGTCCATGTATAGAACAGCAGATCCCATGGTTGCAATTTGAGGAGCTTTCATGCAACACAATGCATAGTTATCAAGGATAAACATTGCTTCAGGGGAAGAAACCTGCTGTATGCCTTCAATCTAACTGCGGTTCACTTGTGCATATCCTAAGGCATAGTCTGTGTTCAGAGTTACTCTTGATTCTTTTTCGTTTTCATGTTTGCCTGATTGAAGCATGCCCAATAAGTAAGCGTGATGCAAGTCCGAATTGTAAAGGTGGCTTTACACCATGATAAGCACATGCAGAAAAGTATGCTATTAAAATCCAATGAAAGTAGCCGGATCATTTCACTTTGAAACCAATGTTGATACAAATACAGCGTCAACTTTGCATATGTTGACTATTTTAGTTCATATGGAAACCGTATAGTAAGTCTGCATCTCGCACTGGCCTCTAAAGTGGTTTTTGTTGTGATAGATCAGCTTTTTGAATACACCAGTATGTTTACTGAAAGGTGGCATGCCTGTTCCACCACTGCAACAACTCTAAGACTATGTTGTGCTTTATAACGCACTGATATTCTCAGGTGAAACCACTTAAGAATATTTTCGCCTTCCAACTTTCTTTCACATAATTCTATCGTCAAAGCGCAGGCCATATTGCGCTTGGCTGCCTTTTAGGAGTGTGCATCTATTAGCTACATTTGACCCCGTAGGGGCGTCTGCGCAAGCAGGCGTTTAGGTGTGTAGCGACACGCCGGACCCGCGCTAATGGGGGGTTTCGACCTCTCCCACGCCTCGCCGTGCATGGCATTGCCGTGTCCGGGGAAAAAAGAGTTCCTGGGGGTTGAGCCGACGCCGGGTGTTTGGACCTTTAAGGCCCCGCGGCAGAGGCAACACTCCCCTTTGGCCCTGGCTTTACGTAGACGGCACCCCTGGGCTGACCCACCCAGGAGAAATCGGCAGTCGCCTGTTCCTATCTCTCTCTCTCGCTACATCTTCGTCTTTCTCTCTCACTTTATACCTTTCCTGTCTACTTCTCTCTTCCGTTTACTTCCGATGTTTTCTGGCGGCAAGGGATAACCTTGTATAGTTGCTCAAACTTGGGTAACTATATTTGGTTATAGTGGAAATGTGCGGCTGGCGTCTGCAGCCTCATACAAGTGCTTCAGCGTCCCCTAGTTGGACTTCATGGTGGGTGGCCGCCATTGCTGCCGAAACAAACAAAAATATCATGGGAACACCTTCATTTCCCCGTCTACTTGATCGTCTTCGTCATAAAAGGGCACGCATCGAAGAGCTATCATGTTTCAACCGCCTGGGACTATCCTTCCCAAAATTCCACGTTATTCATAGTGAAAACGCGGACAAACAAGCCAGATCAATTTCCCCATTTGTTGTGTCAAGGTCGCTGACCGAAGTAGTAGTAGTAGTGGTTTCATTATAAGGAAATGACGCTTATTTCTGCAGCTCAATAGGGAGCACGGGGCAGCGTCAGGGGAAGGGGAAGAGGGAAATAAAGAAGATAGCAGAAAAAGAAAAAGGAAAAGAGAAACGGACAGGGGTCTCGTCCATTCATGGGGGAGGCCGATGGTGAAGTGATGCCAGCAAGTGCTGGGCGCTCATCGGAAGGTGGTGATCCCGGTCACCTCCACAAACTCCAAGAGGCTTTGGAGAGCCCGGAGTTTGGGAGGCGATGGGAACAGCAGTTCGTCTACGGTCGTCGCAGGGAGTCCCTCTTGTCTGTAGGCGGTGGTAAGCCTTGAGCGCTCCTGCGCCAGCGCTGGGCAACCACAGAGAAGCTGCTCAAGGGTCTCGTGGCCGCCACAACGTCCGCAGGCCGGTGACGGGGAGCGACCCTTGGAGAACAAGCGCGCCGCTGTCCACACGCAGCCCTCTGATAATTGTACTAATGCACCGCACTGCATCAACTGTGATGGCGACCATGCAGCCTACTCGCGTTCATGTCCAAATTGGAAGAAAGAGAAGGACATCATCACTCTTAAATTCAAAGAAAACATCTCATTCAAGGAAGCCCGCGCACCTTTCTACACCACACCCTACGCTGATGCGGCGCGCCGGGGGGCAACATCGCACCGGTCTCGCCACTCCTTCGGCCTGCGCCGAGCGAGCCGTCGGCTGTAGCGCCTGCCCCCAAGGCGGCAGTAGTTTACTCTACTCCGCCTACTCGCGAACAGAGACCGGAGACTCCGTGGTCGTCAGGTCCCAAGGCCTCGTCTCACGAGATGAGGCCCAAAACTCGAACTTGCAGCTCGCACATGCGGGCATCCAGTGCCTCGCAGGAGGCAATGGACACCACGGTACCCTTACTGCCGAAAGATCGGCGCAGCTCCTTGGAGCGCGCCATGAAAACTAAAACCCGATAACGGGGCCTGAGGACGGCCCTGTTACCTTGAGTTCAAACTTTCTGCCTAAGCAAGTCACTTCCTTTTCGTACACAAAGCACTACTTTGCTTTCATCATGAACACACAAATTTACAATGGAACGTCAGGGGCCTTCTCAGGAATATTGACGGACGTTCTAGAGCTTGACGGGAAAATTTGAGCGCACAGAAAACAATCACAAGAGCGAGACAACAGGACAAGCGCTACTTTCATCTGTTGTCTCGCTCTT
Organism: Rhipicephalus appendiculatus; assembly: GCA_030522465.1. Lineage (NCBI taxonomy): Eukaryota > Metazoa > Arthropoda > Arachnida > Ixodida > Ixodidae > Rhipicephalus > Rhipicephalus appendiculatus. Next base: position 1,706,557 of record JALIZH010032982.1, on the reverse strand, counting down.
GTGATTGTTTTCTGTGCGCTCAAATTTTCCCGTCAAATTATGCACCATCTCGCCGAGTTCCAAGTTTTGTTCTAGAGCTTCTTCGCGAACATACACCAAAAATTCTGTGTGTACAGGAAACACATTTAAAACCAGCACACACTAACTTTCTTCGACAGTATGTCATCTTCCGTAAAGACCGACATGATGCTCTCGCATCCTCTGGCGGTGTCGCTGTCATAATAGAGAGAAATGTAGCATGTCAGGCTTTGCAGCTGCGAACGCCCCTGGAGGCAGCGGCAATTCGAGCTGTCCTTTTCAACAAGCTCATGACCATATGCTCACTTTATATACCCCCCACACTGCCAGTTACAGAAACATGAATATCAGTCCTTTATTGATGAATTGCCAGAACCATACCTCGTCCTTGGCGATTTCCAATGCGCACAACAGTTTGTGGGGAGACTCTCCCAGTGTTGGCCGAGGCCGTCTGATTGAGCAGTTTCTTTTTTCCGCTGGTGCATGCCTACTCAATAAGAAAGAGCCAACATTTTTTAGCCTTGCCAACAAAAGTATTTCTTCTATAGACCTGAGCATTGTATCACCCTCTCTTTTACTTGATTTTAACTGGGACTTTAATAAAACCCGTGCGGGAGCGACCATTTTCCCTATACTAATAAGCACTCCAAAAGAAAACTAATCTCCACCGCACGCTCCAAAGTGGAAGGCTGAGGCAGCGGACTGGGAGAAGTTTAGAACTCTTACTAGTGTCTCGTGGATGAGATGTCCTTAGAATCTGGTGCCGCTGTTCAGTATTTTACCGCTTTTATTATTCACGCTGCTTCGAAATGTATTCCTCAATCAAGTGGAATTTTGCCAAACGTCGCGTTCCATGGTGGAATGACGACTGTCGGAGCGCTCGCAAAAAGCAAAACAAAGCATGGGGGGTTACTGCGCGATTCCCCCACTGCTGAGAATCTAATTAATTTTAAACAAAACAAGCCACAAGGGCGGCGAACACGCCGACAGGCCAGAAGGGAGAGCTGGGAGAAGTTTTTATCGGGCATTAACTCCTACACGGACGAGGCTAAGGCCTGAAACAAGGTAAATAGAATAAGAGGTCGACAAACCCATTCTCTTCCTTTAGTTAACACGGAAGGCAACAGTCTGGAAGACCAAGCAGACTCTCTGGGCGCACATTTTGAACGTGTGTCTAGCTCTACGCGCTACTCCGAGACGTTCAAACAACACAAAACCACTATAGAAAGACAAAAATTGGAACGAAAAGATGCGAAAAACGAGTCATTTAATGAAACATTTAACTTAGCTGAGCTGCTAGCAGCACTTAACTGCTGCAAAGACTCGGCCCCAGGCCCTGACCATGTCATTTACCAAATGATCAAGCACTTACCCCACGAAACAAAGAAAACCCACCTCTGCATCTATAACGCGATATGGACTTCTGGCGAGATTCCCTCTACCTGGAAAGAGGCCATTGTAATCCCTCTTTTGAAACAGGGAAAGGGCCCATCTTGTGTATCCAGTTACAGACCCATCGCTCTAAGAAATTGTTTATGTAAAGTCTTCGAAAAAATGATAAACAACCGGTCGATACATTTTCTCGAAACACACAAATTACTAGACCCGTACCAGTGGGGATTTCGGGAGGGTCGATCCACAGCCGACCACCTAATCTGCATTGAGTCACAAATCCGCGATGCATTTGTCCACAAACGATTCTTCCTCTCTTTATTCCTAGATATGGAAAAGGCTTACGCCACCACGTGGCGGTATGGAATACTCAGAGACCTGTCACACTTAGCATACTGGGATCGGATGCTCAATATAATCGAAAATTATCTGACTAACCGTACATTCCGCCTACGGGTTGGAAATTCTCTGTCGTGATCGTTCGTGCAGGAAACCGGCGTACCACAAGGTAGTGTACTTAGGTGGACACTTTACATTATAAAAATGAATTCGTTGTACAGTCGTCAGCAAGCTTAACACGAACGCTCCGTTGCGTAAATCTCGAATAGTCCGACGCGTGACCTGGAATGCCAGCCGCGAAGCGCTGGGCGCTATTGCCGAGATAATACCTTCAGTATGCTTGGATAGCATGTCGGCATGCATGGGTACATCTAGGCAACAGAACCCAAAGCTACGCGGCGCTAGAGTTAATCGAACTGTTTCAGGACCCACGGCGGAGCGTTCGTGTTAAGCTTGCTGACAACTGTATCTTTGCATCCCACGAACTATGTTCTATTGCACATATGTGGATGACATTCAGATAGCGTTTAAATCTTGCAATATAGAAATTTGTGAGCGGCAGGTCCAGCTTGGACTGAACAAGGAGTCCAAATGAGCAGATAACAACGGGTTCAGGATAAGCCCACAAAAGAGCACCTGTGTTCTTTTTTTCCAGGAATAGAGGCCTGCACCCAAATCTTGAAATTGAGCTACATGGTGTTGTGCCTCGCACATTTACCACATTGCCATCGTTCTTCGAAAGGCTGCTGATACCGAGAATCGTGGAATCTTCGCCTTGCCCGACACGAGTTGTCGTTCACCCACCCGTCTCAGCAACTGAGAGCAACATTCCGGAGCAGGATGCAAGGGACAAACAATAGCGCTCTGCGCACCGGCAGTGTCGTCTCGCTGACACCATGTAGGTGCCAGCTGTATAGCCCATCCTGTCCAGGGGCGTCTTGAACGAGCCGTCAATACCCCAGAACGGGGTCATCCAGGTGTCTACTCGCTGACACAGGGCCGATGTCAGCTTTCTGGCCTCTCCCGTCTTCCGTGCGTCGTCGACGAGATGCCATTTCCCCAAAAAGGTTCCTCCTGGGGCACCTTCGACCAACTGACGTCAGATGACTTTTGGAGACACGGGCGTGGTCGTCATTATGCTCCTTCCAGTCCTGTAGGATCGGATGACTCCTGGCCACCGCGTGGAGAGGGGAATGTGGGAGTGGACCCCAACCTTCCGATTTAATGCGGCGCACCGAAGAGCGCCGAAGCTGTTCATGTCTGGTCACTTCGATCGCACCATGTAAATATTGTACATAAAGTATTTTCTCTTTTCAACTCGTGATGAATTCTCCGGGCACGTCACCCACTCGAGGTCCCACCGGCTACGCTACCCGAATCACGCCGGTGGTTCGCAGCGCTGGGAGTCGCGACTCCAATTTCGCAACAATGGTCAGCGGATACCTGTGGAAGCGGAACATAAATTTCTAGGATTGATTCTTGACTCGAAACTCACATTCATACCACACATAAAATCCGTAAAAAACAAGTGCATAAAAACAATGAACATCCTAAAAGTGCTGTCACGGACTGCATGGGGTAGTGTCAGGAAGTGCCTGATGAATCTTTATAAAAGCCACATTCGGACATGCCTAGATTATGGGGCTGTTGTGTATCAGTCTGCCACCGCAAGCGCTTTGAAGATGCTCGACCCCGTCCACCATCTAAGTATTCGCCTTTCTACGGGCGCTTTTCGAACGAGCCCCGCAGAAAACCTCTACGCTGAATCCAACGAGTGGTCGCTCCATCTCCAACGATCGTACACGTCCTTCACATATTTTCTGAAGGTGAACGCAAACAAAGAACACCCCTCACACTGTACTGTCAATGATTTATCGAGTTCCGCCCTCTTCAACAATCGTCCTGCGGTGAGAGAGCCCTACCTACTTCGAGTCAGAAGCCTTACGGAAGAAATGGACATTCCACTTTTTGAACACCGTTTGATGGACCCCCGCTGCCAACTCCCGCCTTGGCAATGCCAGCTCATTGACTGTGATGTATCCTTCTTGGAAGTGACGAAACACGCACCCATTGCACATATACGTAGACACTTCCTCGAACTGCAGCACAAATACACGTCCTGAATTTTTTACCGATGCCTCGAAGTCTCATACTGGTGTTTCATATACAGCTGTTGGTCCAGCCTTTCAGATTCTGGTATATTGCACCCTAAAACAACCATCTTCACAGCAGAGGCTCATGCGATATGTGTGGCTGTCAAACACATCAAGGAATTAAAACTACAACACGGTGTTATATACACGGATTCTCCGAGCGTAGTAAAAGCCTTAAAAACTCTGAAAAAACAGAGAAATCCTGTCCGTTTGTCACTTTACTCTCTCTTATGCATGATCTACACACTAAAACAACATGTCGTAGTGTGCAAGGTGCCCAGGGCACCGCGAGATCGGTGGAAACGAATTGGCTGACCAACTAGCTGCACTCGCCCTGGACAACGCCACCGCTAATACATCCACAGCTGTCCCTGCACTTGCCCTGAAACACTTCCTAAAACAAAAGCTGAGGGCGTATTGGCAGCGTTGATGGGATAAGCAAACACAAGACAAATTACATGTTATCAAGCCGAATCTTGAAAACTGGCCACCAGTATCCAGGTAGCGCCACACACAAGTAACACTTACCAGGCTACAAATAGGACACACACATACAGCACACATGTATACCGTCTGTCTAGCGGTGAGATATGCGGATAATCACTTACGGTTCTCCACATCCTCGTTCAGTGCAATGAGTTGGATACCATGAGAAAAAGACGGCAGATCCCACGCACTGTGGGAATCGATGTAATGCGAAGCAGCCAGGAAGAAGCAAATCATGCTTTACATAATTTGCATGTCATGTTTTACATGTTAGGACCTGTCATTTATGTTCGTCATACAGTCACGTCGCGCAATACCAATTTTGGTGTATATCAAGCTACCGAACTGGACTCAAGCGCACCATGAGCGTGGCATGTAAATGGCGTTGTAGATGACATGCACGCCAAGATTTTCATGTTAGCACCTGCCACTTATGTTCGTTATACAGTCATGTCACTCAACACCAAATTTGGTGTATATCAAGCAAACGAAACCGCCACGAGCGCGCCATGAGCGTGGAATGCAAGTCATGTCGCTCATGAAATGTCATGATTTCCATATTACCACTTGTCATTTATGTTCGTCATACAGTCACGTCACTCAATACCAAGTTTGGTGTATACCAAGCTAACGAAACGGCCGCGAGCGCGCCATGAGCGTGGAATGCAAGTCATGTCGTTCATGATATGTCATCATTTCTATATTACCACTTGTCATTTATGTTCGTCGTACAGTCATGTCACTCAATACCAAATTTGGTGTATCTCAAGCTAACGAAACGGCCGCGAGCGCGCCATGAGCGTGGCATGCAAGTCATGTCGCTCATGACATGTCATGATTTCCATATTACCACTAGTCATTTATGTTCGTCATACAGTCACGTCACTCAATACCAAGTTTGGTGTATATCAAGCTAACGAAACGGCCGCGAGCGCGCCATGAGCGTGGAATGCGTCATGTCGTTCATGACATGTCATGATTTCTATATTACCACTTGTCATTTATGTTCGTCATACAGTCGCGTCACTAAATATCAAGTTTGGTGTATATCAAGCGAACGAAATGGCCGCGAGCGCGCCATGAGCGTGGCATGCAAGTCATGTCGCTCATGACATGTCATGATTTCCATTTTACCACTTGTCATTTATGTTCGTCATACAGTCATGTCACTCAATACCAAATTTGGTGTATATCAAGCAAACGAAACGGCCGCGAACGCGCCATGAGCGTGGCATGTAAATCATACTTTTCATGACAAGTTAGTCATGATTTTCATGATATGACCTAGCATTCATGTTCGTCATACGGTCATGTTATGCCATACCAAATTTGGTACAAATCCCATGAACGATAGGGCCAGGAGAGCACAAAGTCGTAGGCGGCTAGATAGATAGATAGCTTGATAGATAGATAGATAGATAGATAGATAGATAGATAGATAGATAGATAGATAGATAGATAGATAGATAGATAGATAGATAGATAGATAGATAGATACGCTCAAAGTCGCCGAAGATCGCTAAGAAATGCTTCGCATTTAAAAAGCATTTTTTTTACCGTAGAAACAGCAGCTTCCACTACATCCTGTCATGTTATTCGGTAGTGATGCGCTTTTTAAACACGAATCATTGTTTGCGTTTTTAAAAGACTTTGATTATTTTTACACTATATTCCGAGGTGCTCTGTAGCACGACCTCTAAACAGAGGTCGTTGCTGCGATGGCTACATTAAGGAAAGCACTTGCCTCGCAGCTTTTGGGTGCAAGGGCGTTGACGAGGCATTCGTGCTCTTGCCATATATCCCCATCCTAGTTTTATTACAACGAGCACCGCGATTCATTCTCGCTATAAACATTTCACGTCACGCTCATGATTTTAATACGTATGTATCTTACCTACCTGAGGGCGTGGAATTTCAGGCCCCTTTACAGCCACATAACATTACCATAGTTCATATCCTCTACATATCACCGTAAATCACATACCAATGTTATTCTATCATCACTGTTCATGGCGCTCTTTGGCCAAGCATGGCCCTTGCGCCACTAAAACCCACATATCATCACAACTACATTTGAATCGCTTTTCTAACATTCACTTGTGGTTTCCCATATGTATCTATTTGTCCTCTCTTTGACAAAATGATACAATAAAGCAGAAAAGTGGAAGGTGGACTAGTAGGACTAGTCATTATGGCACAAGTGTGGCAGGAAAGAGGATAGGTAATAATAAAAGGGGAAGCCAGGGTGGACATATGGGTGCTAATGACATTACGAAATGTTTTGCTGGTACCGATTATTTTTACTTAAACAAGAAAATCTTAATAGTGGTGCTTTAAGATGCAAAACAATAAAGGCAAATGAGATGGATAAAGCTGCTTCTTCGGGCGTTCAGGTTGAAGGGTGATATGCTTTTTGTAGGAGAGGCAGCTCTGTTCCCACACAGGAAGGAAGGTGAGCAGCGAAGATCATTTAATGAGTACTGTCACACAGGCTGCTTACCACGGGACTTTGGCAGCAAATATAGTTTGATGTCTGAAGGTGTGCACAAGCTTACAGTTCCACTTACTCCCAAGTAACCTATTTTATTACAATGGCGAGATGAAATGTTTGTTTAACACAGCTATTTCCAGACTAAGAAAATCAAGTTTTATAGCCATTGTTAGAGCTTATGGTGCTGTTATTTTGCAACTGGTGTTCCTTCAGATTGCATGGAACTCGGAATATTTCAAGAGGTTGAAGCTGAGGTGCCCATTGGCCAGAGGGCCTTCACTGTTGCAAAAGATGTGCCATCGGCTGACCCTGCTGTGCAAGATATGTCTAGATTGCTTTTAACGTGTACGTCTTACATAAAAACGCACATTGCAAAAACAAAACAAAAAAACAGGACAAGGAAATGCATATTGTCACGTGGTCGTGACGTCGACGAAGGCAGCAAGCAGTAGTCCATGATGAAACTCTTTATTTGGCCGAACCTGTGGCCGGTAAACTGAAGGTGCGATTATAGCAATAAACGCTGACACTGTTAGCGGCGAAGAGAGCGTCGGCCGTCGATCAACTGTACATCGATGGAACGCGTCGGCTTTTATAACGCACGCGTCGAACATTTTAGCCTTATCACTAGTCGTCGCGCAAGGTCTGGAATAATCTTGAGTGTTAGCGTCTTGCTTGCAATCTTAACAGAACGATCTACTTCAAGCGAGAAGCTTCTGGAACAATAAGGCGCGGTAAGCGCCGAGTACTGCTGATAGTCTTTGTGGGCGGAAACCGAATACAGTGAAAGAAACGCGCGTGGCAGTATGCCCGCACGAAATCTTTGTGGGCTGTGTATTTTGTGGTCACGTGCATGGCATCGGGCTAATTGTGGGGGATAAGTGCTTCCATATTACGGTTTGGTATCTCGTGCACCGATTTTTCACTTGAGTCAGTTATACATATTCATGGACTTTTTCAGTCTTGCTTATGTGGCTATATTACAGTTCAGTGCACATATGTAGGTTGTGTACCATGATTTATCATTAAAGTGCAGTAACTCACTGAACTGCACGCAGCTTAACAAATTAAGAAATTCAGCCTAGTCTTTGCATTATACCCCATCTCCAGGCGCCGGCTCGATGGCCTATTGGTTTCGTCGCTTGTCTGCTGACCTGAAAGATCTGGGTTCGATTCCAGTTGTGGTGGGCGTAATTTGATAGAGGTGAAATTTTAAAGGTTCGTGTACCCTGTGATGTCAGTGCACTTTAAAAGGACCCCTAACTGGTCGAAATTTTCTGAACCCCTCCACTATGGCGTCTTATAGTTCCAGTCGCTTTGATACAGTAAACCCTACAAACCATACCATTCGCCACTGGGTTCGTGGATGAATTGGTTCTACCATCTGGGCTGCCCCGCTATCTAGCCAGCAGCTGTACGAAGATAAGTTGACTGATGATTTTCAACAATGTCAACGATTTTAGACAAGTGATTAGCTAAACTAATAATCTAGAACACACCTTTGCTGAATGGCATTGTTTTTTAGGCTGTAAATGATGCCTGCATAGTAGAGACGCACAACATCAATTGTTCAGGTTTGTGAACTTCAGTTTTGAAGAAGAACAGCTATTTGGGCTAGTTGGTTGAGTTGCATGTTAATGGGGGTTGAGCGCAAGCACGAAAGTGCTGAAGGAAAAGCGTACCGGAAGGCTAGGCGAGGAACGGAAAGCAAACAAGCGTGTTGTCCCTCTTAGCTTTCCGTTTTTCGCCTTGCCTTCTGTTACGCTTTTCCTTCAGCACTTTCGTGCTTGCGCTCAACCCCTATTAAACATGCAACTTCAGTTTTACGTTTAAGAAACACATTTTTCTCCTTGTAGCACTCATGCGTTAATTTATGACCATTGATGAGTTGGACCTTTATCTTAGGTTGTCTAAGATACACAAGAGTTTTGATGCATTGAGTCTGTTATATCAGCACGAATTACTATTAGGTATGGATTGTGTGTGACATGGGAGTAATAAGCGGAGTGGCCTAGGATAGTTCTAAGGAGATAATCCTGCTTATTATACATAGAATTGCTGTTTGTGTCGTGTTGTTTGATAAGTATGTATATTTAATAGGTTGCTAAATTTGTGCACTGACCTTTGGTGCTGAGCTTTTTGAAAAAGCTTGTCTTTGGCATGGTCTCAGTATCAAAATGTGACATATTACCTATTACAAAAAGTTATTGAATGTATTGATGTGGAGAGCAATGCAAATAGGCACCCTGTCTTGTGTTCAGCAAATTCGGCAGATTTCTCATGTGACAACTTATTTCAGCAGAAGCTTTTCCTTTCACATAAGTGCTGCCTTTTTCGCACACTTTCAAGCCGATGTGCTTATGGTCATTAATAGTTTCTAAATTTTATTTTTATTTATTTTTTTATTTACAGATACTGCAATCCCCACAGGGGATTTTAGCAGGGTGGAAATACATCAAATCACAGTAAAAAATACAGGCAACAAAACAAAGAAGGGTAGAATACATTACGTCAAAAAAAAGAACCATAATAAAAATAAAACAAATACATTGGTTATGGTACATTCTTAGTGCTATTGCACATACAAATACAGCATGTATACGAAACATCAACTTGATAAAATAAGTTGTAACATAAAATGTAACATGGTTTACGTGATTTGTTGCAATAGTGATCACATTTTGTACACTAAATCGGAAAGCGCTTATTCTTTTATGAGAGAACTCATTATGAATATTACAGGGTCAGTAATCTGCTCAGGTTGGTTAGTGTCAACGTGTTTCTAAAGCCCAAATGTGCTTGATTTCATATTCTGTGGCATACTTTTAACTTAAAGGAACCGACAAATGACTTTTTCTCGACCCATTTTTTACGGTGCGACAGAAAGCTCACCCTTCGTAGTGTTTGTAGCTGCAGTAGTTAATCCCAAGAGAACGTAGTTATTTTACAAGCAGTATTTTTTTATCTCAAAGGCTCTAAACACGCATGTACATTTCATTCAGCAACGCTAAGAATTGATAGCGATGCCACAAGCCCTTCTCGCGATTTGTGGAAGCTGTCGTTCTGCTTTCGCAGGCGTTCCTGTGACTGCGCTTAACAACCTTTATTTTGAATTTTCAACTATTTTTGAAAATAACAAGCTGCTACGATGACATGATGTGGCATTATACACCTTCCCTGTATTTATACCGCGTTGTGTGCGCCTGCACCCATGGTTGCCTGCGCGTGTGTCATGGGTGGTTTATACCCGGCGTCGTTACTCTCTCGATGCACGAGCCAAGCCAACTCACCGAAAACGTCACTACGCATATGCACGGCCGCGCCGAGTAGCAGTGCGCGTCACTGCTGAGCCGAAGTGTAGGTTGAAAAATTGATATAACTCAAAAGTCATACCAACCTGCAAACTGCGTGCACGGTTGCATGAGACCGATGAAAAGTTGCTCAAGACGCGCTGACGAGCAAGCTATCATTACGTCACGCGAAGGCAGCGCCGCTTTAATGCATACTACTAACGCAGGCCTATGTGTACATTTTTATGGAGTAATATCTTTTAATATAAAGAAACGAACAATATTTCAGTGCCAACAAAAAATCCTCAACCCTCTACAGCAATCAACGGTCACGTGACAGGGTACATCGATTCGTTCATTTATTTGCCACCAGATGCGCCAAAGGTCATCTTTCGCGTCTTTTGATGAAGAAATGAAAATGTAAATCCACATCACATGAAAAAACAGGGCTGGTTTGAGTCAGTGCGACGCACAATCGTTTTCATCAGTTGAGTCATCTCAGTTCATGTTCTGGGCAGTTGTCGGTCCCTTTAAGATACTTGTTCTAAACATACTAGATTTTTGAAAGTACTGCTGGTGTTTTACATAGGATATAATTATTATTCACGGTGCAGTAGAAGGCAACAAATAATTTTGAAAAGTAAGGTTTTGAAATATTCGTATGGATTAAATCCAAATACGGTACAGTGAATACCACGTTTTCTGGAAATTGATTTCACGTGAAGGAATCAATGAGAAGTTGCCCTTGCTGCATATTTTTTTTACTCTTTGAGCCAAGTGTTACTAGGTTGACAGACGTTTTTTGTGTTAACTGAGTAGCTATCGGCATATCGAGGGCTTATCAGCCATGTCGACTGCACTGGTGTCTAAGGAGTAGGTGATGGTACAACACCATGCCGGCACTCACGTCTGTGCTTTTCACAGCACAGATGTCAGGTTTATCGAAATCAGGTGCGTGCCACGTTGCGATGACGTGCATATCATAAGTAGTGGTTGGCATATTTCTCCAGGTTCAAACAGCACTTCACTGTAGCTTGCTGGGTCATATTAGAATACTTATTTATTGTTTATTACATTGTTTTTAACGAGAATAGCCAACATAGCAAACACACTTGACATTGTCCCAATATGACGCCTGAGTAGAGTCTTTTCCAGAGCATTTTCAACCGCCGGTGTGGCTTTGTGGTAGAATGCACCACCTAGAATCCCAGGGTTCAAATCCAGCCCAAACGGTGATATTTATTGTATCCTTTCATTGGAATCTTTCGCCTGCCGAGAGGCTGTTGACGCCGGCAGCAGATTTTCTGTGGTACGGTCTCCCTAATGCTACCTGTCTAAGATTGCCAGAGTGCATTCTTGCCGTTCCTGAGTTAACATAGACCGTGAATCACATGTGGCTCATACGTTCCACAGGCCGTGGTGTGCAAGGTATGCACACACGTGACTGGTGGAAAAGGTTTCATGATGTATTGGACAGGCATGCCACATTATTCATGTCATGGGGCCATGACACCGCATTTACAATGTCGCGTTCACCATTGATGTTCTTCCAGGTGCTGCTTTTATTGTTCTTGGGCCAGCTGTCGCCTGGCATGCCGGTGCCACCTCGACTGATTGTGACACAAGCGTCTTGTTGTCCTGATGTCGCAGGGATTTGTGTGACCGCATCTACCGCAACGTATGAAGCAAGCGTCATTTCCACCGCATCCCCCCACCACCACTTCCGGGCGGTTCAGCGTTCTCAGTCCAGCAGTGACAGTGACAGGTGAGCAAGCAGCTCATAAGCACAGCGTTATCTTCGATGCATTAGTCTATAGCATTGCAGTTAAGATGTCATACTCATTGTGGATGTTCTTCCAGGTTAGTCAGTATGAAACAAAGCGGCACCATGAAGATGATGTTTGCCTTGTTGTGGAGTCCCTATCCCATTCTATAAGATGTGCTTTCGAAATAGCACATATCAAAACATATCCTTCGAGATCCGGACTTGTAATTTCTGCGTGGATTTTGACACTGGCACGACCCTCCAGCCATAGCTAGTGCAAACTTTGAGTGCTGACAATCTAGCGAAAGTATTGTAAACATCTCTACACGTCTACTAATTGTGTTTGAGAGCTTACCCAATTAGCCAGCTGAAGTGTGAAAAATGGAACAGCGCACTGTGGGGCATCCAAATTTTCGTTCGCAATTTTACTTAACTTTAATGGGATGAGTGGCAGTGCCGTGAATGGGTTCGAATAAAAGGTCAGCAACTATACCGCCGATTATGAGAGCGCATTGTTTGGGCCACTTTCCAACTAGTAAGATGAGACCCATTATTACCAACTTTACAACAATTAAGAAGTTGAATCTGTGATGAGTAGCAGTTTCAAGCTCAAGAACACAAGCTTCGGCTCCTCTCATGATTATTTGAGGCCATCCAGTCTATGTTCCGTCACTTATGGCTGTACGCAAAAACAGTAATGAAAGAAGGTGGCCATTCGCCTTGCCTTCAGTAGGCATTAGATTTACAAGTAATGCCTATGTGTAGGACAATGCCTATGTGTAGGGCAATGAGGCTGGTCACATCACTTGTCTCTTAACACTCAAGAAAATTGATGTTCTTCTGTTCCTCTCTCAGGTCAGACCCCAGTTTCGCATCATTCACGAAGCTCAATGTATGAAACCAATAAACCCCTTTTTTTCATTTACACTAACATCAGAAGTGCTGCATCATAGTGCACCGAAATATATTTCCTAATCAGCTCGTGCTCTACATAATTAATAGCAAGAATCACTGTTCTGGAAAACTTAATTTTTTGTCAGCGAAACACATTGCAATATACTACGATGGGATATATCAAATAATAGAGGAGGTGGTGTAATTTTTTGTGATAAATGATGCCATTATTTATTAGTTGATTTTTTATTGTGTGTTTGTTTGTTTAAACTTATGTTGAAATCATGTAATCATTGGTCTTACCTGCAGTCCTCCTAATGTGAATGGTTGTACTTTTTTAGGATTTCATCTTCTGTGTGAAATGTGTACTCATTTTCCCTACTCTACTCCTTTCATATTGTCCTTGTTCAGAAATATTACTTCCCCGAATACATACCGGGTCACGCAATGTTTCACAGCGAGTAAAACCAGAGCACACATGTTTCTTCAATCATGTCTTGGTTTTTCATTATTAAAAATTATTACTAATCCCACATGCCGCACATCAAGCACAGCCTACATTATTGATCTTGTAGTAAAAAATAATCGTGATATCTGTTCAGGCATATTTAATTCAGAATGCATTTTCGATCATGACGTTATAACAGAATGAATTGCCGGTTCATATAACGAAGAGGAAACTGCTTCTAAACTAATGAGGTGTTGCAGCACAGCCGACATAGTTGATTCTGAATTAGATGGTATTTCTGCAGAATTTATTAAATAATTACTTGCGCAATGTTGAGCAAAACTGGGATCTACTTTAAATAATCTTGCTAAACTTAGCCATGACCTCATGCATCTTATGTCCATTAGTTGTAGCAGCAGCACACCATAGTTTAATCAGAAGTTGTGGCATATAAATACCAAGAATAAGCGATATTACCAACAGGCAGTAAAAAAGCAGTCCAAATTGAGTAGGAAAGTTGTAAGAAATCTGGCAAAAAGTACCATTCACTCCTAAAGCGCACTCGACGTCTCTTCTTCAATCCTCACGTCATCTTTGTCAATGAATAACCCTCGTGAATTTGGCGCATCGTAAACCCCAGCCCTGACATCTTGTTTAATAACTGAAGAATGTGATTGTGCTCAGATTTAAATGACTCATTGTGATCGTTTTTTACCTACAAAACTGTAGGTAAAGATGTAGGTTTATGGCCTGAATTAAATACATTTCATGACATTTGCACGCCTCAAATAGTTATTGATGAAGCTGGCATTTTAGATAAGGGCGAGCATGCGGGCTTAAGGAAGAGAGCTACACACACTGGTGCTACTAACAAGAGTAGTTTATTTCCTTGACCTGCCGACTGATATACCTGTTTTGTGCATGACAGTCACATGAACACTTTTCAAAAACAACAATATCACCATTCATACCGAGACATGACATGCCTCGAAGATATAGACAAACAGGGTGCATAGGCAACTCAAAGACAGGTTTTTAACACGCCATGCACAGAAAATGAAATTCCTTTGCACTCAAAGCTATTGAGGGTTTGCTAATGCATGCGTCGCTGAAATTATCGATTTGTTCTGCTTCAATTATCAGCCTAGTGATTTCGAATCAGTTCCTTTTGACGACAACGGTTCCATAAATATTTGGTTTGGATGCAAGGTTTCCAAAGTGTGAGGTGGCATCTTTCCTACTTTGTAACAATGCTTACTAAGCCAGACATTTAGGCAGCGGCTGGTCTGCCCAATGTAAATGTGGCCACAAGACAGAGGAATGCGGTAAACGCATGTCCCACACTGAACAAAAGGAAAATGTTCTTTTTTGTGGTCAGAAATGTGGCATTCATTCCGCATATCCGTCGGGTTTCGCACAACCTCAAAAAAGTAGCAGCCAGAGTTAACAATCGCGTTGTCTTTTCAGCCCCCTTCTACACTCTGTAAATTGCGCAAAATCTAATTCTGATACGAGAGATTGCTTGGGATGCCCAAAAAAAGCACCTTTTGTTTGGTGTGAGACATGCGTTGTTTACCGCATTCCTTTGTCCTGTGGCCGCATTTACATTGGGCAGACCAGCCGCTGCCTTAATGTCCGGCTTAGTGAGCATTGTAACAAAGTAGGAAATATGCCACCTGAGAGTTTTCTGGCAGAGCACTGCCTGAGTTGTGCATGCAAACCAAATTTTCATGGAACCGTTGTCGTGAGCAGGAATCGGTCTTAAATCGCAAGATTAATCACGGAAGCAGAACTAATTGATCGTTTCGTCTATGCATGTGTTAGCGAACCCTCATTGTCTTTGACTACGCAGGAATTGCATTTTCTGCGCATGATTTGTGAAAAACTTGTCTTTGAATTGCCTATGTACCCTTTTTATCTCTTCGAGGCATGTCCCGCCTCGGTATCAATGCTGATGAATGCTTATATATCCGCTTACTTAATGGCGATAGGCGTAAAGGCCGCTTGTGCTCAGTCCCTCCACTTCCAACGCTCTTGGTCAGGTGGGAAACATCGACTTAGACCATATTCGCTGAATGGCAGCACAGGTCCCAGTATCAGCTGAAAATGTACTTCCGAGAAGGAGGAAAGCGCTTTGAATGCCTGTACACACTGCGTTCCATTGTCCACTATATTTGACAAATTTTCCACTGCTGCGTCACAGGAGAATTTAATAGGTGATACTCACGTGGTACCATTTTTCATGTGAAGTTCTGCACTTTAGCTGAACATTATCAGAGTGAGCTTCCTTGGTTTATGCGCCATACATTCGCGCTGTGTAGTGGCAGCATAATGTGCTGATACAGCTACCAAATATGCCCGCAATTTTTTTTGCTTCTGTACTCGACTGGTGTGATTGTGCTTACATGACTTTCTCTCTTTTTTTTCAGTGAAAAAATCTGCGAAATACTGTTACTTTGGAAAAATAATACAGCAACTATGGGTGTTTCTACGTTTTGACATTCCTTCTTTGCGTTATAAATTCCAAATGTAAAGATGCTGAAATAAAATTTCTTAGACAGTTTTTATTTTCATAATCTCTCGAATATCTGTGATGTATTTTCCTTTATAATTCCAGGAAAACAAAGTTCCATTTCAGTGAAGATGAAACGTCACCTTGTCTGTTTTTAAACATGTTAATTCACATCATATATCCTTCAAATTTGTTTTTTTCTTACATATGCAGGGGCAGTCGAAAGTTCCCAAGCCACACTGCCACAGGACTACTTGCCATGGCAGCCAGCGAAATTTTGACTGTCCCTGTAGCTGCAGGACATTAATTTCGTTTTTACGTATGCCTCATATTGAACTTATAGAACACACATTTGTTTTTTACATGCATGTAGCATCATCATTACGAATAATGTGTGAGAAAGTGTCCTACGTAGCAGCTGTCGCTCCGTAGTAGCCGTGGCTTCCTTTCTTCATTGCGGAGCTCTTCGTGAAAGTTAAACTGGCTTTCCGTGCCATGGGTTCAACGTCATCTCTGCTCGGCTATTTTCTTTGTACGGAAGTGGTTGGCAGCATTTTACTTACACACTTTTCG
Organism: Rhipicephalus appendiculatus; assembly: GCA_030522465.1. NCBI lineage: Eukaryota > Metazoa > Arthropoda > Arachnida > Ixodida > Ixodidae > Rhipicephalus > Rhipicephalus appendiculatus. The sequence goes on along the minus strand of JALIZH010032982.1, from coordinate 1,690,196 downwards.
CAATCAAGATACCTTTTTTCTTTAGAGTGTAGCGACACCTGCTTTGGTGGAGCATGGATAGAGCGGTTATACTGAGGAAAGCCCCCTGGCAATAACAGGTCATCATAATCATGCTTCTCTAAGGGTACTCATGTGTGCGGCATGCCATAACTCCTGGCACTTTGTGCATAAGCAGGACAATGAAACCCAGAGAACAGCCAAAAAGAAAGGGATTGTAAGCCCTTTACTTTTGTCGCTCCGGTTGTACGTGGAATGTCAGCATTTTTTAACGCTCCTAACTCGCTCAAACCACTAACACATACCTGAAGTATATATGACGGTGTGCAACTCCTCCGGCTTTCTCTTTTGCGAAAACTCAAATGTGCTTTCTTTATTTCGTTCACGTGATATGCTTCTTAATGACTCAAAATGTAACTCTGGCGTACATTCAAAAACGGAAACTTCTGCCCACAATGTCACATGTAATGGCGATTTGAAAATACGAGTTTTTTTTTTGTTTGCGTTCCTGCAAATTACAAAACTGGCAGCGAAAACAGCTTTTGCAATATACGTGCATTGTTCAATTTTCCTGATCCTTGGCTGTAGAACATGGCTTGCGAAGGTGCACAACACTGTATACGTAAAAAAAAGCTTACGTGAAAGAAAACTTCAAAAAGAGGACCAACTCAAGCATTGTACAAAACTGCAAAGTATTAGGAATTGTCTAAAAAAAACATGAACCATTCAAAAAGAATTCATATGTTAGAGCTTTCATACCTCCGAAGCAGAAACGTTAAAGTTAGCGTGATAGTCATCAACACAAAAAAATTATTGATTACCTTTGTGAATATTTATTCAGGGACTTGTCTAGGTGCAGATAGAAGGCCGCCGGCATTTAAAGCGGTCCTCCACGTTTTCACCTGCGTTGGTTCAAATTTACAGAAGCAGGTGGCCGGAATCTGCAGTCAAAGCCCCTCTTGCTGCACGTACAATCATGTTTCTTCAATCAATATGTAAGCAGCTGAATCCGCAATCTCCTTGCTGGACAGTGCTCCTAACAGGAGAGTGCCATTATTTTCCACTATTCCAAGATTACTGCCACATTGCAGACAACTGCTGATAACATGCTGTGTAAAACGGATAACCCCCATCCCTCCACCCTTCACCAAAAATAAGGGTGCCACTAGACCAATACAGAAGTGCTTCTAAAATCAAGTATATTAGCCTGTGCGATACGCTTACCGAATAAACAAATATTTTGGAATGAAAAACGCACGTTAATCCTATATGTAGTTTACTTCTGTTTATCACGAGAGCCAGCAATACAAGAACGTAAGTTACAGATTAGTAGAAACACGAGAGCAGGTGATTTGGTACAGAAATATTGCAATTCACACTTTTTAGTGACCATACTTAGCATTCCACGTAGAGCTTCAATATTCGTACGTAATAGTTTTTCTCAAGAGGTATATTCCACTTGGCAGTGCGTAATCTCAGCTGCACCTAACGTAAGGTGTATCGGCATATCTGTACATCAGATTCTGTATATCGTCGTCTGGAAAGTTCCACACAGCCTGATAGGAGGTCCTCACAGCATGCCTTGGGCGGAATGTATGCTGTAAACAGTTTCAATGCAGTGAAACACTGAATATGGCAAAAAAGTTTCATTTGTGATGTATATGTACATTTAAACAATCCGGCTTTGAAAGTTACATAACAGGTACACCGATTCATCTTTTTCTAACCCCAATGACAGGTTGCTTTCACTCTAGGACGGAACGAGAACAAAAAAAAGTTATGTTATTGCCAGAAAACAAATTATAATCGCCAAAGAACTAAGAACTTCGAAAGACCTTCCACCTACACCGAAAATGTCCCTTGGAATTTTACTTTGCACGATTGCTGCCATTCATGCTATCTGAAAAATCATTAAGCCACAGCATCGCGCTTATTGCGTAGCCGATCATTCTCAGCTGCCCTGTTTCGATAGCGACGCATGTAGACGTAATGGACACAGGCAGCACAGCACATTGGCCCAATATTGTCTATACGCTGGCAAACAATGGTCCGATGAAGGGCCAGTTAATCCATTTCAAAACCAATGTTGGCAGAGCCAGCCTATAAGGATGCCAAGAATGGTCCATCGTAGCCAGCCAAAATACAATATTGGTACTACCATTGTACAAGGACGGCAACAGAGGGCCGTCATAGCCAGCCAAAATACAATATTGGAAGTGTCATCATAAAAGCACGGCAAGAAAGGGCCATGGTAGCCAGCCAACATGCAATGTTGGCAGCGCCATTGTATAAAGACGGAAACAAAGGCCCATCATACCCAGCATACCTAACACATTGGCACAGCCATCCTGCAAGGACGGCAACAATCGAATACCGTTGCCAGCCAATGTAAAATATTGGCAGTGCCATTTCATAAAGATGGGAAGAGTCTATCGTCGTCAGTCAGGAAAAAAAAGCTGGCACTTCCATTACTGCATTGGCATTCCATTACTGAGTTGGCATTACTGAGTTGTATTATGAATTGACATTCGGTATGGCACAAAATACAGGCTAAATAGTTGAACAAAATTTGTTTTACAGATGTTTAGCAATGTAAAATTAAATATGCACCAAGTGTTCAACTGAGTTTTCGAGCTGTTGGAAATATTTTGAAGAGAAAGGAAATGCAAAAGAGAACAAAATTGAACTTTGCAATGCTTGCTAAAAGATAACTTTAATTGTGCGATAGTGCCAGCATATACACCGCACCTGTAAAACAACAAAAAAACTTAAAACATTGCCTTTACAATGATTGACGTTGTATAATAATAATAATAATAATAATAATAATAATAATAATAATAATAATAATAATAATAATAATAATAGTAATAATAATATCGGCTTTTACGTCCCAAAACCACGATATGATTATGAGACGCCACTGTATATAGATAACGTTGATGAGTTAATAGAGCAGAAAAAAAATTCTATTTTGTTTCGCAATGGGCGTTTTGCATTGGCACGACTTTTGTGCGTGCGCTCGGAAATTGTTCTAACGGCTTTATTAGCGGTGAACATCAAAACATTTCGTGTTACTTCTGCCACACCACGTATTTTGTGTTTGATAGACGACTGGTTAGATTAAAGTATCGTAGCTCTTTTTTGTGTGCGTGCTACTGCGATGCGCTGTCCAAGACTGCGGTATCGCTCGCGGAATCTTTAAATGAGGGATCAGTTACGTTTTCACTCTCAGCGCTTCACACAACAAGACGTGTTCACTTCAAATAAATGTTCTCGGTGTTCGGGAGGCCGGAGAAACAGTGCGACGCCATGTTTTGCTCAAGAATTTTACGTCCTCTCCTCCCGGCAGTGGGGTAGCATGGTGGCGGCTGGTCATAAAACACTTGCCACTTGACGGCTGCTCCGCCCACAACGGTTCGACAGCGCTTCCGAGCTTTCACTGCCTTTGAAAACGAGAAATTTTGGCCGGCGGCTATCCTTTGTTAGTTGGCGGCGGATACTTCCCCTCGCTTGGGCTCCCGACATCGGCGGCCGCGCGCCCTTGTGCATTCAGTCGGGAGTCATCGGAAAAAAAACGGATTCGGATGCCGAGGCAAGATGACGTTCTACGGCGACGCTACAATGAGAAAACAGCTGCCATGTCCATCTTTGTACTTGATTGTTTTGACTTTTGACAAGCCATCCGCAGATGAGCGCCCATGTGTTTTGAAAACTCGCAAACTTTCCGCTGGATATCTGTGTTCGGATCGCGTTCAGTAAGTCGTTTATTTCCTTTATTGTCAAGTCAAGTCAAGTTTATTAAATAATTCAGTTCAGTTACATGGTTAGAATAGTACAGCAGGAGGTCCCAAAGTTTCAGAGAAACTGACAGGGGGGACCTCCTATGGCTACATGCGTGGGGTTATTACAAAAAATACAGCAAAAGATGCGAACGTGTGAGCAATGATTAATGAGCTTGATTAACAATAACAATACAATCAATACATAACATAATGGTAATACTACAGGAAAAAAGAAATGGCATGAAAATAACCAAAAGCAACTGATAGAACAGGAATAACAAAGCAAAATTAATGAACAACTCTTCATGACAGATGCAACTAGTTTCATTATCAGTGGTATCAGTTATACAAAAGCAAATGTTGAAGCACTTGTTACTTCCGTTTTTCATGTTAATTTCCGTGTTTTTCGTATGGGAAATATGTGCTCAGTATTTTCTCTAGATATTTTGATTTGTGAATATCCATGTGCTGGGCTTTGTTGTGTGCGTTGAAGTTGGTTAGTTAAGTGCTCACCCTTAGCGAAATTGTCAGCATTTGCGTGTGTTATTTGGTTCCTTTATCGCGTTGTTGTGCACCGGCTAAGCATCCGTTTTTCATGTTCCCTTCACCGCTCGTTGCGCGCCAAGAATTTCTGGATTTATAACTCTCATATTCTCAATAGTTTCTAAGTTATCGCGGTCTTTCAAGCTCTAGCGCAGTCACCGTTTAATAAATAAATAGGCAATGTACTTACTGGTAGTTCAAGGCGGATATGAATCGCAGTAATGTCCAATGCCTGTTCAAGCGCAGACGTTCATGTATTTCATTTTATACCACACTTCGCTTTTCACTCAATTCCTTTTGAGCCTTCGGTGTACTTACAGCTCAGATAAGCCCTAACAGAGAAAAATTTTGGCTGTGTGTGTTTGTGAGTGGTGCCGTTTTGCGATTAGTAATATGAGATCGTCATTCAAAAAAAATTAGTGTCGGTTCTATACAGCTGTTATCTCAAGCAAGCGATCAGTAGAACAAAGCGCGAAATGCGAAATTCTTTCCAAAACTTGGAATATCTTTACCATATGTACACTGTATACATTCTGAATCAACTTCTGATTACTCTCAGCATTTCTAAGTGATTATTCCTGCCGCCTACCTAAATGCAAAAGCGTGGGCAACACGCATTCATTTCCACGCACACAAATCTACCTCATGTTCAAGTACACCTTCAGTGGAAAACGTCAGAGAGATATTGGCATAGCCAACGAAAAGGCTGGCAAGAACCGGCGTTAAACACTGGAAAAGAAAGAATGATGGCGCAGCCAACGAAAAAGGCTGGCAAGAAATATTGGAGCTGCCAATATTTAATGTTGGCGATACGTACGACGGACAATGTTGGCTTAAGCCATCTTTACCATTATTGGCGATATGTTGGACGTACAATATTGGCTGCAGCCATCTTTGCGTACATTGGGCACTCATTGGCTTCCAATATTGGACCAATGTACATTTAGGTGTAGCAAAACCCCAAAATCCAATGTAGGACCAATCTTTCTACCAATGTTTGCCAACATTAGGCCGAGATTGGTTCAATGCCGGCGTGCTGCCTGGGATATATATACTCAGAGCAAATAATGACAAAACAATGCATTGCGTGAAAGCATGACATAACTTATTTTTCTGACACGATCCACCTCTTAAAGCAGCGTGACCATGAGCATGAATTGAGGCAAACACGCGATATAAACAGGTATATACAAGCAAATGACGTAATGAACAGAGAATACTTAATGGTAGATCGCATTTACTACTCTTAGAATGCACTAGAGCAGAGGAGTGCTCGGAACGACCGCAGCACCACTGTACAGAAAGTGAAGGCCAAACAGCGTCAAACCGCTTGTGGCGCTGCGATCGGTAGTCAGCAATATGCCGTCGTTTAAGCTTTGCACGCTGCTCCGCCTAAGTGGTGCAGGGCTAGAATGGCCTCATCCATTCAAAAGGCGCGTGTTCGAAGTGCAGGTGGGCTTTTATTAGATGTGAAGCATCTCATGGCAAAGCTTAATCCGGTGGTGGTGGTGGTGTGCCGCGTGCCCACCCTTACTGCGCATGCGCAAACCCTTTAAAAAAATAAAAATAAAAAACCTCCTCTCCCCCTCTCTCTCCTCTAGGCATCCCTCTCCGCGGCAACCACACCCTCACTGCGCATGCGCCTCCCCTCCTCTCTACCCTCTTACACTCCCCCCCTCTCTCCTCTAGGCATCCCTGCCCGCGGCGTCTACACTCCCACTGCGCATGCGCGTCCCCCCCTCTCTCTCCTCGCCTACGCTCCCCCCTCTCTCCTCTACGCATCTCTGCCCAAGGCGTTCGCACTCCCACTGCGCATGCGTGTCACCCCCCTCTCTCTCCTCTCCTACGCTCCCCCCCTCTCTCGCCTCGCGACGCCGACGCAGGCAGCGTCTGCTAGCGAGTTTCTTGGTTGAAAAAACCGACTGCTCGCGCTGCACGACCGTTCACTGGCCACCCCGTATATATGGCAATGGATCTTGACCTCCAAGGTGGTGCCGGTGGGAGATTTCTCCTCTGCGTTGTTGAACAATAAAAATTCGCAGCGTGCGCGTTAACTAAAAGCGGAGTGCGGGTCTCTGTGTCCAGTCGGAGTCTTCTGTCTCTGCCCATTAGCAGCGATTGGCATGTTCCAGTAGGAAACACTGCTCCATCACTGCCTGCGTTGCGTTAGCGCCCGCTGCTTCACATCTACACATGGTTCCCTTTAGCGGGAGATGGTGTCATTTTAGTGTCACTTGTTATAGCTGTATTCATTTTCTGTTGTTTCTTAAAAGCAGCTTCAGCTGCTACGTATCGCTGCAAAAAGTAAGGTAAAATGTGAAGCCTCATATTTATTGTCGTGTTCATGGAAATCTCTGAGGCCATACTTTACTTTTTTGTTGAATGCCGGGTTGTGGCGCAGTAAGTAATTACGCTCTCTGTCAAATTTCTGTTTCGCTTGACATTTGGCTTTACTTTTTGTGGCAGTACGTAGCAACTGAAGCTTGTTTTAAGATAAAAAAAGTCACAGTTTCGCCACAAGGCGAAGCAGTGAATGCGATAGCAACACATTGGAATGTCAAGCGACGAATGGCGAGCAGGTCGAAACCTGCAGCACGCTCATCACGCGCACATGACGCACGAAAACAACCCGCGCAGGGTGACAGAGAACTAACTACGTTCACACCTCGACACTTAACGCGCTGCTGAAATAAAACGACGCACGAAACGTATTCACAGGTATACAGACGAGCGCGAACTGACAGTGTCACAGTTGTTACTTCGCTGTGGTTGAAAAGCGTGCTCTTTTCGCTAACGGGGGGACTGCAGCGAGCGAAGTGACCTTCGTGCGCTCGGTAACTACAACGCAATCGTTTCGGCGAAAGCCTTAGGCGTACTATTCTCCCGACCGCGAGATAAGCGCGCGCGCGCATGGGCGTGTACACGTCGCCTCGCTGACGGGTACACGCCCGTGCTCCGTCGGCTCGCTGACTTTGACAATGATGCCGGCGTGCTCCATGCGGTCCAACTCTTCTCGTAGCGGCTCGCGCAATGCGAGGGGCACCCGTCGAACCGGCTTAACAACTGGCGTTGCTTCCTTCCGCAGGACCATGTGGTACGGGCGTGCCAGGCAGCCGATACCCTGAAACAACTCGGGGAACTCCTTCACAATTTGGTAAGGGCTGTTTTTGTGGACAGAACCCACAGCACGCGACACCAGCCCTAAAGCCTCGCTTGCCGACAGGCCCAGGATGGCCTGGTTGCTCTTCCTAACAATAAAAAAGTCAAAGTACTCGCTCCGATTGTTCACAGCCACTGGTAGTGTAGCTACGCCGACATGCTTTATGACGTTGCCACTGTATGAGCGCAGAACAGAGGGGCTTGCTTTCAAACATGATTGCACCTTCAGCCTTTGAAAAATGGTGTGAGGCAGCAAGTTGGCTTGCGAGCCCGTGTCTACTTTTAGAGACATCACTTGGGACGCGACTTTGGCGTCGATAAGCCAATCAGCTTTGTTCCCCACGCCAACATCGAGGATTTGAAAATCATCGTGTTGGTCACGCACAGCGCTTATTTGAGGACCTTTTCTGCAGCAAGCAGAAAAGTGGTTGGTGCCACAGCACGAGAAACATGTTTTCCCAAATGCTGGGTACCTGCCCCGTTCGTGGATGCGGTTGTACTTTGAACATTTAAATTGCTTCCGCGTTTTCATCTGCGCCACTTCGGTTTCAGGTTGAGCGTAACATTGCTCCGAGTTTGAAGAATGTTCTTCGCATGCTGTACATTTTGACTGCTGGCGCATTTCAGTTGGTGCCACTGGTTTTCCCGCTTGAGCCAATGCATTGTTTTGCTCAGCACATACTTCCTTCGCCTTACAGATTTCTTCGGCTTTCCGTAATGTAAGGTTCTTAACCTTCAACATTTTCTTCCGCAATTCCGGGTTAATTGTACCGAAAACAATCTGGTCCCTGATCATAGAATCAGTGAGGTCCCCGAAATTGCAACTTTGGGCTAGCTTCCTTAGGTCTCGAGCAAAATGTTCAAATGGCTCTCCCTCGGCTTGCAACCTCATGCGGAAGACATGCCGCTCGTGCACCTCGTTATGCTGTTGTCGGCAGTATTCTTCAAATTTTCCCGTCACCATTCCATAATCCTCTTTGCTTTCATTCTCCGAAAACGAAAAATGATTGAATACCTCTAGGGCATCCTCTCCGGCTATGGTGAGCAAGAGCGCTGTCTTGGCTGCCTCCGAGCTTGGTTCTTTTGCCGTCTCCGTTGCTCAGGAACAGCTCGACTCTCTGCTTGAACAGGCCCCAATTCTTCGTGGTATTCCCTGACTGTACCAGTGGTGGCGGCGGCTTCACTAAATCCATTTCGTCGGTGCACTGCTACGCCCCTTCTTTCGATACGTTACTGCTTGCGCAAACCGGTCCCACTTCTGACACCATGTTCCGGTGCGCAGTGACGAACACCCAGCATGGAAGCAACAAGAACGAGAAGTGTTTATTCATGGTAGAGTACAGGTATATATAGCTTTGGTCGACTGACAGATAACAGACAGGTGTTACGTTAAACAGCATTCAAAAGGGGGGAATCCGGGAGCGCATGCGCGACCTGACGATACACCTACCGGGCAAAGTACGCGACGGAGAGGAGCCCCTGAGAGCGTGTGTCGCGACGATGGGGGGCGCCGAGCTAAGCCCCCCTCCGAGCGCGCCCTTTGCGCCATCCCGCTGGTAATGCTGAAAACATGCTCGAAACACGCTGCGTATAAATATTTCACCGTTTGGTCGTTGAAGGACGTGCGCTTTCGTGGCTCAGCGGTTAGTGCCGCGCGCTGCAGAGCGAGATGTCCCACGTTCGATGCCGCGCATCGGGAACATTTTTCTGAATTATTTTTCTTTGTGGCTTTTATAAATATATAGATCCATATACGGGAAATGACGGCGACTTCGAAAACCAGCCGAGAGTGTCCATATAATTGCTATCGCAATAAAAAGCCATTTCTGCTAGAACAAGTGACGCGAAAAATAAAACCCCATTATCTAGAACGGTGATTCGAACCCGGGCTTTCTGAGTGGAAAGCTGGTATTTGACCTCTGCACCACTTTGGTGGCGCTGCGCGTAACAATTAAGCGACGACACATTGCGGACTACCGATCGTAGCGCCCCGAGCGGTTTGTCCCTGTTTGGGCTTCACTTTTCGAAACTTTTTCCGAGCACTCTCCTGTTGTATTACACACTACTGTATTCGGCCAACGTAACGGAAGCAACATGCTAGATAATTGCCTGTCACAGACAGACGAAGTAACGGCAATTCAGCTCGTTGCAACGGCCGCGCAGCGCTCGCAACATGTCCCTGTTCGATTGCCTCGAGGCTGATTTGCGGCTGATCCCGCACGTTTACGAGTGTCTGTGCTTACTGTATTACCATTTACACGCACCTCACGTACGAAACACGATTATACTACGTACGTCATCAAAGCGCGGAGCGTAAAACCTGCTTAAATCGTTAACACAACCATTAGCACAAGTGCGACTTCAACAGCCGCACCAACCGCCTCCATTTCGAATGCTCTTCCCGGCATACACCTCAAGCTGTGCAACACAGGACAGATGACGCCGCTCCTTGTTCGATGAAGTTGAAGCGGTGCCTGAAGGACGCCACATTTGTGACTCACTGCGACCTCACACATCTCTCAATGCGCCATCGCTGGAGCGTCTGTTGCATGCTATTTTCTCACCTTAACGGTATCTTTTCCTCTGTTGGCCAACTGATCAAGATCATAAGCGTTTTGGTGCTATCTTGTGACCTGACGTTTGCTGTATATTTCGGGCCGCTTAATTTTAATAAGGAAATTCTGATAAATTGCATTGCAAGTCTAGGAAAATATTTTTCTTGCGTCACTGAATGGTTCTTCGACCGCCTTTTATTTTAAATTTGCCGGTTGTTGTGTGCTCACAGTACTTCATCGTGGTGCCATTTTCCATGTGATGTATCCTTTTTTCCGCTATTAGCGAAGCTGCACAGAGCCAAATCAATTAGTTCCGCGGTTTAAAAGCAAAATACAAATTAGAGACTTCGCCAGTTGTTTTGCACCAACATTTAACTAACATCATAACGCATTTCGTTCTTGCGCTGCTGCCCATGTCTGTGCGGATTTTATGCCGTTTCTTAATTACTAGTTTTGAATGCGGGCTCACTTATTGAAATCCTGTTTTAATTCCTACCCCGCCATTACTTCCCACAGAATCCCGCATTGTAAAAACGATGCTTGTATGATTTGCTCTTCTGCTGTGAAGACCCGTTCTGTGTATAGATTATCCGCCATTGAATCGCTAAAGCCAGCCTAGAACTTGACAGGTTGCGATGTGACACAATGATCAATAAACTAACACTCCATAGCGTAGGTCCCTTGACAGCTGAATCACTGCGCTTTTTATCAGTTACAATCTGAAAGTAACAATGCATATAGCAATGATTTACCTTTTAAATCGCATGCTACTGTCAATGTAACCTTTTTGTGAGAGAAAAATGAAGAAAACACAGACAAAATCGCTGTAACAGCCACGTAACTCATAAATTATTAATTACTGGCCGTTTTATGTTGTGGTAAACGTCACGGTGTTTAGAGTGATAGCACAAAAAGAAAGGTAGGAGAGAAAGAGTGGGGGGAAAAAGTTCATACTAGCGTAAGGAGCAGAGAGCTGGGCTGTGAATTTATGGGAACTTGTTTTTTTTTTTCTTCTATGGTAAAAGCGATGTAATAGAAATGTATGAGGCATTAGGAGTGGTGGCGGACATGTAACCGCCCCGTTATAGGTGGGACGCTCAAAGCATCCATGCGTCCATCCACCCATCCATCCCACAGTAGGCCAAGGAACGCACAGGAGGCGCTAGTCCTGTTTCTTCTGTCTCGTCCTTGTTTTCGCACTGTTTTTTACGATGAGGCATTAAGAGTTGTCATCAACTGTAATGTAGTAATTAGGATATTATTTAAAATGAAACGCACTGCTTCTTCGTCTTCCACTGTCGAGTCCAGTAGACATTCTCTCGGAAATGGTGAAGCGTCCGGGCAAATCCAAGGGGGTCAGACGTAATGTCGTCGTGCATGGCCCGAAATACCGCAAGGCGCAGGCACTCTGAGACAACGAGAAGCAGTGGGCCGCCGCTGCTGAAGTAATTCTTGTGATACAGTAGGCGTCAGAAGCACGCATGGCGTTAAGCGTTCCCATGAGTCAATTTAAGGGAACGGCGCCTCCGATGCTTTCCCCTCAGCAGCAGTAAAAGGCACGTGTTTGGAGAACGCATCTCTGTCGGGTGCGTAAGCCGCAAGAGAATTTGGCTGTTTCGACAGTTCACGCTGAACCAGCGAAGAACGCGGTCATCGGTGTTCCCAGTCTCACGTGAAATGCGAGCAAGGAGTGTCCTGCGCAATAAATCGAGACGGCTGCAACACCGGGCACCCTCGTCGTCTACCGAAGCTGGCGAGACCATCAGTGGCACGACTCCCCTACGAGCATAACGAGCTGGCATGGTCCGTACGGAACTTTCTATAGTGATATTTGTTTCTATTTTTCTTCATTATAACCAGCTTTAGATATTATTGTATTAGCGTGCACTGTGCCGCAAAAGAAGATCGAAAGCGGGAAAAGGATACTTCTCAATATTTTTCTTTCTTTTGAATTTCTATTCCACTCCGTCATGTTGAGTTAGTTTATTAAAATACCGCGTTGTCTTACTTGCACCTGTAATTATTTACTCCGTGTATAGTTTCTTCTGTCGTTCTTTTCTCCTTCGCGCAAATTTTTGTTTTCCTGTTATTTTATATTGTTATCTCTTGCCATTGCCCTTGTCCTAATATGGGATATTCATAATGCTTGGTGCTCCTGCAAACACGTCAAGTGCGCCTTTTTTGTAGTAGCACAGCTATTTGGCCTAGTTGGAAGTCGTGCATTCTTGAGAAGCGCGAAGAAAACACGGGGACTAAGAAAAGATACGCACAGGAAAGCGCTTGTCCTGAGTGTATCTTTTCTTAGTCACTGTGTTTCGTTCGCGCTTCTCAAGAATGAAAGCGCCATTTTTGTTCGGCACCATCGCGGAATCGTCTGCTAGATGCTCCGTAAGGAAAGGCCACGGAGAGGCTGAGCCGCAATCGTGGGCCCAGCTTTCGGTCCCAGAAAATGCGGTCGTTTCTTTTCTCATCCTACGTGAAACGGTAAGTCGGCTCACAATGCTGCCACAAGTCGATGAGAACTTGATAGTGAAATTCTGCGCGGTTGAAAACTCATCCGGACAGCAGCTGCACCAGGTGGACCGCTTCGCAAGGCCGAACTGCTTATGTCTAGTGGTGTGTGGTTCTGATCTTAGGTAGGCGTTCAAAAAAAAGTGTTCATTGCAGAGGAGGTGTGATTCTCAAACTTGTAAGGTAACCTTGCACAGCAATACATGTCCATTGTATTTCCCACATTCGTTATAAACAGGCGGCAGGTATCGACACCATGGTGTTTCTGTGCAGCGCTGTGCTGAAAGCCTCCGCTCATTTCTTCAGCCACATGTATCTCTATACCCGTCGCTATAGCGTGTGTCGTAGTGTTTTGAAATAAACAAGGCATGGTCATGTGCATGAATGGTGCACCTTAAACCAAATAAGAACACTCAACGGGCGTTTCAACTCTATACAGAGAGAACGGCAGATGATGATGAAAAAAACGTTTTATTTGCGAAAATGGGTGCTGGGCATATGGGTGGGGTCCTCAGTCCAGGGCTCCACTGGCCTTTGCGGCTCGCTGGGCTTGGTCGAGCAGAGCCAGCTGGCTCTCGCGATCCTTGCTAGCAAGCCACGCCTCCCACTGCCTCGTTCGAAATGTTGTCCCCAAAAGGGGAGAATTGATGTTTTGGGGCCGCGATTCGCATTCCCACCTAATGTGGGCGAGAGTTGGCCGTTCTCCACACCACGGACAGCTGCGCGCGTATATTGTGGGATTTATGTGGTGGTTTCTTTGTAAGTGAGGGTACGTGTTTGTTTGTACTCGACGCCAATCTCGCGCTTGTTCTCCAGTAAGATCCGGATGGGGATGGCTGCATTTCTGTCGTTCTCCTCTTTGGTTTTCGAGGATGTCGCGTGGAGTTGTTGGGGTTTCCTCGAGGGTTGCGACCGCTTCTCGGATGCTCATTTCGCGAGCAAGCCGGTCGGCCGTTTCGTTGCCCTCAAGTCCCGCGTGCGCAGGACACCAGGCAGTAGTAATGCTCTTTTTTTGTATACTGGTTGGTTAAAAATGCTTTGAAGTCGTATATATCACGCGGATTTTGTATTGTCATTCTAGGTTTTTTGAACGCGACACGTATGCGATCAGTGACATACCTTGTTTAAAATACTGCGCTTTGTGTTTTCGCATGACACGAAGGCACGCGCCACGTGCTATTGCTTGGCGCATATAAGTGCCCGCGATCAGCGGAAAAATGAGTGCGATGATCTACCGAACAAACAACTGCATCTGCTCTACAGCTCCGTAAGTCTTAGCTCCGTGTCGGCAGCTCACACTGACCGAGGAAAACAAAATAAAAATAAAAGGGGAGGTACATAGAGGGGTGTAAAGAGGAGGGCAGATGCGGCGTGAGGATTATGTGCTTCTGCGCGCACTGTCTTGCGAAGCTTTCAACGAAATGCATGTTGGGATGTTTGCGATCGAGTCTCAGGTGGCGGCACTGATTTACCGCGGACGTACGCAGCAGCGTCTGTGGCACTGCTTACACATATGCATAAATCACTGCTTTCGTCGATCTGCAACGCCGACAAGTTATTGTTGATCAGTGTCAATAGGCGCTTTTAGTTAACCGTATTTCGCCTCCCGCTCCGCTCAGCCAGCCGGTGGTGGGGCCACTGCGCATGCGCCAGACGGTCAGCGCTGAGCGTGTGACCGGACCGTCGCCGCCGGCGGCCTTTAGAGAGCGAAAGGTCACGTGACACTTGGAGAGAAAACCAAAATGGCAGCCTCTTGTGCAGCGAGTCCGCGTTGCTCGGAAAACGTAGCGGTTGTTCGGCCAACACGCAAGCCCCGACGGCACTACAGGATACACGTGGATTTGTGCCTTCTCAGAGAAGTCGTCGCAGCCAATCCTTTTGAAAATCGCTGCAATGACGTTTTACGAAACGTCATGGCAGCGATACATCGGGAGCTGACATTTCGGGCAATACAGGAGCGTCTCGAGCTGCTGCTTTGGTACTTCCGAACACAGGACTCCGCAAACCTTCTCATGTAAGTGATTTCATCTGCAATAGCCACAATTTCGTTTTTAACAGCAGCCACTCTCCCACCTATTCAGAAACGCTCCTTAACTTGACTTTCCACAAAGCAACGCGCTGAACGCGCTGCCTCAACGTCGCGCGCTTCTAATGCGTTTGTGCTGCCTGGAGGGCGGTGGCTAGTCAAGTTCAAGCATTTGTGAATAGGTGGGAGAGTGGCTGCTGTTAAAAACGAAATATGGCTATTGCACATGAAATCACTTACTTGCGAAGGTTCGCGAAGTCCTCTGACAAAAACATATTAAGAAAAGCCAAGGTGACAAAAACAAATTAACAAAAGGCTCACGCGTCGAGCACTCGCAAGCATAACGCCAAAATAAATAAATTCCTGCTGTTTAAAAACGTAATCTCCTTTCTTGCTGTAAGTACAACTTTTTATTTTTATTTTCAACATACTTATGGTTTCTTGCGCTGATGGCGTCGCGCTTGACTTCACCGAAAGACGCTTGGCTAAAACCAACAACGCGCGTTGCGCTCCGGTAACGTTGAGCGTTTGAGCGGAACCGGAACGGACCGCAGAATCGGTCAGCTGAAAGCGCCTATTCTCTCTCGCGCGTGTGCGACATCGGCCATCTGTTTTAAAATGCTTATATTCTGCAAGTCTACCTTATGTAGCAGGTCAGCAACTAAGTTGCACGGAGAAAAAAAATAACTGAGGTTGAAGAGTGCTTTGCGTGCGCCGTTCATTTCCCAACCAAAGCATAGTGCCGATCTTGCTGACCTAACAAGTCCGCGTCGGTAGATTCTTTTTGTTCGAACAGAGCACGAAGCACCGTGTAGTCATCCCAGAACGACGATAATAAACCGGCAGCTAACACCTGAAGGGCTGCGAGATGCGACTGGTTTCGCTTTCGCGCCCACCAAAGCATGGCAGATCGACCTTATGGGATTGTCAACAGATGGCACTGTACTTTTTGAATATGGAAGACAAACACAATCGAAAGCTGAACACGCACGCGATAGAAGTAAGTACGAGATGGTTAGAGTATTGGCGCAGGAAATTTAGAGAGAATACACAAAAATAGATTGTAGGAAGGATGGGGACATTCTGCTGTGGAAGGCGGGGAAGTGGGCTATGAATGTGCGTTTTGTTTTCTATAGTAAGATAGATTTAATCGAAATACAGAATCGAGGCATTCGACCAACTTCAAAAAAAAAAAAAGACGAAAAAGGTTTTTTTTCTTTATTTGACGAGTCTGGTGGCAGACTTGACACCACCCAGTTATAAAGGGGACGCTCATAGCATCTATCCATCCATCCATCCCCCACTAAATAAATGTTAGTGCTCTATACTAGATGTCCGTGTCTCCTCAATGTGTACGCCAGTTAGCCTGAACATCTCTACGTGTTCAACCCCGCATGGGCCGACTGACCATCAAAAATTCGAAATGCATCAGTCTGAGGCCTCTCACGCATCGCAGGCCTTAGCGTAAAGTGGAAGCTTGCGAGTCTTCCGCAACGCCGTCTCTTGACCGGCAGGGCCTCGACGAAGTCCTGTAAACTGCAAGTATTACCACCTTTGGATTGTTCGAGTTTACCTTCATGAGCTTTGGCCTGAGGAACGCTGGACGAACTTTTCAAGCCTTCATCGACGAAGTCATCCGTGGCGTCGAATTCTGCTTCATCTATCTTGATGGCACATTGGTCTGTTTTCGTAACGCCGAAGAACACCGCATACACCTTCGTCTACCTTTGCTACGCCTCGATGACCACGGCTTACTCGTCAATGTCCAAAGCGGTACGCTCGGCGCTTCCATCGTCAATTTCCTCGGCAACGAAGTTTCATGAAAGAGAATTCGGCCCTTGTCTCAATGCATGTCAGCCCTGCAAAACTACCCTCAACCTACCACCGCTGAAGACCTTCACCGTGCTGAAATTTCGCAGGGGTTTCTTGCCGCACGTAACCGACTACCAGGCTCCCTTCTATGATTCCTTGTCTGGTGTAAGAGGAAACCAACCCGTCACGTGGACGCCAGCTTTAGCGCAACTTTTCGAATCATACAGAGTTGCTCTTTGCACTGTGCACGCTTCTCTCCCATCGCGTGCCAGACATTCCCTTGGGGTGTCCACAGGACAGCAGAGTCAAGCCAACTCTGGTGGTGTGAACTTCAGCTTCAGAAAATATACAAGCACATTCACGAACAGAAATGTGCAAACAATAAGTAATCGCACAGTATCTTCCCACAGCAGCACCGGTAATTTCAAAATATGCAAATATTGATTGCGGCACAGTTGCGGAAACGGTAGGCTGACGAGCCATCGAAGTAGAAGAAGTAGCAGTGGTGCCATCTCGAGGCATTAAAAAATATTCTAACGCACCGAGAATAAATTCTAGCTGAGTATACGCTTGGCCACCATTACGCAGTGATAACCAATAGTTACAAATTGCCCATTACAGACGAAAATAAGCAAGCGCTCGCCAGCACTAGCAAGCCCTTAGCACCAAAAATTGCTTGCCAGCAGCTCACCAACACTTATAAGCACAACACTAGCCGAAAGTTAGCGAAGCATTGATAATTTTATACGTGTATTGGCATATCAATCATGCCATGTCATCTATGCAATCGTACATTCTGAGGTACATCTCGACTGATGAAGGAAATGTAATTGTGTGTCGTCATATATCGTCGTGTAATCAGATATGTGTCATGACTAAGAATTAGAATAATTACTGTGAAACACTGTACTGGCAAACAAAGGCATAGACAGGGTAGGAAGACTCACAACGCTACCATAGCTGATCTTTATGACACGTAAGGCTTCTATTTTGTACTCCAAGCGGAGCCACTGGTGTCAAGGCGCATCGCCACTTGACTTCTCAGGCTGCTAGTCATCAAAAGTGGTAAAGCCAGACGTGCAAACAGTACTCAGGCCCAATCACACATCTCCTCACTACCTATCAGATGCGAGCGACAGATTCACCTAAAGAAATTCTAATTTTTTTTCCCGGGCGAAACAGAAGGTACGACTATGCAGCAGTCTTTCCCTTTATCGATACAGAATGCTTTTAAAATTTCGCGTTCTTTCTGAGTTTTGAATTTGCGCAGTACACGTGTTTGATTGAAAAGCGCACGGCGTACTGGCTTGCACGAGCAACGGCGAACATGGTCATCTAAATGACATGCGCCGGTTAGTGACAATCGAATTGCCGCGGTGTTCAAGCAAGCACGCATTGAAACAGCACCCAGGCTGCCAAATATACCATTTCCCACAGACAAGGGGGGTTGCTGGATACAGTGCCAACCTCACATTCCACAAAGGGCTTCGTGTGCTTCACTTTGCAGGTGTGCCTCTTCTCGCTTGCACTGACCTGCCCTGCTTAACGGCACTGAGAACAAAACGTATATTAGAAGAGTGTTGTGTGAAGTGACCACGGTGACTTCCAGGCGCAGGAGCAACGTAATTTGTTCTATTCATGCAATGATATATTGTTGTTGGAAGCGACACCTTGTGTGCATGTGTAAAACACTTTGTCGGTCGTCGTCTTCGCGCCTTACGCTGCAGAACATCATAAACCAGTATACCCATGCAGTTACTCGTGCTACCTGATCTTCATATTCGTAATACCATAGCCCTTCAGTACAACAATTGAGGGACTATGGTTATACTCATGTCATGTCATGGCGTCAGTGAACGAAGTGACCATGGGAGCACGAGGATGTAGGCAGCTGAGTACGGTGTAGTTGCGTTTGGTATGCAAAGAAATGCCTCACATTTAAAGAATCGCGAGTCGCAAATAACAGCAAGGAATGGAGAAGATTCTGCTTTCACAATAAATAAAATATTGACGCCATCGTTGCAGGTACAACCGGGAGCAGGTGACTTTTCCAGACGTTGTGTTGTACCGCTCTATGTACCTTAACCACAGACCGACGAAGATAATGGTCCACTGCAGTCCGTGCAACTTCACTGGACCCTACGCTCGTTGGATCGAAGGCATTCCGTTTACCTATGTATCTACCGTGTTCCCCACAGAGATTTTCGGACGGCATGTCCAGGTGAGTGAATTTCCGAACTACAAAATGACGCGAGAGCTGTTTCCAAGCGGGATAGCGTAAAAGAGCTCGTTTCACGGAAATTCAGGTATCACCGATGGTGTCGGTACCGGCATCATTGTTTGTGAGTGAAAAATCTGCGTTCTCCGTGAGCTAAAATTTCAGGTAGGGTCAAATAAAAATAGTAGAACCTTCGAGTCGAGTGAAACCGGGGATTCGATCATGCGACCCCTCACTCCATGGCGCGATGCGTTCAACCCCTCGGCCACCGCGCATACATCCTGTAGTAGACTGACGGCGACCAACTTATATACGCCAGTTACCGTCTGTGTGCACATCTCGGAGGTGCTTCAGCACGACAGACGCTTCATTATCACCCGCGATATGCCGCAAAGGGCCCGCAGTGCTGTGTTTTGTCATGCCACATGCATGCATATAGAGCCGGAAATCGTCAGCACTTAGGCCTTCCTTGCGGTGCAGTTTGGGTGTACGCCGTGAAACGAATCTAGGCCAGCGATAGGGAAGGCGGAGCGAACACGTTTTGATTACGCTGTCGCGTTACACTCCTGAAAGCGAAGCTTCGGTGTCCAATAAGTTTTTTTTTCGGTAGGTGGTTCACCATATTGTATGGTGATCCCCAGATATCTCATTACTTAAAACTCACTTGAGAAATGTTTCGGTATTCTACATATCCAGCTTTCGGGGACACTGGATGATCAGCGCTCCTAGCGGCCACTGCTGGAAGCTCTCGCGGTTTCAATGGGACAGGGTCATTTCTCTACGATAAAATATCGTAGAGGCGCAGTGATAAGAACATGAAGACAACCAACCTCTGTGTAGAAGGCTTTCACAGGTTATTGGTAGCCTACATATCTCCTAACGCCACAAACCGTGCCTGACTCTTGGTGATGCAACATATATAGGTCATAAGATTGGAACCAACCTCTTTGTTGAAGGCTGTCATACGGTCTGGGTAGTCTAAATATCTCCTAACATGACAGACCACACCTGACTCTTCATGATGCAATATATCTAGGTCATAAGATTGGAAACAACCTCTGTATAGAAGGCATTCACACGTTCTTGGTAGCCTAAATATCTCCTAACGTGACAAACACACCTGACGCTTCGTGATGCAACATATATAGGTCATAAGATTGGAACCAACCTCTGTGTAGAAGGCTTTCAATCAGTCTAGGTAGTCTGAATATCTCCTAACGCAACAAACCACAGCTGACTCTTCGTGATGCAACATATATAGGTCATAAGATTGGAACCAACCTCTTTGTAGAAGGCTGTCATACGGTCTAGGTAGTCTAAATATCTCCTAACGCGACAAACCACAGCTGAATCTACGGGACGCTATATAGGTCATAATATTGGAACCAACTTCTTTGTAGAAGGCTTTCATACGGTCTAGGTAGTCTAAATATCTCCTAATGTGACAAAGAACACCTGATTCTTCGTGATGCAACATATATAGGTCATAAGATTGGAACCAACCTCTGTGTAGAAGGCTTTCAATCAGTCTAGGTAGTCTGAATATCTCCTAACGCGACAAACCACAGCTGACTCTTCGTGATGCAACATATATAGGTCATAAGATTGGAACCAACCTCTTTGTAGAAGGCTGTCATACGGTCTAGGTAGTCTAAATATCTCCTAACGCGACAAACCACAGCTGAATCTACGGGACGCTATATAGGTCATAATATTGGAACCAACTTCTTTGTAGAAGGCTTTCATACGGTCTAGGTAGTCTAAATATCTCCTAATGTGACAAAGAACACCTGATTCTTCGTGATGCAACATATATAGGTCATAAGATTAAAACCAACCTCGGTGTAGAAGGCTTTCAATCAGTCTAGGTAGTCTGAATATCTCCTAACGCGACAAACCACAGCTGACTCTTCGTGATGCAACATATATAGGTCATAAGATTGGAACCAACCTCTGTGTAGAAGGCTTTCAATCAGTCTAGGTAGTCTGAATATCTCCTAACGCGACAAACCACAGCTGACTCTTCGTGATGCAACATATATAGGTCACAAGATTGGAACCAACCTCTTTGTAGAAGGCTGTCATACGGTCTAGGTAGTCTAAATATCTCCTAACGCGACAAACCACAGCTGAATCTACGGGACGCTATATAGGTCATAATATTGGAACCAACTTCTTTGTAGAAGGCTTTCATACGGTCTAGGTAGTCTAAATATCTCCTAATGTGACAAAGAACACCTGATTCTTCGTGATGCAACATATATAGGTCATAAGATTGGAACCAACCTCTGTGTAGAAGGCTTTCAATCAGTCTAGGTAGTCTGAATATCTCCTAACGCGACAAACCACAGCTGACTCTTCGTGATGCAACATATATAGGTCATAAGATTGGAACCAACCTCTTTGTAGAAGGCTGTCATACGGTCTAGGTAGTCTAAATATCTCCTAACGCGACAAACCACAGCTGAATCTACGGGACGCTATATAGGTCATAATATTGGAACCAACTTCTTTGTAGAAGGCTTTCATACGGTCTAGGTAGTCTTAAT
The DNA here is from genome assembly GCA_030522465.1 of Rhipicephalus appendiculatus. Lineage (NCBI taxonomy): Eukaryota > Metazoa > Arthropoda > Arachnida > Ixodida > Ixodidae > Rhipicephalus > Rhipicephalus appendiculatus. The sequence goes on along the minus strand of JALIZH010032982.1, from coordinate 1,669,041 downwards.
ATCTCCTAACGTGACAAACACACCTGATTCTTCGTGATGCAACATATATAGGTCATAAGATTGGAACCAACCTCTGTGTAGAAGGCTTTCAATCAGTCTAGGTAGTCTGAATATCTCCTAACGCGACAAACCACAGCTGACTCTTCGTGATGCAACATATATAGGTCATAAGATTGGAACCAACCTCTTTGTAGAAGGCTGTCATACGGTCTAGGTAGTCTAAATATCTCCTAACGCGACAAACCACAGCTGAATCTACGGGACGCTATATAGGTCATAATATTGGAACCAACTTCTTTGTAGAAGGCTTTCATACGGTCTAGGTAGTCTAAATATCTCCTAATGTGACAAAGAACACCTGATTCTTCGTGATGCAACATATATAGGTCATAAGATTAAAACCAACCTCTGTGTAGAAGGCTTTCAATCAGTCTAGGTAGTCTGAATATCTCCTAACGCGACAAACCACAGCTGACTCTTCGTGATGCAACATATATAGGTCATAAGATTGGAACCAACCTCTTTGTAGAAGGCTGTCATACGGTCTAGGTAGTCTAAATATCTCCTAACGCGACAAACCACAGCTGAATCTACGGGACGCTATATAGGTCATAATATTGGAACCAACTTCTTTGTAGAAGGCTTTCATACGGTCTAGGTAGTCTAAATATCTCCTAATGTGACAAAGAACACCTGATTCTTCGTGATGCAACATATATAGGTCATAAGATTAAAACCAACCTCTGTGTAGAAGGCTTTCAGTCAGTCTAGGTAGCCTAAATATCTCCTAATGTGACAAAGAACACCTGATTCTTCGTGATGCAACATATATAGGTCATAAGATTGGAACCAACCTCTGTGTAGAAGGCTTTCAATCAGTCTAGGTAGTCTGAATATCTCCTAACGCGACAAACCACAGCTGACTCTTCGTGATGCAACATATATAGGTCATAAGAATGGAACCAACCTCTTTGTAGAAGGCTGTCATACGGTCTAGGTAGTCTAAATATCTCCTAACGCGACAAACCACAGCTGAATCTACGGGACGCTATATAGGTCATAATATTGGAACCAACTTCTTTGTAGAAGGCCTTCATACGGTCTAGGTAGTCTAAATATCTCCTAATGTGACAAAGAACACCTGATTCTTCGTGATGCAACATATATAGGTCATAAGATTGGAACCAACCTCTGTGTAGAAGGCTTTCAATCAGTCTAGGTAGTCTGAATATCTCCTAACGCAACAAACCACAGCTGACTCTTCGTGATGCAACATATATAGGTCATAAGATTGGAACCAACCTCTTTGTAGAAGGCTGTCATACGGTCTAGGTAGTCTAAATATCTCCTAACGCGACAAACCACAGCTGAATCTACGGGACGCTATATAGGTCATAATATTGGAACCAACTTCTTTGTAGAAGGCTTTCATACAGTCTAGGTAGTCTAAATATCTCCTAATGTGACAAAGAACACCTGATTCTTCGTGATGCAACATATATAGGTTATAAGATTAAAACCAACCTCTGTGTAGAAGGCTTTCAATCAGTCTAGGTAGTCTGAATATCTCCTAACGCGACAAACCACAGCTGACTCTTCGTGATGCAACATATATAGGTCATAAGATTGGAACCAACCTCTTTGTAGAAGGCTGTCATACGGTCTAGGTAGTCTAAATATCTCCTAACGCGACAAACCACAACTGAATCTACGGGACGCTATATAGGTCATAAGATTGGAACCAACCTCTGTGTAGAAGGCTTTCATACGGTCTAGGTCAGGGGTCTCAAACACGTGGCCCGCGGGCCGCATGCGGCCCGCGGCCTGCACATGTCTTCGTCCCACATTTTTTTTTTCGCTTAATAAGTGTGTTTGTGAGCTACGTAGGCCTGCCTGGTTTAAAGCAATGTTTTCGTGAGGCACCTTATCTGGCCACCTTGTGTTGAAACATACCTGGGAAACAAAAATTATAATTTAGAATCGGTGTCCAGTGGAGTAAGGTAGCGTACTCGGCGAGTTGGTGTAGATTCACGACAAAGCGTAGCGCGAGGAAGACGAGACACAGGAAATACATAGGATAGCACCTGTCCTGTGTATTTCTTCCTGTGTCTCGCCTTCCTCGCGCTACGCTTTGTCATGAGTCATTTTGAAGATCGGTATCTACATTTTGTTGGAATACTGGCGCCAAAGCTCCTTCAGAAATGAACTGCATTGAGATATGGGAAATATTTGTTTTTTTTTTTCAAATGGCAGCGTTTGCTGATAATTTGTACAAGCTACCCTTCCCCGCTTTTACTGTCTTCCCTGTCCCGGCCCTTGCGTGTCTAAAGTGTGTGACTGCGGCCCGCTGGCTGAGATGAGTTTGAGACCCCTGGTCTAGGTAGTCTAAATATCTCCTATCGCGACAAACCACACCTGAATCTTCGTGATACAACATTTAAAGGTCATAAGGTTGGAACCAACCTCTGTGTAGATGGCTTTCATACGGTCTAGGTAGTCTAAATATCTCCTAACGTGACAAAGCACACCTGACTCTTCGTGATGCAACATATATAGGTCATAAGTTTGGAACCAGCCTCTGTGTAGATCACCAAGAACGGCTTTTTCACGTTCTTGGTAATCAGAAATATCCTGCAAGTCACTTACAAGCTTCTTAGCTAATTAGCTGTCCAGCTGAAAACAAAATGTCTGTTATATATAAGCAAGTTGTAAAACAATGGAGAAACACCATTGTTCACATTCTCCCTATTTTATGAGTATCAGAATAGAATAGGGAGAATGTGTGTCAGATTGGACAACCTGCAAAAAAAAGGTATGTGCAACTGGGCATGTGCTAATGTGTAGTTGCATGGCAGAAAAGCAGAACAAGTGTCAAGAAGTGAAATAGCAGGCAACACAAGCAGCAGTTAATCATGCAAATATCTTTTTCGATCACCACACTCGCGCACGTTCGAGCTTCTATTTTATACATGAATGTAAACGAGACCGAGAACAGCTGAATGTGTTGGCGTCGCAGGTACCCTACACGAAATCTCGTCATGCTTCTACCAACAAACGCACGCTTGTTGTTAGCTTCACAACACACGCAAACGATTTGCACCGAAGCCAACCAATATTTACGTCGTAAAATCCGCCAATTTATTTATGTAGGTCGTCACATCACCGAAATGTGTTAGCATGTGCGAGGTTCGCTTTCCGCAATGATGAGGCGAATGGCGATGTTGAAAACACACTGCGGATAAAAACTCCAGCGCAAGTGGGACGCCATGTCTCGGGCATCATATATAGTGCCTACGTTGCAACGGACACAACAACTGGCAATTTCCTTCAACCAGAGTTCCTCACATAAGCTGTTTCACATGAACTCGACGGTAGGACTACGCTGAATGCAGACGACAACGCTCTTAATTGACTTCGCAGTAGGCGAGGGCTGATGCTCAAGACTTCAAACCTCCGAAGCATGTCTACACTCCTTTCGAAGACAGATAAACACAGGTCGAAGCACAGGGGCAGAGACACGCCGCAGAAGTCGGTACGATGTTTTCACTCGGCCGACGATCGCACTCATAACCGGCGCAAGGGCAGCCAGCAGGCATTCGCTGGATTGGTCAGCGTCGCTCGAACTCGGCACGAAACCGCGCCCCACTGGTACCACTCGCAATCGTTCGCCGTGTCGTTGTCGTGCTGGATGACTACGCAGTCACTCAGGAACGTTTCGACCGTAGTTTCCGTGCCAGCGCCCAGCACTCAGGTGTGCCGTCGAAGCATCGCCGAGGAGGCGACGGCCGTTAGGCATAGTGGTCGGAGGCGTCGCGGCCTCTGATTGGTTGGCGCCGCCGTACGCGTGGTAAAGTAGGCGAAAATTTCAAGCAGTGCTTGACCCCTCACGCCTCCAAGCTCCTCGTCGCGTATACCCCTCCGCGGCCAACGCTGAGAGATGCATTTGACGCGTAGGCGCGAACGTACGCGTGCATGCGCGTGCGAGTGGTTGGACCTTTAGGGTGCTCAGATGCTGACCCGAAGGTCATGCGTTCATGGACCCATGGGTCAAGGACCCGGAGGTCACGGGCGACATTGTGAGAAGGCTCCAGTTGGTTTTCAAGGTATGTGCCTCTTAACAAGAGCAATGATCGGATTGTCTTGAAATGCTTAAAGGAGCACTGAAAGAAAAATTTCGCATCTTATTTTTTTTGTTGCAGTATATACCTTCTGATCCACTTATCACGGCTGGAAACCTCGTTTGCGCGAGTGCGTGAGGCTGGTTTATTTAGAGACGCTTTTAGAGCGCCCAGCCGCAGTGTCGTTTTCAAAGAACACCGAGCTAGGCAGGAGCAGTTCCGGAGGCAAGGATAACACAGCTGACCACGTGACCACGCAAAACTTTGACTTGGGCGACGCGGGCGCCGCACTGACCACCAGCACAGCAGCACACGCAAAGCCGCAGGCACGGTGGAAGAAATCGCATGCAGCGCAAGCGCAAGGCGCGTGCCAGCATCCAGCCAACTCAAATTCGTGACGTAGTTTTGTTTACATTGCTGCCGCGTTGATGTCGACGTCGCCGGCGGCTCCGCATCTCGCTCAGTCGTGCGGCATGCACTTTATAATTGATTTAAAATATGTCCTAGGCTATATTCGCCCTTGATATTTCGCAGATTTTGTGTATATCTCCACATAAATCTATCTCACTCATTTTCTCGTCTTTGAAATTTTGTGTCAGTGCTTTTTTAAGCCACAAGACGTTCTTTTACTCATCATATTTCGTTCGGCTGCAGTGACCTCACAATATAATGCACAAGGGTACTTAGGCGAGCTAGTTGGTTCATCATCATTGGGCCACAACAGCGCAGACTATCCGACGAAAAGCATGGCGCTGTGTCCGGTATATTCTTCGTCTCGTCGTCTGCGCTGTTCTGCCTCAATGTTCCCAATATACGCATTTATTTACGTAAAATGCTCTTTCCATTTCGTTACCAGGGCATGTTATTTCGTGACGGTTAAATAACCATCTCGTTATGTTTAAGAACCCGTGGTGGTCAAAATTAGTGTGTATATGCTACCGCACGTGCACTGTTCGAAATTATCTGGAGCCATCTTCTACGTTTCTCATATGTGCACAGTCGCTTTGCGACGTTAAATCTCTTAAACCAAAGCAATCTTCAGCTCTTCGCAAATATACTTGCGCACTAAAAGTATTGTGTCAGTGCAAAGAGCTCAGTTGCTTTAAGTCATGGGTCTAAAACTTGCCTCAGCCGCAGTCACGAAATTTAGACCCGCAAGGGCCGGTGCAGTCAAGAAGACGTTGAAGTGGAGGGAGTCGGGGTGCTTAAAAAATGTCACCTACTGTGGCTCCTGTGATGCAGTGTTAAGCGTTGTTAAATTTCCACAGGAGTTTTTCAAAGATGTCGTCGCAGTTCTTTCCATTGTTCCTTGTGAAAAGGGCAGCTGCTAAAGTGAACACTCTTCCTAAGCAAGCGCTGAAGGGAAGGGCGGTATGATCACGTAGGAAGACCTTGCGCACGAGCTCGTGACTGCGCAGTGCTTCGATACCATATTCCATGTCCTCTATGAAGCACCACGCATCGCTTTTGCTGACGCCCTGGTATGGCGTTCCAGGAAAGGCAAGGAAGAGGGGCGAGAACAGGCTCTGTATGGACCCCCCCGTCTAACACGATGGAGGGGGGGGGGGGGGGCTAATGAACAGTGCCATGTTCTTCCGAAAGCTGTCGTACCAGAATGGTTACAACTTTCTTTTAAAGAAAAAAAGCTTATTGATTACCGGTAATCAGTAACAATAAAATGCAGCTGATTTACCCATAAAGTTACAGTTTCGAAAAAAGTAGTCGATTATGTTACAAAATTAAAAAAAAATGCCACGGATTACAAGTAATGGATTGCTTGTAACGCGTGACGTACAACTCTGGTATTCAAGTGAAGGTGCTGCCCTACTCCAGCAGAATTCATATCATATTCCGGTCAGTGCGCGGCTATTGCCCACGTGTCTAGGTCTGCGTTCAACATCACACTCGTGCACTATTTCTCGCGATACAGCTCAAGGCGCTGTTAGCAAAAGGCAGAGATCGCCAGCTAGCAAAGTGAATCGTAATCTCCAAGTCCTTTGAACGTTCTACCACAGAAGTATGGTCGAAATTTACGTGTTTCCCAAACTGCTGCAAAACACACTTTCTCGCTTGCAGGTGACCGACTATTTACTTTCGAGAGCTTAACCACTGATACAAGCTGTTATCTCCTCCTCACCGTTCTGTAACTGGAATAAGTTGACCGCGGCAATGTTTCGAGAATTTCGTGGCCATTTCCTTAATTGGAAAATGCGCCTTTTTAACTCGTCCGCACCCAAGGCACGTCTTCCGTGCTAAGCTTTCTGGGGAACGCGGATAACCGCCCTCAGGAGCAGCGGCGGTGACAACAAAGAGCGACGATTGCCCCTGCGCATGTGCCTTCATGCGCGAATGGTTTATAAGCCAGCACAGCGTGTGGTCCAGGGGGAGAAGTCATGTGCGCGGCGTGTGGTCGGCCGGGACCAGGAATAGCGTGTATTTTAAGATGAGACAGCAAGCTTTTATGTAAAAGCTCACTATTTCTGGGAATGTTCCCTTTACTTTAAATGTGATTCCATGTTCTCTGCATAAATGACATTATTCTGAAATCGAGATGGTATTTTTCCTTTTTCATTTTTTTCCTACAACGTAATGCTTGTAATGAATTGTTATATTTATATCTGTTTCCTCCGTACAGTCGCGAGCAAAACTTTAGCGACCATGACCCCTGAAAAAAATTAAAATTTCTCGTGCCACAGCTACACAGTGCGAGATTATGTTAATGCATTACAATGGCAAAACGTTTTACACTTAAGCTGCACCAACTGATGTCATACAACATACTCGTGCTGCGCAGAAGAGAAAATGTTTCTGGGACCAGTAGGTCTCTTCGCCTTTTCTTGCGACTGTAAATCTGTTCGTGCGTTTTATTAACATATTGTTACATTAAGGGCGGCAAGAATTGCGACACGTCATCCGGCAGGGACAAAGGCCTAGTCAAGTTCAGTTGTGCCTTTTTGTGTTTGCTTTTATCATTTCTTGCTGGTATGGATTTTCAATACAATTATCTCTGGAGCGCCGTTTATATGCCTTTTAAGCCACCGCAACAGATCTCATTGAAGTGCGCTACCGGAGGTGAAGAAGATATGCTTGACCGAATGTTTGCCAACCAGCGGGGAATGAAAATCTATGCCTTTCATGAAACACAAATCATTCCATGTTGCTGTCGATGCTCATTAAAGGAGTACTGACACGAATTTTAAATATTTTCGGGTTGTTGCTCTAAATAAAAACGTGGGTGTCGAGAACCCTAAAAAGAGTGTCGCGGTGCATGGGAATGCATCGAATATATTTTTATTACGGCTACCTTAAAACAGCAATTTCGGTTTCGGTATCGAGAGGATGGCTTCGCAGTGACGTATCAAGACTGCTCTGACGTCACGGGAAGACTGCAACTCGCGACATACTAGCAACAGTTGCCTGTTTGCTGTCAGTCGCACGTGGTTCACGTAAACAACGATGAGTGCATTGTCGTCCAGCGACTTGAGAGCGATTTCTGCGACTTAGGCTGCATGCAGGACGCAAATTTCGCGAACCCAGTGAGCTGAGTTGATTCGTCATGATAATGTCCATTGCGGTGGGGCTGGCTTGCAGATGCTGGGTGACGAACTTTAAAATCAATGTATAATATTTTGTACGCGTTGTGTGGCTCCGGTGTGTGGAGAGCGATGACAGTGCACACTATGGAAACGATAGAGTTCCCTTTTGGGGTGCCTCAGAATCGTGTCAGTACTCCTTTAAGGATTCCTAGAGATCATGGTACAGCAAGGAGACGGAGTGCGAGAGGTCAGCCTTTATCATGGACGTTCTAAGTGAGCGCTGTACGTTCACTAGATTAAGTTAAGCAGTATTTTTTTTTGGGGGGGGGGGGGGGGGGGGAGGGCTCATCATTGAAATTAGTCGCCATTCAAGAATTCTCAAATGGTATAGCCTAGTGATGCCTGTTGATCAGTACGGTCTGGTATGTCATTTAGGAGGACTCTCCCCATCATTCAACGGACGTTGTACGTGTGCGTGCTCTGCTGCGCCATGGAGGCATCTACCTCGACGCGGACGTGTTCGTGGTGCAGCCCCTCCGTAGGTTTCTGCGCTACGAGGCAACAGTGACCTGCCCAGAGGGCCACATGTTCGGCAACATGATCATGATATCTCACAAAAACTCCCGCATCCTCCGCCTCTTCATGGACACGTACCGCGAGTAAGTCGCACTCTGCTCTTGTGCTTGCCAAGTGTTTCATTCGCCCACTGAACAGTGCACAAAGCGAAATATCGAGAACTCAGAGAAAGAAAGTGTTGGCGCAACTCTTTAGTATTATTTGCTGCCATCATTAATCAGCGAATGCATCTGCGCCATGTGAAAAGTACATAAAGTACATCGATTGTACGTCAAAGTGAAGGCGAAGCAACATTAAACGAATGGAAACTGTTATGAGAGGCAAGTTCAACTCCCGCCGGAGCACACAGCGAGCGAACGAACTCCTCCGCGTTTATTCCCTGTCGAGCGGCCGGGACGGACGGGTTCAAAAAAGTGTAAGCCTCCGAGCCCGCACACCACGGATAACTCGTTTCAATGTGCCCAATTAGGAAGAACAACGAAGAACACTGACAGCACTAACAAAAGTAAGCTGTCGGTCAGCGGTCGTGTTCCCGCAGAGTCCCTGGCCACAACTTCGAAGCGATATAGGAAGTAGGGTTCACTACGTCGTCGTCACCAAGCCGGCCAGCGGCCTGTGACAGTCCGTTGCCGGCGCAGGTGAAAGAAACGTCACATAGAATTTGTTTTACAGGAAATAATGCCTTCAAGATTAAAGTGTGGTTAAAACTGTGTCTTTCCCTCCATGCGACAATCGTTGTGAAACATCTAGCGTGAAGGTGAGCGCGGATACGAATCATCGTGCGGTCGATGCACAGCGAGCGACTTACGAGCACGGTCAAAGAACCAAGCCTGCGAGTGGTCTCGTCGCCTTAAATATACATATATCTACATCACTCCGTAATACGCCGCGAACAGTGGTCACCTACCTATTTATTTATTTATTTATTTATTTATTTATTTATTTATTTATTGTTCAAAGTACCTGCAGCGACCGAATGCATTATTGCAGGGGGGTAATACAGAGGGTAAAATATGCTTACATAAAAAGGATAACTATGAAAACAAGATTAACACAAAAACAGAGAAGATGTAGCTATGAGTATAACAGTATGTCTCTGAACGAGGTTTCAGTGCGACAGTCAACAATCTCCTGTAGAAGCTGATTCCACTGGGAGATTGTGCGTAGAAAAAACGAGTGTTGATAGACGTTTTTTCTGCAAAAACTTACTCTTATTTTTAGATAGTGGTCAGTTCTGTGAGATAAGAGATAGGGATGTAAAGTGTAAGATTTTTTTATCTATTTTAACCATGCCATGAAAAAATTTGAAAAACATTTGTAGTCTAATGTTTTTTCTGTGTGCACTTAGTAATTCCCACCCCAACCTATCCTTTAGTGCACTAACACTAAAAGTGAAGTCATAGTTGCAATTGACAAAAGGGGCTGCACGGTCGAAACTGGCCGAAACGTCAGAAAAATGGCCGAAACGTAAAATCATTACATTTTTATTCTCTTGTGGTCGGCGTCTTCGTCCTTTTTATTCTCTTGTTAATCATTCGCTTGACTTCCAGAGTAACCCAAAAGGACGGACGGAGCGTCCGTCCTTTTGTGTCATTTGTGTCTAAAATAACGACAATGAAAAGTGCGCAGGAGACGCATGTTGTGATCGCCCAGTAGTCGTTTAACGTGTAGCCGTGCTCCTCGTAAAGGTCTAGCGAAGTTGTCGGCAAGAAGGCGGCACGGCGGCATTGGCGGGGCGCCTCACTACTTCGCCGCATTTGCTACATAAGCGCCGCTGCTATGTTTATTTTTTGCGGCTTCGTGCACCAGTACTGCTAACGCTAGTTCGGCCTACACACTCGAGTGATACTTCGAATCCGGTGACTGAAGGGGCGTTGAAAATTAGGCAGATTCATATTAAAAGATCAGTGGGCTGCGGTTTTACGAATGAGCCCACGTAATATTGCACGTGCTACGCTGTCAATGTTTATTGTTTTATTACGCTGAACAAAAGTCACCCACCGGCACTACATGGGAGGTCAAGAGAATGTGCCTATATATATATATATATATATATATATATATATATATATATATATATATATATATATATATATATATATATATATATATATATGTATATATATATATAGATAGATAGCCGATGGTTATTTTTCGGCTCTGTAGCGGGTTCCATCTGTTCATGTGTGTTTCGTGGAAGCTGCTATCAAAGTGGGAGATCTGTATAAGACGACTGACTGTGATGTTAGATGCGATATCTTTGTTTGATGCATCAACGCACATGAAACGGGTATGATGAGTGATTGTTAGGCTATCTTGACCTGTAATCAAGAAGGCAGTCAAGAAAAAAATCACAGCATATCCACGGAGTGAATGATGATGAGTAGGCGAAGCTGCGCCGGTTCATCGGTAAACCGTGAATTTTCATCCAGTACATCATCAAAGACGTGACAAACACTGTGTGTATATATACAAGAAATTTTATTGCGATAGCAATTATATGGATAGTCTCGACGGGTTTTTGCCGTCACCATTGCCGTCACCGTCATGTCGCGTATAAAGTCCAAATTGATGAGAACCCCGTGCGCATCGTACGTTCTACCAGAGGGTAATAGCGGGTGAGCGGGAGCGGTGAACGCGGCTGAAGCTGCGATCAAACGAGCCGGCATATCCGTCGCTCCGAGGCGCATGCGATAAGATCCCCCCCAACTGTTCAACCGGCCCCGCCCGTCGTTCGCGAACGTGAAAAGACGCGAGGGGGGGGGGGGGGGGGGTCCCCGAGCGACATTCGATTTTACGACCGCGGTAGTCGCGGCGCGCGCGTCATCTCTCCATCTCGGCAGCCGACAGCGGGCGGACGGTGTACCCTTCTACGTGCTGCGCTCTCAACGCGAAGAGAATCTAGTGTGCAGAGTGTCCCTGGAGCAACGAGCGTTTTCTAGAGTTGCGTGAGATCGAATCCAAGAGAGTTAGCTGCCAGCCTCACTACGTACAACATTACAATTTGTTGCTATCGCATTCATTGCTTCACCCTTGCCGTGAAACTGTCCGTCTATCGTTCCCGCGTCCCACACCACCACAGCGCATGCGCGTCTCCTCCCTCTCTCTCTCCTCTTCTACGCTCACCCTCTTTCTCTCCTCTAGGAATAATCTACTCTACGGAGCGGCCCCCCGCGTCCCACACCCCGACAGCGGATGCGCGTCCCCTTCCCCTATCTGTCCTTTCCTACGCTCACCCCCTTTCTCTACTCTAGGAATGGTCTACTCTACGGAGCGGCGCCCATGTCCGACATCCCCACAGCGCATGCGCGTCCTCTCCCCCCTCTCACCCGCTTTCTCTACTCTACTGAGGTGAAAACAGCGCACACTTGACACGGACCGAGAGAGAATAGACAAGACACAGGCGCTGACTAACAACTGAAGTTTTATTGTTCATACGCCATGAAAGTATATAGCACGTATCAACAACAACAAAAAAAGGGTTGGGGAGAGGCACAGTAAAAGGAGCAAGGCTTGATAAAAGAGCACACTCACAGCAGTTTACCAAGAGGGATCATGATTATGTAGCCCCTGATACGAAGGCTACCTCCTTATCTAAAAGGGCTATTGATGGGGTGCTGACACAGCTATCCTGTATGGTAACAATGTTTTGGGCTTCTACAATTTCTCTGATCATTTTATCACCGGACCTGCGCAGTACTCTCGTGCTGTTGAATTGAGGCGAGCATTCACAATCTCGGCAGTGGATGCCCAGATGTCCTGAGATTCGCACGGTCACATTATACTTATGTTCTAACAATCTTTTATTAAGGCATCGGCCCGTTTGGCTGACGTAAGAGCGTCCGCAAGTCAGGGGAATAGAATAAATGACTCCCTCAGCACATGGCACGAACTGATCTCGATGATTAGTGGTGCAGCCGACATTCGTACGACCCATCTGATTCACTCGTTTGCACAGACTTGACAAGCGGTCAGGAGCTGAAAAAAGAACGTGTATCCCATTTCTGTTACCTATCTTTCGCAGGTTGTGCGAGATGCCATGTACGTAGGGAATGACTGCGCACTTCTTATCTTTGTCTCTTACTTGAGTCTTTCTCGTCCTTAACATTGTCTCCGCCACTGAGGATAAGAGACTTGTCGGGTACCCAGCCTGTAGTAGACGGCACTTCTGGTTCAAAAAACTATCTTCTAGCTTATGCTCGCACGATTTCTTGATGGCAATAAAACTTCAGTTGTTAGTCAGCGCCTGTGTCTTGTCTATTCTCTGTCGGTCCGTGTCAAGTGTGCGCTGTTTTCACCTCAGTATGCTCAACCAACTAGCTCGAGATGTGTTATCCTCTACTCTAGGAATCCTCTACTCTACGGAGCGCCATGCGCGTCCCCTCTCTCTCTCCTCTCCTACGGTTCCCCCCCGTCCTCTCCTCTAGGAATCCTCTACGGAGCGGCGCGCGACAGGTGGTGCGACAGCTGCATACTCAGCTGGGGGGCACCACGGTATTTCCGCGGTATAAAAATGACGAAGCGCGCCTCATTCTCTCTCCTGTGCAGCGCCGTAATGAGCGCTCGGGCCGCTGCCGCGAAACGACAGCGGCGACGTTTCTCCCGCTCAAGCCGCTTCTTCCCATCCACACATGGCTCCCTTTAGCGGGAGATGGGGAAATTTTTTCATTTATTCGTAAATGGTAGATAGACGTGGCTTCCGGCCCCCCTTCATTATAACGGCTTTATGGTCGGTGAAGTGGAGGGATAGGGGTTCTTATATGGCTCCGTAGAGGATTCCTAGAGGGAGAGAGGGGGTGAGCGTAGGAGAGGAGAGAGAGGAGAAGAGGACGCGCATGCGCTGTGGGGATGTGGAACGCGCACGCCGCTCCGTAGAGTAGAGGATTCCTAGAGGACAGAAAGGGGGTGAGCGTAGGAGAGGACAGAAAGGGGACGCGCGCGCCGCTCCGTACAGTAGAGGATTCCTATAGGAGAGAAAGGGGGTGAGCGTTGGAGAGAGAGAGGGGGGGGAGGGGACGCGCATGCTCTGGAGGGGTGTAGGACGCGGGCGCCGCTCCGTACAGTAGAGGATTGCTAGAAAGGGGGTCAGCGTTGGAGGGGGAGAGAGAGGCGGAGGGGACGTGCATGCACCGGAGGGGTGTAGGACGCGGGCGTCACTCCGTACAGTAGAGGATTCCTAGAGGAGAGAAAGGGGGTGAGCGTTGGAGAGGAGAGAGAGGGGCAGGGTACGCGCATTCGCTGTGGGGTTGTGGGACGCTGGAAGGAGGGATGGACTAAGCCCCCGCAAGCGCATCCAAGCAAGATGAAGGAATGGAGTCAACCTGGGTGACAGACATCACCTGCCTAGCCATTGCTAAGCTGCCCTCTATCCTCTCGGCCATGACTCTAGTGACTGTAGTGGTGGTTGACGGCCTTATTGTACTAGTGTTCTGCTTGACATAGATGGCCACACCGCCCGCGGGACGCTCTGCTTCCTCGGTGCACACGATGGGAACTAGAGGTTGTCTGGAACGCGCTTATTCTTCATTGTCATCAGCGTCATCGTCATAGTTATCACGTTGGCTACGACGGACGGCGCCGGACAAGCCTACACCCTAAGGAGCTTCGCCCCTAAAGAAAGCGCCTGCGGTCGGTGTTTGCGGTGCTTTACTTTGAATGGTTAGTGTGTATGTAAAAGGTGTCCCAGCTAACTAACTCCAGAATTTAAAAAAAAAAACCTTGTGCTCCAATATTAGCGGTAGTCGTGTGTACATACAACCTGTACTTTTTCATTATTAAGCGCTGAATAATTAACTTTATTTGCCAACTTGGTTATTCATGCTCACATCGGTAAAATATTGACTATGTTGTACCTCGCCTCATATAACCCCAGATACCAGCACTTATTTTTCGCTGTAATCTGGTTGGTTGTTTTTTTCCGAGAAAAAACATAAGCGCGCGAAACACGCGATACATGAAATAGACGCGCTATCACGCGCCGCTACTCGAACGCTTCCAAGCGTTCTTTAGTTGATAAACGGCTGCGTTAATTTGTCACCACGTTGTACAAGGCTTCACGGTCGAAAATGGACGCGCCAGCGGCGTCTTTTGATGCGCGTCCATCAAACAATGTAAGGCCCTGTACAATGAACTACCAGGCAGATTACAGTAAAAAAAAATAAATGCTTGATTCTGGGGTTGTTTGAGGCGACGTACAATATAAAGCCAATATTAAGGCGTTAATGTCTCATGCTCACGTCCGTCCGTCCGGCATCCATCCGTCCGTACGTCCATCCATCCGCCCGTCCGTGCCCGTCTGTCCGTGCCCGTCCGTCCGTTCGTCCATCCGTCCGTCCGTCCACCCGTCCGTCCGTGTCCCCGTCTGCCCCTGGCATCTCAACATCTCGTCCACGAGCCGCCGCTCTATCATCGTCGCCAGCCAGCCCACGTCAACTCGACCAGTCAAGCATCCGTGTTTTGCTCAGACTGAACTCGGGTTCTTCTCCGCTAGGCCGCTCAGCCGCGTCAGAGCTAGACTATCTAGTTTAGATCATTGAACTTACGTTTTGGTTGTAATTAGGAGTGGTTTACCGTGTGCAGTGAACTTTTTACTTAGTGTAATTTTATGTACATATATAGTTTTCACTTTAATTCTTGATTAAATGTTTTGGTGTGTTGGTTTGTTAAACCAACTGCTTTGTGAATAAGACTCTCAGTGGCTCAGCCATAGAGGGCCGTTACGAACCAAAAGAAGAATTTGCACGTCTGCTACTTCATGACTTCTCGTAGAAGTTTCCTAGCTTTTAAGGCGAAAGTATTTAATGTCTCATGCTCACGTCTGTCCGTCCGTCCATCCATCCGACCGTCCGTCCGTGTGTGTCCGTCCGTATGTGTCCGTCCGTCCGTCCATCAGTCCGTTCGTCCGTGTCCGTCCGTCCATCCGTGTGGCCGTTTGTCCGACTGTCCGTCCGTCTCCATCCGTCCGTCCATTCGCCCGTTTCTGTCGGTCCGTCTATCCGTCCGTGTTAGTCCGTCCATCCATCCGTGTCAGTCCGTCCATCCGTCCGTGTGTCCGTCCGTCCATGTGTCCCTCTGTCCGTCCGTCATTTCGTGTCCGTCCACCCGTCCGTCCGACAAAACAAAAAGACATGGCATAGTCAGTCGAATGGCCACAAGATTTTGTCGAACACACTTTGGAATGTACACAGTGTCCTTCAATTTTTTTACTGATTCGAGCAAGAATAATTAAGACGGCTAATGAAGCAAATTGATTAATTAGCGTTTAGTTATGAAGTAAATACAGGTTGTATGTACACACGACCATCACTAATATAGAACATATAGAAGACTCATAGTACGCATGGTTTGTCTTTAAACTTTTGGTCCATGTTAGCTGGAACACACTGTATATGTGTTATGCAAGTGCCCCACATACTGCGTCCTTCCATGCTAGTTAAGTAGGAACTACCACGAAATATAGCAAAAAAAATACACCATCTCCCGCTAAAGGGAACCATGTGTAGATGCGAAGCAGCGGACGCTACCGCTTACACTGGCGGCGGCATTGACGCTGGCGATCATCGTGGCGTTGCGCAGGAGAGAAATCTGGGGAGGCGCAATCACGCAGTGATGGACCGGTGTTTCCTACTGGAACATGCCAATCGCTGCTAATGGGCAATGAGACACAGAAGACTCCGATTGGACACAGAGACCCGCAGTCCGCTTTTAGTTAACGCGCACGCTGCGCATTTTTATCGTTCGACAACGCACAGCAGAAATCTCCCACCGGCACAACCTTGCAGGTCAAGATCCAGTGCCTATATATACGGGGTGGCCAGTGAACAGTTGTGCAGCGTGAGCAGTCGGTATTTTTCAATCAAGAAACTCGCTAGCAGACGTTGATTGCGTCGGCATTGCGAGGCGAGAGAGGGGGAGCGTAGGAGAGAAGATAGGGGAAGGGGACGCGCATGCGCAATGGGGGGTGTAAACGCCGTGGGAGGGATGCCTAGAGGAGAAAGGGGGGGGAGCGTAGGAGAGGAGAGAGAGGGGGGTGAGGACGCGCATGCGCAGTGGGGGGTGTGGTCACCGCGGAGAGGGATGCCTAGAGGAGAGAGAGGGGGGAGGGGACGCGCAGTGGGGGGTGCGGACACCGCTGGGAGGGATGCCTAGAGAAGAGAGAGGGAAGCGTAGGAGAGGAAAGAGGGGGGAGGTGACGCGCATGCGCAATGGGTGTGTCAACGCCGCGCGAGGGATGCCTAGAGGAGAAAGAGGGGGGAGCGTAGGAGAAGAGGTGCGTGGAGAGGGTTTGCGCATGCGCAGTCAGGGTGGTCACGCCGCACACCGCCACCACCGGATTGAACTTCGCCATAAGATGCTTCACATCTAAAAGTGAGGGGTCGCCATTTTTTTTTCATTCATCCAGATGGTTCAACTGTTATTCCCACTGGAACATTCTACGAGGACCAACAGTTAAACCAACTCGAGTAAGTGTCAGGGGGTAACAGTTAAACAGCTTTAGTTACTCCCGCAATTGGTCCAAAATTGGTTCAAAATCTGTGGCAGCCCGTTCAGTCCCCTGAAGGACCAATGGCATACCCCATTTTAGGCCTTCTCGGCTTAGAGTGTAGAGTGACGGTGTTGCTTATTTCTGAATGAAGAAAAAAAAAACATGGCTCACCCCTCTGTCAAAGGAATCGGTATAACACGAAAGTGAAACGTGTCTTGACAGAGGTACTTTCGCGTTTATTAGGAGCGAAGCTCCTTAGGCCGGCACCCCGCCGTCGCCGTCGCCGTTGAAGCTCCCTGGCATGGTGCCAGCTGTGGCGTCTCCCTCTCACGCGGGACCATAAATGAGCTTTATGAGCGTGGAAACGCGGATGGCGTCTGCACGATGCGCAAAGCGCGAGAATACGAACGCATGCGAAACGAAGGCACATTAGTCTCCCTCTCTTCCTTTCATCGACTCTGCTCTCTCACCTCAAACAGGCTAACGCGCGAAACCATCACTTCACCCTGTCGTCCGCCCAGTGGTTTGTCCGTTGCCTGGACAATAAAACGCCGCGTGCGTCCCATTTCTAAGGAGCTTCGCTCATCGGTTGTATTCGTACACACCAGAACTGCTAGTTTTGTGCATTGTTTTGCCACAAGGGCGAAGGAATGAATGCTACAGCAACAATTTGTAATGTCACGCGAACAACGGCAAGCCGCTGGAAACATGCTGCACGCACCTCTAGCAGAAAGGACGCGTGAAATAAACATACACAGCACGAGCGTGGACTAACTGTCAAAGCTCGACACCGAAAGCGCGCTGCTCTAACACAACGAAAGACGCACAAAATGAACGCACAAGTATACACAAGACGAGCGCGAAGAACTGTCACAATTGTTAACTCGTGTGTCAGCAGCGCGTTCCATTCGTAAACGCGGCTGCAGCTGCAAGTGAAATTACCTTCGTGCACTCTGTAACCACTGTAATTCAAAGCAAACTTGCGGTGGAAGCACAAGACGTAGAAAGCGCCCCAATGCCCAGATCACGAGATAAGCGCGCGCGCACGAGCGACCACGCCCCGTGGAGGCGCGCGCTCATCGCAGCGAGAGACGCGACAACCTTTACAGCGCGCACTCCGTGCCACCTTTGCACCATCTGGGTAGTGATGACGAAAACGCGCTGAAGTCGACGAGCTCTGAGGACTGCCAACGGTACATGGTGTATATAAATAGCTTGCCGTTAGCAAGCTAAGGTACGTTCGCTCCCGTGGCCGAGTGCTTTCGCGCCGCGCGTGGTGGAGCGAGAGGTCGTAGGTTCGACGCCAGGCGACGTAGCTTTTAAATGCGAAGCATTTCTTAGCGAACTTTGGCGAGTTTGAGCGTATCTATCTATCTATCTATCTAGCCGCCTCCGACTTTGTGCTCTCCTGGCCGTATCGTTAATGGGATTTATACCAAATTTGGTATGACATAACATGACCGTATGACGAACATAAATGGCTGGTCATATCATGAAAATCATGAATAACTTGTCATGAAAAGTATGATTTACATGCCATGCTCATGGCGCGCTCGCGGCCGTTTCGTTAGCATGATATACACCAAATTTGGGATTGAGTGACATGACTGTATGACGAACATAAATGACAGGTGGTAATATGCAAATAATGACGTGCATGTAATGAACAACATGATTTACATGCCAAGCTCATGGGGCACTCGCGGCCATTTCGTTAGCTTGATATACACCAAACTTGGTATTGAGTGACGTGACTGTATGAAGAACATAAATGACTAGTGGTAATATGAAAACCATGAATTGTGATGTGCGACATGACTTGCATGCCACGCTCATGGAGCGCGCGCGGCCGTTTCGTTAGCTTGATATACACCAAATTTGGTATTGAGTGACATGACTGTATGACGAACATAAATGACAAGTGGTAATATGGAAATCGTGACATGTCATGAGCGACATGACTTGCATTCCACGCTCATGGCGCGCTCGCAGCCGTTTCGTTAGCTTGATATACACCAAATTTGGTATTGAGTGACATGACTGTATAATCACCATAAGTGGCAGGTGGTAACATGAAAATCTTGGCATGCATGTCATCTACAACGCCATTTACATGCCACGCTCATGGTGCGGTTGCGTCCAGTTCGCTAGCTGGATGTACACCAAAATTGGTATTGCGTGACGTGACTGTATGACGAACAGAAATGATAGGTCCTAACATGTAAAACACGACATGCAAATTATGTAAAGCATGATCTGCTCCTTCCTAGGCTGCTTCGCATTACATCGATTCCCACAGTGCGTGGGATCTGCCGGTTTTTTTCTTTTTCTTCTCGTTTTTTCTTTGATCTGAATGTGTTAGTTTCTATTTTACAGCGTCATATTCGTGACGGATATACGTCAGAGGAGCCGTGGTGGAACCCGGCATAAAACATTTTCGTGTTAAAATAATAAAGTACTTATTAAAATAACCCCCCCCCCCCCCCATATCCACGAAGTGAGTGATGTTAGAGGAGCCTGCTCTGAGATAATCGGGCAAGCCGTGAATCCTCCGTACAATTCCTCTACTGTCATACAAAGGCGTGACACGTTGTTATAGTTATATACACATTTTATAACCAATGTTTATTATTTTACAGTTGATGCGCTACATACATAATTTACTCATGAGTGACTCATCACGTTCAGTGCGATGAGAGTCTGCAAAGGATCTTCGAGGCTCGTAACTTCAGGCGCCGGTTCGATCTCATGATCGTTGAACTTTCCATCGGCGCGCCACGCTAGTGCGACGATGATGACGCTACCGTGATGGCAGCGTCGTTGCAGTCTTGAAATAAGAGTAACCCTTATTGCTGCCTCTAGCGGCAGCAATAAGAACTAGCGGCTACGACGATAGACAAGCCCTGAGCATAAGAAGCTTAGCGAGCAAGCTACTAAAAAAAAACGAGGCTGAATAGGGAATCGCCCCGTGACACGAAGTCACACGCATGTGCAGATTTATGGAGGGAAGCATAGGCGTGCGCAGGGTTCCCCCTTCAGGGGGGGCGAAGGCTCGTCGCAGCGCCCCCCCCTTGCCTATTAAGTCAATATATGGGGCAGACTTTGCGCCCCCCCCTTCTTAGGTGACTAGGGGGGGCAGCCGCCCCCTCTGCTCCCCTCGTGCGCACGCCAATGGAGGGAAGGCAACAAAGTTCAAAGCCGCGAAGGTAGTTTCCTTTGCGCAGATAATGCCAATAGTTTTGAGCACGCAAGTTCACCACAAAGAAAGTAGTTGCGTATCGCCAACATAAACGCCCGCAGCGTTATCAATAAGGCAGATTCACTGGAAATTCAGTTGCCCCTCTACGACCCTCCTGTTACTATCATTACGGGGACAAGCTTACATAATTAGGTTACAGATGGCCTAGTATTCACACCATGATATAAACTTTGCGTAGAGATAAATAATAATATCTGGGGTTTTACGTCCCAAAACCAAGATATGATTACGAGAAAGGCCTTAGTGGAGGGCTCGGGAAATTTCGACCATCTGGTGTTCTTTAACGTGCGCTGACATCGCATAGAACACAGGCCTCTACCGTTTCGCTTCATAGAGACAGAGCGCACAGGGGCGGAGGTGTAGCTGTGCTAACAAAATATGCAACAGAAGCAACACTTATTCAGGAAAGCCCTGATATCAAGTTTATCAGGCTGGGGACATTCATTTGTATCATTCGGATGCAACAGACCGCCAGATGCTGCACCCGATTACATGGTCAAGCTAAAAGAATACATGTCTCCTTTTCAGCCCAGGAAAATTTTCCTTGTAGGTGATTTCAATCTGCCTTGTATTAACTGGGAATGACTTCAGAATGACCAAAATACTTCATATTATGCTATAACACAATTTAATTCAAACGGTTATTGAACCCACCCGTGTACAAAGTTCTTCTAGCACTGTTCTTGACCTGCTATTTTTGAATCGTGACTTTCCGGAGTATGTCGTTACAGTTCATGAAGGTCTTTCGGATCACAAGCTTTAACTGTCGCAGTGCCTATATTTAAACATGTCACCATTAACCCTTTGAAGGTCGTCCTATATTTTTGACACGGTGATATAAAAACCGACTTTGGTATACTGATATAAGCTAGAAAGAAACAGTATGAAACAAATTTCATCAAAATTAAGACAGAAGTTTACTGAAAAAAAGTGGGACATATATGTCACAAAAAGTGGGAAAACACTGTCCCACTCTCTAATGAAGGCACCACCTCGTGATTGCATCAACGGGTATTTTGGGATGAAACGGCCGGAGCAAGTGGCACTCTGTGTCACTTCTCTAGTTGTGAAGAGGAAAGTTGTGCGGGCCTCATTTCAACAGGAGAACACCACCTGCAGTAGCGTCTCCTGAGCGTTCAAAGCGCTGTGGTATGTTCCTGTAAAGCTTACTTCACCGCATACATCAACCACATTTTTTTATCGTTTGGCTATTCTTGCTTTGGCTGTCGAAATTGTCGAGTACAGATGTTATCCTTGAACATGTGCCTACATTTCAAGAGGTATATGATATGAGGAAAAATATTTCCACGCAATAATATCCGCAATTGCGCTGAGAGATTAGCGGGATAATTTCGCAGGGGATTGTTCCGATGCATTTATCGGTCAAGTTATTTCTCAAATTCACAAAAACACGTGATGACTGGAAGCTAACATCGCCTCTCTCAAAAACCAGAAAAAGAGGAAATTATTCGGCCTTTTAATTGGTAGTTTCTGTCTATCTCAAGAAGAGGAAAATGCAGAAGCTCTCATAAAAAAAAATTAACCGAAAGTCAACGCTATTGTAACACTACATCCACCCTTCGAAAGCGTGGTAAAAGAATTTCCTTCGAGAATATGAAGACTTAGGTAAGATATGAGTGACTTAATGTTGCGCTAATTGCAACGGGTGATGTGGGAGAAAATTTTTTCTGTAGACGGAAAAGTGGGACGTATGTGTCCCACTGCCGCACAAAGGGTTAAATGCACTAAGACACATTGCTTTAAAAATTATGCTAGTGCTGATGATGCAAGCACATTGGAATTCATGCAAGCGTGTCTTGGTGACTTCACTGATACTGAAAACGACGTATTCAGGCTCTCGGCAATGTTCATCAAAATTCGAAGAAATCAAACTCACCACCACGCAGAGCAACAGAAGTGTCACTAACACATATATCTCCCTTCTTTTTAATGTAGTAAGCTTCCATGATTTCACGCGCTAATCTATCATTACTCTTTCCAAGAACGGAAACACTGGAAAACCCGGGCACATTTGCCGGTGCACTGTGGTTCCTGTAAGTGTGAGCCCGGGTTTTCCAGTGTTTCCGTTCTTGGAAAGAGTAATGATACATTAGCGCGTGAAATCATGGAAGCTTACTACATTAAAAAGAAGGGAGATATATGTGTTAGTGACACTTCTGTTGCTCTGCGTGGTGGTGAGTTTGATTTCTTCGAATCTTTTTTCGTTTAATCGATTCTTTTTGTCATTTCTTGTCAATCTTATCGAGTGTTTTTTGACGAGCACGTGAGGTGATGTGCGCGCGCATAGTTGCTACGGCTATTAAAGTAGCTGATGTTCTGAGAATAAAGTTAGTTGCGAGTGACGCCCTTTCTGTTCTGCCTCTAATTTTCTTCCTCGAAGGTTTGCGTCTATTTGTATTTCAGTAAACTTAGGAACAATGCAGCTGTTATCTTTTGCACAATCTAGCTCGCAATCCCGGGAGCTATCTACAACTGCACTGTTATCCTCACTCTTTCCTTTCGCTCCATCTCCTGAACTTTCTCCGGTGTTCCTGACAAGCGGGTCGAAATCTGGGACACCACATGCAGGATTCACCGTTGCGATACAGTCACTGGACCCTAGCTCATCTGCCTGGGAGCTGTCCACAACTGCACTACTCTGTACTTAAGTACACTCTGCCGACGTAACTAAGGTCGTCTTGCCTAGCGAGTCGAATCCTGGGACATCGCGTGCAAAACCGGCCATCGGGAAAACCTTACTTTGTGTCTGTGCCAGATGGTCTACAACTATCTTAGTTGCTTCACTAGCCTTCCCCCGGCACAGCACCTGGTCACTATTAGTCTGGCCTTCGGCGGCCTCTACTCCTAGCGCAGCATCTTTCGCAGCTGACACCTTCGATTTTCTTATGAACACGCTGCTTTCACATGTGCTGGGCTTCTCTACGGCTCTGAATTGCACCGCACTTAACTGTTCCTCGCACTTTTCGTGCGCTACCACTAAAGATTGACCACTCCGTTGCTTCGTATATAACCCGCGTTTTAACCTTTCAATCTCCTCGTCTAGAGCTTGCATCTCCTTCCAGTGTTCTTCTACCCTTATCCTATTTTTCTCTATCTGTTCCTGTTCAATTAAGTACATATTTCCGAAGTGCTCGATAGCCTCCTTACTACATTTGCTTTCAAGGATTACTTCACAGATTTGAGATGCAGGTGCATCGTCATCTACTTCAAGGTCGAGATCCCAACACAAATCCAACAGGTTATCTCTCGTCAGCATCATCAGGTCCATGACGACTGCTTTGCTTTGGCTCAGCTGTGATAAAACACAAGCCTACCAGCGTTTCAATTCTGGGTCTAGAGAAATGGACGCCTGGCAAATCCCACAGGCGGAGACCAAAAGCATAACACACAGTCAACACCACGAGGCCAACATCATTCTCTGCCTTTTTCTGTTTCTCCTTCACTCTTCTGCCCTCTTCAGCATCCCAAAACACTCCTGCAACGTACATTTAAAAGAAACCCCGCGGAACTCACATCTGCTCGTTACGAATTACCTGAACTATCCTGCTTTTCCTAGCTTGCTCAGATAACCGCAGAGTGCTGCTCTGTGCTGAGATAACAACCACAGTGTCAAGGCAGTTGTTGTTTGTATCTATCTTTTAACGGGTCTAGGCTAAAAGACTCGATACCTCTCAAGTGCAAAGCCAGGCACTCACCCCGTACCGTGCGGTCATGGTACGCTGCGTCGGTCCCGCCGATTTCCAGATCCTAGGGCTTTCGGCTGATCTCCGGTCCATGTCGCTCTCCGTCCATGAGGCTGATCCCACCGTCTGCTATCCAGTTGTTGCGACCCGGGGTGTCACAGCTCGAGATACAGGTCGTGGTATCCCACCGATGGCCCCCAGTTGTTGCGACCGGCCTTTGCAGGCACCGGAGACCCGGGAGAAAGATGCCGAAGCAGCATGAAGAGGCTGAAGGGAAACTGAACTGAGGTTTAATTACATTATTTACAGCGAACATCTCGTGATACAAGACGAAGATTTCGCTACATCGTTACGGTCTCGTCGAAGGCCCGTGTCGAATCTCTCCGAATCTTTCGGAATCCTCCCAGGGAGCCCGCAGGGGCTGGTTATACAGCGTCTCTTTTCCCCAGATCCCTAGATGGGGGGAACAGCTCCAAATTGCGCTGTCCAATCACACGACACACGCCACTTCCGAAGGTGCCGCCCACAGCAGCCCAGGTCCACGTGACTGACAGGGGTGTTGCCACAGCATTGCACCAGTGGCACCAAGGTGGTGGCGCGAGAAGGCCGCAGGATGAGGGGTCCTACGCTCGCATTTCGTGGCGCATCAAAGGTCCGCCGCTCGACACGCAATTGGCGGGACGGGTTGTCATCCGCGGCGACGCTCTCATTGTCTCCTCAAGAAAGGTGTCGCGACCGAAAACCATTGCGGTCGTCTCGCCGGAACACCCTGCGCGTCGAAATGCATGGCGCCTCACTTCCCGGCTAGGAAGGACAATACACGTCTTTGAACGTCTGTCAGCGGGCCAGCAGCCCCTCGGAGACTTGTTCGTAGAACAGGAAACGTCGCTCCTCCGTGGGCCCAGGCGCCGGTCATAACACTGTTGTGACACCAGGTACAGAGATAAGATTGTTTGAGGACGATTGTGTTTTATTTCGGGAAGTGTCTACATTGCATGACCAGACAGACCTTGAAATAGATTTGCAGACACACAATCATGGGGTGACAGGTCACGTATGGCTATAAACAAGGACAAAAAAGGGAATCTTCGCATGACAGGCAAGAAAACCCCACTAAAATAAATTTACGCTCTGACCACTTCACCCTTAAGGGAAATTGAAAAATTACAAATATCTAGGTGTAACATTCACTAACAATCTATTTAGGAACACACATGTTAGCAATATTAGTTTTTCCGTTTTCCGTAGAACTTTGCTTCCTGAACAACAAGCTTAGAAAATTCATCTGCCAGCATTTTTAGTCATATGACTTTCATTAGACAAAAATTAAAGTATGCTACTATTACATGGGACACATACACTAAACACTACCTTAAAAATCATGGAGAGGATCCAGAGAAGAAGCTGTTCGCTTCATTTACAATAAGTTTAAGCGCACCGATTCCCTCACACAGATCATGATAGAAAATGGCATTCCGATCCTCGAAACACGTCGGCTGATGGTTCGCCTCAACTATCTACAATCATTAATTAATCATGAATTACCCATAGACACCGCGTTATATGTATACCCCTGTCCACCGGGCGTACACGTCATGATCACACACATGCATTAACCCCTCATTTCGCTAGGACAGATACTTGCAAATATTCCTTCTTCCCTAGGGTAGTGTGGAATGGAACTCCAGGAATAAACCTTCCTAAATCAGCACGTTACCCATGTTCTATGTTGTGTTTGACAATGTGAATATTCTTTCTACTAACCGTATTTAATGTTCGTATTATGTTGCCTTTCTTGTACGCGTATTTGGGCCCATTCTGTGTTATTTTTGAGGTTTTGTATATTGTTGGGACTAACTCTATTGATATTTTGGTATTTGACTTCCTGTTTTGTATGTAAAATGAGTGCCCTTCTGTAAGGATCGAATTGCGGTCTTCAGTATGTTATAAATAAAAACAAAATTAAAAAAGAGACAGGGAGTCAAACGCGCACACCAGCAAGAAGAAAAGACACGACAACTGGCGTTGTTCTTGGCCGTTTGTGGTGTTTTTAGAATGCATTTCTCGCATGTTACCGGCGCCTGCAAGCAGTAGTTGCGGTGGTTAACAACTTTATTAAAACTCCGTCAAATTCGTGGCATTGGCCTAGGCCACCCCTGAGGAGGACTGGTGACATTCAATTTGTCACGATTGCATTCATCGCCTCGCCCTTGCGTCGAAACCGACTTTTTTTCCTGGTTATTTTCTTTTCGTACTTGTTCTGCAGACCTGCACGAAAGCCCATGTCAGTGCCAAAAAATAACCCGTGGTCCACTTATGCATCACCATGTTTCTCGTCGTGTGTCGCCTCTTATAGTGTTTAGCCACGACTTGGCAACAGGCAACGCTTTTAGCTCAGAAGTCGCACCAACTAGGCGCTTTACAGCTTCACGTGCAGATTGTATCTTTCTTGAAATTTGAATTGCTTGGCAAAAAATGTGCACCTATGCTCTAAGAAGAAAGGTCATTTTGCTGCTTTTGTCGAGTCCTGACTTGCCACGGATACGACTATCTCTAAAGATACGCATAAGTTTTGTTATGAAGACAATTAAAACAAGACGCGGACCACGATAAAAGCATATAAAAGCATGACGTTTAGGCTCCCGTGCGGGAGCCTTCTTCACAAATCAAAGTTTAGTGTGTGAGCAGTCCGGTCATGTATCTTTTAAAATGTGACGTAAGCAACGCGTGTACACGTGTGGGAAGTTGCCGTCATTGCGATTGAGTGTGTGCGTGGTTGTCTGTATTTCAGATATTCCAGATGAAGCCGAGATGACCAGTTCCTTTCTCGTTCCGTTATCCATGCATTATCCCAGTCTATTTTCTGTCCAGATGCTTCTGCGTGTTTGGCCAGCGCGTTCGACGAGATCTTCTTCTTTCTTACGTCATACATATGCTGCTGTAGTCTTTGCGGAAAGTTGCATGTCTCGCTGACGTAACTGCCACTACAGTCTGCGCACGGCATGCTGTAGAGAACGCCTAGAAATTTTGTTTTGGAAGCTTGTCTTTCGCCCTCACAAGAAAATGCCTTAACTTGTTTGTTGGCACTGTGCTACCTACACATCGCAGGGGCGTAGAACATGCGCAAGATGCACGCTGATACCAGGAACATACGACACAGAAGCACGTTTTCTTGGGCGCGAGTTGTCAGACCCAGACCAACGTGCCAGCTGACGTTCCACAGGGTGCACGAACGAGTCGGGGTAGCCACTCAGGGAGAGATCCCGATACCCATGCTGCATGTCTACAGTGAAGTCCTCTGCAGAAGTATTGACATTTGGGCAAGTTGGAATTGGTTATGCATCTTTGAACTAGCAGCGTTGTGAGAAGGCGCTGTTGGTGTGTTGTACTTTTCTTGTGTCCTCGTTTCTTGCGCTGCTAGTTCAAAGAAGTCCTCTGATTGTTCGCAAACTCTTGTCGCGCGATTCACCAGCGAGGTGACCACAGACCTTTTGTGGGAAACCGGGTTTGCGGAAATAAAGGCAAATAGTGACCCACGTGGGTGCTTTTTCTGTAGACGCCGAACGACATGCCTTATCTTTCGCGCTTGACGAAGACGTCGAGGAAAGGAAGTTGACCGCGCTGCTCCTCCTCTACTCTAAACTTGATTGCTGCATTCATGTCGTTGAGGTGTTCTGTTAATGCATTCAATGCCTCCTTCTTGATTACGCTGAAGTAATCATCCACGTAACGTAAAAAAGTTTTGGGTGCAGGACTAAAGGAACTGAGTGCGCTTTGTTCAAGATGCTCCATCGTCAGATTTTCTGCCATTACCAAGACGGCAGCACCCGTTGCTGTCCAGTGTAACTGCTTGTAAAAGCAACCCTTGAATGTGAAGTGCGTGTTGTCAAGGCAAAACGTCAAGAGGCGCCGCATAACCTGGACTTAAATAGGTGCACGCTCTGGCAAGGTTGTGTCTGTGTCGAGGGCTGAGACACATGCGTCAATTGCCAAGCTTGTAGGTGTCCTGGTGAATAAAGACTGGACGTCAAAAGACAACAGGATGTCGCCATCCTCGAGGGTGATGTCGCGGCCCTTGTCTATAAAGTCACCGGAATGGCGGACGTACGTGTTGCTTCTGCCGACAAGTGGTCGCAACACCCGATGCAAGTACCCGGACAGCTTATGAAGGGGTAAGCGAGTGTAATCGTCAATGGGTCGCATTGCTACCTCGGGCTTATGAATCTTGGCCAATCCGTATAAGGCTGGCGCAGAACCATTATGGCACAGGAGGGAGTAGTACAGTGGCTTGTGTTGAAGCGGAGCGCAACGGAATACGTGGGAAAGAAGCTTTTGAAAGTTTCTTTGCAGCTTCGAGGTGGGGTCCTTCTGAAGGCGTCGGTATGTGCTGGTGTTTTAAAGCAGAGCCATCATTTTGTTGTTGCACTGTAGCGTTGACTTTGTCTGCAGGGAGCACCCCAGTATTGGGATTGTTCCGAATGCGTTTGATTACTGCGTTTTCCGCCGGAGAGAGCGGTGAAAATGACGCTCGAGGCTGATGTCGTGAGAGGACACCAATGGCGGGAGTGCGAGTCTCATCACGTCTGGAGGGTTCAGCTTGCATCACCACGTTTTCCACAGCATACATCACTCATTTTGCGTTAGTCGAGGAGCCCACATTGAAGTTTAGCCCTAGGCTCAGAACGGAGAGTTCAGCGGCATCTGGCTTGTGCGAAGGCAAGTTGTGCACAGTAGACGTTAGTGGGTGGGAACTCGAAACCGGGTTTCCATGATGCAGTCTTTTGAGCTTGCACTCTTCACTCTAAGGCAAAATTACCCGAAAGAGGAGTAACGGAGCCCAATAGAGGCGCGCACAATAAACTGATAGACCATTGAAGGAGTAACCACAGAGAGATGCGTGCCGTGCACAAACGTCTCCTCAGGGATAAACCACGTGGGAGATGCACGCCGTGCGCAAGGACACGTCACGTGCGCAAACCGTTGTCAAGGGAACCAGCTGTCCACCTCGCTCTTAAGTCAGTGTTCCCACTTGTGTTCGTAGTGGCTTGTTGGCGGTTGTGTCGCGCTCGGAAAGTTCGACTATCTAGGAACTACGCCGCGGTGCCTTAGATGTTCACGGATGCGTGGATGAGCGTGTGGTGCTGCTTTTACGTTTCGGCCGCATTGATGAAGTTTGGAGATGGTCCCAACGCGCCGTGACGCCGCGCTGTGTTTCTCCGGCCACGGTGCTACGTGGTCGGAGAAATACAGCCCGGCGTAGCAAAGGCAGTGCGTCCCCACCGGTTGGGAATGGCGTCCGAGAAGACACAAGGCCTAGCGGATTCATGATTTCAATCTCACTCTGGGCAGAAATTCGGCGAGGGATTCTTTCTCAAGTAAGTCATCGTGCTTTATTGTGCCGTACATGTCGCGTGCGCGAAGCGCATCGCGCTTGTTGGCAACGGGCTCGAATCGTGTTGTATATCGCGCGCGCGAAATCTACCGCGAAGGTAGGCTTGAAATTGGCCTGCCTGGAAATTGGCCGCCATTGCCGTCGGGCGCCTGGACGCTCGCTCATCGAGTGTTTGCCGCGGTGATGAGCTGCGGTGGCTGCGGGCTCGCAATACGGGCAGAGGCCTTGCCGCTGCGCGGCGACTCGTCCAAAACGCATTGCGGTTGCCGTCAACGAGCTCGCTTGTATGTCGCGCACTTGTAGTGCACCCGCAGCTGGCGGGGGGCTTTAGCTAGCCGACTTAAGCTGTGCTTCGGAAACCTGTGGAACAGGGGCCTCAAACTCAACTCAACATGCGGGCCGCAGTCACGCAATTTAGTCCCGCAAGGGCCGGGGCAGTGAAGGTAGAAGCGGGGGGGTTGTACAATTTGCGTTGCAAACGCTGCCATATTTGAAAAAAAAAAAACGTTTTCCCTTAAATCATAAACAGGTAATTTCTGAAGGTGGTTCGGTGCCAGGATTCCAAAAACACGTCGATACCGATCTCGAAAATGACTCAAACCTGGACGCCGATTGTGAATTTTAATTTTTGTTTCACGGTTATGTTTAAAAGCAATGTGAAGACATGGGAAACCTCACGCAACAATGCGTTAAACCATTCAGGTCTGTGCACCTCGGGAACATACTTAATAGGAAAAATAAAATAAAATACGAGGGGCAAAGACAGTCATATGAGGGTCGCGGGCCGCAACCGAGAGCCTGGCGGGCCGCATGCGGCACGCGGGCCGCGTGTTTGAGACCCCTGCTATGGAAAGTGGTCGCCATTACCGTTGGCTTTCCCGTGAATCGGTCGCGAGCAACTGAGCGCCGTTCGTGGCGGCGGCCCCGGCGGTGGACCCGCGTTCGCTTGCTGTACTCTGCTGCTCGCTCGAGGAACTTAGTTAAAATTTGTCATCATTACCGTCGGCTTCCTCTGCGCTCGCTGGGAAGCAGCTCTGCGCCGTTCGAGGCGGCAGCTGCGCGTTCGCTCGCTCTTCTGTTCGAGGTTCACTGGCGGCAGAAGCTCCGCGTTCTCGCACCGCGTTCGCTTGCTCGAGCAGTACGACGCCGCTTGAAGGCGGCAAGGTGGTTCACGCTGCCTCGGCATGATGGCTGCGGCTGTCGCACTTGAGCTGTTGCGCTATGTGGCTCGAAATGCGTGTGCTGATGTATGATATCACGGTGAAATGATTTGCATGCCACAATTTATACGTGTGTTTCTTTTTCACCTTGCAGGTATTTGCCATGTGCGTGTATCTTCATCCTGTCTGTCCCGTGTGACTAACTATTTGCAATATTTTTGTGCAGCCGCTGTGCACAACGTGCAGGCGGCTGTGTGCGTCGGTGCGTGCAATGCCAGTCATCTATCGCTTCTGTTGGAAGAACTTCTCAAGGACGCCTGTACGAGATATGGCAACGTGGCTAGACCTCAATTTCACATCTGGCAGTGGATTCATTGAAAGAATGCAGAAATTTTATGTGTGTATTATTACGGTGAGATGCGTCGCTTTACAGGAGATGATGAATGCCAGAGTCCAGGGACCGAGCAGATCAGCGTTCGTGCCAAGTTCGTTCTGTTCTTCTTCCATGCGTCCCCTCAGTATCGTAGCAATTTCCCTCTTTGCCGACGATGCCGACCGGGCGAGTCAGTTTTCGCTGCGGTTATGGAAGCATTTGAGACGGGCAACATAGAAGACGTTGGTCTTGCTTGAGCGACGACCAGTGGACAACAGCCGAGATATCACGTACGTGGCATCACTGAGACGCTCCAGGACAACTAAGGGGCCAGTGTAGTTGGCCAGGAACTTTTGGCAGAGGCCGCGCTTGCGAAGCGGCGTCCAAAGCCACACCAAATCACCTTTCATACAATACGTGTCGGTTACATTCGTCGTAACATTTCTTAGAGTGTTTCTGGGAAACGAAAGTACGAAGGCGAGCGATACGCCGGGCCTCTTCTGAGCGGCAAATGGCTTCGGCCAGAGCAGGTTGGTCGCTTTCACAAAACGGAAGAATAGTGTCAAGAGCCATGCGGGGTTGGCGTAGTAGAGCAGATAAATGGAATGTATCTGGTTGTTTCGTGCTGCGCAGTATTGTAGGCGAAAGTTATAAATGGCAAGATGGCGTCCCACATTTTGTGTCCGTAATCAACAAACATGGAAATCATGTTCACGAGAGTTCTATTAGTTCGTTCGGTTAAACAGTTAGTCAGCGGGTGATACGGGGTAGTGTGCCGGAAATGAGACGAAGCAGGTCTTCAACTACATCGGCAACGAATTGCCGTCCGCGATTAGTGATGATGATACGCGGGAACCCATGGCGTAATATAACGTGCGACAGCATGAACTGCGAAACTTGAGCGGCCGTCGCTGCATGAATCGCCTCAGTTCCAGCATAGCGTGTCAGATGGTCGACGCCCACTATGATCCATCGGTTGCCATTCGTTGATCGTGGAAAAAGGCCGAGCAGGTCAACACCAACGACCTCAAATTAAGGGGGCGTTATGGGATGAAGTCTTGCTGGCTCAGTTGTCGGGCGCTTATAGCGTTGACATTGCTCACAGCTCGCAACGTATGCAGTCACACTTTGACACATTTTCGGCCAGAAGAATCTGTTCTTGTGTGCGCTCAAATGTCCTGGAAAAACCCATATGGCTAGACGCAGGGTCGTCGTGCATTGCACGAAGTACGTGTCTCAAACTTGTCGGCACAATTAGAAGTAAATGGGTGCCTATGCCGGAATAATTCTTGCAAAGAACGCCATCCCTTACGATGAAACCGCATTGACCGTTCATTCCGTAGATGAAGAAAGGGACGAGACTGTTGTCACTGCATTGCTCCACGCGGAAAGTGCTCAGGTCTGGAAATGGGGCATCGACAACGGCCAAATAGTCATCGAAGTTGTCTGCGTACTACACTCGGTTGTCGGAAGGGGAAGCCGCGAGAGGCAATTGGCGTCGACATGACGGCGACCGCTCTTGTAACAGACTTCACAGTCATGTTCTTGCAATCTTAACGCCCAACGAGCAAGACGACCGGATGGGTCACGTAGTCCAGTGATCCAACATAAAGAATCATGGTCTGTGACAATTGAAAATCGGCGTCCATAGATATACGGGCGAAACTCGTGGACGGCGAATGCGACCGCGAGGCATTCCAGCTCTGTGACAGGGTAGATGCGCTCCGGTTTGCTTAAACAACGACTGGCATAGGCAACGACGTGTTCAGCAGCTCCATGGCGTTGGACCAAGACGGCGTCGTGACCTACACCACTGACGTCGGTATGTACTTCTGTAGCAGCAGATGGGTCATAGTGGCGAAGAACGGGCCCTGACGTAAGAATAAACTTGAGTTGAGAAAAGGAGGAATCGCATTCTGCTGACCACCAAAAACGGCGCATCCTTGTTGAGTAGGCACGTCAAAGGTTAAGCGAGGTCGGCGAACTTAGGCACGAAGCGACGGAAGTACGAGCATAAGCCCAAGAAGCTTCGACTATCGTACAGACTGGGGTTGTTAAGCTGCTGACTGCAGCAACCTTCTGAGCAATGGGCCGAACACCATGCTTGTAAACCAGGTGACCGAGAACCAGAGTCTTATGGTTGCCAAGGTGACACTTCTCAGAATTCAGGTTGAGCTTAGCTTTCTAAAGGCAGGTGAGAACAATGTCTAGACGACGGTTGCTCATCGAACGTACGGCCAAAAATTATAAGGTCATCAATGTAGCAAAGACACACTTCCCACTTAAGTCCACGTAATATAGTGTCCATGAAACGCTCAAACGTGGCTGGGGCGCTACATAGGCCAAAAGGCATTACATTGAATTCAAAGATACCATCCGGGGTTATAAGGCCGTTTTCTCCTTGTCATTCGGATGCATGGGAATTCGCCAATATCCAGACCGGAGATCCACGGAGGAGAAGTACGATGCGGAATGCAAACAATCAATGACGTCATCAATGCTGGGAAGCGGGTACACATCCTTCTTAGTAACGGTGTTGATGCGCCTGTAGTCCATGCAGAATCGCCATCTACCGTCCTTCCGGACAAGAATCACAGCGGCAGCTCAAGGGCTACACGACTCTTGGATGACCCTTTCTTTAACATCTCTTCTACCTGTTGATCAGTGATCTTGCGCTCCGCAGGTGAGACACGGTATGGTTTCTGCCGGATAGGGTGAGCGGATCCTGTGTCAATGACGTGACGGGTACGCGACTCCGGTGCACTGGTTTGCTCGTCATTCTGCGCAAAGTCAGAGAAGTGGCGTGCTTGGCAAGGAGTTTTACCAAGGCTTGGCGTTTTCCTGATGACAGCGACTTGTTTACCATGCTTAGAAAGTTGGCTTCTGTATAGTGAGTTGCACGAACAAGATCTACGCTCTGGTCGGTTAAAGATGCGATAAAGCTGTTCCCATTTCGTTCAAAGAGGGCGAGCCGCATTCTACTGGGTAGCATGACAGGTTCAGTACAGAATAGTTTAACACCCATAAAGCCGATCGCCCATCGCTGATGAAAAGAACACAACGCGGCACGACCACACTTTTCTTGGCGCAATTGAGAGGAATCGGCTCCACAAGAACATCAAACGTGCCGGCGTCTGAGGCAGAAGTGTCAACGGGAATATTCTTTATCGAGTTGTGTGGCAAGAGAACATCCTCAATGACGGTGACGGATCCTTGGCAGCGCTTGGAATCGTCAGTAAATGCTGATAGGATAATTTCACCGGCGCCGCAATCGACAGTAGCAGCACATTCTCGTAGGATATCGATCTCCAAGATGATATCATGCATAGAGCTGGCCAGGGCAGCGACTTCTACCTTGAACACTCTGTCGCCCAAAGTTACTCTCACAACACACACACCAAGAGGGCACAGCGTCGCCCCACTCACTGCACGAAACGTTGCACAGCTGTCCTAGAGAAACATTACTTTATGTCCTAGCCGCAATTTAAAGTTCAAACTCACCACTGAAACAGCTGCTCCAGTGTCTATAAAAGCCATCGTATGCAGTCCATCAACGAGCACAGGGACCTTATTTTGCGTCATAGAAATGGGTGGAGGCATAGTGGATGTAGTGAAAAATGTTCGGCGACCTCACCTCTATTGGCCGCACCACCTAGTTTCTCGGCGGCGGGGAAGTGACACATCGACCAGGAGACGGAGAACGGAGCCGCCGCGCAGTAGGGGACGTCAAGCTTCGTACAGAAGAAGGTGAGTCGCTGCGGAAATTCTGGTGGAAATTGTGTCCCACACGCGAGTCACTGCGGGTGTTCTGCTGAAAGCCGTTCCCAACGTACGCGTCCCGCATCGGGCGCATAACACCACGCCAGCTGTTTTGTCGAACAGAAGGTGGTCCCTCGTAGTGTAAAATGGGGTGCACGACGCCTCTGAGTGCATAATCGAGTCACATGTCCACGGAAACCGCAGTTAAAGCCCACAGGGGCCTCACGCATGTCGCCAAACCTTCCACGAGGCACCGTGTACCCTAGATCATCCCACGAGGACACAATTGTAGGTGGTTGGCTGAAGGCATTCCGGAGACGTCGGCGACGATGTAGGTTGTCGGTTGGAGGATCCGGTGCTCTTGATTGGGGCACATCATAAACTTGGCATCAACGGCAGAACACATTGCGTCGTATGGCAGGGAGACTTCACTGGCACGTGCCCTTGCTGGGGTGACAGCACCACGTCGTCCAAGTTCTTCGCGCACGATTTGTGTAATCATTGCGGCAAGATCGCAGGATGATGGAGTGACGTCGACACTTGCAACGGTGGTGACGTTGGCAAGTCTACCAAACTTGGGAGTCATGCACCTAGCCTTCAGAATCTCAAACGTGCGGCAGTGTTGGATTACGTCCGCGACAGATGCCATGGTGTCCTTGCCTATGACGAAATTGTAGACATCTTAAGCAATCCCTTTGAGGAGACGCCCAACCTTATCATCTTCTTTCATGCGTGGGTCTACAGATTTGCACAATTTCAGGATCTATTCAATATAAGTTGTGCATGTTTCGCCGGGGACTTGAGCACGCTGCATCAAAGTTTGCTCAGCACACTTCTTCTTCACTGATGGATCCCCGAAGAAGCTCGCTATTTCTTTCTTCAACTCTTCCCATGTCGCTATTGTTTCTTCGTGGTTTTCGAACCACACCAACGCCGTCCCTTCAAGAAGCAATCCAACGTTGGTCAACCGGGAGGCCGAATTTCAACGATTGTATTTACTCACACGATTGTAGTGCTTCAGCCATTCGTCGACATCTTCTCCGACCTTCCAAGAGAAGCTTCGTGGCACCATGTGTTGGGACCACGTAGCGCCTTGCGAAGACCGCGTGTTGTCGCCGTCAGCAATCGGGTCCATTGAGAGTGGTGGCAGTTCGGCCAGTCAGCGGCTTCGGCGTAGCTCTAGATGTAGCGCTTCCGTGATCGTTCGGCCGGGATCGCTCTGCTGTACCAAGCACCTCCACCAATACTGTTACGTTGAGATGTGTTTATTTACAGGAGATGATGAATGCGAGAGTCCACGGACCGAGCAGATCACCGTTCGTGCCAACATCGTTCTCTTCTTCTTCCATGCGTCCCCTCAGTATCGTTGCAATACAGAAAAATAAAACGTTTAATAGCCTCACTTTTGTATTTCGTTGTTGCATTGACTGCGCAAGCAGTGAAACACTCATGACCAAATATCTTTTCGCTTGTTCTTTTCCAAGCCATTTGTTGCTCACTGCGGAGAAAAAATACGCGAAAAAAAGTATTAGGCCTTGCGGAGAGCAACTGTTGAAAATCATCCCTGGGGATGAACGCATAATTTGAACTGGGGATAAAAAAAGTCACAGTTTCACCGCAAGGAATTGAAGCAATGAATGCGATAGCAAAAAAATTGTAATGTTATACGAAGTGAGGCTGGCAGCTAACTCTTTTTGGATCCGATCTCACGCAACTCTAGAAAACACTTGTTTAAGAGAATTCTCTTCGCGTTGAGCGCAGCACGTAGAAGGGTACCCCGGCCCCCGCTTCCGGCCGCCGAGAAGGGGAGATAACGCGCGCGCCCACGCCCGCGCTCGTAAAATCGAACGTCGCCCGCCCGCTGTCAGCCGCCGAGAAGGGGAGATAACGCGCGCGCCCCCACTCGTAAAATCGAAGGTCACTCGAGGGACCCCCCCCTCGCGTCTTTTCACGCTCACGAACCACGGGCAGGGCCGATTATATATATACATATACATATACGGCAAATGACGCCGACGCCGACGCCGACGGCGAAAACCAACCGCGAGTGTCTATATAATTGCTATCGCAATAAAAAATTACACCATCTCCTCCTGCTAACTGGATCCATGTGTAGATGCGAAGCAGCGGGCGCTAATGATTACACTGGCGGTGGCGTTGACGGTGGTGCTCATCGCGGCGTTGCCCAGGAGAGAAACCTGGGGAGGCGCAAAGCACGCAGTGATGGACCGGTGTTTCGTACTGGAACATGCGAATCGCTGCTAATGGGCAATGAGAGACAGAAGACTCCGATTGGACACAGATACCCGCAGTCCGCTTTTAGTTAACGCGCACGCTGCGAATTTTTATTGTTGAACAACGCACAGGAGAAATCTCCCACCGCCACTGCCTTGCAGGTCAAGGTCCTGTGCCTATATATACGGGGTGGCCAGTGAACGGTTGTCCAGCGCGAGCAGTCGGTTTTTTCAATCAAGAAACTCGCTAGCAAACGCTGCCTGCGTCGGCACTGCGAGGCGAGACAGCGGGGGGAGCGTAGGAGGAGAGAAAGGGGAGGGGACGCGCATGCGCAATGGGGGGTGTAAATTCACGGGAGGGATGTCTAGAGAAGAGAGAGGGTGGGGAGCGTAGGAGAGGAGAGAGAGGGGGAGGGACGCGCATGCGCATTAACGCCTCACCACACGTGCCCCTTGCAGCGCGTCAGCGCGTGGCTTTTTAGGAGCGAATCTCCTCATGGCTGGTTCACGCTAGCGGCACGACGGCTCGCCGTTTGCCGTTCTCAGGCTACCGTGCGCGGGCGGTTTCGTTCGCGCACGTGTGCCGTTCTTTGCCGTTCGGAGAATAGGTCCCACACCCATTTTCCAGCCGTTTTCCGTTTGCCGGAGAGCGACATGGCCAATCAGCGACGGATGATCTACATCGGTGAGCCGCGTCGTCTGCGTTCGGCTTTCCCGTCGTCCGCGTCTGCTGCGGGACGCTTCGACCTGCTTGCTTCTTGCTCGGTGGTTTTCACGCTAGAAGTGCGGATGTCGTCCGCGTCGTTGCCCGGCATCGTTCCAGCAGTTAATAGAGCGTCTTAGTCTGTCTGGTATTGAAAAATGTGCAGCATTAATCCAAATAACGTGTCCCCAAGCTGGCGCCTGGACAAGTGGCGCCAGCTATCCAGGATTAGAAACAACTAACAAACGAGTAATTTATGCCCTCCGAGATAAGGGTAGCGCCCATCGCCACTCGCTCAGCCTACAACATCGATTATTTGAGTATGGCTCTAAAAAAACGGTGCCGAATCGATTCGAATACTGTATTCTCGAAGCTTAAGGACATGTATCTAAAGCGAATGGAAGCATCAGTTCGAAGCCTACAAGCTACACAGCGCACGGCGGCCGCTTGATAGATTCGAGGTGGTCGACAACTGGATTCGGAAGTTCAGCCATGTTTTTCGGAGGCGCGAATGCCTCGCCGGCGAAGCTTGCCGTGTACTTTGAACAGCTCTCACGCGGGCGGCGGCGGCCGACGGCCTACGGCACCGCGCCGCTACGGCAGGCTTGCCGCTACCGTGAACCAGCTTTAGACCGGCACCCCGCCGTCGCCGTCGCCGTCGCCGTTGAAGCTCCCTGGCATGGTTCCAGCTGTGGCGTCTCCCCCTCACGTGGGAGGATAAATGGGCTTTATGAGCGCTGGAGTGCGGATGGCATTGCGCCATGCGCGAGAGTACGAACGCATGCGAAACGGAGGCAGATTAGTCTCCCTCTCCCTCTTTCTCTCTCTGCCCTCTCCCCTCAAACAGGCGAACGCGCGAAACCATCGCTTCACCCTGTCGTCCACCCAGTGGTTGGTCCGTTGCCAGGACAATGAAACACCGTGCGCACCGAACGCCGCGTGCGTCCCATTTCAAAGGAGCTTCGCTCATCGGTTGTATTCGCACACGGAACAACTGCTAGTTTTTGATGCGGCGTCACGCCCTCTCCCTATAGAGAGAGAGGGCGCGCAGCTTCGCGTAGCCACGCGCCCTCTCCCCCCCATAGGGAGACGGCGCGGCGCCATGTCAAACAGCCACGCGCTGACGCGCTGCAACGGGCACGCGTGGTCAGGCCTTTAGGGGTGTGGACGCCGCGGGGAGGGAAGCCTAGAGGAGACAGAAGGGGGGAGCATAGGAGAGGAGGTGTGTGGAGAGGGATTGCGCATACGTAGTAAGGGTGGTCAGGACGCACACCACCACCGGATTGAACTCCGCCATAAGCTGCTTCGCATCTGAAAGTTCATGCCAGTGGAGTATTTGAGCGGATCAACCATTCGGCCGGTGAGGCGCAACTGCGGGGACTAACAATTTCTCGGTAAGGTCAGGGGCGGCGCTAGCGGGGATACGGGGGGGCTGGGCCCCCCCCCCCTAGAATTTTCGCCTGCCCCTCCTATGCCCCCCCCAAGAACAATCATAGTCAAAAGAGAATCCATGATTTACCCGTTTTTCTGCCCCCCCTGGACGAACTCGCTTATCGCGGGTGCCCCCCCCCCCCCCCAGTGAAAAAATCCTGGCGCCGCCCCTGGGTAAGGTCTAAATGTGAGGACTAACCCCCGTTTTTCAGAGACGCTCCTTGACTTGAACTTGACTTACCGCCGCCTTCAATGCCGCACAATAGCGTTTCGAACGCGCTGCCTGGAGGCGGTGGCAAGGTCAAGTTCAAGTCAAGGAGCGATTATGAATACGGGGGTAAACGTTAGTCCATTGAGGTGTAACTGTAAAGAGACTAATGGTTGCCCGCTAAGGTGCAAATGTGAGGACTAATTGTTGATCCATTGAGGTGATCTGTGGGGACTAACGGGATCCCGATAAGGTGTAAATGGGAGGACTAACTGTTAGTCCCTTGATGTGAACATGGGGACTAACTGTTAGACCCGGCCGGTGCCGTTAGTCCTTAAAGGGGAACTCCGGCGATTTTTCGATACTCACCGATTTAAATAAAACTTTAAACATAAGTTAGCTTCGGTGCCCTGATGATATGTGCCAAATTATACAGCCGTAAGTAATTCAGTTTTTCGGAAAACGAGTTTTAAAATTGGTAACCGATTCCGGAATCATACCTTCAAATGCGGGCCACCCTGTGTACGTGACGTATCGGCGCACTTCTTTCTCGTCCCCCCAGACGGACGCTTGCTCGCGGCGCGCGCTGCTTTTAAATGCGAATGCATTTCTAAGTCGGGCTATGTCGGGCATCTAGAGTTGGCGTTGTCCGGCGTTGTCCGCTGGGAGGAGGACAGGTTGAGGAGGTGTCCGCGCGCCGGCAGGTGTTATCTCTCCGCTCTCACTCCCTCTCCCATAGCAACAGCTGCGGGCGCGCGCGCTTATCCTCGCCCCTAGCAACCGGAGCAGGTGGGGCGAGGGCGGAGTAGCGGAGAGTGAGTGGAGAGGAGGAGCGCACTCTGACGCGCGTGAGGGCGCTCGCATCGCGGGAGCTCGGCGGAGCTATATATGAAAAAAATAATTAAAAAAAATAAAAATAAAAAATAAAAAACACACACAAAAAAAAACGGCGCTTCGCCGTGCTCCCGACCGGGCTGCAGAAATTAGGCGCCTTTTCCTTCTTCGAACCACAACCACCATATATAAATGGAGTGAAGCGCGCGCGAAATGCATTCGCATTTCCTCACGATTCCCTTCGGGGAGGTGGGGGCATTTTTCTTCGAGGCGACGCTTCCGCGCTCATGTAGCTGCACTCCTCATCGCTGGACTCCTCGCTGGTGAGTTCAGACGAGCTGGCACAGCTTGTTTCCACGTCGGAAGACATCGGAAGTTTGCTTTTCCCGCGAAAGAAGAGGCACGTGAGCAATGTTTACGTTTACCCCGTGGTGGCGTGTAGCGGATTTGGTGACGCCATGACGTCATCGCGTACCCAGCATGGAGCACGGCACAGCTCCCCGTTTCGGTTTCGGTTTTGACTCGTTTTTCATTGCTTATTTAAAATTATTGACGAGTGACTCGGCAAAATGAACCGCCCTAGCTGTTGCAGGACTGTTAATACTATTTGAAAACGGGGTTATCTCGGTATGGTCGAAAATGCACCGGAGTTCCTTAAAGGGACTAATGATTGTAGCAGCCCCATTAGTCCCCAAAAACACGAACGACACACCCTTTTAACACCCTTTTGCCTTAGAGTGTTGCTCTGTTCGGCACGGCGGCAATGCAGTCTTGCCTTCAAGTTGGCATGCAGCTGAACACTCGCGAATTACTTCGGGAACTGGTACTCGAGTCGACGACGGGCAAAGAAAGCCTCATTATCGAGGGCTCGTGCTTTTTGTCTGCAGTCTAAATTTCTGCCTTGTCGAAGCAGTCGCTACGCCTTGAAAACAACACTATTCCCGAAGCTGGTAGGCACAGCTCTGTTGTGGCGAAGGGATCGAGGAATACAATCACGGGTTTTGCACCCGCGATTGTAGGTAAGGTGCCCAGTGATGTGATAGCTCCGCCAATTGCGCCAAACTGCGCCAAGAGGTGAAACCTGCTACATCCTGCTACGTCTTGGCAAAAATTTCATTGTTTGCGCCAAGTATGCGCCAAAACGCCGTTCTTGCGTTCTTTCTGTGAAAAACACTACGGCAGGCGCTCGAAATCTTTAGGTTACCCCTGTAATTTCGAGTGGTCATCGCTATAGACAGGAAAGTCCTATGTAGTTTAAGTAGTTGCTGGGTGCTAGCCATCCAAAAACTACAGCTCGCCCGTATTGCGAACCTTAATGCGTACAATTTCAGCTCACCCATACTACAAAACTTGCTGCGTTAGTTTTCTATTACTGCTAGACCATACTGTGAGATAACATTATTGAGCTTAATAAAATAGTTTCGAACTGTTGTGGATATAGAGTCAAACACAAGCAATAATGACCTAGTTGTTCTTGGACGACAGTCTTACCTTAATGACTATTAATTATGGTAATTCAGTACGTGTATGTAGAACCAACCATTTATTTAGTTTTTTTCAGCGCAAGCTGTTATGAGCTCATAAGGGTGCCGTAGTTGTGCGCCGCCGCTGCTGGTGTCCGTGACCGCTATCGCACGAAATAAGAGAAAAAACGAAATAGGAAAAAAAATATCCAGGATGGAACGGGGTTCGAACCCGGATCCGCTCCGCGCCAGCCTAGTATTGTGCCACTAAGCCATGCCGGTGTCGAAACACCTGGCCAAAAAAACCCTATACAAGCGTTATGTCGGGAAGGAATCGCGTTAACATACGCAATATAATGCGGTAGAAGAGTAAAATAAAAACCAGGCGTCACACAATGCAAATTGTGTAAGCATGCGTCACACAATATGAATTGCATTACGAGTGGGTCATTGAATGCTTCAAACCGATTACAAAGGGCTCAGCCATAATTGTTCATCGTCATCGGCCACCGAATCAATTATTGGAGTAGTGAGTACCTTGCAAGCGTACTTGTATTATTAGCCCCAAGAGAGTTTGCAACGGGTTCTAGAAATGGCGCTCTTCAAGCTTTCGCTGTGACTGTGCTGCGCTTTCCTCGCTGGCCTGGCGGTTGTTACATTTTTTTTGTAATTTGTAGTACTATTTCTTCTAGTCAGCTTCTAAAATATTTCATGCAGAGGGCCTAAGTTTTGCGGCTATACAATGGGAAGATTTTATCAGCAATACCACGGGCTATAAAGCTACTGTTACTTTGCTGAGAAAGCATGGTGTCCCAGTAATCCGGTATATCTGGGCTGGACTTCTCGACCTCAACAACTGTGCATGTCAAAGAGCTTGTCAAATCTAAATACGTTCTCCCCCTCCCTCATAACCGTAAGCTTAGTGTAGCACGCATTAAATAACGTAAACAAAGGACCAGTTAATAAACCGTGTTCATAAGTAACCACTCATTAACCAGGACCGTAACGATTTTGTACATAAAGCACGACAGCAGACACTTCTCCACACAATGAAGGCCTACGTTGTACTAAAAGCACAAACGTAGACTTTTTCTTTTCGAAAGTAAATAGAATGCATGGAAATTTAGATAGCTTGTGCTTCCAGTATGGCAACTAAGGCAACAGGGAAAGTGAGTCATTTATGAATACAAAGTGAATTCCTGGGAAGTGCTAGGTGGCTTGAGCTGATTAGACTTAATAACATGTTTAGGTGTACTCCAAATGAACATGCATGCATGCGTGCATAAATGGATTTCATTTGACATGTAGTGCAACCGCTCCGGCTTAGAGAAATATTTGCGTCAGAAAATGTGTGGCAAGTAACTGCTCCAAATGGCTGTTACGCTGCTCCAAAGTGTGATTTTAGTTGCACCAGAAGCTGCGCCAAAATGGCTTTGGTCAATCACATCACTGGGTGCCCTTTGAAGGTGGCCACTCGGCTAGTCAAGGAGATGTACTGGCGAATCTCAGTGATGGCGGTTTGGCCGTACGCCCGGCGTAAGCTGATGAAGTGGAGACTTGGACGGAAACCCGTCTGGTCCTGAACGGATATGAATACAATTAAAAATAAGTTTCCTTATGTAGATCATTACACTCTACCCGGGCTCCGCGAATCCCCAGGGAGGGTTAGCTTGTACCGTTAAAGAGAGTTATATATGTCGGGATTCACTAGATCAGTGCTGCCTCTTTCTTTTATGGAGTAATGCCGTCATTTCAATGGAACTGATCAAATTATAGGTCCGTGAAAGTGTGGGGATGTAGAAACATAGGCGCGATTCTATTTTCACTGTGGCTAACGGGAAATGTCTGTTTGTGATCTGGGAATAATGAATGACCTGGCGTCAAAATAGTGATTCTGAATCACTGTGATTCTACATGTTCTATAGTAGCGGTTGCCAGGCATACTTACGTAGTTTCTTCGCGCCGCCGCTAACGTATGCAGGTTCAATGCATCGCTTTGGGACTACAATTCTGCAATAGTGCCCACCGAAGAATTTGTTGTAAAGCGAGCTCACCTGTTCTACCTAGTCGACCAAGGCCTCCACACACACCCTTTTGGCATCTATCGGCCCCACTCTTTCCCCGACTGGCGCAACACCTACGCTCTGCACACCTGGGTCAACCACCGCGAAATAGTACCGGAGGACCCGCTCTTCGCTGTGCAACTGAATGAGACGAATATCAGGGACTACGACACCGCCATGGGACAGATGGCCCGCTCGGTTATTTTCGGCACATCTGACTTCGTGGGTCAGGATGCTCCCGTGCTGAGTGTTGCTGAACTTGCTGGCATGAAAGACCGCGGCGTGGACCTTACGCAGATGCGCAACGAAAGTTCGAGACCGTTCTATCTTGTGAAGTAAAATTCCCAGTGGGTCCACGTGTTCTCAAAAAGTTTTTTTGTGATATTTCTACGTGACTGCGGAAGGTCGCTTAACGCATTTCAGTTGCTGTTGCCAAACGGTGAACGTTAGTTCGAAAGAACTGGCAGCTTCTAGACAACTCGTGTAACTAAATTAATCCTATTATTTTTCAGCATGCTCACTTACCTCACATGGTTTAAAATCTTTCACCACTTTGTTGATCTCTTCCGTAAACAGCAACGTAAGCGAACTTTTAAGCGTCACTTCGGAGATAATGCGGAGACTGATAGCCATTTTAATAAGAACACTGATCATTTTTAATTTCTACGTGGCAATTTCTAGCATTGTCTACAAACTTCAGACCAGAAAATTCGCAGACGGGATAAAACATGAATTAAAAAGATTCGGTAGATTCCACGTACCATGGGAATCAATGTCATGAGAAGCATGCGGAGGGAAGGTCCACTGTGGTGTAATATTTTAACGCGATAGCGTTAAAGAGCTCGTTTCGCAGAAATTCCGGCGTCGGTGTCAGCGTCGGCGTCGTTGGTTGTGAGCGAAAAAATCATCTTGTCCGTGACCGAAAAATCGAGAAAGATGCAAATAAAATAAATAATAAAATTTTTTTGGGTCCGAGTGAGGATCGAACCCGGGTCGTCTGCGTGGCAAGCAGGTGTTCTACCACACAGCCATGCCTCTTTTTTTTTCTTTATTACCTTATTAAACAGAGAACAGAAAGATCAACGTACAAACAAATATACATCAGTAATTCACGCACTGAACCGTGCCTAGAAAGCTCTCATATTTATCAGTACATCAAGAGTAGTGACCCAGTCTGGTGGGTCAGGCTGGGCTCTAAGAAGCTCCCTAACTTGAAGTACACTTTCTAGAAAGTTTTCTCTAGACGATTTCACGTGAACATCGGCGTTGCGCACTTGCATTCTCGTTTTCCATAAACCGTGAAGACCCAGAATCATTATTATGTCATAGGGAGTATCGACTGGTAGGAACCTGATGCCGTAAGGGTCAAGGGGAAATTGTTCTTTTATAGTGCGCTGGAGGATATGCCAATAAAATACCGCATCCCGGCAGACGATAAAAGCATGTTCAATGCTCTCTGGTTTGTTGCATAGGAGGCA
Source organism: Rhipicephalus appendiculatus (assembly GCA_030522465.1). Classification (NCBI taxonomy): domain Eukaryota; kingdom Metazoa; phylum Arthropoda; class Arachnida; order Ixodida; family Ixodidae; genus Rhipicephalus; species Rhipicephalus appendiculatus. The sequence continues at coordinate 1,624,265 of JALIZH010032982.1, read as the reverse complement.
GTCAGTTGTCCAAGGAACAAAAATGCCTTTTTCCTCAAGCCATGTTTTAACGGGTAGACTATTTGTGTGTAATTTGAAGAAGAAGCTTTTGGCAGTTGGAGATACTGGCATTTTCTTAACCCTTTTCAGAATATTTTGTCCTGGGTATCCACGATATGGCAAACGGTACATAGGAGTCGGTAGCGAAACATCAATCAAATCCTTATAAAGTCTCTTTTTGGTAACACCACCCAAGTATTCCGACGAAAATCTCACTCTCAACATTCTGTATGAGAGCAATACCTCTCTCAAGTATCCATTTACAGAACCCCCCCATGTCCTCACCTGAAGAAACAATGAATTCCGGTATTAATTTGCGTAGCCTGGTTTGTATAACTGTGCGTAAGAAGGTGTCATTCATATCCCGTAGAAACATAAATCTAGAGACAATTTGGCGCAAAAATAAGTGAACAAGACCAACACCTCCGCATTTGACCGTAAAGAACAAGTTACTTCGACTGATTTTTTCCCAAGTCGACGCCCAAATAAAAACTGCAAAAACCCGATGTATCTTCTGAACACTAGAACGTGAAGCACTTAGAACATTCATAACGTACCATATACGTGACAGTAGAAAAACATTACACACAGCAGCACGCGAAAAAATAGATAACTGCCTACCCCGCCATGCATCTGTTTTTTCCTTAAGCTTGGACGTTTGTTCCAGCCAATAATCCTCAGTGCTCTGATACTTGTCAAGAGGTACACCCAGGTACTTTGTTGGTACAGAGTACATACGCATGTGAGAAAAAAATTCTGGCATGGTATCCCAATCACCGTGCCAAAAACCACAACTTTTCTGCCAGTTTATCTTGCAGCCCTTGTATGAGCAAAACTTTTCAATGACAGCTGTTGCCTCAATGATACTATCTTTGTTCGTACAAAAAACGGCGATGTCATCCGCATAAGCAAGTACTTTAACCTGAGCCGAGAGCAAGCTGTATCCACTAATGCTTCTGTTTTGTATTATAGCCAAGCAAAGAGGCTCAATGTAGACCGCAAATAGCAAAGGTGACAATGGTCACCCTTGGCGAACTGAGGAACACACAGAGACAGTGTCAGTTAGCTCCCCATTGACTATTATCCTGGTCGAGCAAATAGCATACGCCATTTTTACACCATCAGCTATTACATGGCCTACGTTCAAATACTCAAGTAAAGAAAAGAGCACATCATGGGCAACAAGATCGAATGCTTTCGCAAGGTCTAACTGAATCATTGCTACGTGATCACCAATCACATCACAAACTTCCTACACACTTCGTGCAATGTGTATATTTGTTGCGATACTACGCCCCTTAATACCACACGTTGGTAAGGATTATCGGGCGATAAGATCCAACTAACTTTCGTTTATCAATGTCGTCTGTTTTGGGGATCAATACAATATACGATGTTTTGAAAGATGGAGGGACCTGTTTGTGCTCATACACATCATGAAAGACTTTATGCAATATTTGGGCAATCAGGGGTTTAAAGAATTTATAAAAGGCAGCTCCCAATCCATCAGGACCTGGCGTCTTTCCATTTGGTAACTTTTCAATAGCGTTCTCTATTTCTTGAACCGTGATGGGTGACTCGAGACGAGTCTTAACATCATCCTCGAGTTTGGGCATACGTCGCATGAAATCCTCCTTGAAACGTTCGTCCAAAATATGCTTACAGCCAAAAAGCTGTGCAAAATGATCCGATATAACGCGCCGAATATCTGCCTGCTCATTGACTACTTGACCTTCATGGTTTAGTTCGCGTATCTCTTTTTGACATGCATAGCGTTTCTCATCAGCTAGTGCACGCTTTGTTGGAGTTTCCCCGATCAAAAATGACTCAGCTCGTGCCCTCACAGCTGCTGCTTTATACTTAGCCATATCAATGTTTTCTAAACGACATTTAACCTCTCTTATTGGTTTCGTATAAGTACCAGGTTGAATGTTTTCCATAGTGTACATAAATTGCAGATTTTCTCTGAGTTCCCTTTCTTTTCGGTTTTGTTCCTGCTGCCTAACACTACTACACTCGATTGCTTTTATTTTAACCTCCTCCTTGAAGTCCACCCATTGTGTTATGAAGTTAGTTGATTGAGTCTCAAGCAAGCGCTCTGCATTTGCGGCAATGTCATCAACAAATTTTTCATCTTCCAAAATCCCTGTATTAAGTTTCTAGAGGTACCAGTTGAAACGGATCCGTTTTTCTTTTGCACCAAACATAGCAGTCACCAGGCAGTGGTCACTGAATTGAACTGCATTCACTGCATAGCCAGAGCAGAGAGGAATGAGTTCTGCGGATACATATATTCTATCTAATCTGGCATGACTGTCGCGTTGATAATGCGTGTACTGGGGTTGCGTTCCACACGACATCACGCTGCCTATGTCACGCTGCCTATGAGTTATACTCGCTAATAAATGAATTCAGCGTGATAGCACTCCTATCTCTAACGGGCTGACTCTTAGCTCTGTCAGAAGCAAAACAAACGCAATTCAAATCTCCCAATACTAGTAAAATTTTGTCACAGTTCAGAAACCCTTCAAGACCCTCGAAAAATAGATTTCGATCTGCTTCAACATTTGGTGCATACAAACAAATGACGCGGCAGCACATATTCGATAGGAGCATATCGACAACAAGTAAACGTCCACTTTGCCACGAGAAAACATTCTCAACAGAGAAGCTTACAGAGTTACGAATAAAAAGCACACATCCACCAGACGTGCCAACAGCATGGGAAACACAAACATTAAAATGAGGACGGAAAGTGGCCACCATACGATCAGTTGACTCTTCGCTTTCTATTTTGGACTCCTGGACAGCTACAATATCTAGGTCGTTGTCACGAAGCAGACGGTTCAGCTGATACTGACGCCTTCGCATATTAAGCCCTCGTACATTTAATGTAGCTATCCGAAAGGGTTTTAATATTTTGCCGTCCATGGCCTAATAAAAAAAGTAAGGGTTCCTGAACCATATGGTGCTCACTTTGCTCGCCGACTCGGTATCCCAGGCCTGTCTAAATTTAGGGGGTGCAGGAAAGATCAACAGGTACTTGCTGTCGGCTTCCAAAATACGCGGAAACGACATGAAGAGACCACACACCACGTGCATACAATAAGAACGCACACTGCAGTCGAAGCGTTCCGCTAACATATCACCTCGCGACCCCCCCCGTCCAGACCCCCAGGACACTTTCCAGCAAAACTACGGCGGCGGTTTCCCCGCCAGCCGCACCTCCATCGGAACGATGGAACGCGGCCTCGTTGCCGCCCTTCTTGCACTAACCGTTTTAGGCGGAGGACCTCCGTCGCTGCTTGCGTCCAGCTTCTCCTCAACTGTCTGTTCACGAGTGCGTTTCCCCGCCACCTGAGAAGGTGGTGTCGGCGCCAATGACTCCGCGTCCATTACTTCAGCTTCTTTGGGTGTAGCGTCTGCAAGCGTCTCAGTGGGCGCCGCGGTGGCGTCCTCCGGTGCCTCACCGCCCTCCGCAGTATGGTCCTCTTCCTGTTCAATTTTGCTTTGAGAAACGCGTTTCGCTGGTGCCATATGGATGGGAAGTTTCGTCATCGACGATTTCAGGGTTCCAGGTTCCCTTCCAGCTGTTGCAGCCTCCTCGGCTTCCTGCTCATCCATGAGTAGCTCGGACGAACCTTCGTTGTTCAAGGGCCCAACTGCAGCAGCATATGACCTCACACACTGTCCCTCCTCATGCCCGAAGCGTCTACAGGCATTACACCGGGGTACACGACAGTCCCGACGAATGTGTCCCTTGCCTTGGCATCGGAGACACAGGGGGGCTCGTCCCGCAACAACCACAAGAGCCATCTCCCCTGCGACGCTCAATTGGTGCGGCAGATCGTCCAACTTGACACCTGCCTTCAACTTGAGGGACACGAGACGCGTAGTCGAACTTTTGTCAGACAGCCCATGAACTCTCCATCTCTCTCTAGAGACGTCGGTGGCTCGTCCATACGGTGCAAAGGCCGACCGCACATCTTCATCCGGCACGTTGGGTAGAAGCCAGTGCAACTTGACACGGATGTCCTGATTAGCTGGAACAATAACAAGACAGCGGCAGTTCTTGACAGTCACCTCACCAGCTTCCACAATCTTCCTTGTAGCTTCCGCGTTTCGAAGGGTCACCGCCCAAACGTGGCTCATGCGGTATGCCCCCCAATGCAGTGACATCAGGGAGCAGAGAGAGCCGTGCCAGCGCGTCCCTGAAGTCCTCCACACGATAAGGCCTTGCTTTCACATCCGCATGAAGAAAAACGGTGTTAAGAACAATGCGACCTGAGGGTAAGTTGGGAAGGATGACCTGGTACTCGTTGTCCTGCGCCAAATCCTGAGAAAGGGACCTGTTACCGCGACCAGACGCGGCCGCTGAAACCGCTCCTGAGGAGCACGACATCATGCGTCTGAACTCGACAGCGTCCAGAAGCAGACTCACACAGACATGCCTCTGGTTGGAAATACTGTGAAAATAACTTCCTCTGCTTGGAAATGCAGTGAAAATAACTTCCACGCTTCGCAAACGCAAGCGTCCTTTATATAGGCGTCGCAATATAACATGTAATATCCCATTAATATTGCGTGGTAAAAGCGTACATTGCCATCGGGCGCCAGAATATGTGACTATCATAATGACTTCATAGTTTAAAGCCAGCCACCCATTACAAACGGCACACACCTTACTTCGCGTATTCCCTTAACACCACGTAGTGGGTGCATTGCAAGTTCGAAAACATTTCCCACATTTGCCGCGCATAATTTCTCCTGGTTTAAACCATACTACCCATTATATGGTATGCACTAAGTGATTGAAGCAGGCCCTAGGGACGGGATATCGCTATCGCGTCCAACACTTAAAGGTGAAGCTTAAGGGTCCCCCAATTTTTTTTTCTGTTGAGCGATACCTTACAAAATCACGATGAACATATGTACAACTGTTATATGCACAGACATGTATGTTGAACAGTCGCATATGTTTTATGAAACATATTGTTACGGATGATATGGGTTTATTTACAATGAAGCGACAGGCAGGAGACAAGGGATGGTCAGATGCTGCCGATCAGCCCAAAATCCCTCACGCCCGCTCCTCTTCCTCTTCGTTCTTCTTTCGCGCTATTCTAGCGCCGCGTTACATTTTCCTGGGGGCCAGACGAAGCTCATCGAGCAAGTCGTGTAGCTCGCTGAGTGTAGGGCTTCAGTCGTGCAACATGGACAAGTTGCGTCTTGCGTGAACGGCGGTGGGCATCTGTCACTTTTGCGACGACGTAGGTCACATCACTCAAAGCTTTGACAATGACGAATGGACCGGTGTACTTCGAAAGAAGCTTTTGGCAAAGTCCCTGCTTTCGCAATGGTGTCCAAAGCCACACGAGATCATTCGTTGCAAAGGTGACTGGCAAATGTCTAGCGTCGTAACGGGCCTTAGCACGGGAATGGGACGAGAGAGTTCTGAGCCGGGCCAGCCGACGTGCTTCTTCGGCGCGACACAAGGTCTGCGCGACACTTTCGTTTTCGTTAGTCGAGAAAGGAAGCATGGTGTCGAGGAAACTTTGGGGGGTGGCGAGCATAGAGCAGGAAGAAAGGTGTGTAACCCATGACTTCGTGTTTGGCGGTGTTAAAGGCGTACGTTATAAAAGGTAGTACGGCATCCCAGTTCTTATGGTCCGCTGCGACATACATGGAGAGCATGTTGATGATGGCACGATTGGTGCGCTCAGTTAGCCCATTGGTTTCCGGGTGGTAAGGCGTGGAATGCCGATAGTGGCTCCCACAGAGCCGTAGTAATTCTTCAACAACGTCAGCGGTGACCTGCCGGCCGCGATCACTTATCACCACACGGGGAGCTCCGTGACGAAGAATAATCGAAAGCAGGAGGAACCAGGACACATCAGATGAGGTGGCTGAAGCAAGTGCCATCGTCTCAGTGTAACGCGTCAAATAATCCACGAAGACGGTAATCCAGCGCCGTCCGGTAGTAGACTTGGGGAAAGGGCCGAGCACATGTATACCGACTTTCTCGAAAGGCGAAGTAGGTGGCGTAGCCTGTTGCAGTGTGCCTGCAGGAAGAGCAGTCGGTTGCTTGTGGCGTTGGCATACATCACAACTGGCAACGTAGTGCTTAGTCGTCTTCCCCAGTAGAGGCCAGTAGAATCACTGTCGAATGCGATGAAGCGTCCGAGCTAATCCAAGGTGCCCAGACGTAATGTTATCGTGCATTGCCCGAAACACTGCAAGGCGCAAGCGCTCTGGGACGACGAGGAGGAGTGGGGCACCATTGCTTGAGTAATTCTTGCGGTACAAAACACCATCACGAATCACGAACTGCGTTGCACGTCTAGATCTGTTGGTGGCATCAATCACTGCTCAAAGTGATGGGTCACGCAGCTGCTCCTGACTGAAGACATCCACGCTAGGAAAGTCGGAAGAAATCGCCGTAAGGTAATTGTCGAAATCGTCGTCATCGGTGCTTGCGTCCGGAGATGGGAGACGAGATAAGCAATCGGCGTCAGCGTGGCATCATCCACTTTTGTAGGCAACAGAAAAGGTATATTCCTGAAGCCGCAATGCCCATCGAGCCAACCGGCCAGCTGGGTGGCGTAGTCCACCAAGCCAACATAGCGAGTGATGATCGGTTACGATCCTGAAATGTCGGCCGTACAAATAAGGTCTGAACTTGTGTATGGCATAAACAACTGCAAGACATTCCAGTTCTGTTACAGTATAATTGCTTTCAGCCTTTGTCAGAGCACGACTTGCATACGCAACGACGTGTTGACGTCCGTCGTGAAACTGGACGAGGACAGCACCAACGCCCACGCCACTTGCATCGGTATGCAGTTCTGTGAGTGCCTCCGGTCAAAATGATGCAAAAGGGGTCCGGAAGTGAGCAAGAACTTCAGCTGTTCGAAAGCAGCCTCGCACTCAGTGGTCCACCGGTAGGGAGTGTCCTTTCGAAGCAAGTCCGTGAGTGGATAGGCCAGCTGGGCGAAGTCTTTAATAAACCTGCGGAAATAAGAGCAAAGGCCCAGGAAGCTACGAAGGTCCTTCACTGTCTCGGGTGGCTTAAAGTTGCGGACTGCAGAGATCTTGTTGGGGTCTGGTCGTATGCCGTCCTGGTCTACTAGATATCCAAGAACAACAGCTTGGCGCTCACCGAAGTGGCACATCTTTGAGTTTAAAATGAGACCAGCTTGTTTGATACAATTCAGAACAACGCTGAGCCGCTGGTTATGCTCGTGGAAAGTCCTGCAGAAAATAATGACGTCATCCAGGTAACACATACAATTCTCCCATTTGAGACCGCACAGGATGGAGTCCACAAATCGCTCGAATGTTGCTGGAGCGTTGCATAAGCCAAACGGCATAACGTTAAACTCAAATAAGCTGTCAGGCGTAACGAAAGCAGCCTTCTCTCTGTCAGACGGATGCATTGGTATCTGCCACTACCCAGACCTCAGGTCGACGGATGAAAAGTACGCAGCGGAGTGCAGGCAGTCAACAGCATCGTCGATGCGTGTTAAAGGATACATGTCTTTCTTTGTGACGGCGTTAAGGCGGCTGTAGTCGACACAAAATCTCCATGAGTTGTCCTTCTTTTTGACCAGTATAACAGGAACTGCCCAGGGGCTGCATGACTCCTGAATAACGCCCTTCTGAATCATGTCGTTGACCTGTTCGGCGATCACTTTCCTTTCCGAAGGAGATACGCGGTAAGGCTCCTGGCGTATCGGTGTAGCGTCTCCCGTGTTGATACGGTGGTGCATACGCGATTTTGGGAGCGCAGAACAATGATCGCGTTGAGCAAAATCAAACATTGTCGTGTATCCGGCGAGCACCTCTTGAAGAACGTGCTGCTCGGTAGAAGGCAACGACTTGTTTATCATGCGCCGTAAGTCGGCCGAGTAGTCAGGCGTTGGTAGACGGATGTCTGAGGACCCTCCAACCGACCGGAAGTCAATTGTTGTCTGCTCTTCAAATGTACCTAATTTGAGTCCGGCTGGCAGACAGACAGACTCAGGAGAAGCGTTGACTGTCCACAAGAAAGCACGCCCGTCGATGACTTCAACAACTGACCGAGGGACCAGCACATTCTTCTTAAGTGCGTTGGTATGATCTGGTTCCAGTAAGCCGCTGCAGGATCCCGACAGCACGCGAGAAGAGCATACGGGAATAAACATGGCTGAACAACCAGGGACCAACGAATCTTCGGACAACGAAAGAACGTCGCTGGTTGAGTGCGAAAGTCATCAATTACGGCACTGGGCAACGTGCTTTGGAGAATAATTTCCCCAGTCCCACAGTCAAGCGTAGCGCCGCATTCACGAAGGTATATTCCCAAGATAAAATTCTAAGTTGCTTGCGCCAATACAATGAATTCTGCTCTAAAACTGTCCTCCAATCATTACCAATACCGAACACACACCAACGGGGCGCAACATTTCTCCTCCAACTCCACGAAAAGTTTCACTGCGATCCCACGCAAACATAACTTTATGTCCTAAAAAGTGATTTTTAAAATGAAGGCTCATCACCGAAATGGTAGCACCGGCGTCCACAAGAGCAATAATATTCACATCGTCGATACACACACGCACTTTGTTTTTGAACATCACAGCAGAAGGAGGAATTGGCGAATCTGACCGTCCCGCGACCGCACCTCCATCGGCCGCACCAGCTAGTTTCCCAGCTGGGGTGGAGAAGGCGACCGACGAAGCGGGGACGGCGAACGGCGTGGTCGTCTCGAAGGTGGCGTAAGGCTTCGCTCAGAGGCTGGGGATTCGTCACGAAATCCATTAGGCCACTGCTGCCGTAGAGGGCTGACTACAGATTTGGTCGAGGTTTCGTGCACACGCGCCGGGTATGCTGAAAAACGTGGCCCTCGCGACTGGCGGCGACAGAAGCGCGAGATGTGCCCTCGGAGACCGCATGCGTAGCAAGTTGGCGCGTCACGGTTCGAAGTAGTGGTAGGAGAGGCACGCGGAGTTGGGTGGTAGCCCGCAGGCGCACGTCGTGACGTGTCTTAGTAGTCTGGAGGAAGGCGCTGTGGTGTTGGTTGATATTCCGCAGCAGCACGTCGAGGTGGTGACATCCAGCGGCGACCGTGATTTGTCGGGAGTGACCGGAAGCTTGTGCTGAAGTGTGCCTCTTCGGTTTGTGGTCGATAGTTGAGGCGACGTTCTCGCTTCCAGAAGGTTGGTGTTCGGGAACCTCGTCGAATGCGCATTGATAGCCAGCCTCTGCTCCCTGAAGTCGCGCTAGCTCTTCCTGAACTACTCGACGCACGATCAGAGGGAGGTCTTCGCAGGCGGCGACGTCTATACTTGCAACCGTAGGGACGTTGTCCAAGCGCCCGAACTTCGGCAAATTTCGTCAGGTCTTCAGCGTCTCGAAAGCCCGACATTGCTGCCTAACCTCGGAAGGTGTGTTGAAGTTTTCCTTTGTAATCAGGAAGCTATAAACATCTTCAGCGATGCCCTTTAGCAGATGCCCGACTTTGTCTTCGTCGGACATGTTCGCGTTTACAATACCACAAAGCTTCAGTACTTCTTCAATATAGGTCGTACACGTTTCGCCGGGCAATTGTGCTCTACGTGCGAGTGTTTGTTCAGCCTTCTTTTTCTTAGAACTTGTATCTCCAAAGCAGGCCTTCAGTTCGTCAACAAAGGTCTGCCAAGTGGTCAGCAAATGCTCATGGTTCTCGAACCAAAGCAGAGCGGTCCCGGCGAGAAAGAATGCCACGTTCACGAGCTTTGCCGACGTACTCCACTCGTGACAGCGGCTTACTCTTTCGTAGTGCTTTAGCCAGTCGTCCACGTCTTCATCGGTCTTACCTGAGAATATGCGTGGCTCAGGTGCCCAGTAGCTAGGTTGTCGTGGCCGGTGGCTACCTTGTTCAGTGACACTGGCTGCTGCGTGGGCGTTGCCGGTCGACGTGCCTTCGCGGGCGTCGGTCATGTCTGTGTGTTCTGGAAGTAGTCCGGCGAGGCGTCGGCTTCTTCGAAGGTCGTCTGAGGCAGTGTCGTCCAGGGCGTCGGTTACCCAGCGCTTCCACCCCAACTGTTACGGATGATATGGGTTTATTTACAATGAAGCGACAGGCAGAAGACAAGGGACGGTCAGATGCTGCCGATCAGCCCAAAATCTCTCGCGCCCGCTCCTGTTGTTGTTGTTGTTGTTGTTCCCTTTGGTACGGCTCATACCCACTCCGGGGGATCGGCCAAGAGATCACTATATGAAGAAGTTAAGACTGCCCGCTCCTCTTCCTCTTCGTTCTTCTTTCACGCTCTTCTAGCCCCGCGTTACAATATTGTTTACAGTTCGGTAACGATGCCAAGAGCAACAAGGGCATTACCGATACCAGAAGCGGTAAGCTGGAATATAGCGCTTGTGCTTGCGAGAATGGTAGCCCTGGATGGTGCTACGTAGACCACCTTCAGTGGATTGCGCCTACTTACTGTTGTCGCTAACCCGACGTGACGCCTGTATCATTGGAGTACATATGTAATGTTTTTAAAATTATATGGGAAGCACTGCAAGCACAATTGACGTTTCACCAACGTTACGCCTGCATAGGGCTTTTCTTCCAAAGGAGTTCCGAGACCTGGCGTGGCTTTGTGGCAGAATACTTGATTGCCACGCAGAATGCTTGGGTTTGATTCCTGCTGGGACCATAACATATATTATTTGCATTCGTCGGGTCAACACTGCCGATGTCGGTCTTTCCCGACACTCTCGCATTTAAATTACCAGTGTCTGTTCTCGCCATCCTCGGTAGATATGAACTGTCAAATACCTGTGGCGCATACCCGCATACCGTGGCCCGTGTACGGGGTATACGGGTTTGTGCACTCATGTCTGGAGACAGGATTTGACGTCGTAAGCGACGGGAATTTCACATTAGTCATGTCAGTACCAGACAGTGAGAATCGCCAGACCCTGTCACCCTTTCATACTATTTTTTGTCTACCCCGAGTTAAGGAGGTGATCACGAGAGCACCCAGACGTAGGCGGCTAGATAGATAGATACGTAGATAAAAATCCTCAGAGTGTCTGCAGTACGCAAAGAAATCCTTCGCGTTGAAAAAAAAATATCTTACAGGGTCTTTTACACATTCTCGAAAGAAAACTCGAAGGCGAAAACCATCCGCTGCGGCTATACCATCATCATCATATTTGGGTCGTTATAGGTGACGTTCAAACTGTCAAATTCAATGACACTCACCCTGTCCAAATATGTGTAACCTCAATTAGAGTGGAAATAGCCCCCAAGTGTGCAAATGTTTTTATGGGCACACTGGAGTTTAGTTTTTCAATCAATCAAAAAATCTTTTATTTTCCCCATTTCATACATAAGGTGAAAAAGGGAGAATTGGAGAAAAAAGCCGAAAGTTCTTCGGCTTGAGAAAGCTTGAGTTATTTAAGGATTACCCAATAACGCCGCTTTTTTCGTCGAAAGTTCATGGATGACACATTTCTCCTTTGTTGCCACGGAGAAGAGGAACGTATTCATTTCACCAGTGCTTTCAATAAGTGCATGACGTAGTGCGTGGAAAACAGGACACAGAGAAGAAGATATGGGACAGGCGTTGATTAAAAACTGAAGTTTATTGAAAAGAAAACCCGCTTCCTATAGTTGGCAATAACGTCACGTTAAAGCAGTCAAATATAAGTCTTCACGATAATATCTGTGAAGAAAACAGAAAAGAAACAAGAAGTTTTAGCATGCGTCAAAAATATAATCACTACAGCGAATATCACCGATAAGTGCATACCGAAAGTTATATTACAGGTTTATCCAGGAGGTGAGCATACTGTTATAAACTTCGCTAAGTCGAGATGGTTGCGTTTCGTAGTGAGCCGCACGGCTGACGAGCCGACGTAGTCCAATAAGGACTATCGCTCAGAGGCTGAATCAGGAGGCAAGTGCTTAGAAATACGGCGATTTTCAAAGGAGGTGAAGTTTTTCGTCGCACAAGGCCTGCCAGCATGACAAAGTCGGCTGGGTTGACTGTTCTAACACGAGACCGGCACGGCCATAAATGAGGTATATTCTATTGTACCGGGTCCCCTCCACGGTGCTTGAAACGAAGTCCGCATCATCTGCCTATTTTTCGACATTCTCTTATGCTGGCGGGTCAACGACCCGCTAAGGATACACTACGCTACACGCATGTCCAAGAATTAGGGACATCACCGAACAGCACCTCCAGTGGCTGCCCTTGCAAACATGCGTGTTTTCTATGGGAGATCATTGTTTTCCGCGAGTAACTAACCATAGAAGCCATCTTTCAAAAAATGCGCGAGGAAGCAGGCTCTACGCAAGCATCCTGACATCTCATGGAAGTGGCACCATCACTTACGTCCGAATACCCGTTCCAAATTGAGGGCGAAGTTTGAAGTACGGGAGTCTACAGAAACGTCCAACTTTTGGACGCGTTTCTGGCCCCTAAAAAAGTGATTTGGGATTCAACGGTTGCCTGAATTGCTATATTCCCGGGCATTAATCAACCTCATTGACTCAGCTCTCATTTGCTACCAGCAGCAGCTCTTGAAATGGCAAAGAAAAGTTGTTTCAAGACCGCAGTTTTGATAAGGAGGTCGCGGAATTGTTCGTTGTAGATATATAAACCTGGCTTTCACCCGTAGCAGCGCGTCGAAGCGACAGCCGAGAACGTTGAATGACGAGCGATCAAAATCACTGACATCGTCGAGAGTTCGCAGGTTGAATTCCGGCTGCGCCTTCCTCTGTTTTTTCACGTTTCGTCGCTGCTCAGTCGGGCAACTTTCCGCCAGATGACATAAGACGAAATGCAGGCCAGTTTGTTGCGGTTCTTGTTTTGTTGTGTTTCTTCTTCTCTGGACCGAACTTTCCGCGCGACATATAACTGGTTCCATGGTATCGTAAAATGTTAAAATACATCCAAGCGTATTTCTCGATTAGATATGTAAAGTGTAAAAGTGAGTGAATAGACAAATGTAGAAAGTGTTTTTTGATATTTGATTTCTTTATTGAGGTAAATGTTTATCATCATAAATTTCATCGGTTGTATTCGTACCCGGAACAACTGCCAGTGTTTGCTAATGTATCTTGGAAAAATCCCGTTACGTCGAAGGAAAGGGTATCTCAGTATCAGTATTTTGGGCTTCCAACCCATGTATTTCGGTATCTCTACTGCGGAATACTTTTCTGAGTATATCTGCCAAACCATGGTTTTCAACGTATCATAAAAATACCACACGAGAATATTCGCTTGGAATTTCGCCGAGGTCAGTGGACACCGAGAGACTATAATACCCCGTGCCTCGCGATTGATGGTCCATCCTCCTCAGTGGGTATGTGCCATCCGAAACGAACCGCAAGCATCATCTTCTTTACTAAATTTTCGATAGAGTGAACAAGAATCAAGATCCTAGTGGTGCGAACGGAGGAGCGTTGCAACGCAGCGGCTGAGGCAGAATGCCCCTCTCCTCGCCGCAAGGGGCGCGGCTGCACCTTTCCCGTAGCGCTCCAATGCTTGCGCCCCTCTTGGGGTGCTGCCGTTATTTATTTATTATCATTATTTTTTGGGCCAGCGTCCAGCGCTGCCCGCGTTGTTTAAGAGCGGTCAGACGACGTGAGTCGGCGTCTCACCGGCGTCTGAAATGCGGTAGCCGCGCCGTAGTAGACGCCGCTACAGTGAACTGTAAAAAACATAATAAAAAAAAATGCCCCCCACCTCCCCGAACGGAATCGTGAGGAAATGCGAATGCATTTCGCGCGCGCTTCACTCCATTTATATATGGTGGTTGTGGTTCGAAGAAGGAAAAGGCGCCTAATTTTTAATCGCGGTAGCTCCGCTGAGCTCCCGCGATGCGAGCGCCCTCACGCGCCAGAGCGCGCTCCTCCTCTCCACTTTGCTAGGGGCGAGGATAAGCACGCGCGCCCGCAGCTTTTTCTATGGGAGAGAGAGTGAGAACGGAGAGATAACACCCTGCCGGCGCGCGTACACCTCCTCAACCTATCCTCCTCGCCGCGGACAACGCCGGACAACGCCGCCTGACATAGCCCGACTAAGAAATGCATTCGCATTTAAAAAATTCCATTTCACTACAGACGCCAACGTTGACGCCGCCACAGCCTGCCGGCCATATTCTCAACGGAAGGCGGCGTCCGCATAGCTGTAGCGGACGCTCAACTAAGACTGTGTTCCAATTCTGGACACCATCGTAGACAGTCTACGCTGACAGCTTAGAAGAAGGCATCGAGCGCATGTTGTCCGAGAAATGTAACGCGTCGAGAAGACGTCTGCGCGACGTGACACCACCTGGCGTCCAGAAGAGAAAGCTAAGAAAAACAAACGTAACTGTTATTTCTTTAGCTTCTTTCGTGTTCTAATGTATGAAAAATTTAACGTAGCTTACATTGAGCGCCTGGTAAACGTCTGCTTGTGCGCAGACGACCACATCGGCGAGATCCGGGCTATCCGGCCCTTTCGCTGAGCCGCCATCTTGTTTGGACAGCAAAGTAGCCCGCATCGTATTTGTCTTCGATGCAGTCTTCGCGAATCTGTCTGTTTTGCTGGCTACGTGAGAATTGGAATGGGATAGCCGCTGTCCACTTAAATGTCTATTTTGCCGTCTATGCTGATTATTGGAACACACCCTAAAAGCTGTTTATGAATAAGCCACACCACGACGACGAGGTGAAACGCACACGAGCGCATTCAGCAACGCGGGCGGAAGCGTCGGTGCCACTAGGAAAAGTTGCAGCGGCGCCACCTGGATTTTTCCTGCGCCGAATGGCACGCCCGGAACCCTCCCGTTCGCGCCACTAGGATGTTCGGTTCTAGTTAATTTTCGAACAAACCAAGCCACGACCATGCAGGGGAGAGTGCGCAGGACGTGATTGACGCTGGAAACAAATCCGGAAATTTCCTATCTACTGGAACACCTAGGCGGTTGCGTTTGCTGAACAAGAGACGGTGGTGAGCAAAAATAAGTTCTTTCCCGCACACCCTTGGTAGACTTATGTGCAAAAGAAAAGACATCTACCGGCGCATAAAGAAATTTGTTAAAATGGAAAGTAGATGGAACGGCATGAAACGACGTGAAAACAGGAGGGATTATTCCAATGCGTGTGCGTTCAGCCGAGAGCGTATAACAAGAGTTATCCGCAAAAAAAAATCGTGCACGCCAATCGAAGAGTGGAGCCAGCATTCTTTTTTTATTTTTGGCCCAAGGCAATAGTGCTAGTGTAAACGCAGTTGTCTTATCCCGTAACTTCCGCGAGTCTGATAAAGCAATCTTGATTTTTCCTCCGTATTTAGCGAGTACGCGTGTCCCGTCGCCGAAAGAGATGCGCTGAACGAAACAGAGGGCTCCTTTCGCATATATATATATATATATATATATATATATATATATATATATATATATATATATATATATATATATATATATATATATATATATATATATATATATATATATATATATATATATATATATATAGTCCGTGCCTGGTCATGGCTGTCGCTGACGCATTATCGCTGAGTGCCGGCAAATAAACACCTTAACAAATTGGTGGAGAGTGCTGTGCTCCCATTCGATGCCTGTGGAGCTTCGATCTCGTACGCAGCAACTCCACCAATTGGTTAAGGTGTTTATTTGCCGGCACTCAGCGATAATGCGTCAGCGACTGCCTCGGCCAGGCACGGTCTCTCAGCGCGAGCAGCGTTCTTTTTGGAGATGACCCACTAGAAGGTGCTCGAGAGTGCAACCCATTTCCTAAGTTCCAAGGCTATATATCATGAGTTGTAATTATTAAAGGGCCGTTCGGCCCTTCGCTCGGCACGCGGCTGCGTGTTTCGTCCACTTCGGGGCCGCCGTTGCGGCGTGCACCCGTCGTTCCTTCGACGTGGCGTCTTAAGCCGTGTTCAGACTACGTGCGCTACGTACGGATCCGCGGTAAGGATCGTAAGCGTAAACGCAAGCAACGTAATGAGCATGTTCAGACGTTGTTGGATTTAGCGTAACTTACGTAACGTTTAGGGCGTAAACGTTGGCGGTCCGTGACTTTTACGACAACTACTGATGCGACCGTTACGTACAACCAATGGGCTAAGCAGTTTCGGTTTTCAATTTCCGTTTGCGGGGCTTCCGGCCTTCCCAGATTCTGGTTCTTCATGCGCGTCTTGAAAGCCATGCAGCAGCGTGTGTGCAGTTGGTTTGCCAGACTAGAGGGCAGACGCGACGTGCGTTAATGACAACGCTCGCCGCGTCTCCCGCTTAGCTGAACCAGCCCAGCCATGGCCAAACACGTGAACCCTGCTAGGCTGCAACAATTGTAGCGAGGATGCAACGCACATTCAGTGTGGGGATTGGCGCGTCGTAAAAAAACGGTATCTAACCGGAAAGATCAATGTGAACATATGTGGTCGCTAGCGACGCGAACGGCCGATACAGCTGTTACGCGACAGGACATTTATGAAAGATGCGACTGCAGTCTGAACGCGGCTTTAGGCGCCCACGTCGACACCACAACAACCTATTGAAAACCAAGGCACTAAAGCTAAGGAAAGTACAGGGGACGTTTCTAGGTTTTCACAGGAGCGTTGTAATTATGACGTCAATGGATAAACCGAACCTACAATCTTCGGATAACGCCTGCGATGTTCTACGGCTTGAGCAACACCGGCGCCTGCTTTCCCTTGCACTTTATTGCGTACTTACGTTTTGTATCTCCGACTGACAAGTTGCCAGAAGAAGACAGATCAATCATGATTGTTCTTTAGTCACTGTTAGACACACTTCGAGTTTTCGTCGGCAGGCTGTAGTCACCGTACGCTGAGTCCGAACAACAGGTACTGGATGTTCTATGTCCAGTGCTTGCCAGCCTTCAGTAGGCACCAAGTCCCGACGACCGACAGTGAAACGTGATACGCCTGAAGTCCTGCGTTCACTACTATCGAACGCAGCAGTCTAGTTTAAACTCACGTGTTTTTTTTATGTTCCTTTCTTTCTATCTCTCTATCTTTTCATCCCTTAATCCCCTTCACCCCGTGTAGGATAGCAAACCGGACGCTCGTCTGGTTGACCTTCCTGCCTTTCCTTCCTCCTCCTCACCTCCGTTATGTGCAATCCTACCTGTTAATTTCATTCATAGCGTGGGTCTCCTTCCGGCAGACTTGACGGCGTCGATGGTATGCGAAAGCTTATTGGCCAACTGCAAACTCGCATTCAGATCGCATGCTACGTGACGCGAGTGGGCTGAACACAGTGCTCCACAGCCACTCTCACGCCTGTGCAATAACAGCTACACTTCGCGCTTTTTCTTTCTTTTTTAGATGCGAAGCATCTAATGCTCGGGGCTCTGTCCGTCCCTCCCGCGTCCCGCGTCCCCCGTCCCGCGTCCCGCGTCCCGCGTCCGGCCACTTTCATGAAGTAAGGAAGCACCGATTATGCGAACCAGAACACTGTAGTAATATGAAGGCCGTCAACCCCACTACAATCATCAGAGTCATGGCCGAGAGCACAGAGAGGCTGCTTAGTAATGGCTAGGCAGGTGGCGTCTGTCGCCCAGGTTGACCCCATTCCTTGAGTCATGGCCGAGAGCACAGAGAGGCTGCTTAGCAATGGCTAGGCAGGTGGTGTCTGTCGCCCAGGTTGACCCCATTCCTTGATCTTGCTTGCATGTGTTTGGAGGGGGCTTAGTCCGTCCCTCCTTCCCGCGTCCCACAGCGCATGCGCGTCCCCTCTCTCTCCTATGCTCACCCCCCTTTCTCTGCTCTAGGAATCCTCTACTCTACGCAGCCTCCCCCCGCGTCGCACACCCCCCCCACAGCGCATGCGCGTCCCTTCCCCTATCCTCTCCTACGCTCACCCCCTTTCTCTCATCTAGGAATCATCTACTCTACGGAGCGGCGCCCGCGTCCCACAGCGCATGCGCGTCCTCTCCCCCTCTCTCCTCTAGGAATCCTCCACTCTACGGAGCGGCTCCGGCGTCCCACATCCCCACAGCGCATGCGCGTCATTTCCCTCTCTCTCCTCTAGGAATCCTCTACTCTACAGAGCGGCTCCCGCGTCCCACACCCCCACAGCGCATGCACGTCCCCTCCCCCTCTCTCTCCTCTCCTACGGTCCCCCCCCGTCCTTTCCTCTAAGAATCCGCTGCATACTCCGCTGGGGGGCGCCACGGTAGTTCCGCGGTATGAAAATGACGGAGCGCGCGCGCCTCATTCTCTCTCCTGTGCAGCACCGCGATGAGCGCCCGGTCTGCTGCCGTGAAATGAGAGCGGCGACGTTCCTCCCGCTCAAGCTAATTATCTCCCCGCTGCTTCGCATCCACACATGGTTCCCTTTAGCGGGAAATGGCGAATTTTTTTCATATGTTTTACTGGATGAATACATAGTTTTCCTTCAGAAGAGGCCATTCTGCTGCAAGTGCTACCCTTTGGATGCAGTCGAGAGTAAAATAAACGTAGATGATATTGATATTGCAATTTTGCCAGCAAAACATGAGCAAAATAGACACGACGAAAAAAAGAGGCGATGACAACTCAGGCACTTTCACTGTGGGCGACGTGTGGAGTAAACGTAGGTCGGCTAATCAAAGCCTGCAGCGATATTCCGGCAAAATCACTTATGACCCTACTTCAGTAATCTGACCAGGGCAGTCGGTTATTTTGAGTGTTTCTCTCTAGAGCATAACCATGCCTGGGTTGAACACCTCATAAATATCTGTTCGGGATTAAAGAGTATGTGTATGTTAAAGATTATAGCCACGCAGATGATGTATCTATTCTTGATTATTTGGAGCTTTCGCTTGATAATTTTCAGAACGCTTCAGAGACGGAATCAATTGAAAATTTGTGCAGACGTTTTAAAGAAATAGTACAGCACTGTATAGACAAATTTATACCCACGCGGACAAAAAGAACAAAACAACGCAACCCGTGGATAAATAGAAGCATCATCCATTTGAAACGCAAGATAAAAAAATTCCCCATTTCCCGTTAAAGGGAACCATGTGTGGATGCGAAGCAGCGGGGAGATAATCAGCTTGAGCGGGAGGAACGTCGCCGCTCTCAATTCACGGCAGCAGTCCGGGCGCTCATCGCGGTGCTGCGCAGGAGAGAGAATGAGGCGCGCGCGCTCCGTCATTTTCATACCGCGGAACTACCGTGGCGCCCCCCAGCGGAGTATGCAGCTCTCACACCACCTGTCGTGCGCGCCGCTCCGTACAGGATTCTTAGAGGAAAGGACGGGGGGGGACCGTAGGAGAGGAGTGAGAGGGGGGAGGGGACGTGCATGCGCTGTGGGGGGTGTGGGACGCGGGAGCCGCTCCGTAGAGTAGAGGATTCCTAGAGGAGAGAGGGGGGAAAGGACGCGCATGCGCTGTGGGGATGTGGGACGCCGGAGCCGCTCCGTAGAGTAGAGGATTCCTAGAGGAGAGAGGGGGGAGAGGACGCGCATGCGCTGTGGGACGCGGGCGCCGCTCCGTAGAGTAGATGATTCCTACATGAGAGAAAGGGGGTGAGCGTAGGAGATGATAGGGGAAGGGACGCGCATGCGCTGTGGCAGGGTGTGGGACGGTCCGTAGAGTAGAGGGGATTCCTAGAGGAGAGAAAGGGGGTGAGCATAGGAGAGAAAGGGGACGCGCATGCGCTGTGGGCGCGGGAAGGAGGGACCGACTAAGCCCCCTCCAAACACATGCAAGCAAGATCAAGGAATGGGGTCAACCTGGGCGACAGACACCACCTGCCTAGCCATTGCTAAGCAGCCTCTCTGTGCTCTCAGCCATGACTCAAGGAATGGGGTCAACCTGGGCGACAGACACCTCCTACCTAGCCATTACTAAGCAGCCTCTCTGTGCTCTCGGCCATGACTCTGATGATTGTAGTGGGGTTGACGGCCTTCATATTACTACAGTGTTCTGGTTCGCATAATGGGTGATTCCTTACTTCATGAAAGTGGCCGGACGCGGGACGGGGGATGCGGGAGGGACGGACAGAGCCCCGAGCATAAGATGCTACGCATCTAAAAGACTGCGCAAACGAAAGGCGGCGGCAGTTGAAATTTCGACAGTTAAAAGGAGCCTAAAAACAGAACTGAGGCAAGCTAAGGAAACATTTTTTAATAAAACGCTCGCGAGCTTTCTGCAAGGATTCTCCACGAAAATTTTGGCTTTTCTTCCAGGACAAGGGTGAAAAAATTGAGCAGATGTGTCGTGTCTGACGGAAGAGCAGCCAAACGAACGGGGAGCGGAAACTGAGGCTTTATTATGCCAGCAACTTAAAACGACGGGCGAACTGCCCGCGACAATGTACAACAAGGAAAATGCCCGCGCAAGCTACAATGCCGGCGCTATTTAAGCACAGCAATCTGATAACGCAATCCGAGCGTGGCCGTGGCGCGAGACACGCGGCCAAGCCTTATCGCGCACGCACACGACATATCAAGATGTTACATGGAACTGAAATCGTACAAGAGGAGGGTGAAATTGCCGACAGGTTTCATTCATTATTTCCAGTCAGTGTTCATGAAAACCCAAGAGGATACCGAAGAGTATCACTTACCTTCTCCATTGGCATGCATAGCGGAAGAAATCTGCATAGCTCGTGAAGGAATATTTAACCAGTTACTACTATTAGACACAAAGAAAACTGCTGGACCTGACGGTATGCCCACTGTTGTTTTTCGACGATATGCAGAGTGGTTGTCTTATTACCTTACTTTACTGTTTCAAAAATCTTTGGACTGTTGCTCGTTACCCCAACACTGGCGCAGTGCAGTAGTTGTTCCAATATTTAAAAGTGGTAACCGATTGTTAGTAAACAACTATAGACATGTATCTCTCGACATCCGTGTGCTGTAAAATGATTGAACACATCATATCAAAACATATAAGACAGTTTCTCGAGGAAAATAATATATTATTGCCTTTCCAGCACGGCTTCAGATCTGGCCCTTCTACTGGTACACAACTTATCGAAACTATTCATGATTTTTGTATTTCTCTGGATGCATGTCAGCAAATTGATGTTATATGTATCGATTTCGCAAAGGCGTTTGATAACGTATCTCACCATAAACTTCTTTCTAAACTACGCTGTGTGGGAATCGGAACGCAGTTGCTTGATTGGATTGGTGCATACTTATCAAATCGTCAACAAGCTGTTAAAGTAACAAATTGTGTATCAAGCAATTTAGAGGTTTATTCAGGAGTACCGCAGGGCTCTGTGCTAGGGCCTCTCTTATTCCTGATATATATAAATGACATAGCCTCAGTTGTTGAATCACCTGTAAAAATTAAGCTTTTTGCAGACCACTGTCTGATTTATTGCCAAATTACATGCAGATACGATCAGCTTAAAATCAACCGCTGTCTTCAATCGCTAAGTGCGTGGTGCAGGAAATGGGGAATGGAAATTAATTACAAGAAGTCTGTTTACACTCACATAACGAAAAAGAAGAGTCCGTTTTTCTTTGAATATAAGATTGAGGACATAATTCTGGATAACTCGACTAGCTTTAAGTACTTGGGTGTGAGAATTACAGATAATTTAAATTGGACTCATCATGTGGACAACATCTGTTCGTCAGCATATAAAAATTATGTTTTTTGAGGAAAAAAATACCGCAAGCGACGAGAAAGGTGATATTATTGGCATATAAAACTTATATACGTCCAGTCTTAGAATATTCTAGCGCAGTTTGGAGCCCGCATCTGGAGGTCCTCAAGAAAAAATTGGAGCGTATATAGAGAATTTCTGTACGCTTTATTTGTTCGAAATACAGGCGAACAGACTCTGTAACGGACATGTTAAAGACATGCGATTTATAACTGTTAGAAGTTAGAAGACAGAAGTGCCGATTGAAACTATTCTTTCAGATATTTCATGGAAAGGTAAAAATAAATAAAGATACATATATAGAACAGCAGCTTGAAAAACGGCCTCTGCGAACAACTGATTCCCTCACTGTCCAACCAATATGAACCCGTACTGATTTGTTTCGATTTTCTTTTTTCCCTGATGCCATTAACTTGTGGAACAGTTTGCCAGAGGAAGCTGTGCAAACAAATGATGTGTCTGATTTTCAAGTATTTTTAGATAGATATTTGTGACAACTGTGATGCTGCTTGTTAGTTGTCCGTTGGTAAATGTTTGTGTGAAGAGTTATTCATTGTGCCCTTCCTGTAACAACCCTCAACAGAGGGTTAACAGTATGACTAAATAAATAAATAAAACGATGTGTCACGATAGCAGGACAATATGACTCACCAATTAAAATTAGCTCAGTTTCCACCCATAGATTTCTCGAGAAAGGAAGCATGCTAGAACACCCCTATATTTCTTAAAT
The DNA here is from genome assembly GCA_030522465.1 of Rhipicephalus appendiculatus. Lineage (NCBI taxonomy): Eukaryota > Metazoa > Arthropoda > Arachnida > Ixodida > Ixodidae > Rhipicephalus > Rhipicephalus appendiculatus. The sequence goes on along the minus strand of JALIZH010032982.1, from coordinate 1,601,879 downwards.
CGAACTATTTCGCGCCTATATGAAACGGACTGTAAAGATAGAATAATTAATATTACCAGAGACGAATTGATACGTCATTATAATGATCAATATCAGAAAAATTTAGCAGTGGCCGTGCTTTCCTTCGTGGAACTGTGCCAAAGTAAATGCAGGAGCAGAAAAAAAGAATACTTGTCCTTCAGTGCATTCAGAAGATCCGGGCGCTGATTCTTCCTTCTACGCGAAAAATTAGTTTCGTGCACTATGGTATGCCGTGCACACTGCTTTCTGCCGCGTTTTCGAAAGCCACCGGATTCCTCAGTTAACGCGTCCTCTCGCGGTAGGCGGGAGCGTGAGGCGCATTACATTTTCTTTTTTTTTTGTAGAAGGGAGGGGAGGGAGCGTGATGTTTGCGCGATCGCGGCCGCTAATTAAAAGCGCACACGGTGCAGACTGTTGCGTGGAGCCGCCGAGCGTTGGCGAGCGAGGCAGAGCGTTGTTGACAGTTCCGGCCGCAACTTTCGAGGGGACGCCAGTAGTGGGGGACCTTCCGACGAGGCGCGCTGTAGGGGGGCGTGCCTTTCTTTTTTTTGTTTTTACAACGCGGAGTGAAGTTACGGGCTTGTAACAACGATAATCGCGCGTCTTTTTTTTCTTTTTCTTTTCTTTTTTGAACAGCGGAGTGAGGTTACGGGCTTGTAACAATGATAGCCGTATTGAATCTGATGTATTGTGCCTCCTACAAGCTGAAAACGTAGGTAATCGGTGTAGTTACAGCGGCAGCATGCCGAAGAAGTGCTCCGTTCTACTGTGCACGACGAATGCAAAGAAAAATCCCGATTTGTGAGTGAAATGATGAAGCACATTAAGTCCAGAGAAGTGGAAATCTGTATAAACTTTTTCACTCAGCCCTGCTCCCATATTTTGTAACGTGCCCTGCACTGCGGTGTGGTTAGGGCAACCCTCAGCACACGAACCACATCAGTGATGTTTTTCTGAAATGGCTGCTTCTACTACTACTAGCCAACTGGACAGGGAACTCCAACGCAACTGTGCAGCGTCTCGTTAGGTTGGCACACAAGCTCCTCTCCAGAAAGGTGCTGAGCCTTTGAGGCCATCATGGCTTGTCACCAAATGCAATGTTTTATTAAAGACGATAGTCTTTCTTGGGATACTTCAACGCAAAAATTTTGGTCTGGCTGTCAGTCTGTCTGTCCGTAACCCGATTCAGCTACTCGGCCAAAGTTTAACTACTTTCTGAACGCCCAGCCATCTTGAACTGGTGTTTGCATTCATATTTGTGAACATATTCGATCAAAAAGCAAATACTACGCATTACTGAGGCTCAACATTAATATGTAACTGTCAGGACGTGTGTTCTTTTATTAGAAAATACATAGGTACGCAATTCTAAAAACCCTAGTGTTTTTTAGGCTGCGCTGAAAATGCGACGCTGTGCACGAACTGCGACGCTTTGTACGAAAAAGCCCTGTGCCGACGATAAGCTGCTGCCGCTGGCAGTGGCCCTTGGTCACGGTGTAATGCCCTTGGTTCAGCACAAGCTCATGTTTTTCAATGGCGTCCATATCTCGCGCAGCGCCTCCTCTATTTTATCAATGCAAGCCAGATGCGGCCAATTCAACGTAGAGTAGGCGCTGTCTGAGGCAAGGCAAAACATACTAGTACAACCGGCACAAGGCTATCGTCTTTCGACGACATGTGCAGCGAAGCACGCAGATACGCGGCCAATTTTTATTTTGCAATGCAAAATTATTCTGGTAAGTTAAAAAACACATGCATACTGGTGGTGCAGCGAGTCGAGATTTTTGCTTCATAAAGATATGATTAATTTTACGCACAGAACCTTGTATTTTCATTTTTTTTGCATTCAAGTTGAGCAATATTTAGATAGTACAAAAACACTTTTGCTGTTCAGATTGCTGAAAACATTGTGTGATATTCAAATAGCCCAAAAGCCCGCAATAGCACGTTTAGGACATTAGTAAAAGTACTTAAAACACATGTAATAATCCTTAGACGCGAGGAGTCCGCTGTGGTGGTGGAGCTGTTATGGTGTTCGGCTACTGATCCCAAGGGCGCGGGTTCGATCCCGGCCGCGGCGGTTGCATTTCGATGGAGACTAAATGCTAGAGGCCCGTGCCCGTGTACTGTGTGAAGTCAGTGCATGTTAAAAAACACCAGATGGACGAAATTTCCGAAGCCCTCCACTACGGCGTCCATCATAATGACATCGTGGTTTTGGGACGTAAAACCCCAGCTACTATTATTTTGACGCGAAGGCGCGAGAGGCTTTTTTAGGAGCGAAGCTCCTTATGCCGGCACCCGTTCGCCGTTGAAGCTCCCTGGATGCGTCGCCGGCTCAAAAAGACAATGAAACGCCGTGCGCGCCGAACGCCGAGTGGTTTGCTTCTAGCGCCCCAGAAATTCGAGGTTAAATAAAAGAAAAATTGGACCATCTCCCCGAAGGGAACCCTGATGGGATGCGAAGCAGCAGCGGTGCGCACGGCGTTGACCCGGCTTGAAACGGGCGTCGACGCGGGTGCTGGAAGAACGGTTTGAAGCGAAACTCGGTGTAGCGTTCACTCGAGTAAACGTTTGTTTGAAACGCAAAGACACGGGAGGCGGGCTCAGAGGTGTTGCGAGCGGGCGGAGCAGCCGGCAGCTGCGGCGTGACCTACTTGGCACCGCTCCAACACCTGCGGCGAGGGGAGCGCGTTGCGGCGCGTTCCTATGTACGCACAGAGGGACAGCGTTACACAGCCTAGCCAAATAGATGCTTCACATCTAAAAGCTCTGTGCACAACTGGTTATAATGGTCGTCTTCACTTTCACCATCGTGAATTGTGAAATGACAACCATCATTCTAGCGCAGCACGGGCGCTTTGTCTAAGGTAGCAGTAGACGCTCTTCCCTCGCGGCGCCGGCGCAACAACAACAAAAAAATTAAAAATAAAAAAAGAAACGGCACGCGGTGCAAGGTGCTCGCGGCGTTCGGCGCGCGTTGCGCAAAAAACAAGGTGCGCGGCGTAAGGACACTTCGCGTTTATAAACGACAATAAAATTTACCGAAAACCATGTTTGTACATATATAAAAAAAAATAAGGACCCACTTGACATTACTTAGGGCTCCTCACAGAATATGGATAGTCGTCCTCAGAAACGTAAACGTGAATATGATGAAGACGATAAGCAGCTTGGCAAGGATGCGGAACGCAAAGCCAGAGCAGCGGCAGCAAGATGAGCCCGGCAACAGGGTCCTGCGGTTAAAGCACGACGAGCGGAGCTACAAAGGTTACGCCGACAGGATCCTACCGTACGTGCTAGAGCAGCCGAATCTAAGCGCCGACGCCGCCAACCGTTTCACAATGTACATAGTCGTTTGCTTCCCATTTCTAAGGAGCTTCGCTCATCGGTTGTATTCGTACTCGGAACAACTGCTAATTGTTATTACAGCTTTGTACTTTTAAGGGCGAAGCTCCTTAGGACCTAGCCTTGTCTTTCGTTGTGGTCATGGTATACAACCCTTGCTATAGTCGAAACTTATGTGAGAAACAAAGTGCTGTAGTCTGTCGTTACTTTATCGTCCTCGTTTGTGTCGCGCTTTTTATTCGTTCAAGATGGAAATACACCAACTCGCCCAATTGACAGTTCTGATGAAAAAAAGAAGGTTTTACAATAGACCTCAGCGTGGACATCGGATAATTATAAGGTAAGAGATCGCTGTTCCCGGCGAAAATAAACTATCCAGAGGAGTTTTAAGGGTTGATCTCTACTAAAATGTGCCTAGATGTTGAGGCTTCTCAAGGAAACCTGTGACACAAGGGCACACGTCCAGCATTATATGTCCCAACAATATCACCCATATTAAAATGTTATCTTGCCAAGATGGCGGGTTCTTAGATTCACTTTCGAGGCATATCCTCCACTACAGCAGTTTTCTAAATCCTCCTTGAATTGCCTAAGACGACTGCAAGGCGACATAAATTTACATTTCTATAATATACACTTTATGTCACTCAATTAATATTATATGGGGCAGCGGTCGGGTAACGTACGGTTACTCACCGATACGATACCCAGATCTTCGTCCACTCATCATGATTCACTTCGTGGAGATGCGTTGATTTTTTTTAACATGTGGTCAATATTGGCTGTCGACGAGATGGGCGTGCATAGTCAAAACAGTTCCGTATGCTCGTATAAAAGGGAAACCATTTGCATTGGAGAAAAGGTCCTGTTGTGGCATAAAAGAATGCACTAGCTGAGCGGACACCAAACTCGACGAGTCTGCTTGCAGCGCTGCGAAGCAGACACAACGAGTCCGCGAGCGCCAGACACGCACCGCTTCCCCGGCGCAAACTGTCTTTGACCGGTGGCGCTGCGGCGGCAGTAAAAGGAACTAGGACTCACCCACCATGGCCTCCGAGATTGCGCGCCGGCGGGTTTCTCTCCGGCCGCCAATCGCCGCGCTCCCCAGCAAAAAAAAATTGGCCTCGTATCTGCGTGCTTCGCTGCAAATGTCGTCGAAAGACGATAGTCTTCTGCCGGCCGTACTACAATGTTTTGCCTTGACAGACAGCGCTTTCTCTATGTTGAATCGGCCGCATCTGGCTGGCCTTGATAAAATAGAGGAGGCGCTACGTGAGACATGGACGCCATCTGGCAGTGCTGTCGAGAAATATCACCTTGTGCAGAACCCAGCAGCAACATATCGTCAACCGAGGGCTTTTTCGTGCATAACGTCGCTTTTTGAGCGCAGCCTAAAAAACGCTGGGGTCTTCATAATTACGCATCTATGTATTTTCTTATAAAGAAACATACCAGAGACTACTTATGTATTGACGTTGCTCCTCAGACATGCGTAACATTTGCTTTTTGATCGACAATGTTCACAAGCATGAACAAAAATACTTGTGCAAGATTGCTGGGCGCTGAGAAAGTGGTTAAACTATGGCTGAGTAGCTGAATCGGGTCACGGACAGACAAACAGGCGGACAGACAGATCAAAATTTCTGCGAAGAAGTATCCCAAGAAAGACTATCGTCTTTAAAAATGTAACTGCAGACCTTGCCGCCCTGTAGCCGAACGCTTTGCTTTCGTGCTCTCGCCTGCGCTGACAAGACTACCTTGCCACCCATCTCACTTCTTCCTACCTTCCCTACTTCCTATCACCTTTACTCCCTCTTCCCCATCCCCAAAGGCGCTGAGCCCTGCCCCCCACAGCGGAAGGCAGCAAATAGTGTCCTTTTCTATCTTCCTCTTTCCCAAAATCACTCTCTCTCTCGCGCCCCTCGCGCGCGCCCGGCCACGCCCGGCTGACCCGAGAGCTCGCGCTGACTTAGGATTCCGGCGGCAGCGGTGACCGCGCCCAGAAAGCAGAGCGCACGGCATACCAGCGTGCACATTGGTGCGTTCGATGATCATTGTTTTCTTTTTTGATGTTCGTTCGTTCAATGTTCGTTTTTTACAACGCCCGACGTATCTACCAAATACCGTAAAACTGCAATGCAAATTGGCGACCATAAATGTATAAAACGCCACTATGAGCTGTTCCGAAGCCGACGCAGCACCGGCGACGTTCAGTCCAGACCACGGTGGTTTAGACGTATGGCGACTGCCTCCACCCTCCTCCCTGTCTCTTGCTTCCGCGGTGTGAAATGAGGTAGTTGGAAAGGAAAACTAGGGAAGCCTTGCGGGCGAGTGCGAAGCAATGTGCGCTGTGCGAGCGCAGCTGTCCTGCCAGGCCCGGCGGCGTCGGCGATATCGCGAGGAGAGAGCATGCCGATCGAGTGCTGATCCTGAGTGCCGAGTTTGGTCGGCTCAGTTAGCGTTCCTCTCTAGCGTGCGCTAGACAATATTTCTGTGTAACGCGCTCATCCTGCGGCGTTGCGCGGCTACCTTGCGCGGATGCGTCACTGGCGTTCTGCGAAAAAGAGGAAATTTGGACGTCGCCGCTGTGCACACACCAAATCTGTTTTTGTGCTGTTTGTATCACGATTATTACTTCTGTGGCATCTGTGAATGCACCGCGGAGCTTCGAAAACTTCAGTTTCTATACCGCTGGTCTTCCCGAACATTGATGTGACCGGGACTGCCAGAATTTTTTTAAATTTTAGTTAGGTTAGGCGCAATTTAGTTTTTTCTTTTTTTTTCAAAATGTATGACCTCGATCGATGAACGGAGTTTATTGGATAGCATAGTCATAGCGCGTGCGAATCGATCCTGAGAAGGTAGTCTCAAGGCGTTCGGTTCCTCCGCGTTCTTGCGCTGTAGGATACGGCGAAGTATTACTTACTTACTCGATGGTGCCGGGTTATAAAACTCGGAACCACCGAGCGCACACAAGTGCGGCCTTTGAAGGTGTGCCGGCGACATGCGTATTTGTATGCGCCGCTTTCAAGTAACTGGTGCTCTTTGGATCGTGGGATCGTTGGTGATCAGCCGTTTCCGATATAGCAATCTGTTGGTATATCGAGGTGACTTCTCATGTCACGTTTCCACAGAGAACACGGAGGCGACAAGAAAAAAATTACACCATCTCCCGCTAAAGGGAACCATGTGTAGATGTGAAGCAGCGGGCGCTAACGCTTACACTGGCGGCGGCGTTGACGCTGGCGCTCATCGCAGCGTTGCGCAGGAGAGAAAACTGGGGAGGTGCAAAGCAGGCAGTGATGGAACAGTTTTTCCTACTAGAACATGCCAATCGCTGCTAATGGGCAATGGGAGACAGAAGACTCCGACTGGACACAGAGACCCGCACTCCGCTTTTAGTTAACGCGCACGCTGCGAATTTTTATTGTTCAACAACGCACAGGAGAAATCTCCCACCGGCACCACCTTGGAGGTCAAGATCCATTGCTATATATACGGGATGGCCAGTGAACGGTTGTGCAGCGCGAGCAGTCGGTTTTTTCAACCAAGAAACTCGCTAGCAGACGCTGCCTTGGTCGGCGTCGCGAGGCGAGAGAGGGAGGAGCGTAGGAGAGGAGAGAGAGGGGGGTGACACGCATGCGCAGTGGGGAGTGTGAACGCCGTGGGCAGGGATGCGTAGAGGAGAGAGAGGGGGAGCGTAGGAGAGGAGAGAGAGGGGGGGGACGCGTATGCGCAGGTGGAGTTAGACGCCGCGGGCAAGGTTGGAGAGAGGGGGGAGTGTAAGAGGGGAGAGAGGAAGGGAGGCGCATGCGCAGTGTGGGTGTGGTTGCCGTGGGGAGGGATGCCTAGAGGAGATGCCTATGCGCTTGTGTTGTTCCCGTCTCTCTTCGTCCACGTTTTTCGCGCACTTTCTTGAAACATGGAATACCAACTCGCCCAACAGTCCATTCTTCTAGAGGAGAGAGAGGGGGAGAGGAGGTTTTTTTATTTTTATTTTTTTTAACTGTTTGCGCATGCGCAGTAAGGGTGGGCACGCGGCACACCACCACCACCACCACCGGATTAGGCTTCGCCATAAGATGCTTCACATCTAAAACACCTTTACTTTACTTAGGCCCGGCTACGACTGATCCGTCTTCAGCGGCAGGGTGAGCTCGAGCCCCGAGCGTCATTGTGCCCAACCCAATTATCGTTCTCTTTTTTGTTCTCCTTCGCCAGCGTCCCCATACTATACAGCCCGCAAACTTCGAAGTATAGTGCGTTTCCAGTATATGCGGATCTCTTGCAGAGGCATCGCACTTCTAAGTGCTCTAATATAGGAGGCGCATATCTACAGCAAAAAAGAAAAAAAAAGCAAAAACGAAAATAAAGCGGATTTGAGTATAAATAGGCCCTAGCATGCAATTTGGCTCTCGTACAGCGTGACCTGATATTCCCAAATCAGTGGGAGGTTATATAAAACCGCAAAAGTATTTTTTTCTTCGCCTCATGCAAGACGCGCCAACAGCGCGGCAGCCTTTCCGACCCTCAGCGGTGAGCGCCGCGGTGCGGAGGAGGAGCTGGCCACGCCCACCTCTGAAATTACACTCTCTCCGTGCGATTGGGACGGCCGGAGAGAAACGCGCCGGCGCGCTATGTCGGAGGCCATGCTCCCGCTGCTTTCGGCGCACGGGAGACGCTAGGGGGCGCGGAGCAGGCAAGATGTCCTCGCTTCACGCTCTGTAGTATTGAATCTCTTTTTAGGCGGATATCTCATGATAACGTCCGGAAAGTTATTTAGCAGAATCGGGAAGTTTCCTGGCGTCTAACGATAGTGCATCTGAAGACCGGGACTCAGACATTGTGAAATTGCCACCACATCCGCCCCGACCACAGCTGATGGCCTGCCAACCCTAACGCCTGTTCAGCGACAGCCGGGCAGGTGGAGAGACGCTACAGCTTGAAGCGTCTCCAGCTGGGCCAAGGCATGGATGGCAACGTGGATGGAGACGCGGCGACTGAAAGAACCGACGCCTGTGAAGACAACGGCGCTAACACACCGATGGACTTTACCAACGCCAACGACCGTGCCTCGGTGAGTGATAAATTATCCGATCCTCCCGACGCCGACGGAGCGGACTGGCAGCTCAGTCAAACGCTTCGGCAACGCAAGAAACAAGCCCAGGAACGCCGCAGCCTTGCCGCGCTTCAGGCCCAGCAAAAGCAAATGGTTAACAGTCAGAAGATGGGACCGCGAGGACAAAAACTCCCTCCACTGCCTAAAGATGATTATAAAATTGTCATACGACCACACCAAGGCCTGCCGTTGAAAGCGATTGCTGCTCCTGCACTCGCTAGAGCAATCATTGAAACCTGCGACAACCAGTTCATGGACGAGAAGTTCATTCTGCGTATCAACCGAGGCTCCAATATTGCCATATTATCCACTAAGTACTCCGAAGTGGCTGAACTCGTTCGGAAGATCCAACAACTTATCATCAATGGCAGACCGCACCCGGTGCGCGCCTATGTGGCTACGGGAGAAGAGGCACTCCGTGGAGTGGTGCATGGCATTCAACCCAACACGTCTATGGAAACTCTCATGGCCCATCTTCGCATCCGCACACAAGGCGTCGAACTTGTGCAAGCCAGAATGATAGGCAACACCAAGAGCGCAGCCCTCACTTTCTATGGGGACAAGCTTCCTCGAACTGTCTATTTTTACGGAGGCGAACTGATCTGCCACCCATTTCGAGCTACTTTACAAGTTTGCAAAGTCTGCAGGGAAAAGGGACACCGTGCGGACGTTTGCCCACAACCTGATAAACCCATCTGTAGACTTTGTGGCACGCACAATCCCACCACCGGACATCCTTGCCAACTGATTTGTGCCTCTTGCGGGGAAGCTCATCTTACCGGGGATCCTGCGTGCTCCAAGAGACTTAAGCCAGTGCAACTGCGCAACCAAACCAATGGAAGAAGTGAGAAACAACTACCTTCTCAAGCTTTCGCAATGCCGCCGCGGTGGTTTTCCTCTGAAGAAGAAGAAGAAGCTCTCAAAGTCGGAGGGCACACCTCTCGGACTCGATCTAAATCCCGCTCTCGCTCAAAACAAAGACTCCAGGCAACCAAGACGGCGAACCAGGCAGCCCAGCAACCTAGCCAGGCAACTCCACTCCAAGCAGCACAACGACCAGCAACCGCAGGGGATGAAGACTCCAGATCAAGAGGTAAGGTGGGCAGACGTCGCGTCTTCCACGGCCACTCCACTTATACATAGCCAGGCGTATCAACAGGTTTTAGCAGAAAACAAACAACTCAAAGCGCAACTTAACAGCTACGCCCAGAAAATAGACCTGTTAGAGAAGAAAATAGAGCTGCTTCTAGAACAAAGGCAGGCAGAAAATACACAGCCACAATCAACGCAATCTCCTCAGGTACAAGTGCGACAACTGACACCTATTCTACGGCCTAGCGAGAGCAAAGAGCCGGTAGCCACTTCCCATCTCTCTTCTGAAAAAGCTGCACAGCCCAATGTCACACACCAGCAGATGCAGGGACTACAACAGGCTTTGTTAGAACAATTACAAGCTAGCCTGCAACAGCAAACAAGCCAACAATTTCAGCTTTTTTATCAAGAATTTCAAGAGCTAAAACGCCACGTAGATGAAACCCTTCAGAGCGTCCTAAAGCGGAGACGGAAGCCCAGTACCGACTCCAAAGGCCCAGGCGTGAAGGTAGTTGTAACATCAGATACAGAAGGAACTGCCTGCAGCAACAATTTCCCTAATCATGGCTAAGAACTTGCGGTCGCAAGAGAATCTCACATTGTGGTCTTGGAACTGCCGTTCCTTTAAAAACAAACACGGTTCTCTAACACAATACGTGCATGCAGCATTGGTCCAACCTGATGTAATCTGCTTACAGGAAGCTGGCAAGGGCTCGAAGCCGCTCACAGGCTATCGCCTGCTATCAGACACAGCAGATCCCAGAGTGGCACTGCTTGTAAAGAAAGACTTGGCAATTACATATGATAGCCACTGCACTCCAGAAATTGCCTCACAAACGCTCACTATATGGCCAGCAAAGAAGGGGCGTCCCAAAGTAGTACTCTGCAATGTATACAGCCCACCTCAGGCGCGTTCGGCGGACTTTAGTACCCTGATAGACGCACTCAATAGCAAAATAACTGGCTATGATCGCTTATTCTTCCTGGGTGACTTCAACGCGTGGAGCACTGTCTGGGGCTATAAAGTAGATCGTCCGAAAGGGACAAAGCTGTTGGACGCAACCCAACACTACAATCTGGAGCTGCTTACGCCTCCAGGTATACCAACCAGACTAGGAAATAGCGTCACAGGAGACACCACCCCAGACCTTGTCTTTACAAACCACATGCGGCAGGTGCAATGGAATAACCTCGGGGAAACCCTTGGAAGTGACCATTACATAACGCAAATCCAATGCAGCTCAACCCGCCTTAGACGGCCGCTGGGGAAAACGAGGTTAACAGACTGGAAGAAATACCGCGAGGCACATGAGAACAGGCTCTGCCAACCAGCCACAGCGCAAGAATGGGGAGAATACATCACTGAAACCCATGCTAAATTCACCAAGACGTATCAAGCCACAGTAGACAGACCGGCAGTGGACAACCACCTAGCACACATGTGGGAGGCCCGACGGGGACTTGTTAAACGGTGGAAACGCCAACGGCTTAACCGTAAACTGAAGCAGCGAATCTTCCAGCTAACTAATGAAGCCAACTCCTACGCTGCAGAGCTCACACAAAACAATTGGCGAACTTTCTGTGACTCACTAAAAGGCACCTTAGGAACCAAGAAAACCTGGGCCATCCTGCGTGCAATGATAGATCCTGCTAGCACGAGAACCGAAACGACAAATACATTAACAAAACTAGCCGCTGAATATAACGGGAGCACCGACCAGCTGCTCGAAGAGCTTACAAAATTCTATATCGGCGGTGCCAGGCCCCCGCATACGGACAATGTAGCTGGAAGACAATACACGGGGTCCCCAAATTCCAACCTAGACGCTCCGATAACGGTGGATGAGCTCTATTCAGCCGCTCAGAGCTTTCAAAGAAACGCTGCCCCGGGCCCTGATGGTGTCACCAATGCTATGATCAGGAATCTTGACCGAGGAACGCTACAAGATCTCACAGACTACTTTAATAGACAAATTTGGACACCAGAAGGAGACCTACCTGCACCATGGAAAACGGCTAACATAGTTCTTATACCCAAAACGGGCAAACCCAAAACACTTCATAACCTTCGTCCTATTTCATTGACTTCGTGTCTGGGAAAGCTGTTCGAAAAAGTCATACTGCAGCGACTTGAAATACATGTTGAAAAACAGCAGCTCATGCCGAACATGATGTTTGGCTTTCGCAGAGGAGTCTCGGCACAGGACATCTTTCTCATACTCAAGGAGGAAGTATTGAATCCACCCTCAGGCAGTCTGGATAACATAATCTTGGCATTGGATGTGCACAAAGCGTTTGACACTATCTCTCACGAAACGATACTGCAAGGATTGGAGGATATTGGATGTGGCCAACGGATTTACCACTACGTTCAGACTTTCCTGAGCAACCGCACTGCAACTCTCGCCATGGGTCCGATCAAATCCAACCCCTTCAGTATGCCCAATCAAGGCACACCGCAAGGCTCTGTATTGTCTCCTTTTCTTTTTAATGTCGGACTACGCAGGCTGGCCATAACGCTCACTCATGAACCTCGTCTTGGCTTTGCAATGTATGCCGACGATATCACCCTTTGGACCACACAAGGTTCATACGGGGAACGCCAGGATACTCTGCAAACTGCCCTGAGTATAGTGGAAGACTACCTGGAAAAAGCCGGGATGAGGTGCGCACCGGCGAAATCAGAATACATTCATATACGTCCATATAAGTCGCGGTCTCGCCGAGCGCCTGACCTAACATTTTACTTGGGAGGATCGCCACTCAGAAGAGTTAACACCCTTCGGATACTCGGCATGTACATTCAAGAAACAACGAGCGTCAAGGTAGCTCTGGATAAGCTGCGGTATACAGTAAAAAGCTTGACAGGACTCATTAGAAGAATCTCCAGGGGAAATAACAGCATGACTGAGCAAGACACGTTGAGGCTTGTGCAAGCACTGGTTCTGGAGCCGGCTGACCTACGCTCTACCTTACCAGACGACCCGGAAAACAGAGCAGGAGCAAGCCGACATATTAATTCGTCTTGCGACTAAAGCAGCCCTTGGACTACCTAGCAGTACAAGCACACAACATCTGCTAACACTGGGGGGTGCATAATACCTTCGAGGAGTTGGCAGCTGCCACACTCATCTCCCAGCGAGAACGGCTCTGCGGCACACCGCAAGGTAAATTTCTCTTACAAAAACTCGGATTTCCTATCTCACCGCAATATTGTTCAGAAGCCACCGACCTACTCTCACCACATCTAAGAGAACGCATCGTAACGCAGCCCATCCCTCGCAATATGCATCCGTACCACCATAGAGGACGCCGAAAAGCTCGAGTGCAGAAGCTGCAACGTCTAAAGGACCATCCTGACGTTTACTATACAGACGTCAGTCCCTACCCAAAGCAGCAAGGGCAAGCTCCCGCCTTCGCTCTCGCTGTAGTCAACCGGGGCAAGCTCGTCAACTCTGCGACAATACTTACCTCATCCTCAGCGGCAGCCGAGGCAACTGCTATCGCTCTCGCCATTCGAATGGCTGACCAACGGGGTACCTCCGCTTACGTGGTTTCAGACTCTCAGGCAGCTTGTCGCATGTACATCAAGGGCATATTACCAACAAGGGCCATCCAGCTGTTGGGAGGCGAACTCCTCTTTGATCACGGGTTAGTGTGGTGTCCAGCCCATACGGGCCAGGATGGCAATGAACTAGTTCATTGCCAAGCTCGCGTACTCAGCGGCCGAGCCCCAAGCACACCCGCCACTGAAGAGGACACAGATGATGGGGTGACACGGCGTGGAATCCTGGACAAACAAAGATTAGATCGCCGCATCGGGGCACCTCCCCACAAGGACCTCGACAGACATCAAGCATGGGACTGGCGCCGCTTGCAAACCAATACGTTTCCGAATCTGCATAAGCTTCACGTCATTTATCCGGAGAGATATCCCAACGCATGCCCCTGGTGCGGAGATATTCCCACATTAACACACATCACCTACCTCTGCCCAGAACGACCCGCCACAGTTGACACAGGACATACGCACCCAATACAAACGTGGTCGTGGGAGGCGCGACTCGCTGAACGGACCCTGGGAAGCCAACTGGCGACCCTAGGTCAGGCCCGCCGAGCCGCTATAGCCAGTGGAGCCTTGGAAGAAGGGCCCCGCCCGCGATGAACCACTTTTTTTTTTTTAATAAATGTTGTGTCTCTCTCTCGGCGCACGCAGCAGGCCGCACTTCGTCCGCTTTGATCCAGCGGCCGAGGCGCGATGTATACACTTTACTACAGGATACGTGTATTTTGTATACTACCCCTAGAGCACAGGGCATTGAAGCGTCTCTGTGCTTCACACCACATTTATTTAGGCTAGACCTTTCATTTTCATGCTTTTTGTTCACCAATGGGCACAATTGTCCTAATTTGTATTTCGCTGAAGATAGTACCCGAACATCGTAAGATGATGGCACATTTCTTTGTCCATGCGCCATTCTGTGCTTGTAAGGCATGCTGGCAATTTTTTTACCGCTTTTTTTTACACTTTCTCTCTTCTGAATGTGACGCAGTAGTCCTTCGCAGACGGAAGTGATTACAGGAATTGGAAAACCGGCGGCCTGAAGGCGACCCACGTGCTCGGAGAAGCTTTTTTTTTGTGATTATAGATAAGGAAGGGAAGAAATTGCCGCTGGTGAGCTTCAGCTTGCAGTATAAGCTGAAGTATGCTTTCATGTTCCTGATTTGACGCTACATTTTACGCACTGCTGTTGATGTATTGTACTATGCTTTTAAAAGCACGATGCCACTCGACCTACTTTAGTGGCATCTCTGTGGCACTGTAAATTCTGTACCTTGCTTTCCTGCAGGACAATAATATGGGTCCTTGCGTTGACTAACGCTCTCCTGGGAACCGTGATATTTACATTCTATAGGCAGATCCCAACGGTGCCTCACATGCGATCAATCAACGCAAGAACATCAAAGCAAGAGGAAGCACGTCCGCGAAGCTTCTACGATACCGACGGATTAACAGGATACAGTTACGACGTCATCCCCGATATAATTCACCTCGTCAGGTACGTGCATCCGCTAACAGTATAAAACCGCTGCGAAAAATCATAACCTCAGAATAATTTTTCTTTAAGGCAAGCTTTACAAAAAGTGCCTGTTCTCAAATGTAAAAAAAATACCGGAAGTTTGCTCTACCACCGACCACTCAAGCGCGCGCAAACAAGGACAAAGGGAGGTGACGACAACACAAGTAAGCACTTGTGTTGTCGTCACCTTCTGTGGTCATATACAGCTTAAGAAATCCGGATAGGCCCCGCCTGGTTCAGCGAAGCGCGGCAGCCGCTCGCCCGCGCGACTAAAGAAATAGTCCCACGCATGCACTCGGCAATGCTCTCCAAAGGCGGGATAACCGGCGGCCCAGCCCATGACGTCACTCTGGAAGCGCGCTCCCATTGGGGCAGGCTCGTGTGCATCCGCCTTTGAGGAGAAAATACCGAAGAATTCTCAAGTTGTATTCGACTATAGCTTCGAGATGCGTGCCTTCCTCCTCTGGAATACGCACTTTCTCAGAACGCCCCATGACTCTCTGGACACGATCGGGCGCAGCCGGCTGGGCACTCTTCCCCCGATATTAAAGCAACATCAAGAGACTTCACCCGGGTGGATGCTATGAGCGTCCCCTTTATAACGTGGCGGTGACAAGTGTGCCACCAGGCGTGACAAATAAAAAAAGCGCGAAACTTTTTTCTTTTTTTTTAAAGTTGGCCTACTGCCTTAATTGTCTATTTCGATTAAATCTATCTGACTTAATACATAGCCTAGTTCCCTGTCCTTTACGACTGAACGTCCTTATTTCTCCCAGTATTTATTTTTGTGCTTTCTCTTTAGATTTCTTCCACCAATATTCTAACCGCGTCTGACTTATTTCTATCGCGGGCGTGTTCAGCCTTTATCCCTAAAAGCACAGGCTTCATGTAGGCTCGTGCCGAAGCGTACACCTGTGTGTATATCCTTGGTGTATATCACCTGGGCGTATACCCGATATTTTTGAGTGACACCCTCTTGCGTTTGAAGGCAGATGGAGGACTTGGTCGCAGTATTTGCGCGCGTGCGCGCTATGTGAAGGCCGCTCGACGCTGCCGGCCAGTAAGTCGTGATCAAGTTACCGAAACATTAGTGGGCAACTTCATCAAACAATTTGCTCTGAACATTCAAGCAAAGTGCCTCACGAGATCGAGCGGACTACCCGTCAGCAGCGCGCTCATTGTGAAGTGATCCTCGTGTTGTCTCCTCGCCATCAATGTGCAAATATGCATGTACGGCAAGACGTCCTTTTCTTGACTGTTCTATGGCCGTGGCGCACTCAAAATTACTTTCCGGCCCGTCTTCTATCGCTGACTTCAGCGTTTGTGCTGGCTTCCGTGTCTCCAGGTGTTATACCGCAATGAATGTATAAGGCGGGCTGCGCGTGTTTGGTTGCCAAGCCTGCTCCTTTAGTTCAATGCCGCTGTTTGGAGCTTTAAGCGCATAAAAAATGACGTGTGATGTGATTTAGATAAATTAAGGGACCATTAAAGAACCATGTGTTAAGAGCTTTATTGGCGGTCCAAGGGCGTTGTAGCAATAAGCGACGAGGCAGTGAGAGGAAGCGTCCAGAGCACGAGCCAAGCGAGCCGAGCGTTGTCGATAGTGCTGCATGGAGGCGCATCTTCTTCTTCACAACTCGCCCCCGCTGAAAAAGTGCCATCCTGGCGATCTAGGATGTTTCAAGCAAGGGCTCATGATATGGCTCGAGGCCGGAAATGTGGACGATGTCACGTCCATGCCGGCGCATGTCTACCGATCGAGAAACTAGCTCGACAAGAAAATTAAC
The DNA here is from genome assembly GCA_030522465.1 of Rhipicephalus appendiculatus. Lineage (NCBI taxonomy): Eukaryota > Metazoa > Arthropoda > Arachnida > Ixodida > Ixodidae > Rhipicephalus > Rhipicephalus appendiculatus. The sequence continues at coordinate 1,585,431 of JALIZH010032982.1, read as the reverse complement.
CCATTAAGGACCACGAAAGAACTACTGGTCAGATTCTAATGATATTTTGCTTATTTAGTTAACGACAACAGATAACCACACGTGCAAATTTTCATAGAGTTGCGTGTGTTTCTTCAGGAGTTATGATACTGTACTATAAAAAGTACGCTGGGCCTTCGAGATAGCAACGGGCAAGGTGACTTGATGCGAGAATGGCGAGTAATCTGGGCCCTTGCGAAACGAATAAAAAAGTTATCTTGGCCCATGCAACTTAATCAAGGACCAGTGCTTTAGGTAAAGCGTAACATCAAGCTTTTCGCCGCACCATTTTGATGTATTTTGGCAGAACGCAACTGTTTTGCCGGCTTCTTGTGAAAATGCCCGTATGGATAGAGGGCACAGTGGAATCTGGAGAGCTTTGATACTTCTCTTGGGTACAACAAGGCGCAGTCAGTGTTTTGGTGTTATACGACTAAATGACAATACTCAACGCGTAGAGGGTCTGCTAAAACCTGCAATGTGGTGGCAGACCCTTTATGCGTTGTCTGCGGCTATTTCGATCATCTGGGTAAATAGGGGCTGGTACCACTTTTTCTCAGGGATGAAAATTCTCTAGTCATTCGCAGCTTCATCGTAAAGCTCAAACCCCCTCATAGCATTGTTACTGCGGATGAAGAAGGAGGACAGTGGCACTACGTCTTCTTTTCTTTTCAGTGAATAACCACCACGATACAGCGCATAGTGACTCAACTTTGTAGTCTTTCGTCAGCATAGCAATTATGCTGTTGTCTTTGCCATTTTCGAAACAAAGCTGCTTTCCTGAGTCAAAACAGAAGTTAACTTACCCAGGTTCCTTTCATTCCACGTTTTTTTATCGTTAGCAGAGAGCATCCATTCGTACCGTCGTCATTCCCCTCCTCCTGCTAATTTCCCATGTTAGGGTCAGAATCGCTAATTAAAGCATCAAGAGGCTCTCGTATATTCACACCGACATCTTTCGCAGCCTCATGAGTCGGAGATAACCGAAAAAAACGGCATTCATAACAAAAAAAAGCCTGTTGAACCTATGATGCAACGCACAACAAAGAGTTACATGTATGCTCCCACGAAGTCCCAGTGTACTAAATAAAGTACAGCAACATTTGATTACTCCTCACAGCAAAACTATGCACTATATAGGCTTCTCGCGCTTTGCAGGGATTGAATTGCTCTTCCTGAAGCAGAAGCAATCCGTTTTTTTCAACATATAAAATGTAAAACTTCAAATTAATTTAGAAAAAGTAGTACTGACCACGTGCGTTTAACAGGCTCTCATTTTCCTAAAGTTTGACGACTCATAAAACAGAAAAAACATAACCAAGTCAATATTCCAAATTAGGATTTTCTTGCTGCAACCTTTGGCATCTGAAATTGTAATGAGCAAGATCAGAATATTCTGTTTTGTAGTTTCTATGCCCGAAAAAAGGAAGTGTACGTTTTAAAGTACAGTGGTCCCTAATGGGTTAACCGGAGAGGTTTGCTCCAAGACGGTGTAAGGGCCTTCGTACCATGGAACAAGCTTCGAAGAGAGTCCTGGAGCTTGGTATGCGACAGATAGCCATACAAGAGACTCTGGGGCATAGCTAGGATCTGAAAGTGAAGTGCTGCGGTTTTCTTTCTGTCGTTGCTGCTCTTGAGATGTTAACGTGCGGGCGAGCTGGCGGCACTCTTCGGCTTGTCGAGCATCTTCGGAGACAGATGGACACCCGGAAGCATCAGGACAGTGGGGAAGTAGAGTGTCCATAGTATGTGAAGACTCCCGTCCGTAATGAAGAAATAAAGGCAAAAACCTCCTGGTTGTTTTTATCGCGGTGTTGTATGCGAATGTTACATATGGAAGAACGCGGTCCCATTTACCATGGTCAGATGCGACGTACATCGACAGCATATCCCCCCAGCGTGCGGTAAAACCATTCCATTAGTCTGCGGGTGGTAGGTAGGCTGTGGTGGTCTGATGAATGATGTGGCATTCCGAAAGCAGAGCTTCGACGACCTCGGAGAGGAAAGCGCGGCCTCTGTCCCTAAGGAGTTCTCGAGGTGCGCCATCTCGAAGGAGGAAGCGATGCAAAATCAAAGAGGCAACATCTCGAGCGGTAGCACTCGGTAAAGCGGCAGTTTTGGCTTAGCGTGTCAGGTGATCGACAGCAACTCTAATCCACCGATTGCCAACTGGTGTCATTGGAAGGGGGGCCGTAGAGGTCAACGCCGACGCGATCAAATGGCTTGGCAGGGCATGGACGCGGCTCCAATGGGCCAGTCGAACGTAAAGTTGTTGATTTGCGTCGTTGGCAATCAGGACAGCACTGCACGAATTTCCGCACGAAACTGTACACTCTGCACCAGTAGTAGCGATGGCGAAGGCGTTCGTACGTCTTAAACGCCCCGGCGTCGTCACATTGAGGATTGTGGTGAAGAGAGGCGCATACTTGGGATCGCAAGCTTCGTGGAATGACCAGCACCGGCGCCCATCGGCAATGTAGTTGCGGCGATGAAGCAGTTGATCGCGGATGGTGAAATGGAAAGCTTGTGCGTCCGAGGGATCGAGATACAAGGAGCGGTGGATGTACTAGCAAGATAATCGAAAAAGGGAGGTGATCCACGGGTCACGCCCTTGTTCGGTGGCCAATGCAGTCGAGATCGAGAGATGACAAGGGATGGACGCAAGTGCTTCCGCACGCCGTATCTGGCTGTGAAGGTGAGCGGGAGAGGGTGCCAGCGTCAAAGTGCTTGCATCCGGAGTGGTATACGACGCGAATATCGTACTCCGGGAATGCAGAGTGCCCATCGCGCTAGGCGGCCACAAGGGTCTTTCAGCGCGGCGGGCCAGCAAATCGCGTGATGGTCGGTTACTAGATCGAACGGGTGGCGGTACAAGTATGGCCTGAACTTTCCAAGTGCCCACACCAGAGCCAAACGCTCTTTTTCAGTCACGCTGTAATTAGTTTCGGCTTGCGTCAGCGTGCGACTTGCGTAGGCTACGATGTATTCTGAGTAGTCCGGGGTTTCGCTGAGGGAGAACAGCGCCAAGACCAACGCCGCTCGTGTCTGTGTGTACTCCGGTAGGAGCCGTCGGATCGAAGTGGCGAAGGATTAGTGGGGAGGTGGGCAGGTGGCGCAGTGTTGCGAAGGCAACGTCGCATGCAGAAGACCAGGAGGAGAGGTCCGCGTCACCGAGTTGAAGCTGGGTATTAGATACGGGCAGCGCACCATTTCAGTATTCGGCTTTTCAGCGCCTAATTGCGACATATCCCCTAAGGCCTGGCATTGTGAGTCCTCCTCTGAGCGACGCCTTCGCGCTGGAGCCAAGGTGGTTCATGGTTCCACGTTTGTCGACCCGGAGACAATGGCCTCGCCGTTGTGCAACATGATGCAAGCTTGCATTGCCATCTGCAGGTCCGTGCTTGCGCAACAGTGGATCAACGCCCCAAGGAATACAGTTCCCCGGGCAACATGGCCCCGGGTCTCCGATCGGCCGAAAGTACGCCATCTATTTGGGACTGTCCGATTGGACGAACATGACAGCACTCGCCCCCCGTTCGTGATTCGCGGTAAGTGAAGTGATTCAAGGATTTATAAGGAGGACAACCATCAACAGAGAGGTCGTCTTCTCCTGGCCGAGGTCCGCAGCGTACGAGTTGCTGCCGACCCGAAGCGATGTGTCTCTAAAGTTCATCTCATCATATTCTTTTCCTCTAATTCTCTAATGTAAATAAACCAAAGTTTTTCTCCGTCCGTCCACATCATTCTCGGCCAGCTCCCGCACTTCAGCGGTGAGGTGCAATAGCTGGTGCCCTTAAGAAGTTCTCAGCGACAAGGAATGGACTCCGGGAGGACTTAGCGTCTGGGTATGGCTACAAGAAGAAGCCATCCAACCCACAGAGCCCTGAGGAACTGGGAAGAACGACAGAGTAGAGTCGTCAGACCAGGGAGTCCTGAGCGACTGGGAAGAGCGATAGAGTTGAGTTTTCGATCCAGAAAGTTCCTGAGCAACTGGGAAGCAGCGGATGGATGAACCAGATGACATGGTGTTGCATCCGTGGGTGAGCATGTGGTTTTTTTTTCCTTTTGATTCGACAGGCTTGAAAACTCGTGTGCTTATTTTGATTGCTCTGGGACTCGGACAATTTGTTGCAATAGCGTTTTTGCCGGAATTTAAGGAAACAGTTCAAACCACTGGTCAGAGCAGCTGAAATGGATCTGAGAAGGTTGACGAGGTCAGACTTGCTGTTGTTGTGCGATGAGTTCGGGAGTTAATGTGGACAAAAATGTGAAGAACACCAGCTATCCAAAAGGGCCATCAAAGATAGCGGCAATGACGATGAGAACTCTGACTGCTTGGGAGGTGGTGCAAGGAGCGCAGAAGCGTGAGCTAGAGCGTGAAGAACGCCGGAGAGAACATGAGCAAGAACAGCAAAAACATGAGAAAGTAATGGCAGAGATACAAGTTGAAATCCTTAAGTCACGTGTAGCCGCGGGTATCGAAGGGGGACAACCTTCTGAGACCAAGTGAGGTCGAGGTATGTCGGATGGACCAGTAGATCAAACCCTACAAGATGGCAGAAGACATTGCTTTCTTCTAGGTTCATTTTGAGGGAACTTGCGGGAGGTGTAAATTTGCTCCAAGCACTTGGTCACAGCGCTCAATAACGTTGTTGCCCTGTGAGGCGGCAATTGTAGTCAAGATTGAGCGTGAGTCATGCGGAGCATTACGGCAAAGTAAAGGCAATGCTCTTGAAGCAGTTCCGAATTTCCTCAGAAGCATTCAGACAGCGTTTCAGAGACACGAGCAAAAATATAGCAATGAGGACTACTCTGAGTTCGCGCACGGTTTGAAAAGAAACCTCGTGGAGTTTGTCATACGGTAGTGGCTTCAGGGCGCCGAAGTCCACGAACGTGGAGACAAAATTGTGGAGTGTATATGTCTCGAACAATTCTACCGCAGTATTCCACACCCAGTGAGACTTTGGGCTGCAAGATAGAGAGGGCGTAGATGTGGTAGACAAGGCGGCACAGCTGGCTAACGAGTATGTGATGCGACGGTAGCTCACCGGCTGAAGAAAAGCGTTCACATGGAAGCGATAATACGAGAGGGTTAACTGATCCAAAAAAGGAGACGATGGCAAAACTACCAAGAGAGCCGAAGCTGATGAAAAAACAAAAGAAGGGAGCCACGATATCGGAGTTAGCAACGCTGCGCAAGAAAAGAAAAAAAAGATGGTTGACTCTCGAGAATTCGAGAAAAGAAGGCCGAACCCGATGTTATAATTGTCAGGGCCTAGGTCATTTTGCCGTGGATTGCAACAAAAAAAGTCAGTGACGCTTTCCTACGTGGGTGGAAGCGAAGAGAGCTTGGAGTTTGTCCGTCCATACCTGCAGGAGCTACGTATAAACAGAAAACCTTGCAGGGCATTAGGAGACAGCGGAGCAACCACGGACCTAGTTCACCCTTCTTTTGTAAGCGGCGAAGACTATACCGGAAAGGTAACTTGGATAAATTCAGTGCTAGAAGAACACACCGTTTGCTTACCAATAGCAAGAGTCATAGTATCCGATCCTTTCGGAGATCTGGAGACAGCGACTGGCGTCTCGAAAGCGCTGCCAGTGCACTATTCGTATCTCTTTTCAAACCATTCAGAGCGTTTATTACGGGAGCGCGGTGAGGAGTTCGGAGAAGGAAGAGTGCAGGCATTGAGGCGCTCGCGAGCCCGCCGAATCGCGGCTCAGCTGGCAGAAGAACCAAACCCACTTGCGGATGAACAAGAGAAAGCACATTCGAAACTGCAAGCTAACACCACGGCGGGAAAAGCAGAGATGCGAGATAGCGGAGGGGGGCGCGAGAAACGGATTTCGATGGAACACCCTCCCCGCGAGGCCTATGACGTCAGCTGAAAGAACAGACTCGGAGAACGGCTCGTTACTTTCCTCCTACCTCGATTAGCTTTTGACAGGCGTCTCCCGAAGTAAACCGAGAGTCGCTCAGCGCCGAGCAACAGAGAGATCGGACTCTTACACGTTTACACTTCGACGAGATTGAAGGTCTGGCTTAGCGCAATGTAAGCATCCACAATAAGGGAGGACTGTTGTATTCGCGATTCCAACTGAGCTCTCGCCTCCTAGCGGCCGCGCCTGGAAACGGCACTAACGGGGTCAACCTTGAAAGGAGATATGTTATCACGTTGCGCGTGCTGACAAGCGGCCGCATAGTTCGTTTATTTTCGCCATGCCGCATGCGCGGGCCCGCAAAACAGAAAAGCGATGTCCAAAAACCATTGCTGTGTGCCGCAATGCGTGGCATCGCTGGTAGAAAGGTGGCAATGTATGCTTCTCTCACTTCCCGAAGGATGCAGACGACGCGCGACGAAGAACAGCGTAGATCAGAAACTTATGCATTGGAAAGAAGGTGGCGGACACTATGGTGCTTTGTTCTAATCACTTCGCTCACGACGACTTCATTCTCCCCGCTGAATACATAATTACTTAGCGTGTGTGCATTCTTGTGAATATTCGGGCTTGTCAACGAGCGGAATATAGTTTCGTTTATAAAAGCAAGCGCTTCTGGAAATTGGTTGCGTTTGTGTATGAGTGTATTTTTCGAGTATGCATGCTTTCTGTGCAAGTCGTAGTGCTGCCCACTGTCAAGCTGCTACCCATACCCAAGCTGTTCTAACCTTTCCCCTCGAATTTTTTTTTTGTTTGGTTTCGCATGTGTGTATACACACAAGCACAAACGGACGCGCGAATATGCATAAAGGATGGGTGTGTCTCACCGAAAAGAATTCTCGCTTACGCCCCTGTCACTGACGTACGTTTCTTTTGCGTGAACTGTAGTAGTGAAACCTGAAATATATATATTATGGACAAACCAACAGTGTTTATGCCTGCGTTTGCCTCTGCGGTGTCTAGAGACGGTGCTGTGTTCTCATTAAACGCGGCGCGCTAACAGTTTAGGTTCGTAAGCTCGCAAGAAATTTAAGAGGAACTGCAAAAAGCGATTCTTCCAGCTTTTGGAGCGTTCGACTTGTTGGCGCACACTTGGTTCCCTTCCGACACAGTGCAGCGCAACTTATGTTGGAACCGGCTTGTTTCCGAGTGGTGCATTTACCACCATTCCACTGAATAAACGATCGCTAATTTCCGGAAACCTAACGTGGTTAATTCAAAATTAATTTACTTTGATTAGGTATGAGTTTCTTAAATTTATTTATAATTCACCAGGGTCGTACGGCTAATATTTTTGGTGGGGTGGGGTGTTGTTCAACCACCGTGTACTTAAGGTCACGCATGCGTAGCGGGCGTGTATATATCATGTTCGTGCCTGCGTAGTGTGTGTGTAAATTTTTTTTTTCGAATATGAAATACTGCCAAGAAGAACAAGCGAGTGTTCCGGAAGCACGCGACCTTATTTATTAGAAACCTAATAACATGGATCCGCGAACGAAAAGAAAGCAGCACTCCTAGTACAAGCGAAACTACGATTTGTCCTTATCTCAAGATACACTGACCCAAGTATAGTTCCCTTTTGTAATCAAGTGAACGGCATGCGTATTCAGGTTTTGACGGCACAGCAGAATGGGATACATGCAAGCGGCAACACGAGTCGCAACGCAGAGTTACCTCGAAAACTTTAAGGCGTTGCCTGTGAAGCACTGCCACTTGTGCGCTGCAGCAACGCAGCGCACAAGTGATTGCCCCATTTCGGAGAGGCCCGCTACACATGAGCAGTAGCCTTCTTCAACATCGGGTGCTGGACAGGTTCTTCAACTTGAAGTAAACCCTGATGCGGTTAGCTAAAGAGGCTCGATATTTGACGCACAGTGAAGCTATTTCCGCTGTTTCGCCTGTGAAGTCCTTTAGCCGATGAGTATGAGGTGGTCGGCGGCCAGCACCCTTTCGCGTTCAACGAAGCAACGCGATCCGACGCCACAGTCAAGAAAATTCAGCACAGCGCCAAGCGAAAGTGCCGCGTTGACCCTGTTAAGCGTAGCCATCTTTGTTTTTTCGGACCAGTGTTGCCACCACATGGAGCGTTATATGGAGTTGGGAATACAGTGAAACCTCGGTGATACGAACACAGCTCATACGAATTTCGGGGTGATACGAATTTTCCTTTTCCTTTGGTCCGGGCCAAGGCCCATTGGCCTGCAATGTAATGGAGTGCGGTTGTTGCGAACAGATTTTCACCTGGCGACGTTTGATACGAACGTACGCTACCGTCCAGGTACGAAGAGGTGCTGTCCGCGCTGTCGCGGAAGACGCGCTAACCATGTGCGAGCGCGGGAACGAAAGCGCGGGGGGCATGCGTGCCGCACCGCCAAATCGTCAGAATGACGGATTAAGAAACTTTTCTTACGGTCAAAATAAACCTTCAGAGACGCGTCACGGCCACCGAGATTGTGTGCATGAATCTTTGAGGCTCTAATGTGCTGCCGTGTGCCTTCGCGTTTAGATTACAGAGGGCATTGGAGAAATGCTTTTTTTTAACGCGTCGACGCGGGCTATTGTCGTACTGCGTTTACACGTGCCTGCCTCGTGCATCAGACATCCTATGAGAGGTGCACGAGGACCGAAAGAAGGCGAGGACGGTCTTGGCGAAGGAGTCAGGCCTCATAACGTCAACATGCGCGACTGTTGAGGTCGCACTTGTGCAGGCGCGCCCGTAAAACTCCCAAAAAACATCCCCAACACCTCCGTGTTGGTGATGTTTTTTTGAAATTATGACATAGGACCATGGTTCTGGAATTTCGTGGCCTTGATTTATCGCGACAAAGCGCTTCTTCCGTTATTTTCAACGCAGTACTCCAGTGTCACGCGAGAAAGCATAATAAAATTTGGAAGGGGCTACTGCTGTCGCGGGTCACAAGCGCGCCTTATTCATTAATTAAACACGCGCGTACGCATCGTATATTTACGAGTACTGGTGTGATTGCCGACATCTAAAAAATTTAACTGACAATCATTCAGAGTTCTTCATGACATTTCTGCGGCCCTGAAAAACAATAAATGAAAATGCACGCAAGCTTTTTTTTTTTTGTCGCAAGCTAATTTTCTATGCTTTCTGGTGATACGAATTTCGGATGATACGAATATTTTTTTGTGGTTCCCTGAGATTCGTATCACCGAGGATTCACTGTAGGCACTGCCGAGTTTCGATAGGGCCGGACTCTGTATCAATTAATTGTTCCGGAGAGGTATGAGGTTGATCTCCTGCATTTTGTGTCACGGAAACGGCTGGTCAGGTCAACAGAATCAACAAAATCAAGGAGAGGCCTTTTGCTAGAGTGTTACTGGCCAGAATGTTTTAAAGATATGGATAATTACTTGAGGTCCTGTGACGTTTGCCAGCGAGTTGGGCAACCGGGAGATAAGAGCGACGGCGTCGCTCAGAGGATGACTCACAATGCCAGGCCTCTGGGGATATGTAGCAATTAGGCGCTGAAAATCCGAATACTGAAATGGTGTGCAGTTCATCTCTATCAGCTCCTCCTCGCCCCGGAAGTTCAAAGTGGCCGGTGAACACAATTTGCTGGCCATGAAGAACGCAGATGGAGTCTAATTCTTCAAGTATATAACTTCAGCGTCCGTTACAAAAAGGGCAAGTTAAACGGGAATGCGGATGGTTTGAGCCGGTTTCAGTAAACCGGCATTTTGTTTGCTTTCCCAGAATTTATCTCTGTTTTATTTTAAAGAGATGAACTTCATACACGTAGCTACACTTCGCGTGTGTATTATTAGAATATTTTCCGTTATATAATAAATTTTGTAAACTTTCATTTCAAGTGCAACGTCATGCGGACCTTGTAGGCGTTTGGGGAGAAATGGAGGGCTGTTTGGAATGGTGGTTGGAATGGTAGTCTCAGAACTGTGAAAAAAAAATTGAAGGACACTTTGTACATTCCAAAGTGTGTTCGGCGAAAGCGTGTGGACATTCGACTGACTATGCCATGTCTTTTATCTTTTAAACTCTCAGTGAGATAACACACAAACCGAATGTGTGCGCGCGTCTTTTCTTTTTTTTAACTTTTTACCGCGAATCGCAGCGAGACGCGAGACTGATCTTCCTCCGTTCGTATGTGTTAGTATTTTCTCGCGCTTTGCGCATCGTGGAAACGCCATCCGCGTTCCAGCGCTTAAATTGACGGACCCTTTGTAAATTCGAAAGTGTATTCCGTGAACGCCTGTTTCCATTGAGACGGCGTCGGTCAGAATGATTGCAAACGCTGGGCACAGCGACGCTACGCAAGCAAAGCGCGAGCGCTGTAGAGTCCGACGCGACCGGCGTCCGTTTGCGCAACCCGGCGGCCACCTGGCTCCGTCCCAGAGCTCGGACAGACGGACGGACGGACGGACGGGCGGACGGACGGAGAAACAGACGGACGGACGAACAGACGGACGGACTGACGGACGAATGGACAGACGGACGGACGGACGGACAGACAGAAGAACAGACAGACGGATAGACAGACGGACAAACGGTCGGTCGGACGGATGGACGGACAGACGGACGGACGGGCAGACGGACGGACGGACAGACAGACAGACGGACGGACACCGGACGGACACCGGACGGACGTGAGCATGAGACATTAAAGGCTTTCGCCATAAAAGATAGTGTTGATTTTCACACGGTATAGCCTGGAGAGTGAAAGGTTAAGAGCCCGCGCTTGCACGTGGGGCAGCGCTATGTTGTTTTGTTTGTTTGACATGCTTTCATCAGGACATGGGTCAAGCAGGTCATCAAACAAACGTCGCCGCCAGTGGGCTACTAGCTCAATCTGCGTTCTTCATGGCCAGCGAATTCTGTTCACCGGCCACTTCGAACTTCCCGGGGGAGGAGGAGCTCATAGACACGAATTGCGCACCATTTCGGTATTCGGATTTTCAGCGCCTAAATGCTACATATCCCCAGAGGCCTGGCATTGTGAGTCATCAGCTGAATGATGCCTTCGCGCTGGAGCCGAGGTGGTTCATGTTCCACGTTCGTTGACCCGGAGACAATGGCCTCGCCGTTGGGCAACATCATGCAAGCTTGCATTGCCATCTGCAGGTGCGTGCTTGCGCAACAGTGGATCAACGCCCCAAGGAATACAGTTCCCCGGCAACATGGCCCCAGGTCTCCGATCGGCCGACAGTGACGCCATCTATTTGGGACTGTCGATTAAACGAACATGACATCCTCACCCCAGTTCGTGATTCGCTGGAAGTGACGTGATTCAAGAATTTATAAGGAGGACAGCCATCAACGGAGAGGTCGTCTTCTCCCTGGCCGAGGTCCTCAGCGTACGAGTTGCTGCCGACCGAAGCGATGCGCCTCTAAAGTCATACTCTCTTAATTTAATTCTCTAATATATATAAACCGAAGTTTTTCTCCGTACGTCCACATCATTTTCGGCCAGCTCCCACACTTCAGCGGCGAGATTCAATACTGGGTTAACGGTGACAAGATGAATGCGAAATTGCCAACAAAGCGCCGGAAATACGAACATATGCCTACAAAACTTCGAAGTTCCTTCATGATCGTCGGCTTCGCAAATTCCTGCGCCTACGCAAAGTGTGGTAGCGAGGGGTAATACGCCGTGTTTGGACACGATGTGGCCTAAGATGATGAGCTCCCGTGCAGTGAAGCGGCATTTCGTGAGGAGAAGCTGAAGGTGAGCTTGGCTCAGGCTAGTCAAAATGTGCCTAAGGCGAAGGGAGTGCGTAGAGAAATTATGCGAGAAAACCACCACATCATCCAGATGACAGAGGCACATAGACCACTTTTGAACATTTAGCCTATTATTCATAAGGCGCTCAAACGTCGCAAACGCGTTACAAAGCCCAAAGTGCATGACGTTAAACTCGTATAGGCCATCAGGTATAATAAATGCAGTTTTCTGGCGATCGGCTTCAACAATTCGGACATCGCAGTAGCTAGACCGCTAGTCTAGCGACGAGAAGAATTCTGGTGCTTCAAGGGTATCAATGGCGTCATCAATGCGATGCAAATGATAGACGTCTCATTCAAACGGCGGTAGTCTATGCAAAACCGGATACATCAGTCGTTCTTACGCACCAGGATGACAACAGATGCCCAGGGACTGTGAGATGGTCGAATAACATCTCTACGAAGCATATCTTCGACTTGGTCGTTAATTACGCGGCGCTCTTCAGCGGAGACATGGTATCGTCTTTGAGGCAGGGGCTGGTGTAGACCTGTGTCAACGTAAGGCTGCGCTTGTGACGTGCCGCCCAGTTGAGGTTGTGAAACATTGAAACAATTCCGAAACTTGTGCAGAAGATGAAGTAGGTCGGTGTGTTCGGCAGGGGTGAGGGTATCGGCAATGCTGCTGGAAAACATATCACTAGACGACTCCCCGAGCACCGACAGGACATTTTTTTGGTAGCAATAGTCATCTGGAACGTCCGCCACAGAAGAACAGTGGAGTCCATCCATGCGGCTGAGACATTCGCCGGCAAGCAACGTGACAGGCGTGGACAGCGCATTGAAGACCAAGATATTACTGCTGCCGGCAGGGATGTCAAGCGTTGCGAAAGGTGCCGGTAGATCTTTTCGGGCCGTGAAGACATCGCAGAGCGTGAAAAAAATTAAAGGACACTTTGTACATACCAAAGTTTGTTGGGCGAAAGTTTATGGCCATTCGACTGACTAGGCCATCTCTTTTTTCTTTTACCCTCTCAGTGGGATGGCACACAAATGGAGTGTGCGTGTTTTGTTTTTTTAATTTTTCAGCGCTAATCGCAGTGAGACGCGAGACTAATCTGCCTCCGTGCGCATCCGTTCGTATTTTCTCTCGCTTCGCGCTTCGTGCAAACGCCATCCGCGTTCCAGTGCTTAAGATGACGGACACTTTGTAAATTTCCAAGTGTGGTCCACAAATGCCTACGTTCATTGAAATAGGGTCGGTCAGAATGGTACGCAATGGGCGCGTCACCCTCCTTGCATGATTGGAAACGCTGGGCACAGCGACGCTACGCAAGAAGAGCGCGAACGCCGTAGAGTCCGACGCGACCAGCGTCCGTTTGCGCACCCCGGCGGCTATCGTCAATTCCAATACTTTGAAAGTCAAGAAAAGTTCCTGTTCCTTGCTTCTGGACATGAATTTTGAACGGTTAGCTTCCGCGGTCAAATCTGCTAAGCGTTCTGAACATGATATATTTTTTTTCGATTTAGACGCACAAGCCCGATATGCCCTTCAGAGTGATTGTGTCCGAAAGAGACACGTGGCAAAACGTTGTTTCTAGATACCTGCAAAATATTTTGGAGAGTCTTTCTATCTTGGATCCTTTTCGTGTCAGCAATTGCGAAGCGGTGGTTCAGTTTCTGAGCACTGATGGTTCTAGCTGCCGTAGGGCATTCAGTATAGACATTAAGGATCTATACTATTCTATACCCCATGACGAGCTGATGGCAAGCGTTAAAAGCTGCATCGCGCAAGATAATGATGAACTGGCTTTCTGCCTAAAGTGTGGAACTTCGATTTCTAGCTTTCTTGAATTACTCACTTTCTACCTAAAGTCAACTTTCGTGGCCTGGGGAGGTAATCTTCACGTCCAGAGATCGGGCATATGCATAGGCTCTTCAGTAGCCCCGATTTTAAGCGAAATTTTTCTGGGCAAGCTAGATGTAGGAATTCAAAAGCATCTGTCAGGACTCGCAGTTCGTGTATTCAGATACGTTGATGATTTTCTTGTGTTCACTACGTCCTTAGATTTGACGCAGGATGTTGTAAATGTTTTGAAGGTTTTTAAAGAAACAGGCACGAAACTAAACTTTTCTTTTGAATGGCCACATCTCAAACAACTGCAATTTCTTGATATTAACTTGGTCTTTGAACCCCACAGCATGTCTGCTGGTATTATTGTCCTAGATCCGTAACACCTATACTTAACTGCAGGTCGAGCCACTCAAAGCTGGTCAAGAGGAGTATCGTTAACACGAGTTTGGGTTTTGTATTGAAAAGAGTCCTGCCTACAGAGAATTAAATTGAGTTTTGACAATCAAGTCAGTAAACTAGAACAAGCAGCGTATCCTAATGATGTCATCACGTCTGTATGTAACTACATAATTAAGAAACTAAAATTCCGACGGGAATCAGTTAGGCTGTCGTGGTCAGAGTAGTAAAAGTAAAAGGATAGCGCTAATTCCTTATCTTCATAGGACATCGCATGAACTAAAGCAACTCGGTAATAGGTACAAAGTTGATGTGCTTTTCTCAGCTAAAAATAAACTGCAGTCCATTTGTTCACGCATGCGCAGAGAACTTCATCAATGTCGTATAAAACAGAGCAAAAGGTTTGTGGACTGCGCGATGGGCGTCGTTTACATGATTCCGTTTAGCTGTGGTAAAGTAGACATTGGCCAGTCGGGACGCTGCATCAATGTTCGTCTTAGAGAGCACGATTCATCTTTGAAATCTTCAGGAGCATCGCATCTCGCGGCACATTGCAGGGAGTGCGGCTGCTATCGTGTTTTTCATGAAACTGAAATTGTTTTTCGTAGTAGCACTCAACTAACTCGTGAGATGACTGAAGCATTTCATATAAGAAAAAGAGCCGATCAGTGCGTCAGCCAACCTTCGGTGTTCTTACATGAAAAGGAGTTTGCCTTTCTCGATAATGTTTCATAATAGTCTATCTGCCTTAGTTAACTGACCCTTCACGTTTTGCCATGGCTGTACTTTTGCCTTGACACGCATGCGTTGATCTCTTGATTGGTGTATTTATATATTTCCCGTTTTCAATAAATCTTTCAGTTGCGAGTAAGCGCTTGTCTTGTGTTCATTTCTCGTCTTTCGTCTTCGTCGGAGTGCGCTTAAAACAGCTATACCATACCTGGCACCGTGCCAGGGCTCGGACGGAGGGAAGCATGGGCGGACGGACACGGACAGACGAACCGACGGACGGATGGATGGATGGACAGATGGACGGACGCGAGCATCAGGCACTAAAGGCTTTCGCCTTATCAGACTCTAGCATCGCAGGAGAGAGAGGGGTTAATGATAGAGGAAGAAATAAAAAGGACGCTATTTTCTGCCTCCTGCCGCGGGGGCACGGCTCAGCGCCTTTATGGATGAGGAGGGGGGAAGTAAAGATTATAGGAAGAAGAGAAGATAGAAAGAAAGAGTGCGAGGCATGGCAAGAGAGAGTATTGTCAGCGCAGTCGGTAGCACGAAGCCGAATCGTTTGTCTGGAAGGTCCGCAGAAGCAGCGAACTCGACTGAGGCTCGGAGGGCTTGTATCTTCGAGCGTGCGGGAAAAAGGACGTCCTCCTCCGTTTCCGCTGGCAGACCGAGCAGGCGATAACGGCTCACCATCACGCTTCGTGCTGCAGCTAGGACAGAACAGGAGCAAATAATATGCTCCAGCGTTTCATCGTCGCCGCACCTGCGGCACGCAGGCGATTAGCAGCGACCTGTGGAATACATGCGTGCCGCAGGCCAGGCGCTGCCACGCAGGCGAACCAGTAACCGCCGCTCGCATCTGTGCAGGCTGGTCTCCGGAAAAGGAGGCGGTGGCTTGCCGCTTCCACCCGCGTATCAGGGTGGGCCGTAGGTTGGAGCAGCCGCAGTCGTTGCCGCGAGTAATCCGGCTGGGCTACCGCTTTGGGGACTGGGGTGTCACCGTTGTGTGCTGCTTTAGCGGCGGCGGCGGCCTCCTCGTTCCAGCTATCCCAACGTGCGAGGGAAGCTAGTTGATGGACAGGCGCACACCACTAGCTCCGATGGTGGTTAGTTTGCCGTGCAGCAACGCCATGGTGACGCCTGCTTAGTCTGGTCGCAGCAGCGCTTGTAGGGCTAGCCAGGAGTCGCAGAGGATCGCCACGGGCAGCTGGGGTGATGTAGCAGCGAGGTAGTCTTCTGCCAACTGATGGCCCGCCAAGTCAGCTGCATTAGAGGTGCGTTGGAAGGGAAGGTCGCACCGGATTGTTGTCCCAGTCGATGGTTTGACACTGGTAGCCGCGGATGAGCGGGAGCTGTCCCGGGTATATCCGTCCGTGAACACCAAGAGATGCCCCCCGCAGCCTGTCATAGAGGTTCGCCACGGCTGACTGGTGGAGCTCGCACGCCGGTGTCTGCCTTTTGCTGAGGTTTTCCAGCCCTAAATGTACGTCCAGAGGCTGCTGGTGTGGTGGAGAGGTCTGGATAGGACAGGGAGCCTTGGGCACCTAGTTCTCATAGATAGCGCAGATCTGTGTCATCCGTGAAGCTGGTCGGCTCCGCTGTCTCCACAGAAGGGCAGCGCCCCCGGGGGGCCCTGTGAAGACAATCCACATGATGCAGCTCGTGTCGCAGCATAAGGAGCGACAGAGGCCATATCTGGACCTCCGCCAATGATACAGCCACGGCCAACTGGCGCGGCAGTCCCATGAAGTGCCGAATCGCCATGCTGTGTTGCCCCTCCAGCTGCTCCATGCGGTGTCGCGCCAGCTGCACCAGGGGAGTGCATAGGTTTGCGCTGCCGTTGCAGCCCCCTCGTAGAGCCGAAGGGCCAGCCGCGAAGTGCATCCTTGGGCCCCTGCTTAGCAGCTTGCTCACAGCACTCTCTACCCTGGTGGCCTTGAAGGTGGCAAGTTTGACGGCTGGTACCCAGGTGAGGTGGTGGTCGATCCTTAGCCCAAGGTACGTCACTGCCTTGCTCCACGGGATCGGCCGGTCACCCAGCACAAGCATTTGGATGGCCCTCCGCGCAGCGGCTCTGGGGTGAACCAGCAGCGCCTCTGTCTTTGTGGGCGACACGGTCAGTCCGATCACCTTGAAGAAGGAGGTCACAACATCCAGGGAGCGTTGCAGGGAGCGCCTGATGGCCGTGATGTTCCGCCTAGGCCCCTTAACCCACAATGCCACGTTGTCTGCATACTAAGAGCACTGCATGGGGTAGCGTTTGTCAATGGGTATCACGCCAGGCAGCCCCGCTGGGACCAGGTTGAACAAATAAAAGTCACAATTTCACCGCAAGGGTGAAGCACTGAATGCGATAGCAACAAATTCTAATGTTAATCGAAGTGAGGCTGGGAGCTAACTCTTTTGGATCCGATCTCACGCAACTCTACGAAATGCTGGTTTAAGAGCATGCGGCCGCTCCAAGGGACACTGTTCGCACAATGCCCTCGCGTTGAGAGCGGAATATGTAGAAGCCAGCCGCCCGCTGTCGGCTGCTAAGATTGCGAGATAACGCATGCGCCAGCGACGACCGCGCTCGTAAAACCAAAGGTCGCAGCGGCTGCACGCTGTGACCTTTTGCGACCAAGAATTAATTGTGTTCTCATGCCTCGCAGAACGTGTACATAAAATTTCTTTGTGATATTCCCAATTTGCAATTGAATGTTTACGCGACCCAAAGTTCGAATGCTTGAAGTAATTTGCTGCACCATGATGCTGGAGTCTCTCATCAACTGAAGCTTGAGCTGTTTGTACACATCTTCACTGATACAACTAATTGTTGCTCCTGTATCAAGAATTGCAGTTACTGGCCTTCCGTTGATGAGAGCATCGAACTGTATTAATGAAACTCTGGGTCGCTCTCCTCGTTTCCCGGTCTAGTCTCAATAGCGGGCAGGTTGCCGCGGCGCGGACACGTTGCTGCGGCGGTTTGGGAGCAAGCGTGGTGGTGATGGCTGCAGGATGAGCTAGTGGCAGAGCCGTGAAGCGATCGGCCAGTCGCTCTGTCAGTTCTTGCGCGCAAATATCCAACTTAATGGACACCGCAAGGATGTGTTGCCGCACCGTTGGTCCGATGACGAGGGATCGTGGAAGCCGCCATGCTTTTGCGCTCCCTATTGCCTTGCTGAGGGAGCGGCAGATGCCATGCCAGCTCCGCCGCCTACGACGGTTGGCATGTCGCCGGCATACCGCATCGACACGGTTGAAGTGTGTGCGATGCGCTGGGTCCTGGGCCCTTAGGTACCTTCTCTCAGCCCTGCGCCTCGCAGCCCGTAAGTTCTGGTGGTAGAGGTCTGGCACAAGATGGTGTTTTGGCACCCTGGACTACATGGTCGCCGCGTGCGCTGCTGCTGCTACCAGACCCAGGAAGTGCGGATCCTCCGGGGCGTCTTGAAGCTGCCTCCAGAAAACGCGCCAATCGACTGTACTGCATAGCCTGGTCCTTGGGACCTTCCCTCCCACAGATGAGATGATCGGCAGGTGGTCCGAACCCTGTCTTCTTCACTGGCCAGGCTGATGTCGATGGCGGAGCACGAGGGTCGGCCTGTTCTGCCGACGAAGGTGAAGGATCTGGTGTTCTAAACTTGCAGGCCCAGTTGGTGAGTAACGTCAACCAGGTCCCTTCCTTGAGAGGAGCAGGTGCGACTTCCCGACATAGTGTGATGAGCGTTCAGGTCACAACATACGAGGAAGTCCCTTCCGAGTGGAGCCGTTAGCTGTAGCAGCGCGGTGGTGTCCGACCGCTGTCGAGGTCTCACATAGAGCCCACTGTTGTGTCCACATCCCGGAGGCGCACCGTCACAGCACGACACTCGAGGGTGCGCCCACTGACATCGGCCACGTTAATGTGTGCCTGTGGTAGTTCACGTCGCACGTACATAACGTGGTCGACCCTAGGGATGTGCACTCACCATGCACGGCGTGGCATGGCACAAGTCTAGAATACACGACGTGGCACTCTGGTAGCTGATGTATCCGGGGAGCCGCAAGCCAGCCGCTGCTACGTAGACCTCATGTAAAGCAAGCACATCATACTCGCTCCGCAGGAGATGCAAGGAGATTTCTGCTTGCCGTCGCCGCAACGAATGAGCGTTCCACTGAAGCACACACGGGCGGCGGCGGCGGCGGTTCCCTGCTGCGTGCAGATGAGTGTCAGCCATGGTGGCTGTTATGAGGATGCACGCCGCCTGCCTGAAGGCAGATGGAACGCAGCTGGTTTTCCGGAGGCAGCAGGTGCGCAACCGCTCTTAACAGGAGCCTGAGGTTTGTCTTTTCCTGGTCCGCATGAAGCCTTCGTGGGTGGGCGAGGCTTGGCAGAGCCCGGCTGCTTGGTACCAGCAGGTGGCGCCCGCTCTTGCGCGCCTGACTGGCGCGGATGGCTCAAGGTGACTGCTACCTTCGATGGACCTCCCATCGCTGCAGCGTAGCTCTTGCGTGTGGTCTGCTTTAGTTGAAGTCCACCCATTCCCGCTGGGGCTTGCCCGCAAAGCTGCTTGAGCCTCGCCATGAGGCAGGTAGGTGGGAGCTGACGCCTTGATGGGGGCCAGGCGCCGCTCTCTTTGCCACAGCTGCCAGTCCGCGGAGTCAGCTGAATGTGCCCTACCGCCGTGCAGGCACCTTACTTTGCTGGTACAGTTGGCGTCCTTTCCATGGCGGCCGCCGCACCGCAGGCGCCACTCTGGTCTTCGGTAAGCTGCAGTGATATGTCCACAGCGTCCGCACCTCAGGCACTGAAGTGGGTGAGGTCGGGATGGCCTCACTTCGAACTCCATGCGAAACAGGTGGACACGAGCGGCAGGGACGGGGGAAGAGAACCGCAATACCAGTGATGTCCCTTGTCACCTGGCTGCAATCACCGGCACGTCGGGCGCCACGGCAGCCAGGAGGGCCTAGTCCGTGTAGTCGCTGTCGACGCCTTGCACCACACCGCTGCTTTGTGAACGCTCAGCAGGAGGGCGGGCGGTGACTGGTATTCCTGCAAGTTCCGACCTGGCTAGAAGGCGATCCATCCGTTCTACTGTAGATGCGTCTGCTGCGCCAATGTTCATTTTCGATTTTACTCCCACCTCCTTGACTCTGGGCAGCGCAGAGAGATCTTGCGTAATAGGAAGGTGGGAGGTGTGGTGGAAGGAAGCGCCGGTGTTTGCCGGTCGGAAAAGAAGGGTGCCGGAATCCCACGGCGACATGGCAAAGGGCAGCATGATGTCGGCAGCTGCAATTACCCCTTGCAGGAGCCGCCTTAGTCGCAGTGGGCGGATTGGCAGACCCGGAGAGAACGCAGGGAGAGACGCAGGGACAACGCAGGGAGACAACGCCGCATATGTAGAGCCAGGAGCAGGATCGATGTTCGCAGCGGGTCCCGGAGACGTCAAGGCTCGCTGTCGACGCTTCTGCGACTGGAAGAGGGTGGTCTGAAACTCGGTTTCGTTGGTACCGTCGGAGTCGTGAGTGACGGAGTGCTCATCGGCAACCGCGTCACTTGACGGTGCGGTAGGCGACGTAACCGTGAGACATTCGGTCGCTATCGCTTGCGTCTTCCGCAAGGCACCCTCGTCGTCGCCGCCCGACACGCTAGGACGCGAGCGCTTTCGCGTAGACGTAGTATCCATGTCATCAAGCTCGGGTTCCGTGTCTAACGTAAGTGGCACCTTCCGCGCGTCGGAGACGTGCGTGCACGGCAAGCTCGTCGCAGCGGAAGATTCGAGAATCCACCGCCAGCGTGGAGGAAGTCAGACGCCTACCAACTCTGCCAAGAATACCGGGTTGAGCTGTATCAAACGCCGCCAACGTAATTGAAGAGACTGCGGTGCTAACGGTTGGGCAGGAGGCCGCAGAGGACGTAGGCCTCCTTGCAATTGCCTCGGCGTCGGCAGCGGGCGCCGGTAGGTGACGTGCTGTAGGTTTCTCGCCGACAAACTTGCACAGACGCTGCACCTGTTCATGACGCAACCGCGCCGCGTTGGCACTAGCGATGAGGTTCCAGAGCATGCGGGTGCACGGGACGCTAGCCGAACGCCTGTGCGGCAATGTGCCAACAAGGGAGTGTCGGGGGGCGTTTGACTGGCGTAGCCGAAGATGGTGGAGAGTTCTCTGCCATGGTAGTCGTGAAGACAGCTGCCCCAGAGACGCGCCAGTGATAGAAGACCCTGTCGTAGGACTCAGGTCTCCGAAAGCGGCGACAGAAATCCAAATGCAATGTCCATGAGGAGCACTCTCGTCGAAGAAAAACTCGAACACAAAAAATGCCCCCACCTCCCCGAAGGGAATCGTGAGGAAATGCGAATGCATTTCGCGCGCGCTTCACTCCATTTATATATGGTGGTTGTGGTTCGAAGAAGGAAAAGGCGCCTAATTTCTGCAGCCCGGTCGGGAGCACGGCGCAGCGCCTGTTTTTTTTTTATTTATTTATTTTTTTTATCGCGGTAGCTCCGCTGAGCTCCCGCGATGCGAGCGCCCTCACGCGCCAGAGCGCGCTCCTCCTCTCCACTTTGCTAGGGGCGAGGATAAGCGCGCGCGCCCGCAGCTTTTGCTATGGGAGAGAGAGAGAGCGGAGAGATAACACCTGCCGGCGCGCGGACACCTCCTCAACCTATCCTCCTCCCCGCGGACAACGCCGGCCAACGCCGGCCAACGCCGGCCAACGCCGGACAACGCCGGACAACACCGGACAACGCCAGACAACGCCGGATGCCTGACATAGCCCGACTATGAAATGCATTCGCATTTAAAAAAAGAGTCTAAGAACGCGGGGAGCACTGCGCGAGACGCTATAGCGTCTCTCGCGGACTCGAGAGCTCCGAGCCATAGAGTTTCCTATAAATACACTAGAGGGAACTCTGGTGCTAGTGTCTATGGGGGCTGCAACACACGGCGCTTCAGCCAGCATGGGAATCATGGGTAGTACACAAATTTGCCTAGTCTTGCCTAGTCTTTGTTCTTTTGGCTGCGTGTGGCCTGAATTCGCTTTGCCGCAATACGAAGTTCAGCAAAGGTTTAGCAGTTACGCTTCACCACCTGGACCATTTTAGGCTCACGATTTCAAATCGGGTCACGAAGTTTAGAACGTTCCATTCTTTTTTTCCGATACAGAACAAAAACGCAACAATAAACAAAGCCACAAGTGCGTTTGAAACCAGCAAGTACGAAGACTTGGGAAATCCGTGTACTACCCATCATTCCCATGGTGACTGAACGATCGCAGCGACAGAGTCCCCTCTAGTTAATTTTAGGAAACTCTATGCTCCGAGCAACACGTCTGTTCACTGTGAACGCTAGATAAGAACTCCCAGGAGACGGGAACAAGTGCGAAATTGCCAGGCGGGATGTCGATATCCTCACGAACGATCCACTTAGGTGGCTGAAGAGGAGCGTCATGTAATGCTGCGTCACAAAATGGCGAAAACTCAACTTGAGCGCGTGCGCAGTCACTGATGACATTATGGCGGGATAGGAAGTCCCATCCATAAGTTGGCAAAACATGTGGAGCTCACTCAGACTCACTCATGCAATACGTTTTCCCCTGGGGACTCACTGGGACTCAGATTCACCCAACTTTTCCTCAAGCAGACTCACTCGGACTCAGATTCACTAAAATTTTTCCCACCCGGACTCACTCAGACTAAGACTCACAAAAATATTTCTCAGCCGGATTCACTCAGACTCACGGGTCCATCTGAGTTTGAGTGAGTCTGAGTTAGCCGACTCATGAGTCAATTAGCGTACATTTGGCTTTTTCGAACATGGTGTAAATGCTCTTTAACACCAATATCTCACATAATCGGTGCTGTAGTTGGCGTCTTTTCATCTCGTACCTTATCAGTAGTTGAATCCAGTAAGGACTTTTGTTTTTTTTAAGAGATAATTCACACAAAATATTTTTATAAAAAATTCCCGGGAAACAGTTTTCGTGGGCGGGGGGGGAAGTCACGGCACCCCCCTCCTCCTCCGCAACTCCCGCCTCTGCTCAATAAATATAGCTGGCACATGAACGCTGGTGCTTTGGAGTATGCGTTAGTCGGCGTGAGTATAAACGTGAACCTACGTAAGGCTGACAATAAAGCTAAGTTGCGTAAGTAGAACCGTAGGTCGCAAGAAAGTGTAGAGCTCACTCAGGGTCACGCAAGAAATACATTTTGGGCTGAGGGCTCACTCGGACTCAGATTCACCAAAAGTTTCCTCAACCGGACTCACTCGGACTCAGACTCACTAAATGTTTTCTCAACTGGACTCACTCGGACTCAAACTCACCAAAATATTACTCTCCTGGACTCACTCAGACTCAGACTCACGGCTCGATCTGAGTCTGAGAGATTATGAGTGAGTCGACTCATGAGTGAGTTTGCCGACCTATGGTCCAGTCCGAGGATGACGTCATGCGAACAGGCGGAAAGGACAATAAACTCGACGATGTACAGATTGCCTTCAATAAACACTCTTGCAGTGCAGGCTGTGATGGGCGTAACTTGCTGCGCGCTGGCGGTGTGAAGTGGCAGT
This sequence comes from Rhipicephalus appendiculatus, assembly GCA_030522465.1. Classification (NCBI taxonomy): domain Eukaryota; kingdom Metazoa; phylum Arthropoda; class Arachnida; order Ixodida; family Ixodidae; genus Rhipicephalus; species Rhipicephalus appendiculatus. The sequence goes on along the minus strand of JALIZH010032982.1, from coordinate 1,562,260 downwards.
TCAGAAAGCAGCATCGTTACCTGGCGTAGTGAACGGCAAAGATTAGGGGCTATACAAGAATGGCTGCGCCACTGTCCGCAAGTTCAAAAGCAGAAGCACTTTAAACAGTTATTGCAACCACATTAGCAGGAGCGGGCTGGGGGGCTTGGGCAGTGCGAGGACGGCGCAGTTCTGGTGGGAAGGTCCGGGCTGGCGACGAATGGAGATGGTGGGCGCTGCGGCTGGAAGTCAGGCTGGTTACTAAGTGAATATCGCGGCAAAGGGCCAGGAACAAATTGAGGGAACGGTTGGCTGCCGGAGTGCGACGACCCGGCATCGTCGCTGAATGTTTGGAGGCGACGGCGGCAATGGCGGGCGACATGTCCGAGAGTGCAGCAGGCGTAACTAATCAGTCATTTATTAGGCGTCCTCCAAGTGTTGCTGATTGTCGGTCGGCGCTATCCAAGATGCAGTATAAACAAGTCGGTTGCGTGGCCAAAGTGCATGGGCTGTGAGTGCGTGGTTTAAGGTGGTTGCGGAAACCTACACACGGCCTGCGCATACGTGAGCGGCGCGGCCACAGGCTGCACGGCTTCGGGATAAGCGACAGGAGTGGCCATAGGCTGCACTGCACGAGCATAATTACCAGGGGTGGCGGGAGGCTGCTCAGGGTGCGCAAGGGGAACAGCGTGGTCGACCTCCTCGGCAATGGCAGTGCGGAGCATGGCGGGCAGACGGAGAGCTGGACTCGTGAGTGACGGGTTTTAAGGAAAGTTGGGGGCTACTTCTTCACGGACAAAGTCTCGGACCTCCCGAAGAAATCTGTAATGGTCAAGCATGGTGGCCAGACTGCACAGAGTCTCGCCGCTCCGCGGAGGCTGCCGTGTCACGGTGCGTTGCTTCTTCAACTAATCGTAGCTGTAACACAGGCTGACGACTTCCGAAACTGCTAGTGGATTCCTCGCCATGAATTCGTGGAATTAGCCCTAAACATTGGGATCAAGCAAATCCCTTCCGGATTTGCTTTATATTTTCAGCTACGGGCATGGTGTCGTAGATACGCCTAGCTCGTGAAGTTTTCTCCAGTTTGCTCTGCGTGGACGCACAAGCGCTGCTCAGCGCGCTGCTTGCGGACAGCCGGTCGACCGAACACTTCCGAGGACGATGTCTTGAAAACAAACCATGTGGTGAGGTCGTATATGGGGTTGTTGTACCACGATTGTTGTACCACGATTCGGCGACGCCAGTAAGATAAAATATGACGTGGCCTTAGCTTGTCGAGGTCATCACACTTATTACGCACGCTCACGAGTTCGTAGTGGTCAAGCCAGTGTTCCACGTCGGTCCCATTTGCACCTCTGAAGACCTTTGGGTCCCTTAGCCGATGAATCCCGGTGCAGGTGACGGACTGGGACAAAGGCGCCGGTGGGTTTGCGTGTCAGTCATGATGGGCGGAAGCGTCCGACTTCGTAGCTCCAGTGTGTCGCGACCCTTATGTACAGCACCCTCCACCTATTGCGAAGAGGTGTATTGGCGGTCCAAGCAGGTTATAGTATAATCAGCGACGTGGCAGCGAGAGGAACCGTCCAGAGAGAGCAGCGATCAGAGCACCAGCCAAGCGAGCTGAGCACTGTCGATACTGCTGGATGGAGGCGCACCTTCTTCTTCACACATGCAATAGATACAAGTTTGCAGCAGCTGCTGTGTAATCGCGTCGTGAGTGCTAAAAATTTTAACCAGAAATAGAACGTCGAGAGCATGAGTAAAAGGGCGATGCACCTCGCTGATATGAATTATTGACGGGTTGTGTGTAGTTTTCGTATGCTAGATATTTTAATCCCTAGGTGAACTAATCGACGTTACCTGACTGGTTCCCAGTCGTCTGAAAATATGATTAACAGAAATATTGTAATCATATTAACATAGATGAAAAGTCACAGTTCACCACAGTGGCGAAGCAATAAATGCGATAGAAAGAAATTCGAATGTCACACGAAGATCGACCAACAGCTCGATGCTTCCAGCTTCCCGCTGAAGCACAAAGTAGGACGCTCGAAAAGGACGCGCACGTATACACAGGACAAGCATGAAATAACTCTCACAGTTATTAGGCATTTGTGTTTCAGCAATGTGCTGCAAGTCTCGACAACGTAGAGCCCAACGCTCTTAGATATTTCTTTTTAAGTGCGGCGCGCGAATGACCCCTCAGCGTCTCCTGCCACGCGGGTGCGTCTGACGCAACGTGTGCGCAGTTTTATTTTTTCTTTTCCGTTTCATATCACGAGTGGTTGGAGAAAGGGGCCGGCCCCTTTTTCGTGCGCGTCTGAAGGGCCGTTTTCAAATTTAAACAAAATGTAGGAGCATTGCGTGGTAGAAAACACGTTGAAGCTCCTCCGAGATCTGCATACTGCCAAGGGTTAGTGGTGTCTATAAATAGCTTGCCGTTATTATGCCGGCGCATGCATGCTGCGTGGCTGAGTGGTCTAACGGAGCGTGCTACGGAGCGAGGTGTCATTGGTTCAAATCCCCGGTCAATTTATTTCTTCCGATTTTTTATTTGTGCCTTTCATATGTACATACATACATACATACATAAATACATGCATGCATACTTACACATACATACATACATACATACAAACATACATGCATACATACATACATATATACATACATACATACAAACATACATACATACATACATACATACATACATACATACATACATACATACATATATACATACATACATGCTGTAAAGAGCGAGACAGAGACAACACCCGTTCGTCGGGCAAGCTGTTCTTTATCGGACCCGTCTTTCTCTTCGCTAGCCGGGTATGCACCCGTGCCCGAGCACCGCTTTGTCAACATTACACTCGGCCACGCTGCGTGCATGCAGTCCTGCCAAAGCTGGCCCTTCTCTGGCGCTGGTCGTCTCTGTGAAGGTGGAAACACTCAGAGGACCTGGGCCATGAACCACCATAGGTAGAACTAATGCCTCTGGCGGGCGGCATTGGCTAACTCGCAGAGGCCGGTCACGGTCATGGTGTGTCTTGGAATGAAAATCGGGCGATGATGGCTCTGGTGGACGCCACTGACTTGTCGTTCCGGTCGGTGTGTCTTGCTTTGAATGTCGGGCGATGATGGCTCTGGTGGTCGCCACTGACTACATCGTGCCGGTCGTTGCATGCCTACCAGGAAAGCAGGCAAATTCTTGCCTAACGAAGTACGCATGCGAGTTGGTACAGGCTGCGATACTTGTCCTTATTGGTTTGGCGCAGGAACCTCTGCGCTGCCGTCACCGCAATCTCCTGTTCCGCGGCCGCGAGGAAGCAAGATGCTCTCTGGTGGTTCTCTACCGCGGCGTCCATACAGGTTAACACCATCATGGCTGCACACCTCGCTCCAGACGCCAGGGTTGTTCGAAGGCGTCATCTCGCTACTTTGTGCGAGCTGGTCGCCGTCTGGCCGGTCAACGTCAGATACCCCGTTGACGCAGACTGCCTCGTGATGATCCGCACGGCACTGAGGTGGTAAGCTGGAACTCATAATGAACTGCTCGTCATCGCCACCAGAGCCGCAGGCCGGGAGGCCGAAATGGCTGATGCTGGCTTCATCTGCTTGCGGCGCATCGTTAGCTTCGATCAAGGCGCGGTGGGTAGATCCCGACGAAACAGGCATATCTTCCATAAATGCGTCGTCGGCAGCCATGGATTTATTGAGCGAAGCACTCGCACACTCGGCCAATGACTGCCGTGAAGTAGGCGGATGTCTCTCCGGCTGGTCACTAAGGAATGCTCTCGTTGCTGGACATCTGTGACTGAGGTCTTCCAACTGGGAAATTCGGAGCTGAGAAACTGCTCGGTGTCCATCAGCGGAGCTTTACTCGGCCTCCATCTATGGTGAGCTGAACTTCACCAGACAAGAGTTAGTCAGCTCCCAAAACCATGTCCGCGTGCAAGTCCTCGAGGATGAGAACGGCGGCAAGGAAGTTGCTCCCGGCTTCGCTTTGTATCTGGAGATCCAGCGTACCGACAGGCAACGCGCCCCCCGCCGAGGCCACGCAAGGGTGCCTCGGACCAAGGCTGGAGGGCGACCGGGTCATGGCGTCGATGTAGCATAGTACGTGGAGCTCCAGTTTGTACAACAGCCATAAGCTCGCCGATTCCGTTGATGCGGACTTGTACCGTAGGAAGCGGCTGCGCTGGGTATTGGGCGCCTCGATGTCGTGCATGTGATGGTGCCACGTTGTCGATCCAATCACCGAAACTCGGCGGGTAATTTCTCTGGACTGGCTGTGAGGACCAGCCGAGTCCGGTGTTCGTGCGAGGGATGGCTTCCAAACTGCCTGTCGATGAGCTGCAGTGTTCAGGAGCAACCTCGAGGAGGGGCCCCTCCTTAGCTCCATCCTCGGTATCCGTCGGGTTGAGCGCGCATGTGCCATGGTGGATTAGGACCGAAAACAGCGATGAGCCTGGCACTCCATTCGAGCCAGGTCCGTTGCTTCATGCCCTCATATTTATGCCACGCCTCGGCACCACCGCGAAGGCGGTCGATGGCCACCTGCCATTTATAATTGTCGGCCCAGGCATGCCGAGAGCCGAGCGCATTGATAGACGCCACCCAAATATCAGCATCATCCTGGAAGCCTCGGAACTCCGGTGCTTCCTAAAGAGCGGGATATAGTGAGGCGGCCGGCCGGACCCTAGAGCTCAACGACGCCAAGCGGTCGAGCTGTTGGGACACTTGCGTGAGAACACACAAGAGCTCTGCGCCGCTGTCGGGTGAGGCGCCTGATGAGCAAGAAATCACGTCCACGCAGTGTGCGGCGGACGTAGGACTCACAGTGGGAAGATCCAGGGCCAAGGGAGCGTGGACGGCGTCTCTTGGCGGCTCCGATGATGGTAGAGTCCCTGTTGCGTGATCCACGCCTTGGGAAGCGTGATCCACGTTCGCAGAAAGATGGAGCCCGTGCGCATTGTTGGCACGAAGTAGCACGCCGCCGGTCAAGTAGTTCCCCGGGACCATCGTCGAGGCCTGGACGCCGTCCACTGGTGGTGGGCCGGATACTTGCGGCGGTGGCCGACTTGCCGGTTCCATCAGCGAGGAAGCCTGACAGCGTTCCTCTGGAAAGCGTGTTACCTCAAGCTGGCAGCTGGGGTTCGCCAAAACTTTTCGACGGCTGCGCCATTGTAAAGAGCGAGACAGAGACAACACCCATTCGTCGGGCAAGCTGTTCTTTATCTGACCCGTCTTTCTCTTCTTCGCTAGCCGGGTATGCACCCGTGCCCGAGCACCGCTTTGTCAACATTACAATACATACCTACCTACCTACCTACCTACCTACATACATACATACATACATACATACATACATACATACACATATCCGGGGCATGACGGCGACGGCGCAGACAGACGGCCACGGCAAAAATCAGCCGTAAGTGTCCATATTGTCACGTGGTTGTGACGTCGACGAAGGCAGCAGGCGACGTGTCCAAGATAAAACTCTTTATTAGGCCGAAATTGTGGCCGGTAAACGGAAAGTAAGATTACAGCAATACACGCTGGCACTGATAGCGGCGAACAGAGCGTCCGCCGTCCATCAACTAACCATCGTTGGAACGCGCCGGCTTTTATAGATCACGCGTGGAACATCCTAGCTTTATCTCTGGTCGTCGCGCAAGCTCTGGAATAATTCACAATTGTGGCGGTTTGGGCGTGTTGGTATGACATGATCAATAAATTCTGAGCGCACAAACAGACGAGGACAAAAAACACGCATGACGCACAGGCGCTAACTTTCAACACTTTATTGAAGCCAGTGGGACAGAATATATGAGGGCACACGTGACCTTACATGACGCCGGCGCAGGAGGCATACATGATCAATGACGCCGCAGGTAAGATAATTCTTTGAAATATAGAGCAATCGACGGCTTGGCCCCACATTTATCTCCTAAACTATCTATCTTTTCCGCCTCGATTATTTCCCTGACGAGTTTACTTTTGCTTCTTTTTACAATGGTGCACTTATTAAACATTGATTGGCAAGCACTTCTTTTCCACACAGTGAACTACATTATGGTCAGCACTGGAAACATCACGATCATCACAACCAATACACTTCCTGCAGTGAACATCCAGAAACCCTCCGCATTTCTCCCTGACATTTCGACAATGTTCCTTGAGGCGATCGTTAACACACCTCCCGCTTTGACCTACATAGGTTTTGCCGCATAAAATAGGCAAGCTGTACACGGCAGATTCCGCACAATCGATGAACTTCTCTTTATGCTTCTTCTTGCAAGTAGTTTTTTCTGCTCCTGAGAAACTTCAAAAACTGTGCAAAATGACGAACCCCAGTTCTCCTCACAATCCAGGTTGCAAGGGCACTGCCCTTCGGCAGAGCCCTTGTGAATAGTCCGTTGCTACGACGATCCATTTGTTTCCGGAATTCGACGTCGGTAAGTCCATGCCGATTTGCTGGAACGGTCGGCGAGGTGGCTCGATGGGTTGCAGACGTCCGGCTGGCCTAGTGGGTGGTGTCTTCCGTCGTTCACACTCTCGGCAGGCCTTCACGTAGTGGGTGACGTCGGCAGTGAGGTGAGGCCAGTAGTACTTTTCTTGTATCCTCGCGAGCGTACCGCAAAATCCAAGGTGTCCAGCCGTCGGGTCGTCATGCATAGAATCCAGAACTTCGGGACGTAACGCTGAAGGTACTACGAGGAGGGAGTCGGCCCGAAGTGGCCAGAAATTTTTCTTTAGAAGAACGCCGTTCCGCAAAAAAAAACGACTCGTCCTGGTCTGAATACCTTTGGAGCCATGGTGGCCTTGCCCTCGAGGTATTCCATAAGACCCTTGAGTTCCGGATCGGCGCGCTGTCGTCCGGCGAAGTCATCAGCGCTTAAAGTTCCCAAGAAGTAGTCACCAGTTTCGTCGTCCTGCGCCCCGCCACGGTGGTCTAGTGGTTATGGCGCTCGACTGCTGACCCGAAGGTCGCGGGATGGAATCCCGGCCACGGTGGCTGCATTTTCGATGGAGGCGAAAATGTCTGAGGCCCGTGTACTTAGATTTAGGTGCACGTTAAAGAACCCCAGGTGGTCGAAATTTCCGGAGCCCTCCACTACGGCGTGTCTCATAATCATATCGCGGTTTTGGGACGTTAAACCCTAGATATTATTATTATTATTATTATCGTCGTCCTGCGGCGGTGGGTCAACGGGGGCACGGGACAGGCAGTCGGCGTCAGAGTGCTTTCGTCCGGACTTGTAAACGACGGTAATGTCGAATTCTTGAAGTCTCAGACTCCATCGTGCGAGACGACCTGAAGGGTACTTCAAGTTAGCTAGCCAGCACAAGGCGTGGTGGTCGCTCAAAACTTTGAAGGGCCTTCCATAGACGTAGGGGCGAAACATTGACGTAGCCCAGATAATGGCAAGGCACTCTTTTTCTGTTGTAGAATAGTTGCCTTCTGCTTTGGAGAGCGACAGGCTAACATAACTGATCACCCTTTGTTCCTCGTTAGTCTTCTGCACAAGAACGGCGCCGGGTCCTACGCTACTTGCATCGGTGTGGATTTCCGTATCGGCGTATTCGTCGAAATGCGCAAGTATCGGATGCGTCTGCACGCGTGTGAGCGAAGTGACCTTCGTGCGCTCGCTAACTACAACGCAATCGTTCCGGCGAAAGCCTTAGCCGTACTATTCTCCCGACCGCGAGATAAGCGCTCGCGCGCACGGGCGTGTACCCCCCACCGGGCAAAGTACGCGCCACAGAGGAGCCCCTGAGAGCGTGCGTCGCGACGATGGGGGCGCCGAGCCAAGCCCCCTCCGAGCACGCCCTTTGCACCCTCTCGCTGGTAATGCTGAAAACACGCTGGAAACACGCTGTATATAAACAGCTCGCCGTTTGCTCGTTGAAGGACGTGCGCTTTCGTGGCTCAGCGGTTAGCGCCGCGCGCTGCAGAGTGAGAGGTCCCACGTTCGATGCCGTGGGTCGGAAACATTTTTCTGAATGATTTTTCTTTACGGCTTTTTTAAATATATAGATACATATACGGGACATGACGGCGATGGTGACGCCGATGGCGAAAACCAGCTATCGCAATACAAAAAAGCCATTACAGCTAGAACGAGTGACGCAAAAAATAAAATCCCATTATCTAGAACGGCGATTCGAACCCGGACTTTCTGAGTGGAAAGCGGGTATTTAACCTCTGCACCACTTTGGTGGGCGCTGCGCGTAACACTTAAACGACGACACATTGCAGACTACCGATGGCAGCGCCCCGAGCGGTTTGCCCCTGTTTGGGCTTCACTTTTCGAAACTTTTTCCGAGCGCTCTCCTGTTGTAGTACACACTACTGCATTCGGCCAACGTAACAACGGAAGCAACATGCTCCATAATTGCCTGTCACAGACAGGCGAAGAAACAGCAATTCAGCTCGTTGCAATGGCCGCGCACGCTCGGAACATGTCCCTGTTGGATTGCCTCGACGCTGATTTTCGGCTGATCCCGCACGTTTACGAGTGTCTGTGCTTACTGTATTACTGTACGCACCTCACGTACGAAACACGATTATACCACGTACGTCATCAAAGCGCGGAGCGTAGACCTGCTTAAATGATTAACACAACGATTAGCACAAGTGCGACTTCAACAGCCGCACCAACCACCTCCATTTCGAATGTTCTTCCTGGCTTACACCTCAATCTGTGCAACACAGGACAGATGGCGCCGGTCCTTGTTCGATGAAGTTGAAGCGGCGCCTGAAGGACGCCGCATTTGGGACTCACTGCGACCTCACACATCTCTCAATATGCCATCGCTGGAGCGTCTGTTACATGCTATTTTGTCAACTTAACGGCATCTTTTCCTCTGTTGGCAAACTGATCAAGATCATTAAGCGCTTTTGGTGCTATATTATGACCTCACGTTTGCTGTATATTTCGGCCGCTTAATTATAATAAGGAAATTCTGGTAAATTGTATTGCGAGTCTAGGAAAATATTTTTCTTGAGCCACTGAATGGTTCTTCGACCACCTTTTATTTTAATTTTGCCGGTTGTCGTGTGCTCACAGTACTTCATCGTGGTGCCATTTTACATGTGTTGTATCCTTTTTTCCGCTATTAGCGAAGCTGCACAGAGCGAAATCAATTAGTCCCATGGCTTAAAAGCAAAATACATATTAGAAACTTAGTCAGTTGTTTAGCACAAACATTTAACCAACATCGGAACGCATTTCGTTCTTGCACTGCTGCCCATGTCTGTGCGGATTTTATGCCACTTCTTAATTACGAGTTTTGGATGCGGGCTCACTTATTGAACTCCGGTTTTAATTCCTACCCCGCCATTACTTCCCACAGAATCCCGCAATGTAAAAACGATGCTTGTATGATTTGCTTTTCTGCTGTGAAGACCCATTCTGTATATAGATTATCCGCTATTGAATCACTAAACCCAGCATTGAACTTGACAGGTTGCGATGTGACACATTGATCAATAAACTTCCACTGACAAATGAATCACTGCGCTTTTTATCAGTTACAATCTGAAAGTTACAATGCATATAGCAATGATTTAGCTTTCAAAATCTCATGCTACTGTCAATGTAACCTTTTTGTGAGAGAAAAATGAAGAAAACACAAAGACAGAATTGCTGTAACAGCCACGTAACGCATAAGTTATTAATTACTGGCCGTCTTTTATGTTGTGGTAAACGTCACGGTGTTTAGAGTGATAGCAGAAAAAGAAAGGTAGGAGAGAAAGAGTGGGGGAAAAAGTTCATACTGGCGTAAGAAGCAGAGCGCTGGGCTGTGAATTCATGGGAATTAGTTTTTTTTATTTTCTGGTAAGACCGATGTAATAGAAATGTATGAGGCATTAGCAGTGGTGGCGGACATGTCACCGCCCCGTTATAGATGGGACGCTCAAAGCATCCATCCGTCCATCCACCCATCCATCCCACAGTAGGCCAAGGAACGCACAGGGGGGCATTAATAGTTGTCTCCAACTGTAATGTAGTAATTATGAAATAATTTCAAATGAAACGCACTGCTTCTTTGCCTTCCACTGTCGAGGCCAGTAGAAACGCTCTCGGAAATGGTGAAGCGTCCGGGCAAATCCAAGGGGGTCAGACGTAATGTCATCGTGCATGGCCCGAAATACCGCAAGGCGCAGGCACTCTGAGACAACGAGAAGCAGTGGGCCGCCGCTGCTGGAGTAATTCTTGATACAGTAGGCGTGATAAATCACGCATGCCGTTACGCGTTCCCATGAGTCAATTTAAGGGAACGGCGCCTGCGATGCTTTCCCTTCACCAGCAGCAAAAGGCACGTTTTGGGAGAATGCATCTCTGTGGGGTGCGTAAACCGCAAGAGAATTTGGCTGTTTCGACAGTTCACGCTGAACCAGCGAAGAGCGCGGTCATCGGTGTTCCGAGTCTCGCATGAACGGCGAGCAAGGAGTGTCCTGCGCAATAAATCGAGTCGGCTGCAACACCGGGCACCCTCGTCGCCTACCGAAGCTGGCGAGACCATCAGCGGCACGACTCCCCTACGAGCATCACGAGCTGGCATGGTCCGTACGGAACTTTCTATTGTGATATTTGTTACTATTTTTCTTCATTATAACCAGCTTTAGATATCATTGTATAGCGTGCACTGCGCCACACAAGAAGTTCGAAAGCGCGAGAAGGATACTTCTCAATATTTTTCTTTCTTTTTTGAATTTCTATTTCCACTCCGTCATGTTGAGTTAGTTTATTAAGATACCGCGTTGTCTTACTTGCACCTGTATTAATTCACTCCGTGTATAGTTTCTTGTGTCGTTCTTTTTTCCTTCGCGCATATTTTTCGTTTTCCTCTTATTTTATATTGTTATCTCTTGCCATTGCCCTTGTCCTAATATGGGATATTCGTAATTCTTGGTGCTCCTGCAAACACAAGTCAAGTGCGCCTTTTTTGTAGTAGCACAGCTATTTGGCCTAGTTGGAAGTCGTTCATTCTTCAGAAGCGCGAACGAAACACGGCGACTAAGAAAAGATACGCGAAGGAAAGCGCTTGTCCTGTCTGTATCTTTTCTTAGTCCCCGTGTTTCGTTCGCGCTTCTCAAGAATGAAAGCGCCATTTTTGTTCAGCACCATCGCCGAATCGTCTGCTAGATGCTCCATAAGGAGAGGCCACAGAGAGGCTGAGCCGCAGTCGTGGGCCCAGCTTTGGGACCCCGAAAAAGCGGTCGTTTCTTTTCTCATCCTACGTGAAACGGTAAGCCGGCTCACAATGCTGCCACAAATCGATGAGAACTTGATATTGGAATTCTGCGCGCTTGAAATCTCATCCGGACAGCAGCTGCACCAGGTGGACCGCTCGCAAGGCCGAACTGCTTATGTCTAGTGGTGTGTGGTTCTGATCTTAGGTAGGCGTTCAAAAAAAGTGTTCATTGCAGAGGAGGTGTGATTCTCAAACTTGTAAGGTAACCTTGCACAGCAATACATATCCATTGTATTTCCCACATTCGTTATAAACAGGCGGCAGGTATCGACACCATGGTGTTTCTGTGCAGTGCTGTGCTGAAAGCCTCCGCTCATTTCTTCAGCCACATGTATCTCTATACCCGTCGCTATAGCGTGTGTCGTAGTGTTTTGAAATAAAGAAGGCATGGTCATGTGCATGAATGGTGCACCTTAAACCAAATAAGAACACTCAACGGGCGTTTCAACTCTATACAGAGAGAACGGCAGATGATGATGAAAAAAACGTTTTATTTGCGAAAAGGGGTGCTGGGCAAATGGGTGGGGTCCTCAGTCCAGGGCTCCACTGGCCTTTGCGGCTCGCTGGGCTTGGTCGAGCAGAGCCAGCTGGCTCTCGCGATCCTTGCTAGCAAGCCACGCCTCCCACTGCCTCGTTCTAAATGTTGTCGCCAAAATGGGAGAGTTGATGTTTTGGGGCCGCGATTCGCATTCCCACGTAATGTGGGCGAGAGTAGGCCGTTCTCCACACCACGGACAGCTGCGCGCGTATATTGTGGGATTTATGTGGTGGTTTCTTTGTAAGTGAGGGTACGTGTTTGTTTGTACTCGACGCCAATCTCGCGCTTGTTCTCCAGTAAGATCCGGATGGGGATGGCTGTATTTCTGTCGTTCTCCTCTTTGGTTTTCGAGGATGTCGCGTGGAGTTGTTGGGGTTTCCTCGAGGGTTGCGACCGCTGCTCGGATGCTCATTTCGCGAGCAAGCCGGTCGGCCCTTTCGTTGCCCTCAAGTCCCGCGTGCGCAGGACACCAGGCAGTAGTAATGCTCTTTTTTTGTATACTGGTTGGTTAAAAATGCTTTGGAGTCGTATATATCACGCGGATTTTGTATTGTCATTCTAGGTTTTTTGAACGCGACACGTATGCGATCAGTGACATACCTTTGTTTAAAATACTGCGCTTTGTGTTTTCGCATGACACGGAAGGCACGCGCCACGTGCTATTGCTTGGCGCATATAAGTGCCCGCGATCAGCGGAAAAAATGAGTGCGATGATCTACCGAACAAACAACTGCATCTGCTCTACAGCTCCGTAAGTCTTAGCTCCGTGTCGGCAGCTCACACTGACCGAGGAAAACAAAATAAAAATAAAAGGGGAGGGTACATAGAGGGGTGTAAAGAGAAGGGCAGATGCGGGTTTAGGATTATGTGCTTCTGCGCGCACTGTCTTGCGAAGCTTTCAACGAAATGCATGTTGGGATGTTTGCGATCGAGTCTCAGGTGGCGGCACTGATTTACCGCGGACGTACGCAGCAGCGTCTGTGGCACTGCTTACACATATGCATAAATCACTGCTTTCGTCGATCTGCAACGCCGACAAGTTATTGTTGATCAGTGTCAATAGGCGCTTTTAGTTAACCGTATTTCGCCTCCCGCTCCGCTCAGCCAGCCGGTGGTGGGGCCACTGCGCATGCGCCAGACGGTCAGCGCTGAGCGTGTGACCGGACCGTCGCCGCCGGCGGCCTGTAGAGAGCGAAAGGTCACGTGACACTTGGAGAGAAAACCAAAATGGCAGCCTCTTGTGCCGCGAGTCCGCGTTGCTCGGAAAACGTAGCGGTTGTTCGGCCAACACGCAAGCCCCGACGGACACTACAGGATACACGTGGATTTGTGCCTTCTCAGAGAAGTCGTCGCAGCCAATCCTTTTGAACATCCGCGCATGTGGGATGACGTTTTACGAAACGTCATTGGCAGCGATACATCGGGAGCTGACATTTCGGGCAATACAGGAGCGTCTCGAGCTGCTGCTTTGGTACTTCCGAACACAGGACTCCGCAAACCTTCTCATGTAAGTGATTTCATCTGCAATAGCCACAATTTCGTTTTTAACAGCAGCCACTCTCCCACCTATTCAGAAACGCTTCCTTAACTTGACTTTCCACAAAGGCAACGCGCTGAACGCGCTGCCTCAACGTCGCGCGTTTCTAATGCGTTTGTGCTGCCTCGAGGGCGGTGGCTAGTCAAGTTCAAGCATTTGTGAATAGGTGGGAGAGTGGCTGCTGTTAAAAACGAAATATGGGCTATTGCACATGAAATCACTTACTTGCGAAGGTTCGCGAAGTCCTCTGACAAAAACATATTAATGAAAAGCCAAGGTGACAAAAACCAAATTAACAAAAGGCTCACGCGTCGAGCACTCGCAAGCATAACGCCAAAATAAATAAATTCCTGCTGTTTCAAAAACGTAATCTCCTTTCTTGCTGTAAGATAGGTACAACTTTTTATTTTTCCTTTTCAACATACTTATGGTTTCTTGCGCTGATGGCGTCGCGCTTGACTTCACCGAAAGACGCTTGGCTAAAACCAACAACGCCCGTTGCGCTCCGGTAACGTTGAGCGTTTGAGCGGAACCGGAACGGACCGCAGAATCGGTCAGCTGAAAGCGCCTATTCTCTCTCGCGCGTGTGCGACATCGGCCATCTGTTTTAAAATGCTTATATCTTAATATATTGTTCTGCAAGTCTACCTTATGTAGCAGGTCCAGCAATTAAGTTGCACGGAGAAAAAAATAACTGAGGTTGAAGAGTGCTTTGCGTGCGCCGGTCATTTCCCAACCAAAGCATAGTGCCGATCTTGCTGACCTAACAAGTCCTCGTCGGTAGATTCTTTTTGTTCGAACAGAGCACGAAGCATCGTGTAGTCATCCCAGAACGAAGATAATAAACCTGCAGCTAACACCTGAAAGGCTGCGAGATGCGACTGGTTTCGCTTTCGCGCCCACCAAAGCATGGCTGATCGACCTTATGGGATTGTCAACAGATGGCACTGTACATTTTGAATATGGAAAACAAACACAATCGAAAGCTGAACACGCGCGTGATAGAAATAAGTACGAGATGGTTAGAGTATTGGCGCCAAAAATTTAGAGAGAATATACAAAAATAGATTGTAGGGAAGGATGGGGACATTCTGCTGTGGAAGGGCGGGGAAGTGGGCTATGAATGTGCGTTTTGTTTTCTATAGTAAGACAGATTTAATCGAAATACAGAATCGAGGCATTCGACCAACTTCAAAAAAAAAAGACGAAAAAGGTTTTTTTTTCTTTATTTGACGAGTCTGGTGGCACACTTGACACCACCCAGTTATAAAGGGGACGCTCATAGCCATCTATCCATCCATCCATCCCCCCACTAAATACATGTTAGTGCTCTATACTAGATGTCCGTGTCTCCTCAATGAGTACGCCAGTTAGCCTGAACATCACTACGTGTTCAACCCCGCATGGGCCGACTGACCATCAAAATTTCGAAATGCATCAGTCTGAGGCCTCTCAGGCATCGCAGGCCTTAGCGTAAAGTGGAAGCTTGCGAGTCTTCCACAACGCCGTCTCTTGACCGGCAGGGCCTCGACGAAGTCCTGTAAACTGCAAGTATTACCACCTTTGGATTGTTCGAGTTTACCTTCATGAGCTTTGGCCTGAGGAACGCTGGACGAACCTTTCAAGCCTTCATCGACGAAGTCATCCGTGGCGTCGAATTCTGCTTCATCTATCTTGATGGCACATTGGTCTGTTTTCGTAACGCCGAAGAACACCGCATACACCTTCGTCTACCTTTGCTACGCCTCGATGACCACGGCTTACTCGTCAATGTTCCAAAGCGGTACGCTCGGCGCTTCCATCGTCAATTTCCTCGGCAACGAAGTTTCATGAAAGAGAATTCGGCCCTTGTCTCAATGCATGTCAGCCCTGCAAAACTACCCTCAACCTACCACCGCTGAAGACCTTCACCGTGCTGAAATTTCGCAGGGGTTTCTTGCCGCACGTAACCGACTACCAGGCTCCCTTCTATGATTCCTTGTCTGGTGTAAGAGGAAACCAACCCGTCACGTGGACGCCAGCTTTAGCGCAACTTTTCGAATCATACAGAGTTGCTCTTTGCACTGTGCACGCTTCTCTCCCATCCCGCGTGCCAGACATTCCCTTGGGGTGTCCACAGGACAGCAGAGTCAAGCCAACTCTGGTGGTGTGAACTTCAGCTTCAGAAAATATACAAGCACATTCACGAACAGAAATGTGCAAACAATAAGTAATCGCACAATATCTTCCCACAGCAGCACCGGTAATTTCAAAATATGCAAATATTGATTGCGGCACAGTTGCGGAAACGGTAGGCTGACGAGCCATCGAAGTAGAAAAAGTAGCAGTGGTGCCATCTCGAGGCATTAAAAAATATTCTAACGCAACCGAGAATAAATTCTAGCTGAGTATACGCTTGGCCACCATTACGCAGTGATAACCAATAGTTACAAATTGCCCATTAACAGACGAAAATAAGCAAGCGCTCGCCAGCACTAGCAAGCCCTTAGCACCAAAAATTGCTTGCCAGCAGCTCACCAACACTTATAAGCACAACACTAGCCGAAAGTTAGCGAAGCAGTGATAATTTTATACGTGTATTGGGCATATCAATCATGCCATGTCATCTATGCAATCGTACATTCTGGAGGTACACCTCGACTGTTGAAGGAAATGTAATTGTGTGTCGTCATATATCGTCGTGTAATCAGATCTGTGTCGTGACTAAGAATTAGAATAATTACTGTGAAACACTGTACTGGCAAACAAAGGCATAGACAGGGTAGGAAGACTCACAACGGTACCATAGCTGATCTTTATGACACGTAAGGCCTTCTATTTTGTACTCCAAGAGGAGCCACTGGTGTCAAGGCGCATCGACACTTGACCTTCTCAGGCTGCTAGTCGTCAAAAGTGGTAAAGCCAGACGTGCAAACAGTACTCAGGCCCAATCACACATCTCCTCACTACCTATCAGATGCGAGCGACAGATTCACCTAGAGAAATTCTAATTTTTTTTCCCGGGCGAAACAGAAGGTACTGGCTATGCAGCAGTGTTTCCCTTTATCAATACAGAATGCTTTGAAAATTTCGCGTATTTTCTTAGTTTTGAATTTGCGCAGTACACGTGTTTGATTGAAAAGCGCACTGTGTACTGGCTTGCACGAGCAACGGCGAACATGGTCATCTAAATTACATGCGCCGGTTAGTGACAATCGAATTACCGCGGTGGTCAAGCAAGCGCGCATTGAAACGGCACCTAGGCTGCCTAAATGTACCATTTCCCAACAGACAAGGGGGGTTGCTGGATACAGTACCAAACCTCACATTCCACAAAGGGCTTCGTGTGGTTCACTTGGCAGGTGTGCCTCTTCTCGCTCGCACTGACCTGCCCTGCTTATGCGGCGCTGCGAACAAAACGCAAATTAGAAGAGTGTTGTGTGAAGCTACCACGGTGACTTCCAGGCGCAGGAGCAACGTAATTTGTTCTATTCATGCAATGATATATTGTTGTTGGAAGCGACACCTTGTGTGTATGTGTAACACACTTTGTCGGTCGTCGTCTTCGCGCCTTGCGCTGCAGAACATCCTAAACCAGTACGCCCAGTTATTCGTGCTACCTGCTATTCATATTCGTAATACCATAGCCCTTCAATACTACAATTGAGGGGCTATAGTAACACTCATGTCCATGTCATGGCGTGAGTGTACGAAGCGACCACGGGAGCACGAAGATGTAGGCAGCTGAATACGGTGTAGTTGCGTTTGGTATGCTAAAAAATGCCTCACATTTAAAGAACCGCAAGTCGCAAATAACAGCAAGGAATGGACAAAATTCGGCTTTCACAATAAATAAAATATTTACGCCATCGTTGCAGGTACAACCAGGAGCAGGTGACTTTTCCAGACGTTGTCTTTTACCGCTCTATGTACCTCAACCACCGACCGACGAAGATAATGGTCCACTGCAGTCCGTGCAACTTCACTGGTCCCTACGCTCGTTGGATCGAAGGCATTCCGTTTACCTTTGTATCTACCATGTTCCCCACAGAGATTTTCGGCCGGCATGTCCGGGTGAGTGAATTTCCGAACTACAAAATGACGCGAGAGCTGTTTCCTAACGGCTTAGCGTTAAAGAGCTCGTTTCGCGGAAATTCAGGTATCGGCGATGGTTTCGGCACCGGCATCATTGTTTGTGAGCGAAAAATCTGCGTTCTCCGTGAGCTAAAATTTGAGGCAGGGTCAAATAAAAATAGTAGAACCTTCGAGTCGAGTGAAACCGGGGATTCGATCATGCGACCCCTCACTCCGTGGCGCGATGCGTTTAACCCCTCGGCCACCGCACATACATCCTTTCGCAGACTAATGGCGACCTACTTATATACGCCAGTTTTACCGTCTGTGTGCACATCTCTGAGGTGCTTTAGCACGGCAGACGCTTCATTATCACCCGCGAGATGCCGCAAAAGGCCCGCAGTGCTGTGTTTCGTCATGACACATGCATGCATATAGGAGCTGGAAAGCGTCAACACGTAGGCCTTCCTTGTGCTGTGGTTTGGGTGTACGCCGTGAAACGATGCTAGGCTAGCGATAGGGAAGGCGATGTGAACACGTTCTGATTACGCTGTCGCGTTCCGCTCCTGAAAGCGAAGCTTCAGTGTCCAATAAGTTTTTTTTTCGCTAAGTGGTTCACCATATTGTATAGTGATCCCCACATATGTCATTACTTAAAACTCACTTGAGAAATGTTTCTGTATTCTAGCTGCTGATAACGAGCCGGGCTCGGACAATCTAAGTACACAGATTCTACAGAAAGACAGTAGCAATCAAAAAAACGCCGGCAGATACCACGCACTGTGGGGATCGATGTAATGCGAAGCAGCCAGGAAGGAGCAAATCATACTTTACATAATTTGCATGTCATGTTTTACATGTTAGGACCTGTCATTTATGTTCGTCATATAGTCACGTCGCGCAATACCAATTTTGGTGTGCATCAAGCTAGCGAACTAGACGCAAGTGCCCCACGAGCGTGGCATGTAATTGGCGTTGTAGATGACATGCATGCTAAGATTTTCATGTTACCACATCCAGTTATGTTCGTTATACAGTCACGTCCTTCAATACCAAATTCAGTGTATATAAAGCTAACGAAACGGCCGTGAGCGCGCCATGAGCGTGGAATGGAAGTCATCTCGCTAATGGTATGCGACATGACTTTCACGTCACGCTCCTGGCGTGCTCGCAGTCGTTTCGTTAGCTTGAAATACACCAAATTTGGTATTGAATGACATGACTGTATGACGAACATAAATGACAAATGGTGATATGGAAATCATGACATGTCATGAGCACAGGTCGGCAAAACTTGTGGAGCTCACTGAGACGCACTACTGAATGATATTTTGCGCTTAGGGCTCGCTCGGACTCAGTCTCACCAAATTTTTCTTGAGCCGGACTCGCTCGGACTCAGTCTCACCAAATTTTTCTTGAGCCGGACTCACTGGACTCAAACTCACCAAAACATTATTCATCCAGACTCACTCAGGCTCGAGACTCATGGGTCGATCTGAGTCTGAGTGAGTCCGAGTGAGTCGACTCATGAGTCCGTTAGCCTATAATTAGTTTTCAAATCATGTTGTCAATGTACTTTAACGCCAATATCTCACATAATCGGTGCTCTTCCTGGTGCATTTGGTATATTACCTTCGAATACGAGTGATGAGCGCTCGTAAACCGGTAAGGTCATTTTTCTTGAAAGAGATGGCAACATAAGATATATTTATCACAGAACTTTCGAGCAAGATTTGGCCGGGGGAGGTCAAGGCACCCCCTACGTAATTCGCACCTCTGATCAATAAATATTGAAATGGCGTATGAACGAGACTGCTTTAGAATACGGATGAGTAGACGCGAGTAACGTGAATCCAGGTAAGGTTGACACTAATGCTGAAGATGATAAGATTGGACCACACGTTGGCAAAAGAAGTGGAACTCACTCAAATTCACTCAAGAAATATATCTTGCGCTTAGGACTCCCTCGCACTCCTACTAACCAAAACTTTCCTGGGCAGAACTCACTCGCACTCACACTCACGAAAATTTTCTTCAACCGGACTCACTCGGACTCACTGAGACTCATACTCACGGCTTGATCTGAGTCTGAGTGAGTTGGAGTGAGTCGAATCATGAGTGAGTTCGCCGACCTATGCACTCACGTCCACTCACACTCATGAGTACTCACTCACGTTCATACTCACGACCACTCACACTCAGGAGTTCTCACTCACGTTCACACTCACGTCCACTCACACTCATGAGTACACAATCATACTCACACACACCACGTTCTAATGAGTATGGGTTGAGTGTGAGTGAGTGCACTCCTGAGTGAGTGTGCCGAGCTATGGTCTGCACCAACACTTTTATATTTTTATTTCACAAGACATGAACGTTTTGGTGCGATTATTACCGCAGTTGTTCATTTGTTCGACCGACGCCGACAAATCCAGCGAATGCCTGCCGGCTGCCCCTGCGCCGGTTTTGAGCGCGATCGTCGGTCGAGTGAAAACATCGTGCCGACTTCTGCGGCGTGTCACTGCCCCTGTGCTTTCATCTCTGTTTATCTGTCTTTCAAACGAGTGTAGACAGGCTTCGGAGGTTTGAAGTCATGAGCGTGAGCCCTCGCCTGCTGCGAAGTCAATTGAGAGCGGTGTCGTCTGCATTCAGCGTAGGCCTACCGTCGAGTTCGTGTGAACCAGCTTATGCGAGGAACTCTGGTTGAAAGAAATTGACAGTTGTTGTGTCCGTTGCAACGTAGACACTATATATGATTCCCGAGACATGGCGTACCGCTTGCGCTGGAGTTCTTATCCGCAGTGTGCTTGTTTTGAACATCGCCATTCGCCTCATCATAGCCGAAAGGAAACCTCGCACTTGATGACACTTTTCGGTACACATAAATGGATTTGCGGATTTTACGACGTTGAAACATTGGGCGGCTTCGGTACAAATCGTTTGCGTGTGTTGTGAAGATGACAACAAGCGTGCGTTTGCTGGTAAAAGCGTGACCAGATTTCGTCTAGGGTACGTGCGACGCCGGCACATTCAGCTGTTCTCGGTCTCCTTTGCATTCATGTATAAAATAAAAGCTCGAAAGTGCGCGAGTGTGGTGATCGAAAAATAAAGTTGCATGATTAAGTGCTGCTTGTGTTGCCTGCTGTTTCACTTCTGGACTCTTGTTCTGCTTCTCTGCAATGCAACTACACATTACCAAATGCTCACCTTTTTTTTGCAGGTTGTCTATTCTGACAGGTGTTCTCCCTAGTCTATTTTGATACTCATAAAATTTGGAGAATGAGAACAATGGTGTTTCTCCATTGTTTTACAGTTTACTTATATATAACACACATTTCGTTTTCAGCTGGAGATCTAATTAGCTCAGAAGCTTCTAAGTGAGTTAGATGATATTTATGATTACCATGAACGTGCAAAATCCATCTATACAGAGGTTAGTTCCATTCTTATGACCTATATATGTTGCATCACGAAGAATGAAGTGTGATTTGTGACGTTAGGAGATATTTAGACTACCTAGACCATATGAAAGCCTTCTACAGAGGTTGGTTCCATTCTTATGACCTATATATGTTCCATCACAAAGAGTCAGGTGTGGTTTGTCACGTTAGGAGATTTTTAGAATACCTAGACCGTATGAAAGCCTTCTACAGAGAGGTTGGTACCAATCTTATGACCTATATATGTTGAATCACGAAGAGTCAGGTGTGGTTTGTCACGTTAGGAGATATTTATACTACCTAGACCATATAAAAGCCTTATACACAAAGGTTGGTTCCAATCTGATGACCTATATATGTTGCATCATGAAGGGACAGGTAAGGTTTGTCGCGTTAAGAGATATTTAGACTGCCAAGAACGTGTGAAAGCCTTCTACACAGTGGTTCGTTCCAAACTTATGAGCTATATATGTTGCATCACGAAGAGTCAGGCGTGGTTTGTCGCGTTAGGAGATATTTACGCTACCAAGAACGTGTAAAAGCCTTCTACACAGAGATTGGTTCCAATCTAATGGCCAATATATGTCGCATCACGAAGAGTCAGGTGTGGTTTGTCACGTTAGGAGATATTTAGACTACCTAGAGCGTATGAAAGCTTTCTACACAAAGGTTGGTTCCAATCTGATGACCTATATATTGTCACGTGGTCGTGACGTCGACGAAGGCAGCAGTCAGCGGGTCAAAGAAGAAACTGTTTGTTTGGCCGAACTTGTGGCCGTGAAACGTAAAGTCAGATTACAGCTATGCACACTGGCACAGATAGCGGCGAACGGAGCGTCGGCCGTCGAACAACTGACGAGCAGTGAAGTGCGTCGGCATTTATACCTGTGGCATCGAATATTCCAGCCTTATCACTGGCTGTCGCGCAAGCTCTGGAATAAGCTCGAGTGCTCGCGTCTTGCGTGCAATCTTGACAAAACGATCTACAATAATCGAGAAGCTTCTCGAACAAAGAGGCGCGGTTTGCGCTGAGCATTGCTGACAGTCTTTGTGGGCGAAAACCGAATACAGCTACTGTGAAAATTAGAAACGCGCGTGGCAATGCCCCCCCCTCTGAAAAAGCATCGTCCCTATGCTTAAAACAGAACACGGGGGGGAAAATGCATGCAACAATAAATAAATCAAGAAAGTACAATAAACAATAAGCACAAGCAAGAAAGTCCAATGAAAAATGTAGAGTCCTCAGGTTCACTAACGCGCGTAAAACGGCTTGAGGCGCACGACATGGACGACTTCAGGTCGCGCACGGCGCCGTTGAGAGTTCGTAATGCCGTCGGGGACAACCTCGTAGTCGAGTGTGCCGAGACGTCTAAGTACCCTGTACGGTCCGAAGTACCGTCGCAGAAGTTTTTCACTTAGTCCGCGTCGGCGTATCGGCGTCCACACCCAAACACGATCGCCGGGCTGGTATTCCACGAAGCGTCGTCGAAGATTGTAGCGGCGGCTATCGGTCGTCTGTTGATTCTTGATGCGGAGGCGGGCTAGTTGTCGGGCTTCTTCGGCGCGCTGTAGGTAGGCGGTGACGTCGATGTTTGCTTCGTCGGTGACGTTTGGCAACATGGCGTCGAGCGTCGTTGCCAGGCTCCGTCCGTATACCAACTTGTATGGCGCCATCTGCGTCGTTTCTTGTATGGCCGTGTTGTACGCGAAGGTCACGTACGGGAGGATGGCGTCCCACGTCTTGTGTTCGACATCGACGTACATGGCCAGCATGTCGGCAATGGGCTTATTAAGACGCTCGGTGAGGCCGTTGGTCTGTGGGTGGCACGCGGTGGTCCGGCGGTGGCTTGTGTGGCTGTATCCCAAGATCGCCTGAGTTAGGTCAGCCGTAAACGCCGTACCTCTGTCGGTGATGAGAACCTCTGGGGCGCCGTGTCGAAGGACGATGTTCTCAACGAAGAACTTGGCTACCTCGGCGGCACTGCCCTTAGGCAGGGCCTTTGTTTCGGCGTAGCGGGTGAGGTAGTCGGTAGCTACGACGATCCATTTATTGCAGAGAGTCGACGTTGGGAACGGCCCCAGGAGGTCCATCCCGATCTGCTGGAACGGTCGCCGAGGAGGCTCGATCGGCTGAAGGAAGCCTGCTGGTCTTGTGGGCGGTGTCTTCCGTCGTTGACAGTCTCGGCACGTCCTTACGTAGCGGGCGACGTCGGCGGCAAGACGCGGCCAGAAGTACTTTTCCTGTACTCTGGCGAGCGTGCGGGAAAGTCCGAGGTGTCCAGCCGTCGGGTCGTCGTGTAGAGCCTGCAGGACTTCTGGTCGCAAGGCTGAGGGCACTACGAGGAGGTAGTTTGCTCGAAGTGGCGAGAAATTCTTTTTTGTGAGAACGCCGTTTCGCAAGAAAAACGACGCGAGTCCTCGTTTGAATGCCTTTGGAACAATGGAGGCTTTGCCTTCGAGGTGGTCCACAAGGCCCCTGAGTTCCGGGTCGGCTCGCTGTCGTTCGGCGAAGTCGTCGGCACTTATGGTTCCCAAGAAGAAGTCATCCTCCTGGTCATCCTGCGGCGGCGGGTCGACGGGGGGCGCGAGACAAGCAGTCGGCGTCAGAGTGTTTTCGTCCGGACTTGTAAACGACGGTAACGTCGAATTCTTGAAGTCTCAGACTCCATCTGGCGAGACGACCTGAAGGGTCCTTCAGGTTAGCTAGCCAACACAAGGCGTGGTGGTCGCTCACAACTTTGAAGGGCCTGCCGTAGAGGTAGGGGCGAAACTTTGACGTTGCCCAGATGATGGCAAGGCACTCCTTTTCTGTTGTGGAATAGTTGGCTTCTGCCTTGGATAGCGACCGGCTAGCATAACTGATAATCCTTTCCACGCCGGCATTTCTCTGGACAAGAACGGCGCCGAGTCCTACGCTGCTTGCGTCGGTGTGGATTTCCGTGTCGGCGTGTTCGTCGAAATGCGCAAGTATTGGAGGCGCTCTGCAGGCGTCGTTTCAATTGTTGAAATGCTTCGACTTGCGCCGTTTCCCACTTGAATTCCACGTCGTTTTTCGTGAGCTGAGTTAGTGGCTCGGCGATGCGTGAAAATTCCTTGACGAAGCGTCTATAATAGGCGCACAAGCCGAGAAATCGGCGTACGGCCTTCTTGTCGGTGGGCGGCGGGAAGGCAGCGATGGCAGCTGTTTTCCGTGGGTCGGGGCGAACTCCAGACTTGCTGATGACGCGACCTGAGAAAAGAAGTGCCTCGTATGCGAAGCGGCACTTTTCTGGCTTCAGGGTGAGTCCGGAGGCCTTGATTGCTTGAAGTACAGCTTCAAGGCGCCGGAGATGTTCGTCGAAGTTCGAAGAAAACACAATGACGTCGTCCAAGTACACAAGGCAGGTCTGCCACTTGAAGCCGGCGAGTACAGTGTCCATAACACGTTGGAACGTCGCAGGTGCCGAGCAAAGACCGAAGGGCATGACCTTGAATTCGAAGAGGCCGTCTGGTGTGATAAAGGCAGTCTTCTCTCGGTCTCTCTCGTCGACTTCGATTTGCCAATACCCGGTCTTGAGGTCCATCGACGAAAAGTACATCGCGTTGTGGAGTCGATCCAGGGCGTCGTCTATGCGTGGGAGAGGATACAGGTCCTTCTTCGTGATTTTGTTCAGACGACGATAATCGACGAAGAAGCGTAGGGTTCCGTTCTTCTTCTTCACTAAGACCACGGGTGACGCCCATGGACTCTTGGACGGCTGAATGATGTCGTCGCGTAGCATTTCATCGACCTGTTTCTTAACGGCTTCACGTTCACGTGTCGAAACTCGATACGGGCTTTGGCGGATTGGGCGGGCGCTTTCTTCTGTTATAATGCGATGTTTAGCGAGTGGAGTCTGTCGGATCCTCGAAGACGACGAGAAGCAGTCCCTGAATTGCAGGAGCAGGGCTTCGAGCTGGCGTTGCTTGTTCTTCGGAAGGCTCGGATTCACGTCGAAAACTGGTTGGGGACCTCGATTCGTCGAAGCAGGTTCCGTAGCGTCGCTGAGGGTGAAAGCGTTGCTGGCGTCTACGAATTCATTCATGAAGGCGACCGTCGTACCAATGTTCAGGTGTCTGTATTCGTGGCTGAAATTTGTAAGCATTACTTTAGCTTTGCCATCATGCAGCTCGGCGATGCCTCTTGCGAGGCAAATCTGACGGTTAAGAAGCAGGTGCTTGTCGCCCTCGATGACGCCTTCCAAGTCTATCGGTTCTTCGCTGCCGACCGAAATGATGACGCTGGAGAAAGGCGGAACGGTGACGTGCTCATCTATCAAATTTAAAGCATGGGTCGCTGGCGTCGTGTGGGGCGGCAGTGCGTTTTCTGAGGTTAGGGTTATTGACTCAGACGTCAGGTCGATCACGGCGCCATGTTCACTTAGGAAGTCCATCCCGAGTATCACATCCCTGGAGCAGTGTTGTAGGATTAGAAAACTGGCGGGATAAGTCCGGTTATTGATGGTGACCCTTGCTGTGCAAACACCGGCCGGCGTTATTAGATGACCGCCAGCGGTCCGGATTTCAGGGCCTTGCCAAGCAGTCTTCACTTTCTTCAAGTTCGTCGCGAAAGGCCCACTGACGACGGAATAGTCGGCTCCAGTGTCGACGAGAGCGTTGACGTTGTGGCCGTCGAATATTACGTCGAGGTCGCTGGTTCGTCGTCGTGCGTTGCGTTGGGGTCGCGGCGTCGGGTCACGGCTGCGTCGATTTGTTGCGCTGCCTCGTCGTTGCGTCGTCACGTCTTCGTCGGTCCGCGACGTTTCGCCGGCAGGGCTTTTTCTGCTTCGCGTCGTGTTCTGCATGTTTCGTCGCGTTGTCGTCGTCGGCAGCCGCGGAGGATCTTCGGCATTTCGTCGTACAGCAACCGCACCTCCATCGGTTGCCGCCCTT
Organism: Rhipicephalus appendiculatus; assembly: GCA_030522465.1. Taxonomy (NCBI): domain Eukaryota; kingdom Metazoa; phylum Arthropoda; class Arachnida; order Ixodida; family Ixodidae; genus Rhipicephalus; species Rhipicephalus appendiculatus. Next base: position 1,536,525 of record JALIZH010032982.1, on the reverse strand, counting down.
AGTTTCCCGGATACGGACTAGGCGACCGGCCCCGGTTTGGGCCAGTGTACTGCCCGCGGTGCGGTGACATGTAGCGGCCGGGCGACGGCGAGCGGGAAGGTGTCCACTGTGTCCACTGTGTTCCGGTGATGTAGTCGTCGATGTCGCGAGGCCGTTCGCCTGGCTGCGGACGCGGCGCGTTGACGGCGAATCCGCGCAGCCCCATCTTTCGGTACTGGCAGAGGCGGTACGTGTGGACGGCCTCCCCTAAGTGGTAGCATAGCGGGCGGTTGTCAGGGGCGCGCCAAACGTCGGTCTTCGTCGGAGCGTAGTGCTGGCCGGCGGGTGGACGGTATGGCGCCGGTGGTGGTGGCGGCGCTGTCTGGCGGCGGAAATGCGGCGGTGCGACCTCTTGACGTGGGCGGGGAGCGGGAGCGTAGCGTCGGGCTGCAGCTGCGTAGCTCATGGCTTGCGGCTGGGGCCGTGGCGGTTCAGAGGTGCCCATCGACTGCTGGATTTCCTCTCGAACGATCTCTGCGATGGAGTCCACTTGCGGATGCGGTGAGGGTAACAGCTTGCGCAGTTCCTCCCGCACGATCGCTCGGATCGTTTCGCGCAAGTCGTCGAGAGCATAGACGGCTGGGCTGTCTTGACTCGTTGGGCGATTGTACTGGCGGGTTCGCATTTGCAGCGTCTTCTCGATCACTGTTGCTTCCGACAGGAATTCCTGGACGGTCGTCGGTGGGTTCCGCATCAGCCCAGCGAATAGTTCTTGCTTGACCCCTCGCATGAGCAAACGGACCTTCTTCTCCTCGGGCATGTTGGGGTCAGCGTGCCGGAACAGCCGCGTCATTTCTTCCACGAAGATCGCCACTTTCTCATTTGGTAGTTGCACCCGTGTCTCCAGCGAAGAAGCGGCCCTTTCCTTGCGGGCGACGCTCGTAAACGTTCTCAGGAATGCGCCGCGGAAGAGATCCCAGGTTTGAAGTGCTGACTCGCGGTTCTCAAACCAGGTTCTTGCCGCGTCTTCCAAGTAGAAGTAGACGCGACGTAGCTTCTCTTCCGTGTCCCAGTGGTTGAGGCTGGCCACTCGGTCGTACGTCTCCAGCCACGTCTCCGGGTCTTCAGAAAGATGATCCACGGAAAGTCGGTGGCTCCCTTGGCTGCTGCATCACGACCGTTCCGGGAGTTGGTGCAGTGGCTGCCAGAGTTGTCGCAGTAGTGGTCGTGGCCTTTCGAGTCTTATCCGGTAGGGGTCCGAACTCTGGAGGTAGCCCGTGTTGCCTGCGGCTGGTTCGCTGCTCAGCGTCGGCGTCGATGTCCTTTTCACGGAGTGGGCTCGGCTCACGGCTGGAGGGGGGGGCGTTCGGTACATGGACCGGGAAGCACCTCCACCAGATGTCACGTGGTCGTGACGTCGACGAAGGCAGCAGTCAGCGGGTCAAAGAAGAAACTGTTTGTTTGGCCGAACTTGTGGCCGTGAAACGTAAAGTCAGATTACAGCTATGCACACTGGCACAGATAGCGGCGAACGGAGCGTCGGCCGTCGAACAACTGACGAGCAGTGAAGTGCGTCGGCATTTATACCTGTGGCATCGAATATTCCAGCCTTATCACTGGCTGTCGCGCAAGCTCTGGAATAAGCTCGAGTGTTCGCGTCTTGCGTGCAATCTTGACAAAACGATCTACAATAATCGGAAAGCTTCTCAAACAAAGAGGCGCGGTTTGCGCTGAGCATTGCTGACAGTCTTTGTGGGCGAAAACCGAATACAGCTACTGTGAAAATTAGAAACGCGCGTGGCAATATGTTGCATCACGAAGAGTCAGGTAAGGTTTGTCGCGTTAAGAGATAATTAGACTGCCAAGAACGCGTGAAAGCCTTCTACACAGAGGTTTGTTCCAATCTGATGACTTATATGTGTTGCATCACGAAGAGTCAGGTGTGGTTTTTCGCGTCAGGAGATATTTAGGCTACCAAGAACGTGTGAATGCCTTCTACAGAGGTTGGTTCCAATCTTATGACCTATATATGTTGCATCACGAGGAGTCAGGAGTGGTTTGTCGCGTTAAGAGATATGTAGGCTACCAAGAACGTGTGAAAGCCTTCTACACAGAGGTTGGTTCCAATCTTATGAACTATATATTGTCGCGTGTTCGTGACGTCAACGAAGGCAGCAGTGGAAATGAAAAAGATGGAACTCTTTATTTGGCCGAAGTTGTGGCCGTAAAACTGAAAGTCAGACTACGGCAATGCACACTGGCAATGAAAGCGGCCAACAGAGCGTCGGCCGTCGATAATCTGACAAGCGGCGAAGCGCGTCGCCATTTTACATGTGCCGTCGGATATTCCAGCGTTATCACTGGTTGTCGCGCAAGCTCTAGAATAAGCTCGAGTGTTCGCGTCCTGCGCGCAATCTTAACAGAACGGTCTACAATAATCGCGAAGCTTCTCTAACAATGAGGCGCAGTTTGCGCTGAGCATTGGTGACAGTCTTTGTGGGCGAAAACCGACTACAGCAGAAGTGAAAATAAGAAACGCGCGTGGCAAGGCCCCCCCCCCCTGAAAAAGCATCGTCCCGATGCTTAAAGTTCAACACGGATCGGGGGGGGGGGGGGGTGGCCAATGCATGCAGCAATAAATAACAATAAAGCAACAAAGTACTATAAAAATAAGCACAAACAAGATGGTACAATGAACAACAAGCACAAACAAGAAAGTAAAATAATGAACCAAAAGGTACAGTCCTCAGATTTACTAACGCGAGTAATATGGCTTGAGAAGCACGACATCGACGAATGCAGGTCGCGCACGGCGCCGCTGAGAGTTCGTAATGCCGTCAGGGACAACCTCGTAGTTGAGTGCGCCGAGGCATCTAAGTACCCTGTACGGTCCGAAGTATCCTCGAAGAGGCTTCTCACTGTCTCCGTGGGCGTATTGGCGTCCAGGCCCATACACGGTCACCATGTTGGTTTTCCATGTGACGCTGTCGAAGGTTGTAGCGGCGGCTGTCAGTCATCTGCTGGTTCTTGATCTGTAGGCGAGCGAGCTGTCCTGCTTCTTCGGCGCGCTGTAGGTAGGTGGTCACGTCGACGCATTCCTCGTCGGTAAGGTTTGGTAACATGGCGTCGAGCGTTGTTGCCGGGCTCCGTCCGTAGACCAACTTGTATGGCGTCATCTGCGTCGTTTCTTGTACGGGCGTGTTGTACGCGAAGGTCACGTACGGAAGGATGGCGTCCCACGACTTGTGCTCGACGTCGACGGACATGGCCAGCATGTCGGTGATGGTCTTATTTAGACGCTTGGTCAGGCCGTTGGCCTGTGGTTGTTAGGCGGTGGTACGGCGGTGGCTTGTGTGGCTGTATCCCAAGATTGCCTGATTTAGGTCCGCGGTAAACGCCGTACCTCTCTCAGTAATGATGACCTCTGGGCCGCAATGATGAAGAACGATGTTCTCGACGAAGAACTTTGCTTCCTCGGCGGCGCTGCCTTTGGGCAGGGCCCTTGCCTCGGCGTAGCGGGTGGGGTAGTCAGTAGCTAAGACGATCCATTTGTTTCCGGAATTCGACGTCGGGAGCGGCCGCAGTAAGTCCATGCCGATTTGCTGGAACGGCCGGTGAGGTGGCTCGATGGGCTTCAGAAGTCCAGCAGGCCCAGTCGGAGGTGTCTTCCGCCGCTGACAACCTCGGCAAGTCTTTATGTAGTGGCTAACGTTGGCAGTGAGGCGAGGCCAGTAGTACCTTTTTTGTATCCTCGCTAGCGTGTGGGAAAATCCAAGGTGTCCAGCAGTCGGGCCGACATGCAGAGCGTCCGTAACTTCTGGACGTAATGCGGAAGGTACTACGAGGAGGTGGTTGGTCCTAAGTGGCGAAAATTTTTCTTTTGGAGAGCGCCGTTCCGCAAGAAAAACGACTCCAGTCCTCGTCTGAATACCTTTGGAACAACGGTGGCCTTGCCCTGGAGGTATTCCACAAGGCCCTTGAGTTCCGGATCGGCTCGCTGTCGTTCGGCGAAGCCATCGGCACTTAAGGTTCCCAAGAAATAGTTGTCGCCCTGGTCTTCCTGGGGTGGCGGCTCGACGGGGGCGCGAGACAGACAGTCGGCGTCAGACCGCTTTTGTCCGGACTTGTAAACGACGGTAATGTCGAATTCTTGAAGTCTCAGACTCCATCGCGCTGGACGACCTGAAGGGTCCTTCAAGTTAGCTAGCCAGCACAAGGCGTGGTGGTCACTCATAACTTTGAAGGGCCTGCCATAAATGTAGGGGCGAAACTTTGACGTGACCCATATGATTGCAAGACACTCTTTTTCTGCTGTGGAATAGTTGCCTTCTGCCTTGGATAGTAACCGGCAAGCATAACTGATAACCCTTTCTTGCCCGTTAGTCTTCTGCACAAGGACGGCGCCGAGTCCCGCGCTGCTTGCATCGGTGTGGATTTCCGTGTCGGTGTATTCGTCAAAGTGCGCAAGTATCGGAGGCGTTAGTAGGCGTCGTTTAAGTTCTTAAAATGATTCGACTTCCGCCGTTTCCCACCTGAAATCGACGTCTGTCTTCGTGAGTTGCGTAAGTGGTTTGGCGATCTGTGCAAAGTCCTTCATGAAGCGTCTGTAAGGCGCACAAGCAAAGAAATCGGCGTACGGCCTTCTTGTCGGTGGGTGACGAGAAGGTGGCGATGGTAGCTTTTTTGTGAGGGTCTGGGCGCACTACAGACTTGGTGATTATGTGACCCAAAAAGAGGAGCTCCTCGTATGCGAAGCGGCACTTTTCTGGCTTCAGGGTGAGCCCGGAACTCTTGATTGTTGAGGTACCGTTTCAAGGTGCTGTAGGTGTTCGTCAAAGTTTGAGGAAAACACAACGACGTCGTCCAAGTACACAAGGGAAGTCTGCCCCTTCAAGTCACCCAGTACTGTATCCATGACGCGTTGGAAAGTCGCAGGTGCCGAGCAAAGACCAAAGGGCGTAACCTTGAACTGGAATAGGCCATCTGGTGTTATGAAGGCAGTTTTTTTTTTCGGTCTCTCTCGTCGACTTCGATTTGCCAATAGCCCGTCTTGAGGTCCATCGAAGAGGAGTACCTGGCGTTGTGAAGTCGATCCAGGGCGTCGTCTATCCCAGGGAGGGGGTACACGTCCTTCTTTGTGATTTTATTCAGGGGGCGATAGTCGACGCAGAAGCGTAGGGTTTCGTCCTTCTTGACTGACACCATGGGTGACGCCAACGGACTCTTCGATGGCTGGATAATGTCATCCCGCAGCATTTCGTCGACTTGTTTCCTTACGGCTTCGCGCTCTCGCGTCGAAACTCTGTACGGGCTCTCACGGAGTTGTCTGGCAGTTTCCTCTGTTATGATGCGATGCTTTGCAACAGGGGTCTGCCGAATTCTTGACGATGATGAAAAGCAGTCCTTGTATTGTAGGAGCAAGGTTTTGAGCTGTTCATGCTTATGCGTCGTAAGGGTCGGATTGACGCCGATAGCTTGTTAGGGACCTCGATTTGTCGAAGCAGGTCCGGTAGCATCGAAGAGGCCAAAAGTACTGCTGGCGTCCATGAAATCATTCATGTAAGCGACCATCGTGACAATGTTGAGGTGCCTGTATTCGCGGCTGAAATTACCCTCGCTTTGCCATCCCGCAGCTCGGCTGTGCCTCTTGCGACGCAGATCCAACGGCTCAAAAAGAGGTTCTGGTGGCAATCAATCTGTAGGCGGGCGAGCTGTCCTGCTTCTTCGGCGCGCTGTAGGTAGGTGGTCACGTCGACGTACAAATGACCTTAGTAGCAAAATTACTGTTCGCCTATTTGCGGACGATTGCCTAATATATTCTAAAATATCATGTCATGAGGATCAATTAGAGTTAGCTTCAGCATTACAATCAATTACTGATTGGTGCACACGATGGAAAATGAAAATAATCCACGAGAAAACAGTATATGCGCGCATAACTAGGAAAACAAAAAAATGTGTTAGTTTTTAATTATATGCTAGATGGTAAGCCATTAACGCAAGTGAGGCACTTTAAGTATTTATGCATTACGATATCAGATGACTTATCTTGGAAAAAGCATATTACTAACTTATGTAATACCGCAGAGGTTAAGCTTTGGTCACTAAGGCGTAAGCTAAAATTTGCTTCCCGAGATGTTAAACTAACCGCATATATGACTTTCATACGTCCCGCACTTGAATACGGTAGCATAATATGGGATCCGCATAGAAAGAACGAAATAAAGAAAATTGAAAAAATACAGAGACGTGCAGCAAGATTTATTATGTCGAAATATAGGTACACAGATTCAGTTACCGAAATGCTCACTCAACTAAACTTGCCTGAGCTTTCATTGCGGCGAAAGTGGCTAGATTAAAATTCATTCACTTCATGAAACACAGCTGTTTTAACTTTAACCCTCACAGATACATACAAAAGAGAATGTCACGTATTTCACGGTCTGTCAGATCGAGCCATCGGGACCAATTTGTGCCCATACCTACAAAGGTTGACACCTTTAAATACTCCCTCTTTCCGAAAACGATTGAAGAGTGGAACGTGCTACTGCATAATATAACTAAAATTAACTCTTCAGAAGAATTTGAAAAAACGGTACTAGCCTATTATTCTTCCATGTAACCGTATATAAGCGTTATTACCTTCCTTTTTTTCCCGGTGATAAGCGGCATGTTTGCTTTGACATGAGTTCAAATAATTATACGTGGTGTTGGAAATGTTCCCGACTTTGATGATTAAAATTTTGATGCATATGGAACAGCGTTCGTTGAGTGTAGTGTCTGCAATTGTGTTACTCTCTGCTCATCGTTGGTCACTACTGTGTAAAACTTGAATACTTTTGCGCGTTGTACTTTTTGGTTAAACTTGCCTTTTGTTTGAATTACGATCTGTATGGTCTGTATGGTGTAGGTTTGTTTAAAGCTGCCAGATGCGCTGTCTGTCCTCATGTCACTGTATAGTGTTTGTGTCTTGAACGATGTGTGAAGTGTATTTTAGTACTCCATCCTGTATCGGCCTTTGGCTAACAGTATAAATAAATAAATAAAATAAATAAATAAAAATGAAGCCCTCTAAGTTTGTGGGTACTTCGGTGCCGACGAAAATAATGACGCTGAAGAAAGGTGGAACGGTGACCTGCTCTTCTATCACGTTGAAGGCAAGGTGGCCAATATTCTTATACGGGGGGGGATGGCGTTATCGAAAGCGTTATCGATTGGTATCGTAGGTCAATGACTGCGCCGTGTTGATTTAGGAAATCAGTGCCTAGAATGACGTCCCCCGAAGAATGCTGTAGGACCACAAAGCTCGCTGGATAAGCCTGGTGTACAATCGTGATTCTTGCCGTGCAGGCTCCAGTTGGTGTTATCGGGTGGCCTCCTGCTGTCCGGATTTCGGGTCCTTCCCAAGCGGTCATTAGTTTGTTCAACTTCGTGGCGAACGGCCCCCCTGATGACAGAATAGTCAGCTCCGGTATCGACGAGAGCGGTGACGTTGTGGCCATCGATGAGGACGTCGAGGTCGCTAATTCGTCGTCTTGGGTTGGGGTTTGGTCGTGGCGTCGGATGACGGCTACGTCGGCTTGTTCCGTTGCTTTGGCGTGTACTCGTGAAGTCTTTCTGCTGTCGTGAAGTTGCGTCGGCCGGGCACCGTTCAGCTTGCGGCGTGTTCTTTAGACCTTGTGGACGCCTCATCGTCGGCGGCGGAGGATCTTCGGTGTTTCGTCGTACAGCAACCGCACCTCCATCGGTTGCTGCCCTTAGTCTCCCGGATAAGGGCTCGGAGAGCGGCCCCGAGCAGGGGCGGCGTACGGCCTGCGGCGCGCTGAGATGTAGCGCCCTGGCGAAGGCGATCGAGAAGATCCTCGGGGCGTCCACTGCGCTCCTGTGATGTAGTCGGCGATGTCGCGTGGTCGTTCACCCCGCTGTGGACGCGGCGAGTCGATGGCAAAACCACGCAGTCCCATCTGGCGGTACTGGCAACGGCGGTAGGTGTGGCCAGCTTCTCCGCAGTGATAGCACAGTGGGCGGTAGTCAGGGGCGCGCCAAACGTTGGTCTTCCTCGGAGCGGAACGCTGGCCGGTGGGTGGACGGTATGGCGTCGGTGGTGTCTGGCGGCGGGACTGCGGCGGTGCCAAGACTTCACGTGGGCGCGGCTAGGGGAGCGTTACGACGCGCTGCGGCAGCGTAGCTCATCGCTTGTGGCTGACGCTGCGCTGGCTGAGGTGCTCCCAGAATTTTCCGGATTTCCTGGCGCACGACGTCGGTGATCGGCTTCACCTGAGGCTGCGAAGTTGGCAACAATTTTCGCAGCTCCTCCCGAATGATTGATCTGACGCTTTCGCGCGGGTCCTCGGGATGCAGCGCTTGAACATCCCCGTAGGTCGTCGAGGGAATGCGGCGGTTGCACTGGCTAGTACGCATCTCCAGCACCTTCTCGATCGTCGTGGCCTCCGAGACAAATTCCGTGACCGTCTTTGGTGGGTTGCGTAAAAGGCCGGCACACGGGTCTTGCTTAACCCTCCCCCCCCCCGCGCATCAAGAAGCGAACTTCTTTTTCTCGTAAATGGCGGGGTCAGCGTGGCGGAAGAGTCGGCTCATTTCCTCTGCAAAAATGGTGACGCTTTCGTTAGGAACTTCCACACGTGTCCCCAGGAATGTTGGAGCCCTTTCCTTTCGGGCGAAACTCGTGAACGTTTCCAAAAAAGTGCCGCGAAAGATGTCTCAGGTTCGAAGAGTGGACTCCCGATTCTCGAAGCAGGTCCTAGCCGCGTCGTCCAGGTAAAAGTACACTTGGCGCAGCTTGTCGTCGGCGTCAAAAGTATTGAATGTGGAACCCCTTTCGAATTTCTCAAGCCAGGTTTCGGGGCCCTCACTTGCAGATCCGTCAAACATCGCCGGCTCTCTGGGTGGCTGCATCACGATTGCCGCGGTGGGCACTGCGGACGTCATCGTGCTCGTCTTCGTCACCATGGCCCGGATCTTTTCAGGCCACGGTGGGAGATCATTATGGTGGACCTTTCGTATTCTGGTGGGAGACCTTGATGCCTGCGGCTGGCTCGCTGCTCAGTGTTGACGTCAGTGTCCCCTTGACACACCCGCTTCGCGCCTAGTGGCACATCTGCATCGCGACGAATACAAGCCATGATCGTGATTTATCCGTTGTGGTAGCTGAAATTTTTAAAGCCTACCTTGACACAGCGTATCGTAAATCCCGCGCAAAGATAACGACAAGCACACACTAAGCACTGCCACTCGATATGGGCGTCTTCAAAGCGTCGTCTATTAAAGGGACACTAAAGTGAAACAATGACTTGGTTTAGGTTGACAAAATGCACTCTGAGAACTCTAATGTCATATGTTTCATTATCATAGGTTCATTATTAGCGGAGAAAATCAAGGTTGAAGTTTTATTTTTTAAATTTGGCGCCGATATCTGCGCGCGTGACGTAAGAGATTCCAAATGTATTTTTCGTATTTTCGTGACATTGGCTCGATGAAATTTTCTGAAACTTCGTATGCTAAGTCTATGGCACCCACAGATGACAATGCACCTCATTTTTATTGATTAGAAGCTACGCAGGACTCAGTAGACGCCTTCAGAATCTATGACGTCACGGTGTTTGGTGCGGGAATCTAAAGGTGGCGTCATCCATCCGCATTTTCTTTTCGCGTGATTTCTCGCTTACCAAGCGTCGTGTCGCGGTAAGAGTGGTGTTTTCGGGATTGTGAAATTGTACTTAACTAATACACGAAAAATCGTTTTCCCCTTTAGTGTCCCTTTAAGGAAAGGGCACGGTGTGCACTTCTCAGTAATAAGGTAACCTACGCCTGCGCTCATGCATACACTGCCACAGTGCGCTTCAGCAACGCGGAAAACAGAGGTTCATAGCTGAAGCCGCGAACGCGTGCGGGCGTTCCACGACCCGCTGGCCTCTCTCTCGCTCTACCAAGGCACGACATTCACCCGTCTACATCGTTGCCTTGCTGCAGTGCTTACTGCAGCAGTTTTATTAGTCGGTACAATCTCACCTGAAGTCATCATCATCATCATCAGCAGCAGCAGCAGCCTGTCTACGCCCACTGCAGGGCAAAGGCCTCTCCCATGTTTCGCCAATCAACCCGGTCCTGTGCTTTCTGCTGCCACGTTATACCTGCAAACTTCTTAATCTCATCTACCCACCTAATTTTCTGTCTCCCCCTCACACGTTTGCCATCTCTTGGAATCCAGTCAGTTACCCTTAATGACCAGCGGTTATCCTGCCGACGTGCTACGTGCCCGGCCCATATCCATTTCTTCTTCTTGATTTCAACTATGATATCCTTAACCCCCGTTTGTTCCTGAAGCACCTGAAGTAGTAGGCGCTGAAACACCATTGGTGCACGTGGAAGTTGAACTACTCCAAAAACTATGTGACAACGAGCTGTCACACGCTAACACGAAGCGAAAGGCAAAGAACATAACTGCGCCAGCGACTCCCCGATGCTAGCGCGGCCAGGGGTTTTTCACTGCTATCGAGAAGCTTTAACCATGGCCTCCAAGATTGCCCGCCTGGCCCGCAATCTCGGAAGCCATGCTTCAACTGCGTCGGCGACGAATCGCTCTCTATCGGTGCTAATAAGTGTTATGCCGCATTACTTCTCTTCACCGCTCACAGACGGCGGCACCGCCCCACCTCGCCAACAGAGAGCACCGAGCGGGAGAGAATGTGTGAGAGATATAAGGCGCGTTTGTAGAAAGACATGCAGCTGCATCAATTGCTCAGTCGGTAGAGCATCGGCCGCTTTTCGTCGCTGGCCCAAGGAGTCAGAGGATCGACGCCCGGTGGGAGAACTTTTTCTCAATCTTTTTTCTTCAGCATTTGGTAGCGTTAATTTTACAACGTCTTATCCGTGACGGAAATACGTCACTAAAGTCCTTGGTGGACCCCGGCATAAAACACTTTCATGTGAAAAAAAATAGAACGTGCCGCTGGCCACCTTTTCTTCCTTGCCTTCGAGCCCCATCTTCAAATCTGTTTTCTGCATCTTCCCTCCGGCCAGATTCAACCGAAGCAGCCTTCGAGAGAATACAGCAGTTGAATGGGTTTTTTCACTAGCTTTCCTTCGGATGTCCGAAGTAAGCATGTTCTCACCAGTCCATCCTTGCCTGGGAAAATTTTCTCAACCTTGCAAAGTTTTCACTGCGTTCTTTTATGCGATTCTCCAAGCAAAAGTATATCTCCTTCAGGTACAGTTGTGTGACCAGCCGTTTTTCTGCTTGCACATTTTAGCTCCTTCAAATACTCTTTTTTTCCGTCTGCTCCACAATGTTATCATTGCCTCTTTCCTTTGGCTCCAGTAATTCAGCAAACTAAGATATCCAAATTTGCTGTCTTCTTGATTGTTGATGACCTGCTTGCCTGCGATAATATCCGGCGGTGTTATTGGCTGTGGTTCGTCGGGACCGTCACACAGGAGGCCGGTTGTTAATGACTCCTACTGCCTCAACAACAACGGTTCGTAGTTCCTCTTCATCCAACAGTCCAGCTCCTATAGCCTTGCTCATTGACGGCTTAACGCTTCTGATGAGGCTTTCATAAAAACGTCCCCACATTGGAGCTAACTGGGCAATAAACTTCCATTTTACTCGGAGGTTGCTAGTATAGTGTTGCAGATTTCTTTCTCAGATTTCTTGAAGGCCCTTGCGTTGTCACTATAAATTGTAGAACACAATCCTGTTCTCGCAACAAAATTTCTGAATGCTTGTACAAAAACATCTGATGACATCTTCTTGACCAGCTCCAGTTGTACACCTCTTGTGACGGCACAGGTAAATATCACAATGTAGAACTTTGTTATTTTACTACCCTTTTCCTCTCGAACATGTAGCGGTCCAGCAAAATCTATACCAACTGTATCGAATGGCCTCGTTTTGGTTATTCTGTGTGGTGGGAGTGGTGCCATTTCTTGCATCGTTGGTTTGGAATTGAATCTTCTACACGTGATGCATTTCTTTGTAACATGTTTTATCAACTGGCGGCCACGAACAATCCAAAACTTCGTCCTTATATAAGTCAATGTAGACGAAACACCACCGTGCATGGTTGTTTGGTGGTACATCGAGTACCAAGGATTCTGAAAAGTTACTCTGTCTCGTCAAAACAAGGGATGCTTTTCATTAAAGCTTAATTGACTCAAATGCAGCCTTCCTTGCCCTCTTAGTACACCTTGATCGTCTTCGAATATGTCCGTGCCGTATAGCTTCATGTTGTCATTTATTCACGGCACTATGTTTTACAAGATCTTCTCTTCTTGCTTTATCAGCACCAACTCGGCCTTTGTCCGACTCTTCTGTTAGTGAACCTGTTCTCCCTTCTCTTTTTATATTTCCAATGTATCGCATTACACACACTGTGACTCGAAGTGCCTTTTTGTATAATCCAAATCTGCTGACGTCGATTATACTGTCTTGACTTGTGGTGGTAGTTAGACTTGCCACAATCTCTTCTCCGTCTTTGAGCTCATCATGGTCCAATTCCATTGTGATGTCATAATCCATGCCTTTGGTTTTCGTTATTGAACCTAGTGGGGCCGTTCCACCATAACTCATTGTTCAGCAAGTGTTTTATCTTAAGGCCTCTAGTCATCAAGGCCTGCAGGATTTTCGTCGCTTTTGACATAACTGCATTGGCTCTCGTGGGATTTGCTCTTGATTTCTGCTGCGTGGTTGCCTAACAAACAGATCTTTCGTCTTGCTTGACTTGATTCAACATAATACAATTTGAGAGTCAGTCCAAAATATCGCGCTGCTTATTTTCCTGTTGAAATTACAAGTTATAGGAGTGGCTAATCGAACTGATACCGTGGCAGCCCAATAACTCCTTTCTTGCCAGCGTAATCTTCTTGATTGGAGGCACTCTACCTGTTTCGATTAGTAAACTGGCTTGATTGCTTCCCTCCAAATATTCCTTGACAATGTACGTTGCTCCTTCATACGCCATTAGACTTACATCTGAGAAAATGTGTAGAGTCGATGTTTTTACTTGAGCTTGCACTTTGTCGTAGAATCTGTTGATAGTGAATTCGTCCAGGTACTCAAGCTCTTCTGCCCAATCCTTCCATGCTGATTTATGCTGGCTTGGTAATGGGTCGTCCCATTTTAGTTTGTCCATCCAAATCTTCTGTAGCATTATATTTGCTCCAACTGAAAATGGCGTGAAAAACTAGAGGGTCGTAGAGCCTTGCCGTGGCTTGCAGTACTGGTCGTTTGGAGAGCTTGCTCGAATCCACATCCTTTCGTCACGTAGGGTGAGGAAAGCTCAGCACCTCGTTTACGAAATTCGATTTCATTCCCAGAACCTTGATTGTTCTTCCTTTCTGATTCCTCTATCCAAATCATCCCGTTCTTCATCAAATAGACTTCGTAGTTCGGCGTCATTTGAAGTCCATTTTCTTAACCTCATTCCAGCGTTGCGAAAAATGTCTCTTGCTTCTTTCCATAATTTAGCAGCTGCCGTATTCGTTGGCTCCTAGTAAGACATCGTCTACGTAAATTCGCTTTCGGAGTTGCGCCACAACCTCGGGATATTTTTCTTCGAAGTCATCCAGATGCCGCTGAATCGTCGCCGCTAGAAGAAAGCTACTTGGTGTTTTACCGAGAGTTACTCTCGTCATCCTCCATGTTCTTATCATTGGGCTTCGGGTTACTTCGCTGGGTGTTTTTTTCCCACCACAGAAACCGCAATGCATCCTGGTCATGTTCATGTATCGCTATTTGAAGGAACGCCTTTTCCACGTCTGATGACATGGCAATCCTGTTCTGCCGAAAGTTCATCAACAAACTAGTGATGTCTGGGTTAAGGTTCGGCCCGTTTTCCAAGCTGTCATTCAATGATTGTCCTGGGTTCTGGCTTGAAGATGCGTCGAAGACGATTTGTATCTTTGCCGTTTTTCTTTCTTTTTTGATTACTGCCTGATGTGGCAATAACAAACAAATTTGTGCTGTATTTGGACCTTTTCTACTATTTGCTTGTCGAAGTACTCGCGGATAGCTTTGTCGTATGTTTGACGGTCATCGCGCTCCTTGCATAAGTTTTTTGTCACTTGCATTAGCCTCTTCTCTGCTATTGACTTGTTGTTATTCGTGGTGACGTTTTCCTTCCTTGGTAGCCGCACTTGATACCTTCTTGCCTTGAACTCTATTGCGTCTCTGACGTATTGAAGCACCTGGTTATCGTTGATCTTTGCCGCTGGTTTTTCCGTGATTCCCATGCTTTGTAAATCCCAAAACTTCTGCAGTTCATCGACGATCGTGTCCGATTGGGCACTAATATTGAGGACCATAACCGCCGATGATTTTATTGGCATGGTACGGAAATCCACGGGACCTTGCACCGTCCATCCCAACACCGTTTCTCTTGCCATTACCTTCGGCTGCATTTCTCGAATGCGACCGGTCCCTACCGCCCAGTAATAATCTGCTCCGATTAGTATTGAAGTTTCAAGATTTCCGCTTTACTTGCCATCCTTCTTTCTGTCATCAGCCAAAGAAATTCCTAAAACTCTTGCTCTGTCTTGTATTGCCAATGGCGGTGATGGTAGTACGTCACAGGATATCACTTCTATCTCCAGTGCCTCAATAGTGATTTGATCTGATGTAGGGTTCTTCCTCACGTTCACTTCGACGACGTTCATGTCGAGTTCCATCTCTCCTACTCCAAACGATTCAACGGTGATTCTTTCGGATCTTTTTATCTTGCACCCTATTTTTCTCGACAATACTTTGAGAATTAATGTCCTCTGCCTCCCATTGTCCAGCATATTCTGCGCGTAGCACCCACTTTCTTCTCCTTCCGTCCATGAATAGGCTGTTTGCAGTAGTATGGACCTGTTTTCACCAGACTGTTGTGCGTGCATATTGCAGGACTTGCTGACGTCTACTCTGTCACGTTGAGAGCTTTAACGTATGTGTCCACCACCGTCTGTTGCCTGTTGATCGGTCGCTCCAGGTGTACGTGGTCGTGTCTTCCCTTGCTGCGTGTCTTCCCATGCTGCGTGTCTTCCCTTGCATGTCTTGCAGCGTACGTTGGTGCGGCATAACTTCGCCATGTGGTGTGGCCTAGTGCGCCTGAAACACCTGCGCTCCCTCTGCAACGCTTCTTTCTTGTGGTCCATTGTCATGCTTCTTCGGCAATCTTCCGTGTGATGTCCACTCATCTCACAGAACATGCCTTTCTTCATCGAGGTGCTTTGAAGCGTAGATGCTCTTGGACCTCTCGTAGTTAGTGCCGACTGGTTTTCGGCGTATTTCTCCTCGCTTGCTTCTTCTCTGCTGCGTACATATATGTTCAGAAATTCTATAATCTATTTTAAATGACGTGAACTAACCCTCGATGTTCAGCCTGGCTTTTCCAATGATGGTCTGTTATCTGCGCTTTTCTCAATTTATTTCATCTTTATCTCAATCCTCATGTCCACCGGTAGCGCAGCTTTCACGACAGGCATTATAACCGTGGCATAACTGTCCATGTCAACTCCTAACAACTGCAACGCTCGTTTGCTCACTTGCAACTTTTGGAACAGTTTCTTCAGTCCATCAACATCTTTTGAACTCTTCACAGCGTCCACGCTTGCTCACTCTTTTATGTAAGTCTCTAAGGCTTTCGCACGTTCTGGGCAGTCTAAATATCTCTTAACGCGACAAACCACGCCTAACTCTTCGCGATGCAACGTATATAATCATTATATTGGTACCAACCTCTGTGTAGAAGGCTTTCACACGTTCTTGGTAGCCTAAATATCGCCTAATGCGACAAGGCACACCTGACTCTTCGTGATGCGACACATATATGTCATAAGATTGCAATAAACCTCTGTGTAGATGGCTTTCGCAAGTTCTTGGCACACTAAATATCTCCTAACGCAACAAACCACACCTGTATCTTCGTGATGCAACATATATAGGTCCTAAGGTTCGAAGCAACCTTTGTGTAGAAGGCATTCATACGGTCTAGGTAGCCTAAATATCTCCTAACGCGACAAGCCACACCGGACCCTTCGTGATGCGAAATATATAGGTCATAATATTGGAACCAAGCTCTGTGTAGAAGGCTTTCACGTGTTCTTGGTAGTCTAAATATCTCCTAACGCGACAAGCCACACCTGACTCTTCGTGATGGAACATATATAGGTCATAAGATTGGAACCAACCTCTTTGTAGAAGGCTTTCATATGGTCTAGGTAGTCTAAATATCTCCTAACGTGACAAAGCGCACCTGACTCTTCGTGATTGAACATATATAGGTCATAAGATTTGAACCAACCTCTGTGTAGAAGGGTTTCGCGCGTTCTTGGTAGCCTAAATATATCCTAACGCGACAAGCCACACCTGACTCTTCGTAATGCGACAAATATAGGTCATAAGATTGGAACAAACCGCTGTGTAGAAGGGTTTCGCACGTTCATGACAGTCTAAATAACTCCTAACGTGACAAACCGCACCTGACTCTTCGTGATGTAACATATATAGGTCATAAAATTGGAACCAACCTCTGTGTAGACGGCTTTCGCATGTTCTTGGCAGTCTAAATATCTGTTAACGCGAGAAACCACACCTGACTCGTCGTGATGCGACATATATAGGTCAAAAGATATGAACCAACCTCTGTGTAGAAGGGTTTCACGCGTTCTTGGTAGCCTAAATATCTCCTAACGCGACAAGCCACACCTGACTCTTCGTGATGCGGCATATATAGGTCATAAAATTGGAACCAACCTCTGTGTAGAGGGCTTTCGTATGTTCTTGGCAGTCTAAATAACTCCTAACGTGACAAACCGCACCTGACTCTTCGTGATGGAACATATATAGGTCATAAGATTGGAACCAACCTCTTTGTAGAAGGCTTTCATATGGTCTAGGTAGTCTAAATATCTCCTAACGTGACAAAGCGCACCTGACTCTTCGTGATTGAACATATATAGGTCATAAGATTTGAACCAACCTCTGTGTAGAAGGGTTTCGCGCGTTCTTGGTAGCCTAAATATATCCTAACGCGACAAGCCACACCTGACTCTTCGTAATGCGACAAATATAGGTCATAAGATTGGAACAAACCGCTGTGTAGAAGGGTTTCGCACGTTCATGACAGTCTAAATAACTCCTAACGTGACAAACCGCACCTGACTCTTCGTGATGTAACATATATAGGTCATAAAAATGGAACCAACCTCTTTGTAAAAGGCTTTCATACGGTCTAGGTGTTCTAAATATCTCCTAACGTGACAAACCACACCTGACTCTTTGTGATGGAACATATATAGGCCATAAGAATGGAACCAACCTCTGTAGAAGGCTTCCATGTGGTCTAGGTAGTCTAAATATCTCCTAACGTCAAAAAACACACCTGATTCTTCGTGATGCAACGTATATAGGTCATAAGATTGGAACTAACCTCTGTGTAGATGGCTTTTGCACGTTCATGGTAATCATAAATATCATCTAACTCAATTACAAGCTTCCTAGCTAATTAGCTGTCCACCTGTAAACAAAATGTGTGTTATATTTAAGTAAACTCTAAAACAATGGAGAAACACCATTGTTCGCATTCTCCCTATTGTATGAGTATCAAAATAGACTAGGGAGAATACGTGTCAAAATAGACAACCTGCCAAAAAAGGTATGTGCAACTGGGCATGTGCTAATGTGTAGTTGCATTGCAGAGAAGCATAACAAGAGCCAAGAAGTGAAATAGCAGGCAACACAAGCAGCACTTAATCATGCAACTTTCTTTTTCGATCACTACACTCGCGGACGTTCGAGCTTCTATTTGATACGTGAATGTAAACAAGACCGAGAACAGCTGAATGTGTCGGCGTGGCAGGTACCCTACACGAAATCTCGTCAAGTTTTTACCAACAAACGCACGCTTGTTGTTAGCTTGACAACACACGCAAGCGATTTGCACCGAAGCCATCCATTGCTTCAACGTCGTAAAATCTGCAAATCCATTTAGGTAAGTCGTCACATCACAGAATGAGTTGGCAAGTACGAGGTTCGCTTTCGGCAATGATGAGGCGAATGGCGATGTTCAAAACACACACACTGCGGATAAGAACTCCATCGCAAGCAGCACGCCCTGTCTCGGGAATCATATATAGTTACTACGTTGCATCGGACGGAACAACTGTCAATTTCCTTCAACCAGAGTTCCTCGCGTAAGGTGGTTCACGCGAACTCGGCGGTAGGCCTACGCTGAATGCAGACGACACCGCTCTGAATTGACTTCGCAGTAGGCGAGGGCTCACGCTCAAGACTTCAAACCTCCGAAGCCTGTCTACACTCGTTTCAAAGACAGATAAACACAGATTGAAGCACAGGGCCAGCGACACGCCGCAGAAGTCAGCACGATGTTTTCAATCGGCCGACGATCGCACTCATAACCGGCGCAAGGGCAGCCGGCAAGCATTCCCTGGATTTGTCGGCGTCGCTCGAACTCAGCACGAAACCGCGTCCCACTGGAAGCACTCGCAGTCGTTCGCCGTGTCGTTGTCGTACTGGATGACGATGCGGTCACTCAGGAACGTTTCGACCGTATTTTCCGTGCCAGCGCCCAGCACTCAGGTGTGCCGTCAAAGCATCGCCGAAGAGGCGATGACCATTAGGCATAGTAGTCGGAGGCATCGCGGCCTCTGATTGGTTGGCGCCGCCGTACGCGTGGTGACGTAGGCGAAAATTTCAAGCAGTGCTTGACCCCTCGCGCCTCCAAGCTCCTCGTCGCGTATACCCCTTCGCGACCGACGCTGACAGACGCATTTGACGCGTAGGCGCGAGCGTACGCGTGCATACTCGTGCCAGTGGTTGGAACTTTAGAGTGCTGGAATGCTGACCCGAAGGTCATGGTTTCATGGACCCATGGGTCAAGGACCCGAAGGTCATGGGCGACATTGTGAGAAAGCTGCAGTTGGTTTTCAAGCTATGTGCCTCTTAACAAGAACAATGATCGCATTGTCTTGAAATGCTTAAAGGAGCACTGAGAGAAAAATTTCGCACCTTATTTTTTTTTTTGTTGCAGTATGTACCTTCTGATCCACTTATCACGGCTGGTAACCTCGTTTGCGCGAGTGCGTGGGGCTGGTTTATTTAGAGACGCTTTTCGAGCGCCCAGTCGCAGTGTCGGTTTCAAAGAGCACCGAGCTAGGCAGGAGCAGTTCCGGAGGCATGGTAAACACAGCTGACTACGTAACCACGCAAAACATTGACTTAGGCGATGCGGGCGCCGCAATGGCCGCCAGCACAGGCAGCACACGCAAAGCCGCAGGCACGGAGGAAGAAATCGTATGTAGCGGAAGCGCAAGGCGCGTGCCAGCATCCAGCCAACTCAAATTCGTGACGTAATTTTCTTTACATTGCTGCCGCGTTGATGTCGGCGTCGCGGGCGCCTCCGCATCTTGCTCAGTTGCGCGGCATGCACTTTAAAATTCATTTTAAATATGTTCTAGGTTATATTTGCCCGAGATATTTCGCAGATGTTGTGTGTCTCCACATAACTCTATCTCACTCATTTTCTCGTCTTCGAAATTTTGTGTCAGTGCTTCTTTAAGCCACAAGACGTTCTTTTGCTCATCATACTTCGTTCGGCTGCAGTAACCTCACAATATAATGCACAAGGGTACTTAAGGCGAGCTAGTTGGTTTATGATCATTGTGCCACAACAGCGCAGATAACCCGACGAAGAGCATAGCGCTGTGTCCGGTATGTTCTTCGTCCCGTCGTCTGCGCTGTTCTGCCGAAATGTTCCTAATATACGGATTTAATTTACCTTAAGTGCTCTTTCCATTTCGTTACCAGGGCATGTTATTTCGTGACGGTTAACTAACCATCTCGTTATTTTTAAGAACCCGTGGTGGTCGAAATTAGTGTGTATATGTTACCGCACGTGCACTGTTCTAAGTTAGCCGGAGCCATCTTCTTCGTCTCTCATATGTGCACAGTCGCTTTGCGACGTTAAATCTCTTAAACCAAAGCAATGTTCAACTTTCCGCAAAGATACTTGCGAACCACAAATATTGTGTCAGTGCAAAGAGCTCAATTGCTTTAAGTCATGGGTCTAAAACTTGCCTCAGCCACAGTCACGAAATTTAGACCCGCAAGGGCCGGTGCAGTCAAGAAGACGTTGAAGTGGAGGGAGTGGGGGGTGCTTAAAAAATGTCACCTACTGTGGCTCCTGTGATGCAGTGTTAAGCGTTGTTAAATTTCAACAGGAGTTGTTTTTCAAAGATGTCGTCACAGTTTTTTCCATGGTTCCTTGGGAAAACGTCAGCTGCTAAAGTGAACACTCTTCCTATGCAAGCGCTGAAAGGAAGGGCGGTATTGTAACTTAGGAAGACCTTGAGCACCCGCTCATAGCTGCGCAGTGCTTCGATACCATATTCTATGTCCTCTATGAAGCATCACGCTTCGCTTTTGCTGACGCCCTGGTATGGCGTTCCACGGAAGGCAAGGAAGAGGGGCGAAAAGAGGCTCTGTATGGACCCCCCCCGTCTAACACGGTGGAGGGGGGGGGGGGGGGCTAATGAACAGTGCCATGTTGTTCTCCCGAAAGCTGTCGTACCAGAATGGTTACAACTTTCTTTGGAAAGAAAAAAGCTAATTGATTACCGGTAATCAGTAACAATAAAATACAGCTGATTTACCCATAAAGTTACATTTTCGAAAAAAGTAGTCGATTATGTTACGAAATTAGAAAAAAATGCCACGGATTAGAAATAATCGATTGCTTGTAACGGGTGGCGTGAAACTCTGGTAATCAAGTGAAGCTGCTGCCCTAGTCCAGCAGAATTCATATCCTATTCCGGTCAGTGTGCGTCTATTGCCCACGTGTCTAGGTCTGCGTTCAACATAACACTCGTGCACTATTTCTCGCGATACAGCTCAAGGCGCTGTTAGCAAAAGCCAGAGATCGCCAGCTAGCAAAGTGAATCGTAATCTCCAAGTCCCTTGAACGTTCTACCACAGAAGTAGGGTCGAAATTTACGTGTTTCCCAAACTGCTGCAAAACACTTTCTCGCTCGCAGGTGACCGACTATTTACTTTCGAGAGCTCAATCACTGATACAAGCTGTTATCTCCTCCTCACCATTCTGTCACTGGAATAAGTTGACCGGGACAAGGTTTTGAGAGTTTCGTGGCCATTTCCTTAATGCGCCTTTTTCACTCGCCCGCACCCAAGGCACGTCTTCCGTTCTATGCTTTGTGGGGATCGCGGATAACCGCCCTCAGGAACAGCGGCGGTGACAACAAACAGCGACGATTGCCCCTGTGCATGTGCCTTCATGCGCGAATATTTTATAAGCCAGCACAGCGTGCGGCCCGGGGAGAGAGGTCATGTGCGCGGCGCGTGGTCGGCCGGGACCAGGAATAGCGTGTATTTTAAGATGACACAGCAAGTTTTTATGTAAAAGCTCACTATTTCTGGGAATGTTCCCTTTACTTTAAATGTGATTCCATTTTCTCTGCATAAAGACCATTATTCTGAAATCGAGATGATTATATTGCTAGGGACAGCCATCAAAAGACAACTACGTGGAAGAAGACTACGACGATTTGGAGACTTGGTGCCCCTGCCTTAGGGTGCAGTGTCCGACTACTCTACTGTAAATACACTTGGCTACAGCCTCTCGTCTGCGTCTTTTCACCTAACATTTTTGGTGGACGTGCGGGGTACCTCCCTTCGTCACGAAGCTTCGCAGCGGACGCCACCTTGAGCCTTCCAACATGGCTCTGGAAAGTACGTCGACCACTCCGGCTCCAACACCTGCCGCCAACGCGACCTACATTAACGTCACCGCTCCTCGCGACCCTGGTGTTTTCTCTGGCGCCAAAGGGCAAGACGTCGACAAGTGGCTCAGCCTTTACGAGCGCGTCAGCACAGGTAACCGGTGGGACCCGACTCTTATGCTTGCGAATGTGCTATTTTACCTCGACGCCACGCCTCCTGTCTGGTATGAGACGCATGACACTGAGCTCACGAGTTGGGACACGTTCAAAGAGAAGATAAGAGAATTGTTCGGCAACCCTGATGGTCACCAACTCGCTGCGAAAAGGGCGTTGTCGACTCGCGTGCAGACGTCAACAGAGCCGTACGCGATGCACATTCAAGACGTCTTGGCTCTCTGCCGTGCAGTTGACTCGCACATGACTGAACAGGACAAGGTTGCTCACATTCTCAGAAGAATGGAGCGTTGGGTGAGTTGGTATTGCATTGTGAATGGCATATTTTGCGCAAAAGGACACACGAACACGAAAGGAAGAAACCACGAGACTAGCGCAGCTTTATTGTGAATGGCATATTTTGCGCAAAAGGACACACGAACACGAAAGGAAGAAACCACGAGACTAGCGCAGCTTTATTGTGAATGGCATATTTTGCGCAAAAGGACACACGAACACGAAAGCAAGAAACTGCGCTAGTCTCGTGGTTTCTTCCTTTCGTGTTCGTGTGTCCTTTTGCGCAAAATATGTCATTCACATTCTCAAGGGTATCGCCGATGATGCCTTCAACCTGCTCGTCTTCACTAACGTGTCCACAGTCGATGCAGTGATCAAAGAATGCCGGCGCCTGGAACACGCTAAAAGCAAGCGCATCACCCAACAGTTTGCTCGCTTGCCGAACACCGCGCCGACGTCGTCTTGTGCCGATGTGCCCCATTCTACGAGCAACGACACCGACGTTACCCGAATTGTGCGACGAGAAATTGAAGCCGCTTATCCGGCAACGTGCGAGCCCAGCGCCTGCTCTCCTCCTACAGTTCCGGTTTCGATGATTCAGGCAGTCGTCCGCCAGGAGATCGCCAACATGGGACTCCACTCTGTCTGCTCTATGAATCATGTGGACTCTAGGCCGTATCCTCCGATTCCACCTCCCTCAGCGCCTCAGTTCCAACCACGTTTCCGCAACTCTGAATGGCGAACCGCTGACGACAGGCCCATTTGTTTCATTTGCCACGGATTGGACACATATCCCGCCATTGTCGCAGTCGCTGGAACTCCCCAGTGCAGAACACGTACACTGGCTACCACCGCTCCCCTGGATCTTACCGTTCCGCTACCGCATGTACAGATCACTCTGCCGCTGACGCTCCTGCTCCTAACCACCCATACTCACGCTCACCTTCACCCCCCACGCCGGCGGTCTCTCTCACCGCAGCCCCGTCGCTCCAATTCCCCAAGCTTCCACGCATGCTCCCAGCAGGAAAACTAAATGGTGCAGCGCCCGGAGGTACCGCTGCATTGCTCCCTACGCTGCCAAATCCTCTACTGACCCTTCCGACCAACATGAACCTCATTGAAGTGCACATCGACAACGTTCCTGTTCGTGCTCTCATCGACACGGGGGGCCAACTTATCTGTGATGAGCGCTCATCTTCGCAGTCGACTGAAAAAAGTTATGACGCCCGCCACGACGCAAGTTGTTCGTGTCGCCGACGGTGGAACAGCTTGTGTAGTTGGCATGTGTACAGCTCGCGTTGACATCGCCGATCTCTCTACCGTCGTTGTTTTCACCGTACTCGCCCACTGCCCCCCACGACGTCATTCTCGGCTTGGACTTCCTTTCCGCCCATTCGGCCCTCATAGACTGTTCTACCGGTACTCTCCGCCTTGACCTCCCTCTCCTAGATCACCCTGAACCGCCTCCCATTCGCCTAAGCTCGGCGGACTTCGTGCGCTTACCACCCACAGCTCTAACATACGTTGACTTGGTACCGTCCTCACCAGTGCCTGATGGCGAGTACATCGTGACCCCCCATCAAGGATGTTCTTCTCCATCAAGGTGTTACCGTGCCTCGTTCTGTTTTTTCTATTACATTCAATCGCGCCTGGTTGCCAGTCGTCAACTTTGGCTTGACAACGCAAGTGCTGCCCCGAGGGATTTCCCTGGCCCATATTTGCGCCTTCGACGATCACTCGGCAGCATCTGTGACCTTAGAGGATGGTGCTACCGACCACGCCGATCATTCGCAATCCACTGCTTCTATTATCGACGACCTGAAGAGAATGATTGCCCCCCGACCTGCCCTCAAGCAATGCTGACGAGCTCTACCGCATTCTGTTTTCGTATCGCGATATCTTTGATCTTCACGACCGTCCGTTGGCACAAACTACGACCGTGAAACATCGCATAAATACTGGCGATGCTCCACCTATTCATAGGCGTCCGTATCGAGTGTCACCCACAGAGCGTCAAGTGATTCAAACGGAAGTTAAGAAGATGCTCACCAAGAACATCATTGAACCATCGTGCAGCCCATGGGCGTCACCCGTCGTCTTGATGAAAAAGAAAGATGGCTCGTGGCGCTTTTGCGTGGACTACCGGCACCTTAACAAAGTAACAAAAAAGGACCTTTACCCCTTACCTCGTATTGATGACGCCCTTGACTGCCTCCATGGCGCTCGCTACTTTTCGTCTATTGACCTGCGCTCTGGCTATTGGCAGATCGCTGTCGACGATCTGGACCGCGAGAAAACCGCTTTTATCACACCGGATGGTCTTTACCAATTCAAGGTGATGCCATTCGGACTGTGTAACGCGCCAGCCACATTTGAGCGCATGATGGACTCCCTCCTTCAAGGATTTAAGTGGTCCACATGCCTATGCTACCTGGACGACGTCATAGTGTTCTCCCCCACGTTCGCTACCCATCTCGAACGCCTATCTGCGATCCTGCGCGTGTTTCGCCGAGCCGGTTTGCAACTCAATGCATCGAAGTGCCACTTTGGTCGCCGCCAGATTACAGTGCTTGGCCACCTCGCGGATGCCAATGGAGTACAGCCGGACCCAGGCAAAATACGTGCTGTTACGAATTTTCCTGTGCCTAAGTGTATTAAGGATGTACGCACCTTCATTGGATTATGCTCGTACTTTCGCCGCTTTGTGAAGAATTTTGCGGACATTGCACGGCCACTTACTGAGCTTTTGAAAAAAAGATGTGCCATTTACATGGGGCGACGCCGAAGCTTCCGCTTTCGCTCATTTAATCCGGCTGCTTACAACGCCACCCATCCTGGCCCACTTTGATCCATCTGCGCCGACCGAAGTTCGTACCGACGCCAGTGGCCACGGCATAGGCGCAGTACTAGCACAACGACAACACGGTGCTGATCGTGTCATCGCCTATGCCAGCAGGCTCCTCACAACATCGGAGCGCAACTATTCTATCACTGAACGTGAGTGTCTCGCCCTAGTTTGGGCGGTGGCGAAATTCCGCCCATACCTATATGGACGACCATTTTCAGTCGTTACAGACCATCACGCGCTCTGCTGGTTGTCCTCACTGAAGGACCCTACAGGACGACTTGGTCGCTGGGCGTTACGCCTTCAAGAATATTCTTATTCTGTCACCTATAAGTCTGGCCGCCTGCATGTGGACGCCGATTGTTTATCTCGTTATCCGGTAGACGAGCCCAATGACACCGACCACGACGCGCCCAACTGCGTCTTTTCTCTGTCTCCTTTCGACAGCATCGCAGACGAGCAGCAACGTGACCTTTCGCTGAGAACACTCATCGATCGTCTGCAGACATCGCCCAATGACGCTTCCGTCCGCCAATTCGTCCTCCAGGATGGTGTTTTATACCGTCGCAACTTCCATCCAGACGGACCGGCCCTTCTTCTAGTCATACCGAGGCAATTACGCCGAACTGTTCTTTTTGAACTTCCCGACGCTCCAACTGCAGGGCACCTAGGTGTATCGCGCACGTACGACCGTATCCGCCGTCGCTTCTATTGACCCGGTCTTCTCCGCTCCGTCCGACGCTACGTCTCTGCCTGTGACTCCTGTCAACGTCGCAAAACGCCTCAGACGCTCCCTGCCGGTCATCTCCAACCAATCGACGTCCCCGTAGAGCCGTTCTTCCGTGTTGGACTTGACCTTCTCGGCCCCTTTCCAACGTCATCCACCGGAAACAAATGGGTAGCTGTTGCAACTGATTATGCCACCCGATATGCCATAACACGGGCTCTCCCCACCAGTTGCGCCACCGACGTCGCGGACTTTCTCTTGCGTGACATTATCTTGCTACATGGCGCTCCACGACAACTGCTCACTGACCGTGGCCGTAACTTTCTCTCCCGAGTTATCGCCGATATTCTGGCGTTCCTCCGCCACTCAACACAAACTGACCACCTCATACCATCCTCAAACGAATGGTCTCACGGAGAGGTTCAACAGAACCCTCACGGATATGCTGTCCATGTACGTGTCGAACGATCACCGTGACTGGGACGTTGCTCTCCCTTACGTCACGTTCGCATACAATTCTTCTCGACACGCCACTGCTGGATTTTCGCCGTTCTATTTACTGTACGGTCGCGAACCCACACTGCCACTTGCTACTGCTCTTCCTTTGGCCGCCACCCCAACTACCGAGTATGCACGCGATGCCATAGCCCTTGCAGATCATGCCCGCCAGCTTGCCCGTACCCGGCTGACTGCTTCACAAGACAAACAGCGACACTACTACGATGCCCGCCACCGCACCGCAAACTTCTCGCCTGGGGCGCTCGTGCTCCTGTGGTCACCTTCTCGTCATGTGGGACTTTCAGAGAAGCTCCTTTCTAGGTACGCGGGGCCCTACCGCGTCATACGCCAAGTGACACCAGTAACCTATGAGATTACCCTGGTTTGTCCTCCTTCAACCGCTGCCACGGCGTCAACTGACATCGTGCACGTCAGTAGACTCAAGCCCTACTCCAGTGCATCTGACCTCTGATTTTAAAAGCTCCGGGACGGTGCTTTTACCGCCGGGGGGTAATGCTAGGGACAGCCATCAAAAGACAACTACGTGGAAGAAGACGACGACGATTTGGAGACTGTTTGTGCCGCTGCCTTAGGGTGCAGTGTCCGACTACTCTACTGTAAATACACTTGGCTACAGCCTCTCGTCTGCGTCTTTTCACCTAACAATATTTTTCGTTTTTCTTTTTTTCCTACAGCGCAATGCTTGGAATGAATTTTCATATTTATATCTGTTTACCCGTACAGTCGCGAGCAAAGCTTTAGCGACCATGAGCCCAGAAAAAAAAATTTTTTTCCTGCCACAGCTACACAGCGCGAGATTATGTTAATGCATTACAATGGCAAAACGTTTTACGCTTAAGCTGCACCACTTGATGTCAATCAACATACTCGAGCTGCAGAGAAAAAAAATGTTTCTGGGTCCAATTGGTCTCTTAGCCTTTTCTTGCGACTGTAAAGCCGTTCATGGGTTTTATTAACATATTGTTACATTAAGGGCGGCAAGAATTGCGACACGTCGTCCCTCAGGGACAAAGGCCTCGTCAAGTTCAGTTGTGCCTTTTTGTATTTGCTTTTATCATATGTTGCTGGTATGGATTTTCAATACAATTATCTCTGCTAATGGCAGAAGCACCGTTTATATGTCTTTTAAGCCACCACGACAGATCTGATTCAAATGCGCTACCGGAGGTGAAGATATATTTGACAGAATGTTTGCCAGCCAGCGGGAATGAAAATCTACGCCTTTCATTAAACACACAAACATTCCATGTTGCTGTCGATGCTCATTAAGGATTCCTAGAGATCATGATACAGCAAGGAGACAGAGTGCGAGAGGTCAGCCTTTATCATGGACGTCCTAACTGAGCACTATACGTTCACTAGATTAAGTTAACCACTTTTATGGGGGGAGTTGGGGGGCGGGGGGGGGGGGGGCTCATTATTTAAATGAGTCGCCATTCATGAATTCTCAAATGGTATAGCCTAGTGATGCCTATTGATCAGTAGGTTGTCGTATGTCATTTAGGAGGAAAATCCCCATCATTCAACGGACGTTGTACGTTTGCGTGCTCTGCTGCGCCATGGGGGGCATCTACCTCGACGCGGACGTGTTCGTGGTGCAGCCCCTCCGTCGGTTTCTGCGCTACGAGGCAACAGTGAGCTGCCCAGAAGGCTACACTTTCGGCAACATGATCATGTTCTCTCACAAAAACTCCCGCATCCTCCGCCTCTTCATGGACACGTACCGCGAGTAAGTGGCGCTCTGCTCTTGTGCTTGCCAAATGTTTCATTCGCCCAATGAACAGTGCACAAAGCGAAATATCGAGAACTCAGAGAAAGAATGTGCTGGCACAACTATTTAGTATTATTTGCTGCTATCATTAATTAGCGAATACATCTGTGCCGTGTGAAAAGTACATAAAGTATCCCCTATCGAATAACGTCTTCAGTAGCTGCCTTGACATATCGTGTCGTCTGCGTGGCGTCCATTTTACTTTAAATTATCTTTATGTGTATTCCATCACGCCCTGCAACATATCTCCGTGCACTTTTGACAGGCCGGATAATCGTGTCGCCGCACAAATGCAACAAAACGAAATCAATTGAATGTGTCTAAGTGATTAATTCCATTAAAAGAAGTGGAATGGTACATAGTGATGAAATACGAAAAATGTCTAAAAAAGCCCCAAAATTGATGTCATGCGCGAAAGTTGGAGGTAGATATTCCATTTGCTGCTTGCCTAGCAGATGCTTTTCTCAAAATAACAGAGAGCTTAGCTAGTTGGTAAGTGTTCATTCTAGCACATGCTCTTTCGAGCCTGGACCACGAGATTAACTTTTGCCAGGAACAGCTTGGCCGCATAAGCAATGTAGTTCAGTTACTCGAAAAGAAGGTAGATGAACCAGAAAACTAAAGCCACTGATCTAACCTAATAATTTACGGGAAAACTGAAACAAACGGTCGAAATTCAGAAACTTTAGAAATGACCATAAACAAGGAAATTTTTCAGCACCTTCATGAACGAGAGAATATACCTATGGATTGAATTCGTAGATTATGCAAACCGGCATCGAAAAAAAGCCACCGGTTATCGTGAGGCTTTTGAACTCGAGGGATAAATCCGTTATTCTAAGAAGGTGATAAAATTAAAGAACACTAACATTTCGATCGGCGAAGATTTTCACACTTGCCCGCAGTGAAAACTGTGCGCAAGTGGGAAGACAAACCGGGAACAACGCGAGAAAGTTACCTTCTCCTTCGACAAGATGTACACTCTAAGCCGAAATTGGTCAAAGTTGGACTAACTGCAGTCGTTAAACCAACAGACAAAAAGTTCGCCCAACAGGGACTAAATGCGTGACAGTGCGTGTCGTGCGCAAACGCCCGGCAATAAAGGGACCAATGGGGAGGGTAACTGCTCGCCGATCGCCTGCTGCCGCGCTGCACTGCTTGGCCCTGTCGGCTATCACGAAAACGAGTTCTATCGATTGTACGTCAAAGTGAAGGTGAAGCACCATTAAACGAATCGCAATTGTTATGAGAGGCAAGTTCAACTACCGCCGGCGCACACAGCGAGCAAACGATCTCCCCCGCGTTTATTCCCTGTCGAGCGGCCGGCACGGACGGGTTCAAAAAAGTGTAAGCCTCCGAGCCCGGACACCACGGATAACTCGTTTCAATGTGCCCAATTAGGAAGAACAACGAAGCACGCTGACAGCACTAACAAAAGTAAGCTGTCGGTCAGCGGTCGTGTTCCCGCAGATTCCCTGGCCACAACTTCGAAGCGATATAGGAAGTGGGGCTCGCTACGTCATCGTCACCAAGCCGGCCGGCGGCCTGTGACAGTCCGTTGCCGGCACAGGTGAAAGAAACGTGGCATAGAATTTGTTTTACAGGAAAAAAACTTTCCCATCTCCCACTAAAGGGAACCATGTGTGGATGCGAAGCAGCGGGGAGATAATCAGCTTGAGCGGGAAGAACGTCGCCGCTCTGATTACGCGGCAGCGGTCCCGGCGCTCATCGCGGCGCTGCACAGGAGAGAGAATGAGGCGCGCGCGCGCTCCGTCATTTTCATACCGCCGAACTACCGTGGCGCCCCCCAGCGGAGTATGCAGCTGTCACACCACCTGTCTTGCGCGCCGCTCCGTATAAGATTCCTAGAGGAGAGACGGGGGGACCGTAGGAGATGAGAGAGACGGGGAGGGGACGTGCATGCGCTGTAGGGGTGTGGGACGCAGGAGCCGCTCCGTAGAGTAGAGGATTCCTAGAGGAGAGAGGGGGAGGGGACGCACATGCGCTGTGGGACGCCGGAGCCGCTCCGTAGAGTAGATGATTCCCAGAGGAGAGAGGGGGAGAGGACGCGCATGCGCTGTGGGGATGTGGGACGCGGGCGCCGCTCCGTAGAGTAGATGATTCCTAGAGCAGAGGAGGGGGGTGAGCGTAGGAGAGGATAGGGAGGGGACGCGCATGCGCTGTAGGACGCGGGGGGCCGCTCCGTAGAGTAGAGGATTCCAAGAGGAGAGAAAGGTCCAGCGGTCCAGGCGCTCATCGCGGCGCTGCACAGGAGAAAGAATGAGGCGTGCGCGCTCCTTTATTTTCATACCGTGGAAACTACCGTGGCGCCCCCCAGCGGAGTATGCAGCTGTCACACCACCTGTCGTGCGCGCCGCTCCGTAGAGGAGAGAGGGGGGAGGGGACGCGCATGCGCTGTTGGGGTGTGGGACGCGGGAGCCGCTCCGTAGAGTAGAGAATTCCTGGAGTAGAGAATGGGGTTGAGCGTAGGAGAGGAGACGCGTATGCGCTGTAGGGGGGTGTGGGACGCGGAGGCCGCTCCGTAGAGTAGAGGATGCCTAGAATTGAGGAAGGGGGTGAGCGTAGGAGAGAGAGGGGGGAGGGGACGCGCATGCGGTGTGGTTGTGTGGGACGCGGAAGGAGGGAAGGACTAAGCCCCCTCCAAACACATGCAAGCAAGATCTTGGAATGGGGTCAACCTGGGCGACAGACACCACCTGCCTAGCCATTGCTAAGCAGCCTCTATGTGCTCTCGGCCATGACTCTGATGACTGTGATAGTGGTTGACGGCCTTCATATTTCTACAGTGTTCTGGTTCGCATAATAGGTGCTTCCCTACTTCATGAAAGTGGCCGGACGCGGGACGCGGGAGGGACGGACAGAGCCCCGAGCATAAGATGCTTCGCATCTAAAGGCCGGCACATCCCACGCACTGTGGGAATGGATGTAATGCGAAGCAGCCAGAAAGGAGCAGATCATGCTTTACTAAATTTGCATGTCATGCTTTACATGTTAGGACCTATCATTTATGTTCGTCATACAGTCACGTCGGGCAATACCAATTTTGGTGTATATCCAGCTAGCGAACTGGACGCAAGCGCACCATGAGCGTGGCATGTAAATGGCGTTGTAGATGACATGCATGCCAAGATTTTCATGTTACCACCTGCCACTTATGTTCATTATACAGTCATGTCACTCAGTACCAAATATGGTGCTAACGAAACGGCTGCGAGCGCGCCATGAGCGTGGAAACCAAGTCATGTCGCTCATGACTTGTCATGATTTCCATATTACCACTTGTCATTTATGTTCATCATACAGTCATGTAACGCAATACCAAATTTGGTGTACCTCAAGCTAACGAAATGGCCGCGAGCAAGACATGAGCATGGCATGCAAGTCATGTCGCACATGAGCAGTCATGATTTCCATATTACCACTTGTCATTTATGTTCTTCATACAGTCACGTCACTCAATACCAAGTTTGGTGTACCTCAAGCTAACGAAACGGCCGCGAGCACTCCATGAGCGTGGCATGCAAGTCATGTCGCAAATGACATGATTTCCATATTACCACTAGTCATTTATGTTCGTCAGGCAGTCACGTCACTCAATAGCAAGTTTGGTGTATATCAAGCTAACGAAACGGCCGCGTGCGCGCCATGACCGTGGCATGTAAATCATACTTTT
Organism: Rhipicephalus appendiculatus; assembly: GCA_030522465.1. Taxonomy (NCBI): domain Eukaryota; kingdom Metazoa; phylum Arthropoda; class Arachnida; order Ixodida; family Ixodidae; genus Rhipicephalus; species Rhipicephalus appendiculatus. Next base: position 1,504,787 of record JALIZH010032982.1, on the reverse strand, counting down.
CATGACAAGTTAGTCATGATCTTCATGATATGACCAGCCATTTATGTTCGTCATACGGTCATGTTATGCCATACCAAATTTGGTATAAATCCCATTAACGATACGGCCAGGAGAGCACAAAGTCGTAGGCGGCCAGATAGATAGATAGATAGATAGATAGATAGATAGATAGATAGATAGATAGATAGATAGATAGATAGATAGATAGATAGATAGATAGATAGATAGATACGCTCAAACTCGCCGAAGTTCGCTAAGAAATCCTTCGCATTTAAAACATCTCCCGCTAAAGGGAACCATGTGTGGATGCGAAGCAGCGGGGAGATTATCAGCTTGAGCGGGAGGAAAGTCGCCGCTCTCATTTCACGGCACCGGTCCCAGCGCTCATGGCGGCGCTGCACAGGAGAGAGAATGAGGCGCGCGCGCGCTCCGTCATTTTCATACCGCGGAACTACAGTGGCGCCCCCCAGCGGAGTATGCAGCTGTCAGACCACCTGTCGTGCGCGCCGCTCCGTAGAGGATTCCTAGAGGAGAAGACGGGGGGGGACCGTAGGAGAGGAGAGAGAGGGGGGAGGGGACGTGCATGCGCTGTGGGGGTGTGGGACGCGGAAGCCGCTCCGTAGAGTAGATGATTCCTAGAGGAGAGAGGTGGAGAGGACGCGCATGCGCTGTGGGGATGTGGGACGCGGGCGCCGCTCCGTAGGGTAGAAGATTCCTAGAGTAGAGCAAGGGGGGTGAGCGTAAAATAGGATAGGGGAGGGGACGCGCATGCGCTGTGGTGATGTGGGACGCGGAAGGAGGGACGGACTAAGCCCCTTCCAAACACATGCAAGCAAGATCAAGGAATGGGGTCCCAGACACCACCTGCCTAGCCATTGCTAAGCAGCCTCTCTGTGCTCTCGGGCATGACACTAACGACTGTGATAGTGGTTGACGGCCTTTATATTACTACAGTGTTCTGGTTCGCTTAATGGGTGCTTCTCTACTTCATGAAAGTGGCCGGACGCGGGACGGCTGACGGGGGGGACGGCGACGGGGGGACGCTGGAGGGACGGACAGAGCCCCGAGCATAAGATGCTTCGCATCTAATAATGCTTTCTGGATTAAAGTGTAGTTAAAACGGTGTCTTTCTCTTCATGCGACAATCGTTGTGAAACATCTAGCGTGAAGGTGAGCGCGGATACGAATCATCGTACGGTCGATGCACAGCGAGCGACTTACGAGCGCGGTGAAAGAACCATGCCTGTGAGTGGTCTCGTCGCCTTAAATATAGATATATCTACATCACTCCGTAATACGCCGCGGACAGTGGTCACCTACCTATTTATTTATTTACTATTCAAAGTACCTACAGAGCCCGAATGCATTATTGCAGGGGGCAAGACACAGGGTAACATATGCTTACATAAAGAACTTCGCCATCTCCCGCTAAAGGGAAATATGTGTGGATGCGAAGCAGCGGGGAGATAATTAGCTTGAGAGGGAGGAACGTCACCGCTCTCGTTTCACGGCAGCGGTCCGGGCGCTCATCGCGGCACTGCACAGGAGAGAGAATGAGGCGCGCGCGCTCCGTCATTTTCATACCGCGGAACAACCGTGGCGCCCCCCAGGAGTATGCAGCTGTCGCACCACCTGTCGTGCGCGCCATTCCGTAGAGGATTCCTAGAGGAGAGTACCGTAGGAGAGGAGACAGAGGAGACGTGCATGCGCTGTGGGGGTGTGGGACGCGGGAGCCGCTCCGTAGAGTAGATGATTCTTAGAGGAGAGAGGGGGGAGAGGACGCGCATGCGCTGTGGGACGCGGGCGCCGCTCCGTAGTGTTGATGATTCCTAGAGTAGTGAAAGGGGGGTGAGCGTATGGGAGGATAGGGGGAGGGGAAGCGCATGCGCTGTGGGGGGGGTTTGGGACGCGGGCGCCGCGCCGTAGACTAGGGGAGTCCTAGAGGACAGATAGGGGGGACAGCGTAGGAGAGGAGAGAGAGGGGGGAGGGGATGCGCATGCGCCGTGGTGGTGTGGGAGGGGGGGGAAGGAGGGACGGACTAAGCGCCCTCCAAACACATGCAAGCAAGATCAAGGAATGGGGTCAACCTGGGCGACAGACACCACCTGCCTAGCCATTGCTAAGCAGCCTCTCTGTGCTCTCGGCCATGACTCTGATGACTGTAGCAGAGGTTGACGGCTTTCATATTAATACAGTGTTCTGGTTCGCATAATCGGTGCTTCCCTACTTCATGAGCGGCCCGGGCGCTGATCGCGGCGTTGCACAGGAGAGAGGATGAGGCGCGCACGCTCCGTCATTTTCATACCGCGGTACTACCGTAGCGCTCCCAGCGGGGTATGCAGCTGTCGCACCACCTGTCGTGCGCGCCATTCCGTAGAGGATTGCTAGAGGAGAGTACCGTAGGAGAGGAGACAGAGGAGACGTGCATGCGCTGTGGGGGTGTGGGACGCGGGAGCCGCTCCGTAGAGTAGATGATTCTTAGAGGAGAGAGGGGGGAGAGGACGCGCATGCGCTGTGGGACGCGGGCGCCGCTTCGTAGAGCTAATGATTCCTAGAGTAGTGATAGGGGGGTGAGCCTAGGGGAGGATAGGGGGAGGGAAGCGCATGCGCTGTGGGGGGGGTTTGGGACGCGGGCGCCGCGCCGTAGAGTACGGGAGTCCTAGAGGACAGATAGGGGGGACCGCGTAGGAGAGGACGCGCATGCGCCGTGGTGGTGTGGGACGGGGGGAAGGAGGGACGGACTAAGCGCCCTCCAAACACATGCAAGCAAGATCAAGGAATGGGGTCAACCTGGGCGACATACACCACCTACCTAGCCATTGCTAAGCAGCCTCTCTGTGCTCTCGGCCATGACTCTGATGACTGTATCAGTGGTTGGCGGCTTTCATATTAATACAGTGTTCTGGTCCGCATAATGGGTGCTTCCCTACTTCATGAAAGTGGGTGCTTCGCTACATCCCTACTTCATGAGCGGCCCGGGCGCTGATCGCGGCGCTGCACAGGAGAGAGAATGAGGCGCGCACGCTCCGTCATTTTCATACCGCGGTACTACCGTAGCGCTCCAAGCGGGGTATGCAGCTGTCGCACCACCTGTCGTGCGCGCCGCTCCGTGCAGTAGAGGATTCCAAGAGGTGAGAACGGGGGGGACCTTAGAAGAGGAGAGAAAGGGGGGATGGGACGCGCATGCGCTGCGGGATTGTGGGACGTGGGAAGGAGGGACGGACGCAAGCACATGCAATCAAGATCAAGGAATGGAGTCAACGGGACGCGGGCGCCGCTCCGTAGAGCAGAGATTCTTGGAGGAGAGAAAGGGGGGAGCGTAGCAGAGGGGGGAGGGGACGTGCATGCGCTGTGGGGGGTGTGGGACGTGGACACCGCTCCGTAGAGTAGAGGATTCCTAGAGGAGAGAAAGGGGGGGGAGCGTAGGAGAGGTGAGAGGGGGTGTGGAACGCGGGACGAGGGACGAAGCCCCCGCAAGCACGTGCAAGCAAGATTAAGGAATGGAGTCAACCTGGGCGACAAACACCACGTGCCTAGCCATTGCTAAGCAGCATCTCTCTGCTCTCGGCCATGACTCTAATGACTAGTGGTGGTTGACAGCCTTATTGCACTAAAGTGTTCTGGTTCGCATAGTGGGTGCTTCCCTACTTCATGAAAGTGGCCGGACGCGGGAGGGACGGACATAGCCCCGAGAATAACATGCTTCGCATGTAAAATAAATGCTTGATTCTGCGTTTTTTAAGGCGACGTACAATATAAAGCCAATATTAAGGCGGAATCGTCACGCCTCATGCTCACGTCTGTTCGGCGTCCGTCCGTCCGTCTGTCCATCCATCCATCCGTCCGGCGTCCGTCCATCCACCCGTGTCCCTCCGTCCGTCCGTGTCCCCATGTGCCCCTGGTATCTCAACATCTCGCCCACCAGCCGCCGCTCTATCGTCGTCGCCAGCCAGCCCACGTCAACTCGACCAGTCAAGCATCCATGTTTTGGTCAGACTGAACTCGGTTTCTTCGCTCGGCCGCTCAGCCGCATTAGAGCTAGACAATCTAGTTTAGATCATTGAACTTACGTTTTGGTTGTAATTAGGAGTGGTTTACCGTGTGCAGTGAACTTTTAGATGCGAAGCATCTTATACTCGGGGCAGTGTTCATCCCGCATCCGGTCACTTGCTATGCTAACCAGAACACTGTAGTACAATAAGGCCGTCAACCACCGTTAGTCACAACAGTCATGCCTGAGGACACAGAGTGGGGGCTTAGCAATGGCTAGGCAGGTGGTGGGTGCAAGCAAAGAATAACGCACACTACCGGTGGCGTCTCTCACGCACGTTGACTCCAATCCTTGATCTCTCTTGCATGTGCTGGTGGGGGGCTTTGTCCGTCCCTCATTCCCGCGTCCCACAGCCCTTGTGTCTCCTCTCCTACGCTCCCGCCCTTTCTCTCCTCTAGGAATCCTCTACTCTACGGAGCGGCGCCCGCGTCCCGTTGACACATTCCTTAAGGAAGGGAAAATAGACAACCACCCATTCGTAGCACGAAGCCACAAGGAAATCCATACGGATTCCTCAGAAAGAGAAGCTTCTTAGTTGCCGAAAAATTCGTCCTGGTCCGGGGTTCGAACGCGGGACAAACGCCTTTCCGGGGTGGTCGCTCTACCAATTGAGCTAACCAGGAAGCTGGCAATCGGCAGCGCGAGGGCGAATTCATCGACAACTCGAAGCACATGGACACAAGGACATCGTGGCTTCGTGCTAGAACGGGTGGTTGTCTATTTTCCCTTTCTTAACCCTGCCGAAAACTTGCGGGTTTCCGCCGAACTCATTTGAATTACTACATTCCTTGATCTCGCTTGCATGTGCTTGCGGAGGCTTTGTCCACCCCTCCTTCCCACGTCCCACACCCCCTCTCTCTTCTCTCCTACGCTCCCCACCTTTCTCTCCTCTAGGAATCCTCTACTCTACGGAGCGGCGCCCGCGTCCCGTTGACTTCATTCCTTGATCTTGCTTGCGGGGGGCTTTGTCCGTCCCGCATTTCGCAGCGCATCCCCTCTCCCTCCTCTCCTACGCTCCCCCCTTTCTGTCCTATAGGAATGCTCTCCTCTACGGAGCGGCGCCTGTATCCCACACCCCCCCCAACGCATGCGCGTCCCCTCTCTCTCCTCTCCTACGGTCTCCCCCCCCCCCCCCCGTCCTCTCCTCTAGGAATCCTGTACTCTACGGAGCGGCGCGCACGACAGGTGATGCGAAAGCTGCATACTTCGCTGGGGGGCGCCCCGGTAGTTCCGCGGTATGAAAATGTCGGAGCGGGTGCACCTCATTCTCTCTCCTGTGCAGCGCCGCGATGAGCGCCTGCTCCTCCCACTCAAGCCAGCCATCTTCCCGATGCTTCGCATCCACACATGCTTCCCTTTAGCGCGAGATGGGGAAGTTTTTTTTTTACTAAGTGTAATTTTGTGTACATATATAGTTTTCTCTTTAATTCTTGATTAAATGTTTCGTGTGTTGGTTTGTTAAACGAACTGCTTTGTCAATAAGACGCTCAGTGGCTGAGCCATAGAGGGCCGTCACGAACTAAAATAAGTATTTGCATCACAACACCCAAGGTGCACGTCTGCTTCTTCAAGACTTCTCGTAGAAGTTTCGTAGCTTTTAAGGCGAACGTCTTTAATGTCTGATGCTCACGTCCGTCCGTCCATCCGTCCGTCCGTGTCCGTCCGTCGATTCGTCCGTCTATCCATCCGTCCGTCCGTCCGTGTGTCCGTCCGTCCCTCCATCCATCCGTCCGTCCCTTCATCTGTCCGACTGTGCGTCCGTCTCCATCCATCCGTCCATGTGTCCCTCTATCCGTCCGTCATTTCGTGTCCGTCCATCCGTCCGTCCGACAAAACAAAAACACAATAGTCGGTCGAATGGCCACAAGCTTTCGCCGAACACACTTTGGAATATACAAAGTGTCCTTTAATTTTTTTACCGATTCGAGCAAGAAAAATAAGACGGCTAATAAAGCTAACTGAATAATTAGCGTTTAGTTATGAAATAAATACAGGTTGTATGTACACACGACCATCACTAATATACAGCAGATAGAAGATTCGTAGTACGCATGGTTTGTTTTTAAAATTTTGGTCCCATTTAGCTGGGACACACTGTGTATCTGTTGTGAACGTGCCCCACATACTGCGTCCTTCCATGCTACCTAACTAGGAACCACCACGAAATATACCAAAAACTGAGGGGTCACCATTTTTTTTTCATTCGTCCAGGCGGTTCAACTGTTAGTCCCACTGGAACATTCTACAAGGACCAACAGTTAAACCAACTCGAGTAAGTGCCAGGGGGTAACAGTTAAACCGCTGCAGCTACTCTCGCAATTGGTCCAAAATTGGTTCAAAATCTGCGGCAGCCCATTAAGTCCCCTGAAGGACCAATGGCATATCCCATTTTAGACTTTTCAGCTTGGAGTGTAGAGTGACGGTGTTGCTTATTTCTGGGATGAATAAAAAAAACATGGCTGATCCCTCTGTCAAAGAATTGGTATAACACAAAAGTGAAACGTGTCTTGACGGAGGTACTTTCGCGTTTATTGTGCATTGTTTCGCCACAAGGGCGAAGGAATGAATGCTACAGCAACAAATTCTAATGTCACGCGAAGAACGGCAAGCCGCTGGAAACATCCTGCACGCACCTCAAGCAGAAAGGACGCGCGAAATGAACATACACAGGACGAGCGCGGACTAACAGTCAAAGCTCGACACCTAAAGCGTGCTGCTCCAACCCAAAGACGCACGAAATGAACGCACAAGTATACACATGATGAGCGCGAACAACTGTCAATTGTTACTTCGTGTGTCACCAGCGCGTTCCATTCATAAACGCGGCCGCAGCGGCAAGTGAAGTGACCTTCGCGCACTCTGTAACCACTGTAAATCAAAGCAAACTTGCGGTGGAAGCGCAAGACGTAGAAAGCGCCCCAATGCCCAGATCACGAGATAAGCGCGCGCGCACGAGCGACCACGCCCCGTGGAGTCGCGCGCTCATCGCAGCGAGAGGCGCGACGACCTTTAGAGTGCGCACTCCGTGCCACCTTCGCGCCATCTCGCTAGTGATGACGAAAACGCACTGAAGTCGACCAGCTCTGAGAACCGCCAACGGTATATGGTGTGTATAAATAGCTTGCCGTTAGCAAGCTGAGGTACGTTCGCTCCCGTGGCCGAGTGGTTTCGCGCCGCGCGTGGTGGCGCGAGATGTCGCAGGTTCAACGCCAGGCGACGTAGCTTTATATTCTGGTTTTTTTTTCATCTGAATGTGTTAGTTTATATTTTACAACGTCATATCCATGACGGATGTACGTCAGAAGAGCCGTGGTGGAACCCGGCATAAAATACTTTCGTGTTAAAATAATAAAGTACGTATTAAAATAAAGCCCCACCATATCCACGGAGTGATGTTAGAGGAGCTTGTTCGGAGATAATCGGGCAAACCGTGAATCATCCGTACAATTCCTCTACCGTCATATAACGACGTGACACGTTGTTATAATTATATACACATTATATTGTCACGTGGTCGTGACGTGGACGGAGACAGCAGTAGGCTTTTGAAGGTGAAACTCTTTAGTTGGCCGAACTTGTGGCCGCGAAACGGGAACTCAAATTACAGCAAGCAATGCACGCTGTGCACTGATATCTGCGCGCCGGGTGTCGGTCGTCGATAATCTGACAAGCGGTGAAGCGCCGGCATTTATACGTGTGTCATCGAATATTCCAGCCTTATCAGTTGTTGTCGCGCAAGCCCTGGAATAAACTCGAGTGTTCGCGTCTTGCGTGGGATCTTAACAAAACGATCTACAATAATCACGAAGCTTCTAGAAAAATGAGGCGCGGTTTGCGCTGAGCCTTGCTGAATGTCTTTCTGGGTGATAACCGAATACAGCCAAAGTGAAAAATAAGAAACGCGCCTGGCAATGCCCACCTCTGAAGAAAGCATCGTCCCGATGCGTAAAACAAAACTCGGGGGAAAAAATGCATGCAACAATAAATAACAACAACAAAGCAAGAAAGTACAATAATAAAGCAATAAGTGTAGTCCTCAGGTTCGCTAGCGTGCGTAGTACGGCTTGAGGCGCACGACATGGACGACTTCAGGTCGCGCACGGCGCCGTTGAGAGTTCGTAATGCCGTCCGGGACAACCTCGTAATCCAGAGCGCCTAGACGTCGAAACACTTTGTATGGACCCAAGTATCGCCGAAGAATTTTTTCACTTAGTCCACTTTGGCGTATCGGCGTCCACACCCAAACGCGGCCGCCGGGCTGGTATTTCACGAAGCGTCGTCGTAGATTTTATCGTTGGCTATCAGTCGTCTGCTGATTCTCGATACGTAGGCGGGCGAGTTGCCGGGCTTCTTCGTCGCGCTGTATGTAGGCGGTGACGTCGGGGTTTTGCTCTTCAGCGACGTTGGGCAACATGGCGTCGAGCGTCGTTGCCGGTTTTCTTCCGTAGACCAACTTGTACGGCGTCATCTGTGTCGTCTCCTGCACGGCCCTGTTGTATGCGAAGGTCACGTACGGAAGGATGGCGACCCACGTCTTGTGTTCGACGTCGACGTACATGGGCAGCATGTCGGCGAGGGCCTTATTTAGACGCTCGGTCAGACCATTGGTCTGTGGGTGGTACGCGGTGGTGCGGTGGTGGCTTGTCTGGCTGTATCCCAAATCGCCTGAGTTAGGGCAGCCGTAAACGCCGTACCTCTGTCAGTGATGAGGACCTCTGGGGCTCCATGTCGAAGGACCATTGTTCTCAACGAAGAACTTGGCTACCTCGGCGGCACTGCCTTTGGGAAGGGCTCTTGTTTCGGCGTAGCGGGTGAGGTAGTCGGTAGCTACGACGATCCATTTATTCCCACAAGTCGACGTTGGGAACGGCCCCAGGAGGTCCATCCCGATCTGCTGGAACGGTCGCCGAGGTGGTTCGATCGGCTGAAGTAAGCCTGCTGGCCTTGTCGGCGGCGTCTTGTGTCGCTGACAGTCTCGACATGCCTTTACGTAGTGAGCGACGTTGGCGGCAAGGCGTGGATAGTAGTACTTTTCCTGTGTTCTTGCGAGCGTACGGGAAAGACCGAGGTGTCCAGCCGTTGAGTCGTGGTGTAGGGCCTGGAGAATTTCCGGTCGCAGTGCTGAAGACACCACGAGAGTGTGTTTGGCTCGAAGCGGTGAAAAATTCTTTATGAGGACGCCGTCTCGCAAAAAAAACGATGCCAGTCCTCGCTTGAATGCCTTCGGAACAACGACGGTCCTGCCCTCGAGGAATTCAATAAGGCCCCTGTGTTCTGAGTCAGCTCGCTGTCGTTCAGCGATGTCATCGGCGCTTATGGTCCCCAAGAAGCACTCATCCTCCTGGTCGTCCGTTGGCGGCGGGTCGACGAGGGCACGAGACAAGCAGTCGGCATCAGAGTGCTTTCGTCCGGACTTGTAAACGACGGTAACTTCGATTTCTTGAAGTCTCAGACTCCATCTTGCGAGACGACGTGAACAGTCCTTCAAGTTAGCTAGCCAACACAAGGCGTGGTGGTCGCTCACAACTTTGAAGGACCTGCCGTAAAGGTAGGGGCGAAACTTTGACGTTGTCCAGATGATGGCAAGGCACTCTTTTTCTGTTGTGGAATGGCTGGCTTCTGCCTTTCCACTCCATCACTTCTCTGCACAAGAACGGTGCCGAGTCCTACGCTGCTTGCATCGGTGTGGATTTCCGTGTCGGCGTGTTCGTCGAAATGCGCAAGTATTGGAGGCGTCTGCAGGCGTCGTTTTAATTCTTGAAACTTGCGCCGCTCCCCACTTGAATTCCACGTCGTTCTTCGAGATGTGCGTTAGTGGCTCAGCGATGCGTGAAAATTCCTTGAAGCGTCTGTAATACGCGCACAAGCCGAGCAATCGGCGTACGGCCTTCTTGTCGATGGGCGGCGGGGAAGAAGCGATGGCAGCTGTTTTCCGTGGGTCCGGGCGAACTCCAGACTTACATGAACTCGCAAGGGCATGACCTTGAAATCGAAGAGGCCGTCTGATGTGATAAAGGCAGTCTTCTCTGGGTCTCTCTCGTCGACTTCGATTTGCCAATACCCGGTCTTAAGGTCCATCGATGAAAAGTACTTTCTTTCTTTCTTTCTTTCTTTATTTCCATTGCAAAAATTCTGATACAATGGCAGGGGACAAGAAAAAAGCTGCTCTGGGCAGCTTGAGGAGCTCTTGGCCCCCCGTTTTCTATGGTGGCAGCAGTTGGCGGAGGTGGCAAAAGACGTGCTTAGGTTCAGGATGAGAACAACATTCAGGATGACATCAACAATGATTAACAATTATACAAAACAAGCAAAAAAAGAAAATAAATAAACAAAAAAATACAATATAATGTGCAGAACATAAATGGAGGTGTGCGTGAGGAGACAATCTCTTTCATACAATGCAACTGTATACATGCTCAAGCACATTCTTCGCATAGGCAGTGATAATTTATTGACACAAAGAAAAAAAAAACACTTAGAGAGTGACTGAATAAGTGAAGCTAGCTGAGACCGCGTTATGTTTGATGTATTAAAACCAGCATTTTCGAGTGAATTAAGCAATCTGGGTAATTTGTTTTTAACATTTGTATGCCATAATTTGTTCGTGATTGGGGTATAGACCATACTTCACTGTGACGGGTGGTGTAGGCAGCTGTGTTTTTATGTAGACAGGATATTTCGTTAAATACGCTATTTTTTGAATTTATATTGTAGTGCCATACACGAAGTAGGAAACGGTTGTAGAAGGAAAAGATAGTGGGGATGTTGAACTGCCTGAAGAGGTCCTCAGTGTGATGTTGGTATGTTACGTTTGCTATTATACGTATTATTTTCTTTTGTAATAAGTGTACTTTTCTAAGGTTTGATTCAGTTGTAGTACCCCATACGAGGTGAGCGTAATTGATGTGTTGCAAATAGCGAGCGATGGATTAGTAGCTTTACGGATGTTGGTAGACGATATCGATTGCTATTAAGCATGCCTGTGATACGACTAAGTTTTTTTATAACATAGTGCACGTGTTGGTCCCAATGTAATGTGCTGCAGAAATATGTTCCTAGTACCTTAATTTCATTAACTATTTCTATGTTTCTGTTGTTCAACACCAAGGTGAGATTTTTTGGAATGATTGTTCCTTTGGCGTGAAAAATTACCGCTTTCGTTTTATCGCAGTTTATTTTGAGATGATTTCTGGTTGACCATCTTGACATGTTCCGCAGAAACTCATTGGCTCTGTTCATTAGTGTGGTGTAACATGAAGATGTAAAGAATACGCTCGTGTCGTCTGCATATACGATATACTTAGCATTATTGTGTATTAAGACTACGTCATTTATATATAAATTAAAAAGCAGGGGACTTAGGATACTACCTTGCGGAACACCTGTTTTTATATTCCCAGTCGATGATTTAAAGTGATTTATTTGTACATATTGCCTTCTTTGAAGTAAATATGACCTAATAAACTGTAATGGAGTGCCCCGGATTCCATAGGTCTCGAGCTTTCCTAATAATATATTATGATTGATATGATCAAAGGCCTGTGTATAATCGACAAATATACCTATTGTCAACAGCTTCTTTTCGATGTTGCTGAGTATGTAATCTTTCTGATCTAAAAGAGCTAATTGCGTGGACTTGTTTTTTTTGAAATCCGTACTGAGCTTTCGTGATAATATGATGCTTTTCACAAAAGGATGACATCTCAGCTAAAATGATTTTTTCGAGACCTTTTGAAAAATGTGGCAAAATCGATATGGGGCGGTAATTTTGGATGTTCAGCCTGTCTGCCTTTTTATATATTGGTATGACTTTGGCTGTCTTCATTTTTGATGGGAAGATACCTGTAGTGATTGCTGTGTTATAGATGTGTACTAGAACAGGCGCTATATCGTGAATTACATGTTTTATTGGACGGATCTGTAGGCCATCTGAATCGCAGCTTTTAGAGTTTTTCATTGCCATGAATACTGTGCCGATCTCATCAACGTTAGTTGGGCGAAAAAGTATTGTATTTGTGATTGAGCACAAAGACGGGTTGGATCCGAGGTTTGTGTGTGCTTGCGTTTGTGTCTCCCTGTTGAGAAAGTATTCATTAAACGCGTTTACCATATGAGTACCGGATACTAATTGGCCACCTAGGTCAATTTTTTCTATAGGTTCTGCAATCTGCGTACGCTCCATGATATTATTAAGGTTCCTCCAGATTTTTTTTTTAGTTTCCATCACAAGATGAGAAGGATTCAAGAAAGAAGTTATCTCTAGCTTTTCTTATTTCCTTGTTTAGTTTATTCCTGTACACCTTGAATTTCTTAAGGTCAGCAAGTTCACGAGTTTTGGTGAACCCGGCATACAACTTTTCGCGTTTCCTAATTTTCTTTAATAGCTCTTTTGTTATCCATGGTTTTCGAGATGATTTTGGTTTATATTGTTTTGTCGTGAAATGTTTCTGATATACTACAAGGAACTTCTCGATGAAGCTATTGTATGCTCTATCGGCATCGTTTTCCTTAAATACATCCTCCCAACTTAATTGTTGCAGCTCTGTTTGGAAAGCTGCCATAGTACGTTCATTGATGTCCTGAAATTCGATTATTGTTTTTTTTCTTAGGGGTTTTTGTTATGCGGTCAATAAATATGCATACTGGATTGTGATCTCCAATGGGGTAAGTCAGAACAGCGCTTTTAACAAGTGAAGGATCATTATTTGTGATAAAAATATCTAATATGGTTTCAGAAGAGTGTGTGATTCTAGTGCTAGATTCTATCACGTTTATACATCCGTTAGAAGAAATTATATTCACTAAATCTTGCTGTCTAGTGTTGTGCGAGCCCATATCGATATTTAAGTCACCACCGATGATCACCTTTTGCCGGTTTTCACACGCATATGCTAACAGGTGGTCAGCAAATGTAAGAAACTCCTCAACAATTCCATCAGGTGGGCGATAGCACACAGCGAATATAACGCCGTCGGCCTGGACACACAATGACTCGACATTTGGCGACATTGTTGTGGAGTCCATCCAGGACGCACAACAATGCGACTTCGCGCTGTGGAGTCCATCCAGGACGTCGTCTATACGTGGGAGAGGATACACGTCCTTCTTCGTAATTTTGTTCAGGCGGTGATAATCGACGCAGAAACGCAGTGTTCCTATCCTTCTTCTTCACTAACACCACGGGTGACGCCCAAGGACTCTTGGAAAGCTGGATGATGTCGTTCCGTAGCATTTCGTCGACTTGTTGCTTTAAGGCCTCGCGTTCTCGCGTCGATAGTCGGACGGGCTCTGGCGGAGCGGTCTCGCATTAGCCTCTGTTATCATGCGATGTTTTGCTACTGGGGTCTCTCTGCTTCTTGACGACGACGAGAAACAATCCTTGAATCGCAGGAGCAGGGCTTCGAGCTGGTTTTTCTTATGCGTTGGAAGGCTCGAATTGCCGTCGAAAGCTGGTTGGGAACCTCGAATCGTCGAAGCAGGTTCGGTAGCGTCGATAAGGGCGAGAGCATTGCTGGCGTCCTCAAAATCATGCATGTAGGCGACCGTCGTACCAATGTTTAGCTGCCTGTATTCATGGCTGAAGTTTGTGAACACCACTTTAGCTTTGTCATCATGCATCTCGGCGATGCCTCTTGCGGCGCAAACCTGACGGTTCAAAAGCATGTTCTGGTCGGCCTCGATGACGCCTTCTAAGTCTGCAGGTTCTTCACTGCCGAGGGAAATGAGGACGCTGGTGAAAAGCGGAATGGTGACCTCCTCTTCTATGACATTTAAAGGCCAACTCCTGCGATTTTTTGACCGTGTCAGGGTTATGGTGCTTTTATGTTCCTGACACACTCTTGTCACGCGCCCGATAGCTGAAATGCTCAGCAAATTCGAAAATAATTTTTTAATAAGCAAAAAGGCGCAATACCGAAACCGAAACCGAACCGAGTGTACTGTCTACGTATGACGTAGTAGTTTGTTACGAACCGAAAGTCGTGCAAGGCATGCTGGTCCCGCCGGCGCGGAATATCACACGCTCCTCCACAGAGAACAGAAAATCGCGCGCCAAACCAGCGCAGCGCCGGCCAAACACCATCGCCTTGTGGCCAGCACAATATACGCTGTAGCGGCCAAAGTTAGCGAACCCATCGGCTGCGTCACTTGCGTCGACCGGCAAACCAGCACGTCACACACGCAATGTTGCCAATAATTGTGGGAAGCCGGGTGGGCGTTTGCAGACAATCTTTAAAATTCATTTGCAAACAATTAGCGCATCTCTCAAGCTTGAAATTAGGCATAAATGACGGAAATGTGCAAAGGAACGTAACCAGCGAATTTCATTGAGATCCATTGACCTCGAAAAATCCCCGGAGTTGGCCTTTAAAGCGTGGGTCGCTGGCGTCGTGTGGGGTGGCAGTGCTTTTTCTGAGGTTGGTGTTATTGACTCAGACCTCAGGTCGATGACGGAGCCTTGTTGACTTAGGAAGTCTATCCCAAGTATAACATCCCTGGAGAACTGTTGCAGGATTACAAAACTCGCAGCATAAGTGTGGTTATTGATGGAGACACTTCCTCTGCAGACTCCAGCCGGCGTTATCAGATGACATCCAGCTGTCCGGATCTCAAGGCCTTCCCACGCGGTGTTGACTTCAACTTCTTGGCGAACGGTCCGCTGATGACAGAGTAGTCGGCTCCTGTGTCGACGAGAGCTGTCACGCTGTGGCCGTCGATAAGAACGTCAAGGTCGCTAGTTTGTCGTCTCGCGATGCAGTTAGGTCGTGGCGTCGGGTGACGGCTGCGTCGATTTGTTGCGCTGCTTCCATATTGTGTCGTTACGTCTTGCTCGGTCCACGAGGTTTCGTCGGCAGGGCTTCGTCTGCTTCGCGTCGTGTTCTGCGGGTTTCGTCGCGTTGTCGTCGTCGGTGGCCGCGGAGGATCTTCGGCATTTCGTCGTACAGCAACGGCACCTCCATCGGTTGCTGCCCTTAGTTTTACGGATACGGGCTAGGCGACCGGCCCCAATTTGGGCCAGCGTACTGCCGACGGTGCGGCGACATGTAGCGGCCAGGCGACGGCGAGGGGAAGGTCGTCGGGGTGTCCACTGGGCTCCTGCGGGATAGTCGGCGATGTCGCGTGGTTTTTCACCCCGCTGTGGACGCGGTGCGTTAATGGCGAAAGCACGCAGTCCCATCCGGCGGTACTGGCAGCGGCGGTAGGTGTGGCCAGCTTCTCCGCAGTGATATCACAGTGGGCGGTGGTCAGGGGAGCGCCAAACATCGGTCTTTCTCGGAGCGTTGCGCTGGCCTGCGGGTGGACGGTATGGCGTCGGTGATGGTGGCGGCGGTGTCTGGCGGCGGAACTGCGGTGGTGCGACATCTTCACTTGGGCGCGACGGGGGGAGCATTACGACGTGCTGCAGCGACAGCGTAGCTCATGGATTGTGGCTGAGGGTCTTGCGGTTCAAAGGCACCCAACGACTGCTGGATTTCCTCTCGAACAATATCTGCGATCGAGGAAACTTGCTGCTGCGATGACGGGAACATTCGACGAAGGTCCTCGCGCACTACGGCCCTTGTGGTCTCGTGCAGGTCGTCTGAGCAGAGGGATTGAATGTCGGCGTAGCCTGGCGTCGAGCGGCGATTGAATTGCCAGGTGCGCATCTCCAGTGTCTTCTCGATGCTTGTGGCCTCCGAAACGAACTCCGAGACCGTCTTCGGTGGGTTGCGCGCAAGTCCGGCGAAAACTTCTTCCTTCACTCCTCTCATGAGGAAGCGGACATTTTTTTCCTCAGGCATGTTGTGGCGGAACAGCGGGGTCATTTCTTCGACGAAGATTGTCACTTTCTGGTTTTGAATTGAATTGATTTAATTCAAGTGCACAAAGTTACACTTAGGAAGGAGAGGACTAAAGGCATTGGTGCCTGACGAGGTCCTCCCACCTGAAACAACTACAGTTTGCGCACAAACATTGGCAACAAAAACGGAAGTGACTGAAAACTTGCATAAAAAAAGCAAAAGTTCACGTACAAATTTGACTACTTCTAGAAGATAAGATTTCGCAGGTAAATATAAAATTGCAAACTATCATTATTGTGAACAGAAATCATTAAACACAAATAGCAAGCAATATGCACTGGAAGTAACTCAAAGAAAAATGAAAGATGTAGTTTACTTATTTGGCGCTCTATTATTTTTCCTGATTTGTGATTTCTTATTATTTTTTCTATACCTTTGTTGTTGTTCAAGAGGGGTGTAATCTGGTAGTGGAGCGTTTGTGAACCATAGTTTGTCATGATCCTCTTGTTCCTATAGCTAACATGTCGAAATGTATAAGGGAGATGTTTTTGAGGGTCGTGTAAAGTGAGTGAAAAGGCAGTGTCGTTGTTAAGTAAGTGAAGTGTCTGTAGAGCCAACCGCAGAGTTGTTAAGTTACGTATATTTAGCATCCCCAGTTTGTTCCAGTGTTCATTTGTGCTGTCTTGATATTTGATATTTCTAATGGCGCCAATGGCTTTTTTTTTGTAAAAAAAAATAGTGATTGCAAGTTAGATTGCATTGTGCTTCCCCAGACCAATAGACCTTATGCAAAATCTGCTGCCATCTAGCGGCCGCCTTACGCATTTCCGCCATGTTGAAGGCAGGCGCTCTCTGCATGTGCACACACGGAGCGTACGCGCCGACGTGTGGCGGCTGATAGGAGCGGCTATTCTGAGATATTTTCGTGTGCCGTGTTGCTCAAATTGAGGCAATTGAGATGTTGAAAAAGGTTTGCAGGAAACTAATTTCCATGTCATTCGATTTCTTCGCGGCCGACGAGGAGCGGCAGATCGTTCCGTTGCTCCGGCTTCTGCTTACTACTGACGCCGTGTTTACGTTCGCCGTTCTCAATAGATGCGGTATGCGACAGCATCGGTACTCATCAGAGAACACTTTCATGTCATGCCGGAACGAAACAGTTTTCGTGGCGTGTGCTTGCAGACACAGACAAACCGCTTTCGTTTACGAGCTTCAAAGCTGCATCGATCGCGGCTACTCGGGCGTGCCTGCGCTGCTGTTGACAGCCTTACTGGGTTTATTACATTGCGATAACAATTGAATATTAGACAGCTACTCGTGCGCGTAATCAATTCTCAGCGAACGGACCAGAAATTTGTTTCGAAGGGGGGCGGGTGGCACCAGCATTTGATCCGACGTGGGGTCCGGGGACCGGGCAGGTAAGTGTGGTCGAGTGTCATTTTGTGCTCAGTATCCCATGGCACTAAAAAAAGCAAAAAAAAGTTCGGGAGGGTGCACGGGCCTGGTGTGCCAGCCCTGGCCATGCCATTGGCTGGGGCGTGTTCGTAGTTTGCTTTCGATTGGGGAGTTTAACAATGTAGCGCTTGGTGAGATGCTTTGCGCGCGTATTGTCTTACTCCGCGTATACTTCAAGCATTTGATGTGCTATATCACTGCCAATAAATACAGAGGGGGGCGGCCAGGATGGCCTTACCGTACCCCTTGGCTTTTTTTTTATTTAAAACCGAAGAAGATCACATATCAGGTTCTCACAAAAGCTGATCCCCCCTCGGAAAAATCCCGCATCCACCACTGTGAGTTAAAAGAAAGTTAACAGATGCTTGTGTGGAGCACTTTTCGTATGAAAATCTGAAGAAAGGCTGTTCCGGCGGATGTGTTACATTAGACCGTGGGTGCGCTACCGTTGGTTGCGCGCTGAGGCAGTTTCGCAAGCGTTCAGGCGGTGACGCAAAACTGTCTTGCTGGAACGGGTTGAAATTGTAAGGCATCAGTAGGCCCCGAAAGCGACGATGGGAACGCGAATATCCTTGGCGTATCGTGATATTTATGAGCATATATCGAACGGATATTCAATAAAATACCAACTAATCAGCACCTACTTCTTGGAGCGAATAACAGTTTTCATCTTCCCTCTTCACGTGTGTGAAGGTGGAAATTTTTTACATTTTAATCGTCCGATAATTATATACATAACAAATACGATGGTGACTACAGCAGCAAAATACTTGTGTGTTTCAAAAATATAAAAAAGAGACAGTTTTATTTAATAATAAATGTCCTATACATCAGGCCGACGTAGACTGTCTCCTATGAAATATACTTTGAAATGGATCAGCAGCCCCTTTTTTACCGTCATCGCGGTGCCTCGCCTTGTAGCGCGGTAAAGCCTCCTACCAACTATCCTACACTACACTCATGATATTCAGATAGCCTTATTCGCTACATTTAAAACACAGAGACAGAACTTATAACCCAGCGCATGGCTTCATTCTTAACGACAAACTTGTACAATGCCGGTAACGTGTACAGGCCCTTAAACATTCATCTGACGTTTTTGTGCCCCGATTGCCCACTCTCAAAGCAGATACAAACAAGAAGCTATAGCAGCTGCAGCAATACGATTCGGACGCAAGCCTCCAACATGGCGCCGAAGCGGTAGCTTCGCGAGATCTCCGACAGATGGCAGCAATTTTGCATAAGGTTCCGCGGTTGGAGCGCTAGAGGACGGACGTGTTCTCCGTGGGCTCCGGAATGACAGCGACAGATAAGCTTTTCTGCATGATTCGAGCTTGCTTTTATTAGTTATATGAGTACATAAGCCACTAGATTGAAGCTTAATTGGGGTTACAACTTTGTACTGTTTCTTGTGTGGCAGTCGCCTGGTTTTTTTTTCCAGTTTTTTTTCGACCACCACGTGGCTGAAGGGTACACAAGTGCTTTGACGCATACTGGCGGAGTTTTGTGGTACCGTTTGGCTTTGAGTGTATGTAATCCGAAGTGTGAACGATCTAGCCATGGTCAAAAAGACCGTAAAGGGTTCAGGGTGCGGAATGGGATGGAAAATAGAGGTTTGTGCGGATGACAAGACAGAACCAGCTGACGCCAAGTGTAAGCAATGTGAGTTAGAGGCGAAAATGGAAATAATGATGGCTGCCCAGAATAAGCTCATGGTAAGAATCGCCGAGCTGGAGAACGCGTTGGCGACAAAGCGAGAAAAAACGATGGCTATGGGAGAAAGGCTTAAGTCAGCTGAGGAAGGGTTAGCGAAGGCAGTCATGGTGGACAAGGAAGCAAGCGGCGGCGGGAACAGGAGGGCATCAACCCCCCATAGTGGGAGACGCGAAGGGGGAAACAGGTTTGGGGAAGACAGGTGCAGGGGTCACAGGACCCAGTTTCCGCGAGGTGGTTTTGGGAATGGGAGGGAGCAAAACAGCGGCGGTTGCGCGAGCTGGTGACCGAGGCAGCTGTGGCCAGGTGCGGGACAGTCCAGCAGAAAAGTCGCAGCACGTGATAATGGCCGGGGACTCGAATTTAGCTAGATGCGCAGAAGCAGTCAAGGAAAGGGTGAGAGGTGACAAACGAGTTTTAATAGGGACGTTCCCGGGACATAGTCTGGGATCAGTGATGAGACAAGCTAGCGCAAAACTCGCAGCTAAAGCTAATGGACGTCACCTCGTGGTAATTGCGGGAGGTCTAAACAACGTCTTGAATGAAGACTCAGCTGAACTAGCGACCACATTGGCGAAAGGGGTCGATGACATGCGCGCCATTTCCCCTCAGGTGCAGATAGTGGTATGCACAATACCGGAGGTACTGGTGCGTGACGGCAACCTGCAAAGAGCGGTTGCCGACGCAAACAAAGAGATATGGCAGATGAGTCGAGAGAAAGGCATCGAGGTAGTGGAAATAAACAGAGAGGGCCACAGGTGGGGTGGTTTTCGAAGAGACGGAATACACTTCAATAGGAGGCTTGGTCATGAGGTGGATTGGCGACTTGCAGGACGCGCAGTAGCTTTTTTGGGGGGGGCACGCGGGCCCTTCGGTGTCCAGGGTAGCGTGTAATGAGGACAGCAACCAGGGGGGACTCTGTGACAGGTAGTATAGCGAAAAATCAGAGAAAAGGTAAAAGAAGGGAGAAGGCGCGTGTCGCAATTGGTTACATTAACATGCAGGGTGGCAGAAAAAAGGCAAAATGGTTAGAGATTGAGGGACAGTTAAACAAGGAATAGATAGGTGTTTATGCGGTTACAGAAACACACCTTAGAGACTTGGAAGAGCCACCACATATTGACAATTTTATTTGGGAAGGATGCAACAGGATCATATCAGAAAGGAGAGGTGGGGGGTGTTGGAATGCTAATTCATAGCAGAGCAAAATGGGACAGAGTGAAGCAAACGTGTTCAGAGCACCTATGGGTTTCGGGCACAGTAGGTGGAAAGAAAACGTGGCTAGGTGTAGCTTACTTGTGGACGGGGAATAACTGCAGAGAAAAGAATCTGGAGATAGTGAAATGCATAAGCACCGATATTAAAGAATTTGGTCATGATGCCTAAATAATCCTTCTAGGGGACATGAATGCTCACATACATGACCTTGACGGATATTCAGACTCCAATGGCAAGTTATTGCTAGATCTCTGCGAGCAACATAGTCTTGAAATAGTTAACGCGGGGCCTAAGTGTGAGGGACAGATCACGTGGGAAGTCGGAAACAGGCAATCGAGCATTGATTATTGTCTCATGACAGAAGGAATCTATGACAAACTTCGAGAGATGAGATTAGACGAGGAAGGCATTAACAGCTTGGGTAGTGATCATAAACGCATAACATTACAAATGGGATATAAAACTGAAAATAAGAACCTAGAATCAAGCATTGGCAGCTCGTATTTAAATGAGAAACAAATAACAAATATAGCCGCAAAAGTCGAGGAAGAAGTAGACAAACTGCCAGGCAAAGACTGGAAGTATAGTGAGCTGCTACATGTAATCACGAAAGAAAAAGAGAAGAAAACTATTTCTTGGAAAGGAAAGAGAAAGCCAAAAAGTTGGTGGAACAAAGAAATCCGGGATGCAATCGAGAAGCGACGAGAGGCATCACGGCAGCACAGACAGGCAAAAAAGGAGAAGCGGCCACAGGATGAAGTCAACCAAGTATGGGAAATATATTTAGAGCAAAATTCCATTGTGCAGAAATTAGTCGAGGCAAAAATTAAAGGCGAACTGAACGCTGGATGACAGAGATTCGCGAAAAGAAGAAGGCCGCACCTAGGATATTTTGGAGCCACCTAAAAGCGCTAGGTAGGAAGTCTGTCACAATGCAACAACATATGGTAGATGAAGGAGGAAATCAATTGGAAGGGTATGAAGCGCTAGGTTACATCCGAAAGGTAACAGCCGATTCGTTTAAAAAGGTCGCCCAGGAGATTCCCCCGGTAAGTAAAAGTATGCAGAAGAGCACAACCGAGGAAGATGTAGTACTTGAGAATTTCAATTGGAAGAAGGCCGAAGGAAAAATTCCTAAGCGCACTACTCCGGGCTTAGATGGGGTTCCCGTCAGCCTCATTAACGAACTAGGACATAGCACTAAAGAATCACTGCTGAAAGCCGTAGAAAAGTGCTTACAGGAGAGGGAAATACCAGACAGTTGGCGAAAAAGTAGAATGAACTTAATCTATAAATGCAGGGGAGAAAAAGATAACATTCGCTCGTATAGACCGCTAACCATTACATCGGTACTATACCGGTTGGCGATGCAGGCAGTAAAATAAAAATAGAAACGTGGGTAGAGCAAAATGATAGTTTGGGAGAACTCCAGAATGGATTCCGAATCGACAGGCGGTTAGACAATAACCTGTTTGTTCTTACACAGTGTATAGAAATATCAAAAATAGAAAACAGGCCCTTAAACGTAGCTTATGTAGACATCACCAGGGGCATATGACAACGTTAATCAGGAAATTTTGTGGGATATATTGAAGGAAGTGGGCATAGGTGACGACTGTATACAGCTTTTGAGGGAAATATACCGAGAAAATACAGTTTGTGTAGAATGGGAATGAATAAGCAGCAAGGACAGCGTTGACATTAGCAAGGGGCTGAGACAGGGATGTCCTTTGTCCCCGCTGTTATTCATGCTGTACATGGTGAGGATGGAAAAAATTGACGGCAGATCCACGAGGTGAATGATGATGAGATTGGGCGAAGCTCCTGGAAGTAATCATCGGTTAAACCGCGAAATTTCTTCCGTTAATTCGCCCAATAAAGTTGACGTGAAACGATTGATTAAATGTTTTATCAAACTTTTATTGCTGGTTTCCGTTGTCCTTTCATTATGACCGCTTTGTGGTCGGTGAAATGTAAGCTAAGTGGTTCTTGCATACGAGCACACACCGATGGCAACGAGCATCGTCAACTACAAACCTGTATCGCGATATGGTTTTGATTATAAAACCATTGCTTTAGAAAACACCTGGCGTCTTTCGTTAAGCAGCTGGCGTCTTTTCGTTTTGCTTTAGAAACATCTGGCGTCTTTTCGTTTTGCTTTTAGAAAACATCTGGCGTCTTTCGTTGGTTTATTTCATCAATCAACGGCGTTTTGAACAAAATTTTTATTGTTTAATCACGCACAGGAGAAATCTCACCAGGCACTACCTTGGAGGTAAACAATGGCTGCTACTGGGAATGAGAGACAGCAGAAGTCGGCTTTTAACACTTCTACTTCTACTAACGTTTCCTACTGGAACATGCCAATGGCTGCTAATGGGGAATGAGAGACAGAAGAATTCGGCTTTTAGTTAACGCGCACGCTGCGAATTTTTTATTGTTCAACAACGCACAGGAGAAATCACCCACCGGCACCACCTTGGAGGTCAAAGCGTAAGACTGGTTACGCACTACGACTACGACGAGGGACGAACGGGTGCCGCTTTAAGGAGCGTCGCCCCTAAAAGCGCTAGAAGGTAGCAACATTGGATTTAATTTGTCACACAAACAGGCCGGCGCGATGGTTGAGCAGAAGCTTCCAGGTCTATTTTACGTTGACGATATTGTCTTATTTGCGGACAGTCAAGATGATATACAGCGGCTGGCAGATATATGCGGAAGGGAAGGCGAGGCTCTAGGACTAGGTTTTAGTGCAACAAAATGTGGAGTCATGATATTCAATGATCACGAAGACCATGCGGTCTTAATACAGGGCCAAGAAATACCGAGGGTAAGCGAGTACAAGTACCTCCGAGTGTGGGTAAATGAGGGGGGATAGATATATGGAGGTACAAGAGAAAGCATCGGTAACAAAGGGAAAGAGGAATGCTGCAATCATGAAGCACAGAGCGTTATGGGGATACAATAGGTACGAGGTGCTTCGAGGGCTGTGGAAGGGTGTGATGGTTCCGGGGCTTACATTTGGGAACTCAGTGGTGTGCATGAAGTCAGAGGTGCAATCAGGAATGGATGTAAATCAAAGGACTGTGGGACGCCTCGCGTTGGGCGCTCACGGGAAGACGACAAATGAGGCTGTAAGGGGTGATTAGGCATGGACAGGTTTTGAAGTGAGGGAAGCTCAGAGCAAAATTAGATTTGAAGAGAGGCTGATGAAAATGAAGGAGAGTAGATGGGCAGGGAAGGTTTTCAGGCATTTGTATAGAAAAAGCGTCGACACGCAGTGGAGAAAAAGAACTAGGAGGCTCACCAGTAAATATACGGCTGGCAGTGTGGGCGACATGGCAACAAGGAGCATTAAGCGAAAAGTCAGAGAGGCGGAGAGGACTTATGGTATGATAGCGATGGAAAAGAAGCCGGCTCTCAGTGACTACCGAAAGGGAAAAAAACGAAATAAGGAGGGAGAGGTTTTATGATAATTCAAGGGGAAGCGCTTTACTGTTTGAAGCAAGGGACAACAATGGAAAGCTGAACACGTCCGCGATAGAAATAAGTAAGAGACGGTTAGAGCATTGGTGGCAGAAAAGTAGAGATAAAGGACAAAAATGAAGAATGGGAAAAATAAGGTCATTCTGCCTTAAGAGGCAGAGAGATGGACCGTGAATTTATATTTTTCTTTGCTATAACAACATAGATTTAATCATTGTAGATAAGGCATTAGGCCAACACAAAAGGAAAGTTTTTTTTCGAGCCTGGTGGCAGACATGTCACCGCCCCGTTATAAAGGGGACGCTCATAGCATCCATCCATCCATCCATCCGTCTATAGAGAGTAATGTAGGTATGATTGCACAAGAGCGTAATACATTTGCTTCTTAAACCATAATGGTAATAAATTTTCATTTTGTAGATTATGCCAACTGAACTAGAGACCTTAGAACATACGTGAATGATGTCATATTTCCAAGTTAGCCTTTCGTTAAATATTACACCTAGAAATCGTATGGAGTCCACACGCGATTTGCGAAAAGTAATGATGGCTTCATTGTCTATAATATTTTTTCTCGGTGTGAACAATATAAATTTTGTCTTGTGTACGTTGAGCTCGATTTTATTCGCTGTGAGCCATTTGGACAGTCCAGCCAGCCACGTATTTGCGTCGCTCGCTACAGGATTTATATCACGGCCAGAAAAAAAATTTGTGTCATCTGCATACATGACCAGTGAGGGAGTGCACGGAATGTTGACTATATCATTAATATGCAGGAGAAAAAGCAGCGGCCCCAAAATTGAGCCCTGCGGAACGCCTGTGCGTATTAAGGCGAAAGCCTTTAATGTCTCATGCTCACGTCCGTCCGGTGTCCGTCCACAACCCCACTGCGCATGCGCCAACCCATTAAAAAAATAAAAATAAAAAACCTCCTCTCCACCTCACTCTCCTCTAGGCATCTCTCCCGGCGGAGGCCACACCCTCACTCCGCATGCGCGTCCCCTTCCTCTCTCCCCCTTTCTCCCCTCCTACGCTCCCCCCTCTCTCCTCTAGACATCCCTGCTCGCCGCGTCCACACCCCCCCTGCGCATGCGCGTTTTCCCCTCTCCTACGCTCCCCCCTCTCTCACCTCGCGACGCCGACGCAGGCAGCGTCTGCTAGCGAGTTTCTTGGTTGAAAAAAACGACTGCTCGCGCTGCACAACCGTTCACTGGCCACCCCGTATATATGGCAATGGATCCTCACCTGCAAGGTGGTGCCGGTGGGAGATTTCTCCTGTGCGTTGTCGAACGAGAAAAAATTCGCAGGGTGCGCGTTAACTAAAAGCGGACTGCGGGTCTCTGTGTCCAGCCCGAGTCTTCTGTCTCTCATTGCCATTAGCAGTGATTGGGATGTTCCAGGAGGAAACACCGGTCCATCACTGCATGCTTTGCGCCCCCCCAGGTTTCTCTCCTGTGCAACGCTGCGATGAGCGCCAGCGTCAACGCCGCCGCCAGTGTAAGCGTTAACGTCCGCTGCTTCGCATCTACACATGGTTCCCTTTAGCGGGAGATGGTGTAATCTTTAAGGCGAAAGCCTTTAATGTCCGTCCGTCCGGTGTCCGTGCGGTGCACTGTCCGGTGTCCGTCCGGTGCTCACGTCCTCCCGGTGCCCGTCCGATCTCCGTCCGGCGTCCGTCCTTCCGTCTGTCCGTCCGTCTGTCTGTCTGTTCGTCTGTCTGTCTGTTCGTCCGTCCCTCCGTCCATCCATCCGTCTGTCCGTCCGTCCGTCCGTCCGTCCATCCGTCCATGTCCGTCCGTCCGTCCGTCCATCCGAGCTCTGGCACGGAGCCTGGTGGCCGCCGGGATGCGCAGACGGACGCCGGTCGCGTCGGACTCTATAGCGGTCGCGCTTTGCTTGCGTAGCGTCGCTGTGCCCAGAGATTGCAATCATTCTGACCGACGCCGTCTCAATGGACCCAGGCGTTCACGGAATACACTTTCCAATTTACAAAGGGTCCGTCAATTTAAGAGCTTGAACGCGGATGGCATTTGCACGATGCGCAAAGCGCGAGAAAATACTAACGCATGCGAACGCAGGAAGATGAGTCTCACGTCTCGCTGCGATTTGCGGTAAAAAATTAAAGAAGAAAACACGCACCCATTCGGTTTGTGTCTTATCCCACTGAGAGTGTAAAAGAAAAAAGACATGGCATAATCAGTGGAATGGCCACACGCTTTCGCCGAGCACACTTTGGAATGTACAAAGTGTCCGTCAATTTTTTCCATGTAGCTAGATGAAACACCATTCACACTAGTACATTGTACTCTTGATGTTATGTAGCTCTTAATCAAGCCGTGCGGATTGAACTTTGGGAGTTGTACCCGGGTCTTCAACAAAGAAGCGGCCCTTCCCTTGCGGGCGACGCTCGTGAACGTGTCCAGGAATGCGCCGCGTAAGAGACCCCAGGTATGAAGAGCAGACTCCCGGTTCTCAAACCAGCTTCTTGCCGCGTCTTCCATGTAGAAGTAGACGCGACGTAGCTTCTCTTCCGAGTCCCAGTGGTTGAGGCTGGCTACTCGGTTGTATGTCTTCAGCCAGGTCTCCGGGTCTTCCAACGATGATCCACGGAAGGCCGGGGGCTCCCTTGGCCGCTGCATCACGACCGTGCCGGTAGTTGGTGCAGTGGCTGTCATAGTTGTCACAGTAGCGGTCATGGCCTTGGTCTTTCGAATCTTATCCGGTAGGGGCCCGAACTCTGGAGGTAGCCCTCGTTGCCTGCGGCTAGCTCGCTGATCGAGGTTGCCGTCGACGTCTCCTTCGCGACTGGGGCTGGGTTCACGCCTTGACGGGAGCGTCCGGAACATGAACGCACAGCACCTCCACCAGAGGTCACATGGTCGTGACGTGGACGGAGGCAGCAGTAGGCTTCTTGAAGGTAAACTCTTTATTTGGCCGAACTTGTGGCCGCGAAACGGGAACTCAAATTACAGCAAGCAATGCACGCTGTGCACTGATATCTGCGCACCGGGCCTCGGTTGTCCATAATCTGACAAGCGGTGAAGCGCGCCGGCATTTGTACGTGTGTCATCGAATATTCCAGCCTTATCACTAGTTGCGCGCAAGCTCTGGAATAAACTTTCATGTTCGCGTCTTGCGCGCGATCTTAACAAAACGATCTACAATAATCACGAAGCCTCTAGAAAAATGAGGCGCGGTTTGATATGAGCCTTGCTGACAGTCTTTCTGGGTGAAAACCGAATACAGCCAAAGGGAAAAAATAAGAAACTCGCGTGGCAATATAAAAAATGTTTATTATTTTACAATTGATGCGCTATGTACACAATTAACTCATGTGTGACTCATGACACTGAGTGCGATGAGAGCCTGCAAAGGATCTTCGAGGTTCGTAACTTCAGGCGCCTGCTCGATCTCGTCATCGTTGAACTTTCTATCGGCGCGCCACGCTAGTGCGATGATGATGACGCTACCTTGATGGCAGTGTTATCGCAGTTTGGAAATCAGAGTAACAGCTGCGCCTCTAGCGGCAGCAATACGAACTAGTGTCTACGGCGATGGACAAACTCTGAGCATAAGAAGCTTAGTGAGCAAGCTCCTAAAAAAAACGAGGCCAGAATAGGGAATCGCCCCATGACACAAAGTCACACGCATGTGCAGATTTATGGAGGGAAGCCAACAAAGTTCAAAGCCGCGAAGGTAGTTTCCCTTTCGCAAACAATGCCAATAGTTTTGAGCACGCAAGTTCACCACAAAGAAAGCAGTTGCGTATCGCCAACATAAACGCCCGCAGCGTTATCAATAAGGCAGATTCACTGGAAATTCAGTTGCCCTTATACGACCCTCCTGTTACTGTCATTACGGAGACAAGGTTACATAATTAGGTTACAGATGACCTAGCATTCACACCATGATAGAAAGTTTGCGTAGAGATAGATAATAATATCTGGGGTTTTACGTCCCAAAACCAAGATATGATTATGAGAAACGCCTTAGTGAAGGGCTCGGGAAATTTCGACCATCTGGTGTTCTTTAACGTGCGCTGACATCGCACAGAACACAGGCCTCTACCATTTCGCTCCATATAGACAGAGCGCACAGGGGTGGAGGTGTAGCTGTGCTAACAAAAAAAACCAACAGAAGCAACACTTAATGATGAAAGCCCTGATATCAAGTGCCTATGCATTCAGTTGTCATGCTGGGGACATTCATTTGTATTATTCGGATGCAACAGACCGCCAGACGCTGCACTCAATTACATTATCAAGCTAAAAGAATACATGTCTCCTTTTCAGCCGAGGAAAATTTTCCTTGCAGGTGATTTCAATCTGCCTAGTATTAACTGGGAACAACTTCAGAATTACCAAAATACTTCGTATTATGCTAGAACACGATTTAATTCAAACGGTTATTGAACCCACCCGTGTACAAGGTTCTTCTAGTACTGTTCTTGACCAGCTATTTGTGAATCGTGACTTTCCGGAATATGTCGTTACAGTTCATGAATGTCTTTCTGAGCACAAGCTTTAACGGTCGCCTTGCCTATATTTAAACCTCTCATCATTAAACGCAATAAGACACACTGCTTTAAAAATTATGCTAGAGCTGATGATGCAAGCACATTGGAATTCATGCAAGCGTGTCTTGGTGACTTGACTGATACTGAAAACGACGTATTCACGCTCTGGGCAATGTTCATCAACATGTGTCGTCGCTGTATCAATACATTTGTGCATAACAGAATAATAAAGGTGAGCTAACAAACGCCGTGGATGACGCGTAGTACACTGGAACTAAAGCGCCAACTAAAAAGAAGCAGAAAGAAGCGCGCCCCTCCACACCTTCTCAGTGACATAAACATCAAATTGTCATCAGCTATCCGGAGTTCAAAAGATTACGACTTTAAAATGGTACTACCTGGCTTCATGAAAAACGCACCGGAAAAATTTTGGGGGGTACTCAAGCGAAAAGAAGAGACCTGTAAATGAAATAATGGTCGACAAATTTACTGTAAAAGACGAATGAAATCACTAAACATTTCAAAACTTCCACGGCGTTTTTTTTCCCCGTCAGACTTAGGTAACTTGTTTCATTCGACTGTTTTTCGTGGACTTAATTTCTTACAAATATATTGTGTGAGTGCTTTTGTATTTAAGAACAACGAAATCACGTGGCCCAGATGATATCCGAAATACGTTTCTGAAGCGATATGTGGAAGTTATTGGTAGATTATTTTTATGCTGCTCACAGCTTCTTTGTTTCCAACTAAAGTGCCCAATGACTGGAAGACGGCTCGAGTGGCGCCAATTTTTATAAAGGACAACTTTTTATCGCTAGAAAATTATCAACCAATATCATTAACTTCCTCTTGCTGCAAACTAATTGAACATATTATCACCATCCACATCACAAATGTTTTAGAAGGAAATTCAATTTGAACAACTTGCCAGCATGGCTTCAGAAAAGGCTATTCAACTACAACGCAACTGCTAACTGTGATTCATACATTTGCAAAAACGTTAGACAATAACGGTCAAGTTGATGTTCTTTTTTAAAATTTCAGTAAGTCATTCGACAGAGTAGTTCGTTATAAACATATTCAGAAACTCAGAGATTACAATGTCCCGAACATTATAGTTGCTTGGATAACGACCTACCTTTCGGATCGTGTGCAGTTTGTCTCTATACAAGGTAGCTACTCGGGCTGTCTTCAAGTAACAACCGGTGTACCTCAGGGCAGCGTCCTGGGGCCATTGTTGTTGTTGATTTATATAAATGACACTTTCACCATTGTGACACCAGGTACAGAGATAAGATTGTTTGAGGAGGATTGTGTTTTATTTCGGGAAGTATCTACATTGCATGACCATACAGACCTTGAAATAGGTTTGCAGAACACACAATCATGGGGTGACAAGTCAGGTATGGCTTTAAACAAGGACAAAACAGGGAATCTTCGCATGACAGGCAAGAAAAGCCCACTAAAATAAGTTTACACTCTGACCGCTTCACCCTGAACGGAAGTTGAAAAGTTACAAATATCTAGGTGTAGCATTCACTAACAATCTATTTAGACACACAAATATTAGCAATATTTGTTTTTCCGTTTTCTGTAAAACTTTGCTTCCTAAACAACAAACTTAGAAAATTCACCTGCCAGCATTTAATTAGTCATATTTTTACGTAAAATGAGACGACACGTGACTATTTGCGAGTGTATTTACACCGATCGATCAAGATGGAGGACAGCACGCACAGCGGGAAGGCCAGCCCTCTTCGTCGTCTTCTGTACGGAGAATGTCTCTCCCTTGAGTGCTAGCTATGTAGCATTACCCCCCACTGTAAAAGCGCCGTCTCGGTGCACTTTAGACATGGTCTTCAGAAGGGGGGCGGTATGGTTTCAACATACTGACGTGCACTACGTCACTGGGTGTGTTTGCAGACGGGTTAGTCTCGGAGGTGGGAACGATCTCGTTAGGTAACGTCCGTTACCTGGCGGATGATACGGTAAGGACCTATGTACCGAGATAGCAACTTCTTTGACAAGCCGACACGACGAACTGGGCACCACAGGAGAACTAGCGAACCTGGTGAGAAGCGAACGTCGACATGCTTGCTGTCGTAGATAGCCTTCTGGGTTGCTTGGGAGGCGAACAGCCTAGAGCGGACGATCTGACGTGCGTGATCGGCACGAGCGATAGCATCACGTGCGTATTCGCTCGGCGGAGGTGTTGTAGCTGGTAGTAGGGTGTCCAGCGGTAACGTCGGATCACGGCCATAGAGCATATAAAAAGGTGGGTAACCGCCGGTCGTGTCACGGCGAAGCTGACCGCCGGTAACCGCCGGTCACCTTCGGGTAACCGCCGGTCATGTCACGGCGAAGGTGACGTGAGGTAGCGCTAGATCCCAGTCACGGTGATCAGATGAGACATACATCGATAGCATGTCGTGAGGGTGCGATTTAGGCGCTCGGTGAGGCCATTTGTTTGAGGATGGTACGAAGTGGTCAGCTTTTGTTGCGTTGACAAAGAGCGCAAAAGATCGTCGATTACTCTTGACAAAAAAAAAGCCGGCAGATCCCACGCACTGTGGGAATTGATGTAATGTGAAGCAGCCAGGAAGGAGCATATCATGCTTTACATAATTTGCATGTCATGTTTTACATGTTAGGACCTATCATTTATGTTGTTCATACAGTCACGTCGCGCAATACAAATTTTGGTGTATATCCAGCTAGCGAACTGGACGCAAGCGCACCATGAGCGTGACATGTAAATGGCGTTGTAGATGACATGCAGGCCAAGATTTTCATGTTACCCACCTGGCACTTATGTTCATTATACAGTCATGTCACTCAATACCAAATATGGTGTATATCAAGCTAACGAAACGGCTGCGAGCGCGCCATGAGCGTGAAATGCAAGTCATGTCGATCATTACACATCATGATTTCCATATTACCACTTGTCATTTATGTTCGTCATACAGTTATGTCACTCAATACCAAATTTGGTGTACCTCAATCTAACGAAACGGCCGCGAGCACGCCATGAGCGTGGCAAGCAAGTCATGTCGCACATGACAAGTCATGATTTTCATGTTACCAGTAGTCATTTATGTTCGTCATACAGTCATGTCACTCAATAACATATTTGGCGTATATCAAGCTGACGAAACGGCCGCGAGCGCTCCATGAGCGTGGCATGCAAGTCATGTCGCACATGACAAGTCATGATTTTCATATTACCAGTAGTCATTTATGTTCGTCATACAGTCATGTCACTCAATACCAAGTTTGGTGTATATCAAGCTAACGAAACGGCTGCGAACGCGCCATGAGCGTGGAATGCAAGTCATGTCGCTCATGACATGTCATGATTTCCATATTACCAGTTGTCATTTATGTTCGTCATACAGTCACGTCACTCAATCCCAAATTTGGTGTATCTCAAGCTGACGAAACGGCCGCGAGCACGCCATGAGCGTGGCATGCAAGTCATGTCGCACATGACAAGTCATGATTTCCATATTACCAGTTGTCATTTATGTTCGTCATACAGTCACGTCACTCAATCCCAAATTTGGTGTATATCAAGCTAACGAAACGGCCGTGAGCGCGCCATGAGCGTGGCATGTAAATCATACATTTTCATGACAAGTGAGCCATGATTTTCATGATATGACCAGCCATTTATGTTCGTGATACGGTCATGTTATGCCATACCAAATTTGGTATGAATCTCATTAACGATACGGCCAGGAAAGCACAAAGTCGTAGGTGGCTAGATAGATTATAGATAGTTAGATACGCTCAAACTCGCCGAAGTTCCCTAAGAAATGCTTCGCATTTAAAATGCACTGCCATGGTCGGTGAGCATTGGGCGAGGAGCGCCATGGTGTAGAATGACGTCGTGGAGCAAAAAGTCGGCAACGTCAGTAGCAGTGCTGGTGGGGAACGCTCTAGTGATGGCAAACGTGGTCGCATGATCTATAGCAACGGCGACCCACTTGTTCCCAGAGTTTGAGTCAGGAACAGGACCGAGAAGGTCTACACCAACACGGAAGAAAGGTTCGGTAAGGATGGAGATCGGGTGAAGAAGCCAGCAGGAGGTGCGGCAGGTCGCTTCCGACGTTGGCATTTATCGCAGGAGGCCACGTAACATCGAACGGACCGGGGGAGACCACGCCAAAAGAAGCGGCACCGGACGCGGTCGTACGTGCGAGATACGCCCAAGTGGCCGGCAGTCGGTTCGTCGTGAAGCTCATGCAGGGCCGTTGAACGCAGATGCTTAGGCATGACGAGAAGCAGCTCAGGGCCATCTGGCTGGACGTTACGACGGTACAGTGTGCCATTCAAGAGGACGAACATGCGGAGTGATGCGTCGTTAGGGACAGATTCGAGACGGTCAATGAGGGATCGCAAGGAAGCATCGCGACGCTGTTCGTCACCAATCTGAAGAAACTGAGACATGGACATTACGCTGGGGCTCGGCTCCATGGCCCATTCGTCTGGGTGGTCAACAGGGTAGCGGGACAAGCAATCGGCGTCCAGATGGAGGCGTCCAGACTTGTAGGCAACTGTGTAGGAGTACTCCTGAAGACGCAAGCCCAACGACCAAGCCATCCAGTAGGGTCCTTGAGTGACGAAAGCCAACAGAGGGCGTGATGATCTGTGACGACTCGGAACGGGCGGCCATACAAGTAAGGACTGAATTTCGAAACCGCCCAGACAAGGGCAAGGCATTCCCGTTCTGTTATAGAGTAGTTGCGCTCAGCCTTCGAAAGGAGACGACTTGCGTATGCAATTATACGATCAGTGCCCTGCTGAGTTTGGGCCAAAACTGCGCCGATGCCGTGACCGCTAGCGTCTGTGGGCACTTCTGTAGGAGCATCTGGGTCAAAATGTGCAAGTATCGGTGGTGTCGTTAGAGCGGTGATTAGTTGAGAGAAGGCGTCAGCTTGGAGAGGACCCCAACAAAACGGGACGTCGTGTTTGAGAAGGTCAGTGAGGGGGTGTGCGAGTGCCGTAAAGTTTTTCACGAACCGGCGAAAGTAAGAACATAGGCCCACGAAACTGCGAACGTCATGGATAGAGCTCGGAACGGGGAAGTTCGTTACAGCGCGTACTTTTGCCGGGTCTGGTCGTACACCGGAAGCGTCAACAAGGTGGCCCAACGCAGTAATTTGACAAAGACCGAAGTGGCACTTCGAGGAATTCAGCTGGAGGCCGGCTTGTCGGAATATTAATAGAATGGTGGAAAGGCGTTGAAGGTGTGTGGCGTAGGTGAGTGAGAAGATTATCACGTCGTCCAAGTAGCACAAGCATGTCGACCATTTAAACCCTGGAAGTAGCGTGTCCATCATTCTCTCGAAGGTTGCTGGAGCGTTGCAGAGACCAAAGGGCAAGACCTTGAATTGGTAAAGGCCGTCGGGGGGTTACGAATGCGGTCTTCTCACGATCCATTCCATCTACAGCAATTTGCCAGTAGCCAGATCGGAGGTCGAGAGATGAAAAGAAGGTGGCGCCATGGAGACAATCGAGTGCGTCGTCAATACGTGGAAGAGGGTAAACGTCTTTTTTCGTAATTTTGTTGAGGTGCCGATAATCAATGCAGAAACGCCAGTAGCCGTCTTTTTTTTTACTAAGACCACTGGGAAGGCCCAAGTGCTTGAAGATAGTTCGATGATGTCTTTCGCTAGCAATCTGGCCACTTCTGTTTGAATCGCTGCTCGCTCTGATGCGGACATGCGGTAAGGCCGACGGTGGATGGGTGCAGAGTCACCGGTGTTAATTCGGTGAGTGACAATCTTAGCCTGGCCCAATGGATGATCACGGATATCGAAAATGTCACTATAGGAAACCAAAACCTGGCAGAGAGCGTCAGCCTGATCAGGCGAAAGGTCTGGTCCAATCATATTTCGAAAATGGCGTCGTCCGAACTGGGTAACCGTGAGACTTCAGCTTGATCTGGGGCAGTTACGGCGATAACGTTGATGTCATCGTCTGTTATGGCAGTGAGTTGGGCAAGCGACATTTGGTGAGGCAAGACTTGGGGAATGAGGCCGAAATTTAGGAGTGGAAGGAACACACAGTTATCCACAATGATGGCGATGGTATGCGGCACAGCAACACTGCGCGTTAGTCGTCCGTCTGTTATCGGTGTAACGATGTAGTCTCCGTCGGGAACTGGAGGGGTCGATGACAAACAGACGTACGTCACTGTGCGAGGTGCCAAGCGAACAAAATTGGTTGGGCTCAAGCGGCTGACGGGCTTTTCACAGGTATCGGAGAGAAGAGGAAGATCGAGACTGAGCGTGCCAGAGGAGCAGTCAATTAAGGCCGAGTGTTCCGAAAGGAAATCAAGGCCAAGTATAAGGTGATGGGGGGCAATGAGGTAGAACGGCAAAAAGGACTACGGTGTGACGACCGGCAATGCTGACACGAGCGGTGCACATTCCTATGACTTCTACAGTGCCGCCATCGGCCACACGTATTGTTTGTGTCGTAGAGGGCGTCATGATCTTCTGCAAACGGCGACGTAGAGGAGCGCTCATAATAGATAGGTGAGCGCCTGTGTCAACAAGGGTGGTCAGAGTAACATTGTCGACTTTTACTTCAAGCAGGCTGTGGTGTGTGGTGCGTGTTTGGTGTGTGGGTATGACTTTCATTGGAAAAAAAATTGAAGTATGCTTATATTACATGGGACACATACACTAAACACTACCATAAAAATAATGGAGAGGATCCAGAGAAGAAGCTGTTCGCTTCATTTACTATAAGTTTAAGCGCACCGATTCCCTCACACAGCTCATGATAAAAAATGACATTCCGATCCTCGAAACACGTCGGCAGATGGTTCGCCTCAACTATCTACAATCATTAATTAATCATGAATTATCCATAGACACCGCGTTATATCTATACACCTGCCACCGGTCGTACACGTCATGATCACACACATGCATTAATCCCTCATTTTGCTAGGACAGACACTTACTAGGCAGTGTGGAATGGAACTCTAGGAATAAACCTTCCTAAATCAGCACGTTACCCATGTTCTATGTTGTGTTTGACAATGTGAATACTCTTTGTACTAACCGCATTTATATGTTCGTATTATGTTGCCTTTCTTGTACACGTATTTGGGCCCGTTCTGTGTTATTTTTGAGGTTTTGTATATTGTTGGGACTAACTGTATTGAAGTTTTGGTATTGCACTTCCTGTTTTGTATGTAAAATGAGTGCCCTTCCTGCAAGGACCGAATTGTGGTCTTCAGTATGTTATAAATAAAAAAAATTAAAAAAAGACAGGGAGTCAAACGCGCACACCAGCAAGAAGAAAATACACGACAACTGGCGTTGTTCTTGGGCGTTTGTGGTGTCTTTTAGAATGCTTTCTCGCATGTTGCCGGCGCCTGCAAGCATTAGCTGCGGTGGTAACAACTTTATTAAAACTCCGGCAAATTCGTGACATGGGCCTAGGCCACCCCCGAGGAGGACTGGTGACATTCAATTCGTCACGATTGCATTCGTTGCCTCGCCCTTGCGTCGAAACTTACTTTTTTTCCTGGTTATTTTCTTTTCGCACTTGTTCTGCAGACCTGCACGAAAGCCGATGTCAGTGCCAAAAAATAACCTGTGGTCCATTTATGCATCACCAGGTTTTTCTTCGTCTGTCGTCTTTTATGGTATTTAGCCAGCACTTGGCAACAGGCAACGCTTTTAGCTGAGAAGTCGCACCAGCTAGGCGCTTTACAGCTTCACGTGCAGATTGTATCTTTCTTGGAATTAGAATTGCTTGGCAAAAATTTGCACCCACGCTCTAAGAAGAAAGGTCATTTTGCTGTTTTTTTCGAGTCCTGACTTGCCACAGATACGACTATCTCTAAAGATACACATAAGTTTTCTTATGAAGACAATTAAAACAAGACGCTGACCACGATAAAAGCAAATAAAAGCATGACGTTTCGGCTACCTTGCGGGAGCCTTCTTCACAAATGAAAATTTATTGTGTGAGCAGTCCGGTCATCTGCATTTTTAAATGTCACGTAAGCAACGTATGTACACGTGTGGGAAGTTGCCGTCATTGCGATTAAGTGTGTGCGTGCTTGTCTGGATTTTCAGATATTCCAGATGAAGCCTAGATGACCAGTTCCTTTCTCGTTTCGTTATCCATGCATTATCCCAGTCTATTTTCTGTCCAGATGCTTCTGCGTGTTTGGCCAGCGCGTTCGACGAGATCTTCTTCTTTCTTACGTCATACATATGCTGCTGTACTCTTTGCTGAAAGTTGCCTGTCTCGCCGACGTAACTGCCACTACAGTCTGCGCACGGCATGCTGTAGACAACGCCTAGAAATTTTTTTTGAAGCTTGTCTTTCGCGCTCACAAGAAAACGCCTCAGCTTGTTTGTTGGCACGTGTGCTACCTGCACATCGCAGGGGCGTAGAACACGCGCAATGTGCTCGCTTATACCAGGAACATACGACACAGAAGCACTATTTCTTGGGCGCGAGTTGTCAGAACGAGACGAAGTGCTAGCTGACGTTCCACAGAGTGCACGAACGAGTCAGGGTAGCCACTTAGGGAGAGATCCCGATGCACATGCGGCATGTCGGCAGTGAAGTCCTCTGATTTTTCGCAAACTCTTGTCGCGCGATTCGCCAGCGAGGTGACCACAGACCTTTTGGGGGGAAATCGGGCTTACGGAATTAAAAGGCAAATAGCGACCCACGTGGGTGCTTTTTCTGTAGACGCCGAACGACATGTCTTATCTTTCGCGCTTGACGAAGACGTCGAGGAAAGGAAGTTGACCGTGCTGCTCATCCTCTACGGTAAACTTGATTGCTGCATTCATGTTGTTGAGGTGTTGTTTGAATGCATTCAATGCCTCCTTCGTGATTACGCTGAAGTAATCATCCACGTAACGTAAAACAGTTTTGGGTGCAAGACTAAAGGAATTGAGTGCGCGTTGTTCCAGGTGCTCCATCGTCAGATTTTCTGCCGTTACCAAGACGGCAGCACCCATTGCTGTCCAGTGTAACTGCTTGTAAAAGCAACCTTTGAATGTGAATTGCGTGTTGTCGAGGCAAAACGTCAAGAGGCGTCGCAAAACCTGGACTTCAGTAGGTGCACGCACGGGCAAGGTTGTGTCTGCGTCGAGGGCTGAGACGCACGCGTCAATTGCCAACAAAGTTTGCTCAGCACACTTCTTCTTCATTGATGGATCCCCGAAGCAGCTCGCTATTTCTTTCTTGAACTCTTCCCATGTCGCTATTGTTTCTTCGTGGTTTTCGAACCACACCAACGCCGTCCCTTCAAGAAGAAATCTGACGTTGGTCAACCGGGAGGGCGAATTCCAACGATTGTATTTACTCACACGATTGTAGTGCTTCAGTCTTTCGTCGACATCTTCTCCTACCT
Source organism: Rhipicephalus appendiculatus (assembly GCA_030522465.1). NCBI lineage: Eukaryota > Metazoa > Arthropoda > Arachnida > Ixodida > Ixodidae > Rhipicephalus > Rhipicephalus appendiculatus. The sequence goes on along the minus strand of JALIZH010032982.1, from coordinate 1,467,164 downwards.
TCCAAGAGAAGCTTCGTGGCACCATGTGTTGGGGCCACGTAGCGCCTCGCGAAGACTGCGTGTTGTCGCCGTCAGCAATCGGGTCCATTGACAGTGGTGGCCATAGCTCGGCAAACTCACTCATGAGTCGGCTCACTCAGACTCACTCAGACTCAAATCGAGCTGTGAGTCTGAGTCTGAATGACTCCAGTTGAGTAATATTTTCATGAGTCTGAGTTTGAGTGAGTCCGGCTGGGACAAATTTTAGTGAATGTGAGTCTGAATGAGTCCGGTTGACGAAAATTTTGGTGAGTCCGAGTCCGAGTGAGCTCTAAGTGCAAAATGTATGTTTTGAGTGAGTCTGAGGGAGTTCTGCACTTTTTGTCGATCTATATTTCTATTTACTCAACTTCAGCATAACTATCAGCTTTACGTAGGCTCACGTTTATACTCACGCCGACTCACACATTCTTGAAAGCACCAGCCTTCACACACCAGTTCAATATTTATTCATCAGAGGCGCGCGTTACGGAGGAAGGGGGGGGATGCCATGACCTCCCCACCCCTAACCCCGGAAACTCTTTCCCGGAAATATTTCATAAAATTATCTCGTGTGAATCATCCCTTTTAATAAAAATGGTCCTTGCTGGATCGCTACTACTAATACCTCATATTTGAACGTACGAGATCAAAAGGCGTCAAGTATAGTATCGACTAAGCGAGATATTGGTGTTAAAGAGCATTGACGCCGAGTTCGAAGAAACCAATCGTACGCTAACGGGATCATGAGTCGGTTCACTCAGACTCACTCAGACTCAGATAGAGCCGTGAGTCTGAGTCCGAGTGAGTCCGGCTTGGAAACATTTTAGTGAATCTGAGTCCGAGCGAGTCCCGTTGACGAAAATTTTTGTGAATCTGAGTCTGAGTGAGTCCCAAGGGCAAAATATATTTCCTGAGTGAGTCTGAGTGAGCTCCACATTTTTTGCCGCCCTATGGTGGTGGCAGTCCGGCCAGTCAGCCGCTTCGGCGTAGCTCTAGATGTAGCGCTTCCGTGATCGTTCGGCCGGGATCGCTCTGGTGTACCAAGCACCTCCGCCAATATTGTTAGGCTGAGATGCGTTTATTTAGAGGAGATGATGAATGCGAGAGTCCAGGGACTGAGCAGATCACCGTTCGTGCCAACTTCATTCTCTCCTTCTTCCATGCGTCCCCTCGGTATCGTAGCAATATAAAAAAATAAAACGTTTCATAGTCTCACTTTTGTATTTCGTTGTTGCACTGACTGCGCAAGCAGTGAGACACTCATGACTAAATATATTTTCGCTTGTTCTTTTCCAAGCCATTTTTTTGCCCACTGCGGAGAAAAATACGCGAAAAAAAGATTAGACCTTGCGGAGAGCAACTGTAGAAAAGCATCCCTGGGGATGAACGCATAATTTGAACTGGGGATAAAAAATTACACCATCTCCCGCTAAAAGGAATCATATGTCGATGCGAAGCAGCGGGCGCTAATGATTACACTGGCGGCGGCGTTGACGGTGGTGCTCATCGCGGCGTTGCCCAGGAGAGAAACCTAGGGAGGCGCAAAGCACGCAGTGACGGACCGGTGTTTTCTACTCGAACACGCGAATCGCTGCTAATGGGCAATGGTAGACAGAAGAGTCTGATTGGACACAGAGACCCGCAGTCCGCTTTTAGTTAACGCGCAAGCTACGAAGTTTTATTGTGCAACAACGCACAGGAGAAATCTCCCACCGGCACTACCTTGCAGGTCAAGGTCCTGTGCCTATATAGACGGGGTGGCCAGTGAACGGTTGTGCCAAGGTAAATGTACCTGGTAGCGAAGCTTCCATAGAAGCCCATACGTTCAGAAAATGACGGCTCATAAGCTGCTCATGGGGCTTAGCGCCATCTGTGTGAGGAGGGAACACTTCCGGCGGAACAAAAAAATAAAGCGGATGTGACAAAATAGTTGGCAAACAAGTGACGTCATTTTGTTGGCACTAGCGCGAAATTTGATCTCAAATTAGTTTTCGTGGGTCCCTGATCGCTAAGGACTCGCACTAAGGCGATCGCCGGCGAGTCTTCTACGAGTTCGCTTCAAGTCAACGCCAGCTAAACTAATATCGAACCATGACTAGATAGCGATGTTTAAGTGTACTACCGTTCAATTCGTCTCGGTTTCACTAGGAAACCTATTCTTGGAACATTTATTCGGCGTTCGTGGCATCTTCTTCAGATGGATTAAAGCAAGCAGCAGTGTACCTTTCCTATTTGCAGCGTTGCTTATTTGCTTCGCACATACGCAGGTTCTTTAGTGGGCACATTGCTTGTGTTCTTCAGTTCTAACAAGAAGAAAAGACGCCTAGTCACGCCAAAATTATGACACTTCAGTTTTATTCAACGGTCACAATAACTCAAATTTATTACACTACACACAATGAGCACCAAGTGAATAAACACAAAAAGTATGCGGACACTACATGTGCTTTGTTTTGCCTTATGCTCGGATAAATTACCGTTACGTAGGCGAATGCAGGTATGCGAATTGTAGCGCGATAGATAACTTGAGTCATCTGCTCACCGATCACGCGAATAGTAGTAGGCACTGCGTGTTCAAGAAGGAAACCGGGCCACAGGAATACTGATGCGTGAAAGTACAGAGAGCACAGTCCTCCGAACCGCTGCCCTTGTTTCTTATCTAGAAGACATGGGTCGCCAGGCATACGTGTGTTGCTACTGCATCCTTGCACAGCACATCGTTTCCGCAGGTATCGAGGCAAGCACTCGGCGTTAAATGTTATCCGCATCATTCCGCTACCCGTTGGACACTGTACTCAAGACGTTCACCAACAATGAAACGCACGTCACAAGTTCGCGCATAGCACAGCTTAAATTTTCACCACAATAATTCAGAGAACGCAAGCAAGTGCAGAACACTAAAACACGTCAAGGGGGGTGTGTCATCACAGGCGAATTTTACGAGCGCGCCTTTCCATGCAGCGCAAGGGCTGCACTGAGTAGCTAATAATGGCGTGAGCAGAGGGCGCTAGAAAAAAGGTTTTTCGCAATAATAAAACACTGTCATAAATTCTTTTCTCATTGCCCCTACATAATATTGTTGTGGAAATAAATGTCATGTGTAAAATAACGATTGCTTCGCCTCTGCATAAAACTTGGTTTTTCACTATTAAAGTTTGTTCCCTCCAAACATAGTCGCGCTTCAATCGCAGCTCCCATAACTCCCCATGCTGATGTCGCTGGCAATAGCTTCTGAACCGCTTTTCGCCCGAAGTTTCGCGACCTATTTGGATAGACCTTGGTTGTGCAGCGCGAGCAGTCGGTTTTTTCAATCAAGAAACTCGCTAGCAGGCACTGCGAGGCGAAACAGCGGGGGAGCGTAGGAGAGGAGAGAGAGGGGACGGGACGGGCATGTGCAATGGGGGGTGTAAATGCAACGGGAGGAATGCCTAGAGGAGACAGAGGTTGGGGGAGCGTAGGAGAGGAGAGAGAGGGGGGAGGGACGCGCATGCGCATTAACGCCTCACCACACGTGCCCGTTCCAGCGCGTCAGCGCGTGGCTTTTTAGGAGCGAACCTCCTCATGGCTGGTTCACGCTAGCGGCACGACGGCTCACCGTTTGCCGTTTGCCGTTCTCAGGCTGCCATGCGCGGGCGGTTTCGTTCGCGCACGTCTGCCGTTCTTTGCCGTTCGGAGAATTGGTCCCAGACCCATTTTCCTGCCGTTTTCCGTTTGCCGGAGAGCGACGTGGCCAATCAGCGACGGAGGATCTACATCGGTGAGCCGCGTCGTCTGCGTTCGGCTTTCCCGTCGTCCGCGTCTGCTGCGGGACGCTTCGAGCTGCTTGCTTCTTGCTCGGTGGTTTTCACGCTATAAGTGCGGATGTCGTCCGCGTCGTTGCCCGGCATCGTTCCAGCAGTTAATAGAGCGTCTTAGTGTGTCTGGTATTGAAAAACGCGCAGCGTTAATCCAAATAACGTGTCCCCAAGCTGGCGCCAGGACAAGTGGCGCCAGCTATCCAGGATTAGAAACAACTAACAAACGAGTAATTTATGCCCTCCGAGATTAGGGTAGCGCCCATCGCCACTCGCTCAGCCTACAACATCAATTATTTGAGTATGGCTCTAAAAAACGGTGCCGAATCGATTCGAATACTGTATTGTCGAAGCTTAAGGACATGTATCTAAAGCGAATGGAAGCATCAGTTCGAAGCTTACAAGCTACACAGCGCACGGCGGCCGCTTGATAGATTCGAGGTGGTCGACAACTGGATTCGGAAGTTCAGCCATGTTTTTCGGAGGCGCGAATGCCTCGCCGGCGAAGCTTGCCGTGTACTCTGAACAGCTCTCACGCGGGCGGCGGCGGCCGACGGCCTACGGCACCGCGCCGCTACGGCAGACTTGCCGCTACCGTGAACCAGCCTTTAGACCGGCACCCCGCCGTCGCCGTAGCCGTCGCCGTTGAAGCTCCCTGACATGGTTCCAGCTGTGGCGTCTCCCCCTCAGGTGGGAGGATAAATGTGCTTTATGAGCGCTGGAGTGCGGATGGCATTGCACCATGCGCGAGAGTACGAACGCATGCGAAGCGGAGGCAGATTAGTCTCCCTCTCCCTCTTTCTCCCTCTGCCCTCTCCCCTCAAACAGGCGAACGCGCGAAACCATCGCTTCACCCTGTCGTCCACCCAGTGGTTGGTCCGTTGCCAGGACAATGAAACAGCCTGCGCACCGAACGCCGCGTGCGTCCCATTTCAAAGGAGCTTCGCTCATCAGTTGTATTCGCACACGGAACTACTGCTAGTTTTTGATGCGGCGTCACGCCCTCTCCCTATATAGAGAGAGGGCGCGCAGCTTCGCGTAGCCACGCGCCCTTTCTCCCCATAGGGAGACGGCGTGGAGCCATGTCAAAAAGCCACGCGCTGACGCGCTGCAACGGGCACGTGTGATCAGGCCTTTAGGGGTGTGGACGCCGCGGGGAGGGAAGCCTAGAGGAGACAGAAGGGGGGAGCATAGGAGAGGAGGTGTGTGGAGAGGGATTGCGCATGCGCAGTAAGGGTGCTCAGGACGTACACCACCACCGGATTGAAGTCCGCCATAAGCTGCTTCGCATCTAAAAGTTCATCCCAGTGGAGTATTTGAGCGGATCAACCATTCAGCCGGTGAGGCGCAACTGTGGGGACTAACGGTTTCCCGGTAAGGTCTAAATGTGAGGACTAACCCCCGTATTCAGAAACGCTCTTTGACTTGAACTTCACTTGCCGCCACCTTCATTGCCGCACAATAGCGTTTCGAACGCGCTGCCTGGAGGCGGTGGCAAGTCAAGTCAAGGAGCGTTTATGAATACGGGAGTAAATGTTAGTCCATTGAGGTACAACAGTGAAGACTAATGGTTGCCCACTAAGGTGCAAATGTGAGGACTAAATGTTAGTCCATTGAGGTGATCTGTGAGGACTAACGGTTGCCCGATAAGGTGCAAATGTGAGGACTAAATGTTAGTCCCTTGATGTGATCTTTGGGGACTAACTGTTAGAACCGGTGCCGTTAGTCCTTAAAGACTCTAATGGTTGTGGCAGCCCCATTAGTCCCCCCAAACACGAACGACACACCCTTTTAACACCATTTTGCCTTAGAGTGTTGGCTCTGTTCGGCACGGCGGCAATGCAGTCTTGCCTTGAAGTTGGCATGCAGCTAAACACTCGCGGATTACTTCGGGAACTGAAACTCGAGTCGACGACGGGCAAAGAAAGCCTCATTATCGAGGGCTCGTGCTTTTTGTCTGCAGTCTAAATTTCTGCCTTGTCGAAGCAGTCGCTACGCCTTGAAAACAACACTATTCCCGAAGCTGGTAGGCACAGCTCTGTTGTGGAGAAGGGATCGAGGAATACAATCACGGGTTTTGCCCCCGCGATTGTAGGTAAGGTGCCCTTTGAAGGTGGCAACTCGGCTAGTCAAGGAGATGTACTGGTGAATCTCAGTGATGGCGGTTTGGCCGGTACGCCCGGCGTAAGTTGATGAAGTGGAGACTTGGACGGAAACCCGTCTGGTCCTGAACAGACATAAATACAATTAAAAATAAGTTTCCTTATGTAGATCATTACACTCTACGCGGGCTGAGCGAATCCCCAGGGAGGGTTAGCTTGTACCGTTAAAGAGAGATATATATGTCGGGATTCACCAGAAAAGTGCTTCCTTTTTTTTATGGAGTAATGCCATAATTTCAATGGAACTGATCAAATTAGAGGTCCGTAAAGGTGTGGGGATGTAGAAACATAGGCGCGATTCTATTTTCACTGTGGCTAACGGCAAATGTCAGTTTGTGAACTGGGAATAATGAATGACCTGGCGTCAAATTAGTGATTCTGAATCACTGTGATTCTACATGTTTTAATGTAGCGGTTGCCAGATATACTGACATAGTTTCTTCGCGCCGCCGCTAACGTATGCAGGTTCAATGCATCGCTTTGGGACTACAACTCTGCAGTAGTGCCCACCGAAGAATTTGTTGTGAAGCGAGCTCACCTGTTCTACCTAGTCGACCAAGGCCTCCACACACACCCTTTTGGCATCTTTCGGCCCCACTCTTTCCCCGACTGGCGCAACACCTACGCTCTGCACACCTTGATCAACCACCGTGAATTAGTGCCCGAGGACCCTCTCTTCGATGTGCAACTGAATGAGACAAATATCAGGGACTACGACACCGCCATGGGACAGATGGCCCGCTCTGTTATTTTCGGCACATCTGACTTCGTGGGTCAGGATGCTCCCGTGCTGAGTGTTGCTGAACTTGCTGCCATGAAAGACCGCGGCGTGGACCTTACGCAGATGCGCAACGAAAGTTCGAGACCGTTCTATCTTGTGACGTAAAATTCCCAGTATGTCCACGTGTTCTCAAAAAGTTTTTTTGCGATATTTGTACGTAACTGCGGAAGGTCGCTTAATGCATTTCAGTTGCTGTTGCCAAACGGTGAACGTTAATTCGAAAGAACTGGCAGCTTCTAGACAACTCGTGTAACTAAATCAATCCTATTACTTTTCAGCATGCTCACTTACCTCAGATGGTTTAAAATCGTTCACCACTTTGTCGATCTATTCCTGTAAACAGCAACGTAAGCGAACTTTTAAGCGTCACTTCGAAGATAATGCGGAGACTGACAGCCATTTTACTAAGAACACTGATCATTTTTAATTTATACGTGGCAATTTGTAGCATTGTCTACAAACTTCCGACCAGAAAATTCGCAGACGGGATAAAATATGCATTAAAAAGATTCGGTAGATTCCACGTACCATGGGAATCAATCGCATGAGAAGCATGCGGAGGGAAGGTCACTGTGGTGTAATATTTTTTTTCTGTTGAGCGATACCTTACGAAATCACAGTAAACATATGTACAACGGTTATATGCGCAGGCATGTATGTTGAACAGTCCCAGATGTTTTATGTAACATGTTGTTTACAGTTCGATAACCATGCTAAGAGCAACAAGGCTATTACCGATACCAGAAGCGGTAAGCTGGAATATAGCGCTTCAGCTTGCGATAATGCTAGCCCTGGATAGCGCTACGTAGACCACCTTTAGTGGATGGCGCCTACTTAATGTTGTCGCTAACCCGACGTGACGCCGTATCATTGAGTACATATGTAATGTTTTCAAAATTATATGGGAAGCACTGCAAGCACAAGTGACGTTTCACCAACATTACGCCTGCATAGGGCTTTTCTTCCAAAGGAGTTCCGAGGCCTGGCGTGGCTTTGTGGTAGAATACTTGATTGCCACGCAGAATGCTTGGGTTCGATTCTTGCTGGGACCATAACATATATTCTTTGCATTCGTCGGGTCAACACTGCCGATGTCGATTTTCCTCAACACTCTCGCATTTAAATTACCAATGTCTGTTCTCGCCATTCCTCGGTAGGTACAAACTGTCAAACACATGTGGTGCATACCCGCATACCGTGGCCCGTGTACGGGGTATACGGGTTTGTGCACTCGCGTCTGGAGGAAAGGGTTTGACGTGGTAAGCGACGGGATTTTCCCATTATTCATGTCAGTACCAGACAGTCAGAATCGCCAGACCCTCTCACCCTTTCATACTAATTTTTGTCTACCCCGAGTAAAGGAGCTGACTACCAGAGCACCCAAACGTAGGCGGCTAGATAGATAGATACGTAGATAGAAATGCTCAAAGTGTCTGCAGTACGCAAAGAAATTCTTCGCATTGAAAAAAAAATATCTCACAGGGTCTTTTACACATTCGCGAAAGAAAACTCGAAGGCGAAAACCATCCGGTGCGGCTGTACCATCATCATCATATTTGGGTCGTTATAGGCGACGTTCAAACTGTCAAATTCAATAACACTCATCCCTGTCCAAATAAGTGTAACCTGAATAAGAGTGAAAATAGCCCCCCAACAAATGTTTTTATGGGCACACTGGAGTATAGTTTTTCAATCAATCAAAAATCTTTTATCGGCTTGACAAAGCTTTAGTTATTTAAGCATTGTCCAATAGCGCCGCTTTTTTCGTCGAAAGTTCATCGATGACATATTTCTGCTTTGTTGCCACGGAGAAGAGGAACGTATTCATTTCACCAGTGCTTTCAATAAGTGCATGACGTAGTGCGTGGAAAACGGGACACAGAGAAGAAGACATGGGACAGGTGCTGACAAAAAACTGAAGTTTATTGAAAAGAAAACCCGCTGCCTATAGTTGGCAATAACGTCACAACAAAGGAGTCAAACATAAGTCTTCACGCGAATATCTGTGAAGAAAAGAGAAAACAAACAAGAAGTTTTAGCATGCGTGAAAAATATAATCACTACAGCGAATGTCACCGATAAGTGCATACCGAAAGTTATATTACAGGTTTATCCAGAAAGGTAAGCATACTGTTACATACTTCGCTAAGTCGACAAGGTTGCGTTTCGTAGTGAGCCGCACGGCTGACGAGCCGACGTAGCCCAATAAGGACTTTCTCTCAGAGGCTGAATCAGGAGGCAATCACTTAGAAATACTGCAATTTTCAAAGGAGGTGAAGTTTTTCGTCGCACAAAGGCTGCCAGCATGACAAAGTCGGCTGGGTTGACTGTTCTAACAAGGAACCGGCACGGCCATGAATAAGGTATATTCCATTGTATCGTGTACCCTCTACGGCGCTTGAAACGAAGTCCACATCATCGGCCTATTTTTGCACATCCTCTTATGCTGGCGGGTCGTTGACCCGCCAGCATAAAGATGCACGACGCTACACGCATGTCCAGGAATTAGGGACATCGCCGAACAGCACCTCCAACGGCCGCCCTTGCAAACATGCGTGTTTTCTATGGGAGATCATTGTTTTCCGCGAATAACTAACCATAGAAGCCATCTTTCAAAAAATGCCCGAGGAAACAGGCTCCACGCAAGCATCCTGACATCTCATGGAAGTGGCACCATCACTTACGTCCGAAAACTCGTTCCAAATTGAGGGCGAAGTTTCAAGTACGGGAGTCTACGGAAACGTTCAACTTTTGGACGCGTTTGTGACCCCTAAAAAGTGATTTGCGATTCAACGGTTGCATGAATTGCTATATTCCAGGGCATTAATAAACTTCATTGACTCAGCTCTCATGTGCTACCAGCAGCAGCTCTTGAAATGGCAAAAAAAGTTGTTCCAAGACCGCAGTTTTGATAATGAGGCCGCGGAATTGTTCGTTGTAGATATATAAACCTGGTTTTCACCCGTGGCAGCGCGTCGAAGCGAGAGCCGAGAACGTTGAATGACGAGCGATCAAAATCACTGATGAGATGACATCGTCGAGAGTTCGCAGGTTGAATTCCGGCTGCGGCTTCCTCTATTTTATTGCGATAGCAATTATATGGACAGTCTCGACGGGTTTTTGCCGTCGCCGTCATGTCGCGTATGAAGTCCAAATTGATAAGAGCCCCCTGCGCATCGTACGTTCCACCAGCGGGTAATAGCGGGCGAGCGAGAGCAATGAACGCGGCTGAAGCGGAGATCAAAACGAGCCGGCCCGTCTCTGTCGCTCCGAGGCTCATGCGATAAGATCCCCCCCAACTGTTCAACCGGCCCCGCCCGTCGTTCGTGAGCGTGAAAAGACGCGGGGGGGGGGGTCCCCCGACCCGAGCTACCTTCGATTTTACGAGCGCGGTAGCGCGGTCGTCGCGGGCGCGTGCGTTATCTCCCCTTTTCGGCGGCCGACAGCGGGGGAGCCGGTATACCCTTCTACATGCTGCGCTCTCAACGCTAAGAGAATGTGGTGAGCAGAGTGTCCCTGGAGCGGCCGTATTATCTTAAACCAGCGTTTTCTAGAGTTGCGTGAGATCGGATCTAAAAGAGTTAGCTGCCAGCCTCACTTCGTATAACATTACAATTTGTTGCTATCGCATTCATTGCTTCACCCTTGCGGTGAAACTGTGACTTTTTTTCACGTTTCGTCGCTGCTTAGTCGGGCAACTTTCCGCCAGATGACATAAGACGAAATGCAGGACAGTTTGTTGCGGTTCTTGTTTTGTTGTGTTTCTTCTTCTCTGCACCGAACTTTCCGCGCGAAATATAACTGGTTCTATGGTATCGTAGAATGTTAAAATGCATCCAAACGTCTTTCTCCAGTAGCTATGTAAAGTGTAAAAATAAGTCAAAAGACAAATGTAGAAAGTGTTTTTTTGATATTTGATTTCTTTCTTGATGTAAATGTTTATGAAAATATTGTCCCTATTTTTGTCTCTGCAGCTATGCAAAGGAAGAATTATTTCTGCGACTCTTGTGCTGCCTGAAACGTACCAAACAAAACTTCAGCGTCCATTGTGTGCAAGCTTGGTGATAAGAAATCTCTAGGACCATATGGTATCCCAAACTGTTTGTAAACCGTTATGCAGAATGGTGTGCGAAATACTTATAATCAGTGAAACGTCGGTGATACAATCTCACGGGCCACCAAAAATATTCGTATCGACCGAAATTCCTATCACCAGAAAGCATGGAAAATTAGCATGCGAGAAAAGAAAGCTGGCGTACATTTTCATTTATTGTTTTTCAGGGCGGCAGCAAAGTTAGGAAGAAGTCTGAATTATTGTCAATGAAGTTTTTTGATGTCGGTAATCATATCCGCACTCGAAAATGTACTGCCCGTACGCGCGTGTTGTGACCCGCGAAAGCAGTAGCCCCTTCCAAATTTTAGAATTATTTCCGCATGACACTGGACTTCCGCGGCAAAAATAACGGGAGAAGCGCTTTGACGTGATAGAGCAAGGCCACGAAATTTCAGAACCACGCTACTATATTATGATTTTGTTATCACGGAGGTGTTGCGGATGTTATTCAGGAGATTTACGGCCTTGCCCGCACAAGTGCCTCCTCAGCAGTCTCGCATGTTGACGTTGTGAGGCGTGACTACTTCGCCAAGACCGTCTTTTCTTTCTTTCCGTCCTCGTCCACCTTTCATAGGATGCCTGATGCACGAGGCAGACACGTGTAAAATCAGTACAACGACAGTAGCCCGCGTCGACGCATTAGAAATAAAATAGTAGTGGAGCCGATGCCTTCTGTAATCTAAACGCGAAGGCACACGCAGGCACATTAGAGCCTCAAAAATTCGCGCACAGAATCTCGGAGGCCATGACGCGTCTCTGAAAGTTTATTCTGACCGTAAGAAAAGTATTTGTTTTTTCTTACACCGTGATCATGATGATTTAGCGGTGCGGAGCGCATGCCCGCGCTTGCGTTCCCGCTCTCAGACGTGCTTGGACTCGTCTTCCGCGACAGTGCGGACAGCACCTCTTCGTACTTGGGCGGTAGCGTACGTTCGTATCAAACGTCGCGGGGTGAAAATCGGTTCGCAACAACCATACTCCATTACACTGCAGGCCAATCGGCCTTGGCCGGGCCAAAGGAAAATTCGTGTCACTCCGAAATTCGTATGAGCAGTGATCGTATCACCGAGGTTTCCCTGTATTCTATTTACGAGGTCTATTAATAAATGAACATTACCAGAAGACTGGAAAGTTGCTAGGGTCATGCCATTTGCAAAAATTAGGGGACAAAGCTTGCATAAAAAATTACAGGAAAATTTCCCAAACTTCAACATCCTGTAAGCTCTTAGAACATATCATTCACGAACATATAATTAACAGATATGCAGCACGGTTTTAGAAAAGGCCGCTCGACAACCACTCAGCTTGTTGCCATCGTGCATGACTTTGCTAGCACTATGAACAAAGGGAAACAAACCCTTGCCATATTTATGGATTTCAGCAAAGCATTCGATAAAGTTTCGCATGTTAAACTGATTCATAAGCTAGGCGCTGTGTTAAAAGATGACCAAATGATAGCATGGATAACCTAACATTCTGATCGCCATAAATTTGTTAATATTGTAGAAGGAAGAGACACAAGAGACAGCACCCTTGCTGCGGGCCGGCTGTTCTTTGTTTGTTTGTTGCCTCTATCCTTTATCTGCCTCGTCTTTCTCTTCTTTGCGCTAGCCGAGCTCGCGCCAGCGCCTGGACGCCGCGCTTGCTTCCTTACACTCGGCCACGCTGCAAGTATGGTATTCTGTCCGCAATATCTCGTCTGTAGCCGTCATAACTTCACCGTCACCTGTTGCAATCGTCTCTGGTGGTCTGCACTGGCTGTTCCTCGGTGGTCGGTCTTTCCAGTGTTGCAGCCCGTCTGTATGTTCTTGCAAACAAAACTCTGGAGGGCGGCTTTGGCTGTACCGCTGTGGGGTTGGTTTTGTGTCAGTACAGTTTGTGATGATAGCGGCTTGTCTGGCCCAGCTGACGGACATTCTGGGGGGCGGCATTGGCTGTGTCGCGGCGGTCGACCTCGGCCCCGATGCGACGTCGCGTCAGCTGTCAACAATGAATCGGGCAGCCGGCATTGGCTCGGTCGCGGAGAAAACGGGGCATGCGGCATACCAAGAAGAGGATGCCGGAGCAGTATCCGAGGAGCCAACCGGGTTGCCAAGTTTCCTCGGTGTGCGTTTACCACGCATTTCTTGCAGTTGCGAGGCTGCTTCTTGGTGTTCTTGAGGTTGCGTTTTCTGACTTCCGTTATATCCCCACCGAGGAGAGAGAGGCGCGTCCTGGCTAACTTTCCGATGGGTGCCTGTTGACAACATGTTCTTTCCTTTTTTTTGTATCCTGTACCGCAAGTCGATAGAGAGGACATTGGGTAGGTGACTTCTCTAGAAGGCGAGGAAGCGGCTCCGGTGGGTCGGCGAGCGCTGCAATGGAAGGAAGGAATTCTTCCGGTGCCTGTACTGAAGTCATTGTTGTGTCGTGACTTTCGGTTTCGTTTTCACTTTGCGCATGCCAGAGGGCGCCGCTCTGCATGCGTGTCTGTTCCGCGCCGCTAGGCGCAGTCACGAGACGCGCCAACATGGCGGCTCGTTTTCTTCGTCTCGGCGCGGCGCTCAACATGGACGCCCGCCTACGCAATGTTTCCGTTGCGGCTCGTCTCGGCATTTGGCCAATTTTCTACAGTGTCCTGCAAGAAACCGCACTTGTCTTGCGTGCGGCAAAATCGGACATGTTCAGTCCGTATGCAACTCTCGTCCCGCAAATCTTCCAGTTTCTTCACCTGCTCCTTCGAGCACTGAGCAGACCAACATGGTCACTGTTCTGAATGTTTCTGCGGAACTGTCTTGCCTGCAAGCCAGCGGAAGCATCGAGCCCGTCTCTGCTTCCGACTGGGCGTCTCCGCTAGTCGTCGCGAAGGAAAAAGATGTGATTTCTCCGACTCGAAGTGCTTCTGCTGCTACGAAGGCCATGCCGGACCTTCCGGGTGATCACACGACTTCTGCTACTCCAACGACGCCTGCTCAGGTTGGGTTTGTTGATACGGTCCATGTTTCACCTGTTCGCGTCCCAACTACCTGTGTTCCTGCTGTGCCTGCTACGGCCGTGTTACCTCCTACTGTGCCTTCTACGGCTGTGTTACCTGCTGGTGTGTCCCCCCATGCGTGCTTCACGTGGTGTGCGCCCAGTGCGTGCTAAAACGCGCCGCAGTCCTCTTCAGTCGCGTGAGCAAGTTTCTACGGGACTGTCCCGCCTTCAGACCACCGGAATCATCGAGCCTGTCTCTGCTTCTGACTGGATTTCTTCTTCGGACACTTCTTCGGACACGGACACTTCTTCGCTAAGGGGGGAGGACTTACCAGCTGGTGTGGCTGGTGAATCTACACCGCATGAACCTTCGCAAGCGGCTGAGGCCGCAGAATCGGACGTGGGTCCGACAAGTGTCGCTGCAGCTGAGTCTGCGAGCCCAACTGTAGAGGCCACGAGTGTTAGTGCTACGTCAGAGCCTTCACCTTCTTCTGCTCAAAGGCGCCGCTTTAGAAGGAAGCGTAAAAAGCCGAGCTGCTTCGCTGATTTTGTGACTTAAAGTGCTTAATTGTTTATTCATCTGCTCCGTAATTTTCTTGTACTTTATGAGGTTCATGTTGGCATTCTTCGGTGCTGAATATGTTCATTCCTCTCAGTGTGTTTCTTTTGCTTCTGTGATTCACTGTGTGTTTTACTTGTGTATAAGGAACTTCTTCCGAGAGGGGGGATGATGTTGTGTCGTGACTTTCGGTTTCGTTTTCACTTGGCGCATGCCAGAGGGCGCCGCTCTGCATGCGTGTCTGTTCCGCGCCGCTAGGCGCATGCTGGCGCTCTGTAAATAAATCAGTGTGTGACGAGCATCCGTCTCGAGTAGACGTTTCTTTCTTCGGCGCTCCGCGCCACCCCCGTTGTGTCGGGCTAGCCGGCGTCCCCGTGGCCGCGTCGGTTCCGCGTGCCCGTTCTTCGTGCCGTTCTTCTGCTTCTTCGGAGCCGCTAGCGACGACACAACAGTCATGCCAAACACGACAGGAGCCGGCATCTGCGCGTGTCCCTGCGACGGCGAATCCGGCGCCCGCTCCTCCAACTGCGCTGCATGAGTAGTGGTCTCAGCCTCTCTTAGCGATGTTATGGCGTCGGATACAGGCGCAGGGGCGGAGACGAGCAGCGGAGTGCAGCCATTGCTTCCGGACGTCTTTTCTAGAGCAGCCACCGAAGCTTTCCGTTGTCGGGCTCGAGGGCACCGACGGGCAATCAAGGGGTTGCGCCAAGGGAGCACGATCTCCAACGGAGGGCAGATTCGTGTGCACCCGAGCTGCATCATCGAGGTTGTGTTCCTCGCAGCTTTCATGAGATCTGGAGTCTTGGTCAGCAGGAAAGGGGTCGCAAGCATCGAAAAGTGGGCGAAATATACTTGTCAATCTGGCACACCACTCTGTCCAGGATCTTTGCGTGATCCCTTCGTAGGCATGCCACGCCTTGGCGGCATCTCGAAGGCGGTCGATGGCCACCAGCCACTTGTGATTTTCCCGCCAAGCATGGAGGGTGCCGAACGAGTTGATGGTGGAAATCCACTCGAAGACGTTGTCCTGAAAGCCTCGGAATTCCGGGAGTTCTGCCGCAACCGCTGATGATAGGGTGGTCTGCAAGGATCCGGGAAATTCTCGCGCCGAGGCGGTCCAGCTCCTCGGCCAGCAAGGAATGTCGTCCTCACGACGTCCGTGGGTTTGTCGAGCGAGGAGCCGGAGGAGCCCGAAGAGCCAGGGGCGATGCCCGCGGAAAATATAGGGGCCCCGGTACTCACGGCGGCGGCTGAGATCCTGTAGTTAGAAGGCACGAAGCTGTGCAGTTCGTTGGGACAAGAGCGTGGCTTCGCGGATGATCCTCGCCGCATGTTCGGGTGAGCCGCCTGGAGAACCATTGACGGTGGCCGCGGAATATGTGTTCGTCGAAGCAATCAGCGCGGCGATGTCACGAAATCAGGGAAGCGTAGTCGGCACGAGGAATGGAAGCGCCGAGAGAGCACCGTTGAGTCGCCGAGGAGGCTTGGACGCCTTCCCCAGACGGTGCTTGTAGCCCCGGCAGGTAAGCGGGTGACGAGGAGGCTTGGACGCCGTCCCTTCCGTACTCTGCTTCCAGCGGCGGCTGGCTTGCGGTTTCCATGCCCTAGGAAGTGAGGGCGGCGTTCCTGGACTGGCGGCTCCGCAAGGCCGAAGACGGACGAGCACAGGCGATTTCTGCCTTGAGGCTTCGTTTCCGACGGCTGCGCCATTGTAGCAGGAAGAGACACAAGAGACAGCACCCTTGCTACGGGCCGGCTGTTCTTTGTTTGTTTGTTGCCTCTATCCTTTATCTGCCTCGTCTTTCTCTTCTTTGCGCTAGCCGAGCTCGCGCCAGCGCCTGGACGCCGCGCTTGCTTCCTTACAATATAAATAAAACAGTGCCAGATTTTGTTCCTGTCAAATGTGGCGTCCCGCAGCAAGGCTCCGTTGTTGGACCTCTTTTGTTCTAGTTATATATCAATAATATCGTCGCTAACTTATCTCCAAAGGTCAGGCTTTATGCTGACGACTGCGTATTGTATAAAGAAATAACAACGGACGAAGACCAGCTTTGATTAAACGGAGATTTTAATAAGGCAGTCGAGCACGTTAAAGAAAACCAGGTGGTCGAAATTCCCGGAGCCCTCCAGTACGGCGTCTCCAATAATCATATCGTGGTTCTGGCACGTAAAATCTCAGATGTTATTAATTAATAAGGTAGTGGATTGGTGTAAGGAATAACAAATGTGTAATAATTTTGAAAAGACAGTATATATACGGGTAACATGAAAAAAAGGCCACTAATGTATTGCTATCGGACAGAAGACGTTCCTTTGTCAGAAGTTACGCATTATAAATGCCTGGGTCTTTACATAGCAAGTGATCTCTCGTGGTCAGAACACCTTGAAACAGTGCTTGCAAAGTGCTGCCGTCAGTTGGTCTTTTTAAAACGAAAATTAAAATCATCTACACCAACAATACGCCTTCTTGGCATATAAAACACTCGTCCACCCCGCTTTAGAATATGTCGTAATTATATGGGACCCGTTCACCAAGACCGACGTAGGAAAACTAGAAAGCTGACAAAAAAAGCCGGCAGATCCCACGCACTGTGGGAATCGATGTAGTGCGAAGCAGCCAGGAAGGAGCAGATCATACTTTACATAATTTGCATGTCATGTTTTACATGTTAGGACATATCATTTATGTTCGTCATACAGTCACGTCGCGCAATACCAAATTGTGGTGTATATCCAGCGAGCGAACTGGACGCAAGCGCACCATGAGCGTGGCGTGTAAATGGCGTTGTAGATAACATGCATGCCAAGATTTTCATGTTACCACCTGCCACTTATGTTCATTATACAGTCATGTCCACTCAATACCAAATATGGTGTATATCAAGCTAACGAAACGGCTGCGAGCGCGCCATGAGCGTGGAATACAAGTCATGTCGCTCATGACATGTCATGATTTCCATATTACCACTTGTCATTTATGTTCGTCATACAGTCACGTCACGCAATGCCAAGTTTGGTGTATATCAAGCTAACGAGACGGCTGCGAGCGCGCCATGAGCGTGGCATGTAAATCATACTTTTCATGACAAGTTAGTCATGATTTTCTTGATATGACCAGCCATTTATGTTCGTCATACGGCCATGTTATGCCATACCAAATTTGGTATAAATCCCATCAACGATACGGCCAAGAGAGCACAATGTCGTAGGCGGCTAGATAGATAGATAGATAGATAGATAGATAGATAGATAGATAGATAGATAGATAGATAGATAGATAGATAGATAGATAGATAGATAGACAGACAGACAGACAGACAGACAGACAGACAGACAGACAGACAGATAGACAGATAGATAGATAGATAGATAGATAGATAGATAGATAGATAGATAGATAGATAGATAGATAGATAGATAGATAGATAGATAGATAGATAGATAGATAGATACGCTCAAACACGCCGAGGCTCGCTAAGAAATGCTTCGCATTTTAAAGAGCTGTTAGATTCGTCTACAATAGTATGGCCGCACTTCAATCACTACCCTCCAAGTGGCTTGCCTGCTCCAACTAATCGAAATGGCGTATGGCATTTGTGAAATTCTTTTTTCAACTAATGAAAGGGCAGTACAAGATCGACATGTTCCACCTTCTTGCATATTCATCAGGTTACGCTACCAGGCACAGACACTCACTAGCTGCAACACCATTCACGACACGTGTCAACTGTTATAGGTATTGTTTCTTTCCTAGAACGGTAGTAGATTGGAACAAATTGCCCGAAAAATCTGTGACACAGGATTCACTATCGCAATTTGAATCACACCTTCAGTAGGAAAGATTTTCTTGTCTGGCTGAGAAGTTTTTCGTGCGTTTCTTTTATTTTTACTCCTGTTAACTCACTGTCTGTTTGATTTAAAAAATGTTGCTATAACATGCGTCACTTGCCTTTTTGTTTTGTTTTAAGTGCATGTGCAAACAAACTCATTGATTGTTCTCCTTTGTTATTTTTCTGTTTTTATGCACATACGTATGTACCATGCTGCCAAGACCTTATACAAGATCGCAGTATCTATAAATAAAAAATAAATTAAAAGAAACAAAAGCATGAAAATTCCTAGCAATCACAGTTCTAGTATTCGTAAAATCGAATGCAGTAGAAGATATTTGACGGAGTCTCTTTGGGTTATATCAAAACAAAATTTCTTGCGTTCACCGTCATGGTCAGGGATTGTAAAACGTGTTGCAATAATTAATTGTTAATTTTTTTTCGTCCATCATGTTACGACATTTTTGCATAAGAAGGGAAGTCATGCAAAGTTTCTTGCTAAGTTTGTTTTAGTGCAAGGGTACGTGAATGTTCCTCTACAACTTTCTGTAGTTAAATAAAAACATGATAGGTAATTTTTAGAGCGTAAGTTCTGGGACGCTATGTCACTCGAAGGTCATTCGCGGCATCGCAATGACCTTAAGTCGCCAGAGCGTGGCAGGCGTGTCGGCACGCGACGTGATAAGCTACGTAAAGGCTTCGCAACTACGCTGACTCGGACCATCGCTGCTGCGGCACCACGTGACCAGGCGAAATATTTAAGGCCGCTTCGCGAGCCAATGGTCACTCAGTCTCGCCATCGATGGCACGTGGGCTAGGGACCATCTGTGCTTGAATGAAGCCATAGGCTGAATCCAGTCATTCAGTGGAGATAACCTACATGGCAGGCTCGATCTCAGGCAAAGTCAGTTTCCAGCTAAAGCATTGGAATAAGGAGTGGCCGAAGTAGCACGTTAGAGAGATGTTCAGCAAGCGCGGAGGCGTGTCAGGATCAACGCTACTGTAGCCGCCTCCGTGGTTCATCAACACGAATATAACAAGTAGAAGAAGCCTGGCTTTAGTAACACTGAGCACATATCCTTTGGAAAACGAAGCTAAACACATGTTTCGCTCGTAATGACTAGGTTTACAAAAGCTAAACCACAGCCATTTTTTGCTCAGCATTTAGCGCCAGCTTGTTCGAAAACGACGATTTGTGGACGTCTTTGAGGTCATAATTCACGCAGCTTATGTTATGGACTGGCGAGTCTGGGAAGCATGTCAAAGTTTTGTCTTCAGGCATACATAAATACCCGAAAGTTTTTTTTTTTACAGCATCGTAAAAGTGGTTGCAAATATTGCGGAACTTATTGGTCCAAGTACTGAGCCTTGGCGTACAGCTAGTTTATTCATAAAACTCAATCTGCGTACAGGCTGTTTCCACTTTCTGTTTCCGGTTTATTAGGTAACTTTTGAGGCAATGTAGGCACGTTACCCGAAAGCCATAACAATATAATTCATTCAATAATATGCTATGGACAGAAGTATGAAAGGCATTTTTAATATCGAGAAATATACAAAGTCTGTCCCAAAAGTTCGCGGCATTTTTTCGGTCGTTGGCAACGCGAGCTGGTGGGGCTGCTCTTAATAATAATAATAATAACGTCTTTATTTCCATCAACGATGGAGGAGACTGCGGGTAAAAGTCGCTTGAAGGGCAAGCAACTTGACAGAGGCCCGCAGCCACCTCTACAGTGCAGGCAGCGATAGCACACATGTTCAGAAAGAAAAGAAAAAAATCATCATACAGAAAGCATAATCAGCATAAAAAATTCAAAAGAATTCAAAAATACAAAGAATTCAAAAAAATACATAAATGCACAAAATACAAAAAATTAAAAAGAAACACACTTATTTACTATGGGAGTATGCACTGATGTAATGTTCGCGCAGTAATCGTGTTGAGGTATTTCATAATTCAATCTCTAACTTATTAAATGAGTTTAAAAGGGTCGGTAGTGCGTAAGATATTCTTTGCATAGAATAATTTGCCCGTGCAGTGACCACCTTCCACTGTTCTGCGTGACGAGTGTCATATGAGTGCGTGTTTTCAGCTAGATTATAGCTCACGAAAGAACCTTAAGTTTTCCTTTAATTCTCGTTTGAACGCGAGACATAACTTATAATTATAAAGGTTAAACACTCGGATTATATTTGCTTCAAAAATAAATCTGTAGTATGGGAATTGTATGGAGAAGTTCGTAGAGGATATCAACTTTGAAATAAGTCTGGTTTATGTTGCCTGCGGGTATTTTTCGAGGACAGGTCGCGCTTTGCGCAGAGGTGTTTAGTACTACCTCGTCTAGAAAAAAGAAATGGAGCACCTTTTTGGAGCAGCGTAATGAAATCAATTTTTTGTGAAACTTGGTAAAAACGGGGCGGAGATGCTACAAATGCTTTAGAAAGTCAACGTGACGACGCGATGAAACAAAGCCGAATTTTCGTGTGGTACGAGAGGTTTTGGGAAGGTCAACAGTCTGTCAAGAACGGTGACCACTCGTGAAACCAAGTCGAAATCACTAACGGATGACTTGGCGCAAAAAGTGCATCAAGTTTTCCGCCAATTAAGTGTGCGGACGATCGCAGAGCAGCGTAGCAATTGTTAAAACAATTGCTCACCATGTTTTGACATAAGCTCTTCAAATGAGGAAAGTCTGCGCGAAAATGGTGCCACACTGATGAGGTGGTGGTGGTGATGGTGAAAAACATTGATTAAATGAGAGAGGTTGACTCAAGCAGGAGCCCTACATTCTGGTTGGAGTCCCTAGTCCGGGACCCCATTGTTCGAAGCCTGCCAGTCTGGCCCTCTTGACCAAGGCCTTTTGGTCCTGAAGGAGATGAAGCCACACCGTTCTGGTCTCTGACTTGCTGGCCAAAATGGGTGTGGCAATGCTGCGTCTGCCACCGTACAGCATCGATCTGGCACCACCGGACTTCTTTTACAGCGAAAGCTGTTATGAGATCACAACAAGGGCTGTTTTTGCGCCTTAGTTGTCCGCCACCGCCGGTGTCCGTAACCACTATCTAGCAAAATAAGAAAAAAAATCACGCCATATCCACGAAGTGAATGATGATGAGTGGGCGAAGCTCCGGGGGTAATCTGGTAAACCGTCAATCCCCGTAAATTTTGCCCACTTGATCATCATACAAAACCTGACACACAAACGCGGGGGTCCTCATACATGACGTTAAGATTAGGGGAACGTTTGCTGTCGGCGCTGCCATTTTGCCTTTCGAGGGCGAGAGCGCGTTCACGATCGTTTTCATCCATGGCAGAAAGAGAATGTGTGGTCTGGAACGCGCTTATACTTCATGGTCATCAGCGTCATCGTTATCACGTGTAGTGGGTACATTCCATTATACTGGAACGCGCTTATTCTTCATGGTCATCAGGCGTCATCGTCATCTTTATCACGTGGAGGTGATACATCCCACTATACGTGGCTACCTGCTACTGCTACTGCTACATACTACAGAGGAGGGACAGACCCACACCCTAAGGAGCTTCGCCCCTAAAACTAACTAAATAAAAAATACCTAGGACAGACTGGGAATCGAACCCGGACCCTCTGCGTGGCAGCCCAGCGCTCTACCACTGAGCTACGCCGGTGCTTCTAACTGCAATGCAAACTGACCCTATGCAAGCTTCATGTCGGTAAGGAATCGTGTTAACATGTGTTGTAAAGGGTTTAAAAACAGTAAAATAACAACCAGGCGTCACACAATGCGAATTGCGTAACGAGTGGGTCATTCAGTGCTCCAACTCATTACAAAAGTCTCACGCATAATTCTTCATCGTCATCAGCCGCAGCATAAACAAAGTGCATATAATAAAGTGTTACAAGTGTGTAGCGGGTATAACGCTTTTCCGAAGACTGACGAATAATGGCATATTGGACGCTTCCCCATTACACAAAAATTAATTATGATGATTTATGGCATAGTGGGTACCAGGCAAGTGTGCTTGTAGTGGTTGCCCCAGGAGTGTTTAAAAATGCTTTAGAAAGGTCGCTCTTCCAGCATTCGCTGCTACTGTGCTGCGCGTTCCGCGCAGGCCTGGCGGTTTTTCTTTCCAAGAATCAAAAGCGTCCTGAAAGGAAGTAGGCATGGGGCGCTAGAGAAGGTAAAAGCATCTGCCACCACTCACAGAAGGAGGTGCTGTTTGAGAGCTACAAGGGCGACTTCAATTATAGTGTGAAGCGTTAGCAACGGTGCCTCAAAGCAGGGGGAGATGTCTTTTAGAATTTCTGAAAAGATTGTAAACTATTATTGTGTAAATTACTTGTAACAAAATGTTCCCGGAGCTTCTGGGGCAGACCCCGTACCTGTAACCATTTTGTTATCAATGAAGCGACAAGAAACAAGTTAAGATAAGGACAAAGCAGCTGTGTGACGAATGGCTGATATGTTTTCTAATGTCATGTTGGCAGGGCGTTTAACATAGGTGTATCTACCATGAGTGCAAGATGGGCCCTGCACAGTTCGCCAACTCCCCGGTGTTCATCCTTCAAGTCAGCAATCCCGTAATTATATAACGAAATGTTATATATATTTTACAATTCTGAAAAATAAAAATATATCTATCTTACACTTCTGCTGCGAAGATTGTCTTCCGTGTTTTACAAAGAGGCACTGTAGGCTCCCCCTGGTGCCAACCGCGTACGCTACACTTTTGTGCCTTACGCTCCAGCAGTAGAAAGGAGGTTGCCGCTAAACAGGAGCTCTATGACGTATGAGCAACGTGTCCTACTTTCATCCTGTTCAGCCTGATTTGAATTTTTTTACATCACAGGCGACGAAAAAAATTGGGCGGATGTCCCACGCCCTTCTGGGAATTGGTATCATGCAAAGCAGTGAGCGAGTAATTGCCCACGCGGCACCTTTTTTTTAGCTTTAAGCCAAGCGCTACGAGGCGGATTGACGTGTTTTGCAACTGTGTAGTTGTGTGCTCATCGCGGGCTTACCAGGAACGTCCACTGCACTGGCGTTTAAAGGGTAACCTATGGTCTGACGCAACGTCTGCACTCACGTGAAAACACAGACACCAGTATTATCAAAATGAAGTGCACGTTACGGCGCGATGACGTCAATATCGTGCGCAACTTTCGTTAGAGCATTTTTCCGTGTTCAGTAACCCCTCAATATAGCTTACTGAATCATAGGATTACAAATGTAATGTTTATTAGACTGCTATAAAAGTAGAGCTAGCACTGTAACCGCAATTTACGTTAACCCGACATGACACCGGTGTCATATGAGTACACATGTAATGTTTATTCCTTAGTTATAAATTAGAGAGCCAGCACTGACATCTCAGTTAACATTGCACCGATATTACGCCTGCATAGGTGCCTCTTCCAAAGCACTTTCAAGACCTGGCGTGGCTCTGTGGTAGAACACCCGACTGCCACACAGAATGCTTGGGTTCTACAGTTGCTGGGGACCTGATTTTCATTCGTAGAATTCTTAGGGTCAATGCTGCCCACGTCGCTTTTTCTTAACCC
Organism: Rhipicephalus appendiculatus; assembly: GCA_030522465.1. Lineage (NCBI taxonomy): Eukaryota > Metazoa > Arthropoda > Arachnida > Ixodida > Ixodidae > Rhipicephalus > Rhipicephalus appendiculatus. The sequence continues at coordinate 1,443,405 of JALIZH010032982.1, read as the reverse complement.
TCAAGCATTTAAATTACCAACCTCTGTTCTCGGCTTCCTGGGTAGATTTAAACAGTCAATCACCTGTGATGCATAGCCGAATACCACTGGCCGTGGTATACGGGTATGAGCCACACGTGTCTCGAGGAAACGGTTTGACGACGTACGTGACCGGATTTTCACGTTATTCATGTTATGACCAGACTGTTATATTCGTCAAACTCCCTTACCCTGCCCAACCAATTTTGGTCTACAACAAGTTAAGGGGGCCATCACAAGAGCTCCCAGATGTAGATGGCTAGATAGATAGATAGATAGATAGATAGATAGATAGATAGATAGATAGATAGATAGATAGATAGATAGATAGATAGATAGATAGATAGATAGATAGATAGATAGATAGATAGATAGATAGATAGATAGATAGATAGATAGATAGATAGATAGATAGATAGATAGATAGATAGAAATGCTCTGAGTGCCTGCGGCTCGGTAAGAAATTATTCGTATTAAAAAAACGCCTTTCTTGAACTTTACAGGTTCCTTGCTCGAACAGACAAAAATATCTTTCAGCGTGTCTCGCATATATAAATGTGTCCTCTCAAGGAACCTTTTAATAAATTACCATGTAAAAATCGACAGATCTCACGTACCTTGGGAATCAATGATATGCGAAGCATAGTTGAAGAACTTTACTGTGTGGCATTTTCAAAACGAGCATGACGTTACCAGGCGGATGCATGCAGTACTTTGTAAGTGGGAATATGATACGCATTCATGTATCTAGAAAACCTGGAAGTGTGAGAACTGGTTGGTCATAGATGCGTAACGACGCCACGACTTACGTGCGCACTACCAGCACCAGCAGTGGTAGGCTAAAATGTCATTCTTGTATCAGTCCGTAATGTTAGTCACGCGTAGCGTAGTGCTAAAGCGTATGCTGATTTTTTGGCTTTTAGGCAAGTGCTACGAGGTGGATGGACGTTAAGTGCAGTAGTTGTGCGCACATCATGGGCTTACAAGGAACGTCCACTGCATTGACGTCTACTGGGGCCTACTCTTGGTAACTTTTGGTTTGACCTAACGTCAGCACTCACGTTGGAGTCGAGATGGCAGTACTATCGAAACGAAATCCGCTTTACGGTGAGCCTATGTGAATATCGGACGTAACTTTCGTTGGATTATTCCGCCGGAGTCGAGAAAAGCTTGAATATAGCTTGCTGAATCAAAGGAATACAAATGTAATATTTATCATGATCATCATCAGCCTGACCACGTTCACTGCAGGGCAAAGGCCTCTCCAATGTTCCGCCGATCAACCCTGTCCTCTGCCTTGTGTTGCACGTTGTACCCACAAACTTCTTAATCTCATCGGCCCACCTAACTAACTGTCTGCCCCTCCCGCATTTGCTTTTTTTGGAATCCAGTCTGTCACCCTTAATGACCAGCGGCTATCCTGCCTACGCCCTGTGTGCCCGGCGCATGTCCATTTCTTCTTGATTTCAACTATGATATCCTTAACCCCCCGTTTGTTCCCTCACCCCCTCTGCTCCCTTCCTATCTCTTAAGGTTACACCTATCATTTTGCTTTCCATCGCCCGCTGCGTCGTCCTAAATTCAAGTTGAACCCTCTTTGTAAGCCTCCAGGTTTCTGCTCTCTAAGTAAGTACCGGTAATATGCAGCGACATAAATATATGGGCCGCAAAGGGCAGCGATGGCCAAATCGAAACCACTCTGCAAAACGCCATAGGCACCGTCGAAACTTATCTCCAAGGCACCGGACTTCGATGCTGCCCCAGCAAGTCGGAGCTTTTTCTTATACCGCCCCACGCTCGGCAGACGCCCGCCGCTGCGCTCTACGCACAAACGCCGATAAGGAGAAATCCAACTCCACACAAGGAACGATGACAACATACCCGTTGTCTCCACAATTCAGGTCCTTGGCATGAACATCGAAGCCACCGGGCTAACTAAACGGCAATATCCAAGATCTTCCGGCAGACTGCCAACACGTCGCGGCTGTTGAAGCGGGTGACAAACCGACGACAGGGCATGCAGGAAGAAAGCCTTATCCGCCTCGTCCTCTCATTCGTCATCTGGCACATTACGTACGTCGCCGCCTTCCATACATGATGCAAAGCAGAAAATACCAAACTGGACGTCATCATTCGTGGAGCTTACAAGCTTGCCCTCGGACTACAAAACACCAGCACGGCACTTCTACTGCTATTAGGACATCATGCCACTCTCGATAAATTAATCGAAGCGTAGCGCCGGTCCCATCTGAAGTGCCTCACCCTCAGAGCAACGGGCAGACACATTCTGACTAAACTCGGCATCACCTACCACCGCCAACACGGAGACAAACACCCAATTTCATGACGCATTTCGGCTTGGCTACACGTCGACCCCATTCCGAAATACATGCACGCTGAATACAACAAGGAACGAACGAAGGCACGAGGCGCATCCCTCATCAAAGCTCACGGTGATATCACTGGCGTCACCTTCGTCGACGCAGCTGAATATCAAGACGGACAACGCTTCGCAGCGGCTACCATACTGTCATGTTCCGCACTTCAGCGACAAACTCCGCAATGGTCTCAGTGTCCCGTTGCGACCGCTCGTAGAATTCCGCGACGACGCAGGTTTGTGGTGCCAGATGTCCTCTCAGCAAGCTCTTTAGTGCGTCGAACGTCTTGGCCGACGACAGCTCCGGTACTGATAGTGACTTCAGGAGAGTGTATGTCTTGGGATCGATAAGGCTCAGAAAAGCGTGAACCTTGTCAACCTCGGCGACTTGGTTTACTTGCAAGTACGAGGGGAGTCTTTCTTCATACGAGGGCCAGTTGTTGGTCGACTCGTCGAATGGATCTAGGTGTCACAGACGACTCGTGGAAGTGACGGTGGACAAGAAGCCTCTCTTAATCGAAATAGACACCAGTGCCGCGGTGTCCGTCATTCCACTGCAACAGTTAAAAAAACTGCATGCAATAAGAAGCTTTTACCGATTTCCCTAAAGCTCCGCACGTATACGGGAGCACTCGTCGTGACAAAAGGTGTGGTTGACGTGGAGGTCCGCCACGAAGATCAGGTTAGGATCCTGCCACTGTACGTCGCAGACGGAAGTGGACCTCCCCTTTTCGGCCGAGATTGGCTTCGGACGATTCGTCTAAATTTGAACATCTTGGCCGTAAACAAGCTGGCTCGTGCGAAATGCTGTCAACCCCATGACGAGGTCCGGTTGGAATCGATTTCGCAAAGGTGCGGAGATCTTTTCAGGGACGAACTCGGACCGATCTCAGGCGACCGAACAGAACTTTTCCTTCTAGAAGATGCACACCCAGAGTTCCTTACACCCAGAGTTCCTTATAGCGAGAAGCGTACCGTTCGCTATTCAATCAGCTCTTGAAGCCGAACTGCAAAAGCTCGAGAAACTTGGCATCATAACGCCTGTGACAACCAGTGAGTTCCCGACATCGGTGGTAGCAGTGGCGAAGAACGATGGTGACATTCGTTTATGCGGTGACTACAAGACGACCGTCAACCCTTGTCTTGACGCTGACCGGTACCCCATTCCAAGGATTGAAGACCTACTTGCCGCTCTTGCAGGAGGCCAGCAATTCTCAAAATTTGACTTCAATAGAGCCTACCAACAAGTGTTGATGTCAGAGGATTCCAAGAAATACATCACGCTGAACACTCAAAAAGTGCTTTACACCGTCAACCGATTGGCATTTGGAGTGTCTTCGGCACCTGGTAATCTTCAACGAATTTCGGACACGATGCTAAAGGGTTTGAAAGGAGTCAGCTGTTACCTGGTTGTTATTCTCATCACCCGAAAAACGAAGGACGAGCACTTTGAAATCATCGAGGCCGTCTTGAAACGCCTATTGGAACGCGGTGTGAGAGTACGGTGGGACCAGGGTTGCCAGATCCTCGAAGAAAAAGAGAGCCACAAAATTTAGCAAAGTAGCCAGAACAGTAGCCAACTGCCAGCCGTTATTTTATTTTTGGAGCCAGAAAAGTAGCCAAACTTGATTTTAGTTTAGCTGAATTATCACCGCGTTCTGACACTAAAAAATACAAATATATACATCACAGCAATGTTTACCACGTCACAACAGAGTACAAAAAAAAAAGACCGGATGACTTCCTGGAGTAGGCGCTAAGATTAGAAAATCGGCAATTAATGCTGCACCGACAGTCAAGTGTCCGTATTCGAGTTCACTTTTGCCGGCATGCACCGCGGCACTGTAAATTTAGAGCTTGTAACAACTTTCAGACGTAGTCCAAATTTGATCCTGATGATCGCTAGGAGAAGTTCGTGCGACATTCTATTCCTTAAGTAGCTTTTTGTGACAGCCACAGCAGAAAACACTCGTTCCACTTATGCGTTAGGTATGGGGAGAACAAGGAGTTTCATTGCACCGTCTGCAGTGTCTTGCATATAGGATTAGCGCCTGACGCATCCCGGTAGGTGTGTATTTTGATCCAGAATTCCATTGCTGGGTTGTCGGCACTCGCATCCTCAACTTGATGAAGGTGCCGTACTTGCTCCTCAATGCGGTGCTCCGGGCAACCAAATACGTCTTTTGGCAAGGTTTTCAAAGCATTCATCGCGTCCGGCCCCAAAACAGATGACGTGCGGCGCAGTCTGCAGCCAGACTCACTGGAAAAACAAGGCCGGCTGTGCTCTTCGCATTCGTCGCGTCTTCCTTGGACGTTGCAACGTTAACATTGCGTTGAAGGTGGTGGTCACACGTCAGACGATGAGCCCTGATTTCGCTCAGCTGCCATCGCATCTACGACAGTGCTTCAAGCACCCCAGTTGTGCACTTTTGTCCGCTGGTCGCTGGACAAGATTGCCTCCTACAAGACGGCGTTTCTCCTTGACAGTCAACTACGTGTGTAGTTCTCTGCGTCGCAGCAGTTTGCTGACCCGACGGGGGAAACTGCTGCTACATCGTGGAAACCGCTGGCCTCGCGCGTCAGCTTGATACCACTGTGCGGTAACAAGTGTGTTATCGTTGTTTCATCAGTTATTGAATTGCAATTGGAATGCTGTTTTTACAAAGGTGAATGTGGCTGTAAGTAGTAGTTCTTTATGCTCGCTAGTCCATGAACATTTCTTCTAGAATCCCATTTTTGGGGAGTTTCACGTACGAAAGGCGAATCTAGTATACGAGATACATACTACATGCGTTTGCATTTTCTATATAGGTCTGAGTATTGCCACGCGTGCGTTTTTTCTGTATACATCTGAGTAATGTCATGCTTAATTGAACACGCATGTGATAGAGGATTGTGGCTTCAACGGTGAAAGTGATCAGCTTTCAGAAATATGTGATTGAAATGGAGTTTCAAGTTTCTCATAATGTTAATGCGGTCTGTGAAATAAAAAAAAAGCACTGTGTAAATGCTTCTGTGTCGTTTGCTCTAGTACCTTCACGCATTATTATGCAGCTGCGTGACGCCTGTGACAACGTTAAAGGAGTTAGCTTTCGGTTTTCGTGGCATAATTAGCTTTATAGTTAAGTGCTGGGCGAAGATAAAAACACCTGTGTTTTGTGCGTTTATTAAGCGGGCATACAAGCATAATGTTCATTGTTGTTAAACTGTTTAGGGTGTATACAAGCAGAAGTCTGTTTTATGTTGCAAAAGTTTTTATTTCGTCTGTGTTAACAGACCACGCAGACAACTTAGACGCATGCACGTAAAAAACGCATGCAGTACATTGGGTGCGCACACAGTAATAAAAAACGGGCCTGTCATTTTCAAACAAATAAAATAGAACAATCGACGTAACAAACGTCATGACTGACTAGTGCAGCAGCGTCGGCAGTGCAAATATAAGCCAGAATGAAAAATGAATGCAAAAACAGCGAGATGCGTGCGCTTTGCGATAGGCTTCTATGAGCCGCGCGCATCTGCTTTTCGCCAACGTTCGCCGTAGGTGGCACCACTTGTACAGCTCAGAGCTGTAGCGCACGAGGCGGATAGCGGCTAGAAAGCCTGAACGAGTCCCCCCGCCAGCTACGTTACAGTGTTGCCTAACCTAGGGGAGTTGCATTAATAATGTGAAAAGCATGGCGGCCGTGACCAGTGACGCGTTACGGGCGCACGCAGTTGCTTCCGGTATACAGAGTACACAAAAGCCATTACACCGAGGGAGCCGCAGCCGGCAGTGCGCATTAACATTTTTTTTAATTGCGCTAGGTTTTAGCGTATATTAGCTGCTGATGCCAGTGCGAGAACAATAGCCAAAAAGTAGCCAAGTAGCCAACGTCATTTTTTGTCGCCGCGGCGTTTTAAAAGTAGCCAATTCGGCATAAAGTAGCCAGATCTGGCAAACCTGGGTGGGACAAACGTTCTTTCTTCCAAGAGAAGCTGCATTACCTGGGACACGTCATTTCCGCCAACGGCATCCAAACTTCACCTGATAAGACGGCTACCTTCATGGAAGCACCTGAACCAAACAACAAGCAGCAGCTGCAGTCATTCTTGGGCATAGTGAAGTACTATGGAAAGTTCGTGCCAAGTCTGTCTACTCTCGCTCACCCCTTCTACAAGCTGCAGAAACAAGGCGCGCCTTGGTGCTGGAATGAAGCCTGCCGAAGCTCTTTTCGTGCCATAAAAGCTGCCATGGCAAGTTCACCAATTCTGACGCACTACGACCCAGAGAAGCCATTGCAACCAGCCTGCGACGCGTCCAAATATGGGGTAGGAGCAGTTCTGGCACATGTTCTAGCAGATGCTCATGTTCTAGCACATGTTCTAGCAGATGGCCAATAATCGATGCTGACCTCGAAAAACTGGTCAAAAGTTGTCAAGCTTGTCAGGAGCAACGTTTGGCACCCAGCGCGGCACCGCTGCAACATTGGTCGTGGCCGACATTAGAGAGCTTTAGTTTGACGTTTTTACGGCCTGCTCCGCTCCGAGTTGGCCCGCTAAGCAGCAGCGGAGCGGTGGGCGGTTTTTTGGTTTTAGTTATGCGTTTTCCACTGCGGAGCGCAACTTTCACAGTTGCAGCGCCCTCTGGACAAGTTCAGCCTCGTTATATGAAATCAAAATTCATATTGTCACTTTTACGAAGTAAAAGACGTATTCATAACTCACTTATCCACGAAGTATTCAGACTTCCTCTTACAATGCGTTACCAGTCCATCTCATAGAAGAAAAAAAATTAAAGCGTCGACTTGAAGATAGCCACGCGATAGTGAGCGAGGTTGCATTCCAGAGCCAGTTCAATCCATTTAGACGCCAACGCATCAGCGATGTTTTCGTCAGCTGTACTGTCTTCTTTACTTCGTGTCACTTTCATTCACTCGGCGACTTGAATTAAACACAAGTGTCCGTCAATGGGAAAGCGCTTTAGCGGCTTGCGCCGCACAGACGAACGTGAAGCCACCGTGCACGTGGCAAACACGTTGAGCACTGGAGGCAGCCATCTTGGAATATGTGGGCAGTCGACGCATGCATGTGGGAGGGCGCGCGCATCGACACCCCTCGCTAGCGGAAACGGTAGCCACGCTCCACGCTCCGCTTAGGCTGCCTTAAGCGGAGCGGGGGCCTCGCTCCGCTAGCCCGCTTACGGCTGAGCGGAGAGCGCATGCGCACTCGTGCCCCCGCTCCGCTTAGCTGCTGCGCGGATCGTAAAAACGTCAAACTAAAACGCTCTGTTAGCGACGCACTTAGTTGGGCCAGTTGGTTCTGCATGTCGATGAAGTGGATGCGCTTGAAAGACGAGGACGAAGAAGAGACGGGACACACCCTGTGTGTCAGCATAGCTTCATTTGACATTATCTAAGAAAGAGATAGAATTTTTGAGTGCTCAGTAATGTGTAATGCGCAGGCCCTGGGTCACATGCTTCAGTGTATATAAGTGACGCTACTCTCCTTTTTCCAATAAACAAGTTGTAAGTTGCGCAGTGTGTGTCCCGTCTCTTCTTCGTCCTCGTCTTTCAAGCGCTTCCACTTCATCGGCTCTATTAGCGAGTTTTAGTAGAGCGGGGAACAGCAAACGCAAGAATTTAGCGTTAGGGTTAGCGTTGCGTGCTCCAAACTGAGCATGTGCAGAACGTAAATGCAGCCCGAGGTCTTACGTACGGACGCTATTTCTGTAATATAGCGTGCAACGCTAACGCACGCAAGCTATCCCGTACGTAGTGCAAGATGGCGGTGCCTGTTGAAGCGAGAGTCGTCCACTTCAAATCTTTCGAGTCGTCGGCCTGCATTATTCAGCTCGTTCATTCCCAAATAATGCTCGTATTTGATTTAGATTTAAGTAACGAGGCTTCGCCAACCGTACACTGCCGATGAATTAGCTCCGTTTTTGAGATACACTGTCGATTAGCGGTGCATGAGGCTTAACAAAATTTGCTTACAAGGTTCGCTCGTGTTTTGTGTAGCCTTGCAACGATGGCGAGGCTGTATTCATTCGCTTGTTTTGAAGATAAGGCAAATGCGGCCGCAAGTCAATCTGAGACAGGTAATAGGGGTCTTGAGGAATACTTGGTTGCTGCATAATTCGAAAGAAATTGGTGTGTTTCGGCCCATCAGACGCAACACTGAACCAAACTCGGCGCGGAGATGCAGCAGGGTTACTTGGGCTCAGCTCGATTTAGTGGCGCACTTGAGGTTTTTACAGTACATTTAGTGTTTTTATAACTAGATGGCGCCGTATGTGATTGGGTTAGCGGGAATGCCTTTCACTGTAATAAAAGCCCACCAGTTGGCACGCCACGCATTCCGTTTTAGCGTTAATGTTGAGACGCACGCTAACGCTAACGTAAGCGTTTCCCGATATACTAAAACTTCCTATTGCATTGGCGAAGATTTCACTTGGATTTGGCTGGTCCCATGCGCAATAAGATGTTTTTAGTGGTAGTTGACGCCCATTCAAAATGGCCTGAAGTGTTCGTTATGAATAAAACATCGGCAGAGAAAACCATTCAGTGCTTGAGAAAATTGTTTGCTTGTTTCGGTGTGCATGAGACTGTCGTAACAGACAACGTCTCGCAATTCGTATGCGCTGAATTTCAGGTTTTCCTCAAGCATCTCGGAACAAAGCATGTGACTTGCACTCCGTATCACCCCAGCTGAAACGGACTAGCAGAACGTTTCGTGCAGTAATTGAAGTCAGCCCTGCAAAAAGGACTACCAGGCGAGCATCTCCACACCACGTTACAAGGTTTCCTTTTGCAATACAGAAATACCTCTGATGCAACGACAAAGAAAACGCCGGCAGCACTGTTGTTGGGAAGAAACCCCTGGAGACGCCTGGATGCGGTCAAGCCTGCGGTGGAGGGAAGGGTTCACCAAGAACAATTCAAGCAGATGACTAGACGACCGAGTCATCCCTGCACGTTTGCCGTTGGTGACCCTGTTATCGTTCGAAATTATCGAGTATCGCCACGTTGGGTCCAAGGTGTCATCGTAAGGCAAACCGGACCTGTGTCCTACAACGTTGACGTCACCACGTCACGGGGATTTTTAGATGGCGAAGGCAGCGCAATCAGCTGCTTCCTCGTTGAAGAGACATCGGTTTTAAGATCGCTAGCCCTTCGGATGAATCAGCTGCCCAGGAAATTTTAATCAGTCAAGAAACACCGCAACAACAAGCAGTGGCTGCACCAGCACAGTCAGCACCACCCTGCCACACTGAAGGAGGACGATGATATCCGCAACAAAAGCGCCAGCCTCCGGCAAAGGTACTAAAATGGCTCAGTGCAAGGCCCTGCTTTGTCCTCTCTACCAAAAAGGGGGGGGAAGGTGTCATGTCTTGCTGAACTTAGAGTTATCTGAAAGCATCATTAATCAACCATGGCCGCTCACTACGCCACCTATAAGCTGTATATAGGAAGCTACAAGACCACGCCCAAGCGTCACTTAGCCGGGAGCCTTCACATATATAGTCCTACGGTCAGTATTAAACACCCCAGTTGTTTCTTCGCTACCTCAAGTGCTAGGCTGCCTTTCCCCAACTGCAACGGTACAGAACACAACACATACAAGGCGGTTCGCTCAAACATGCTGCCAGCACCGTAACCCAAAACACCGTGACGGCCGAGGAGGTAGCCATCGCCCTGGCGGCCCTCGACCCAGACTGCCGCACTATCGTGAGTGACTCTCGCACGACGGTCAACAACTGCATCAAAGGTCGCATCTCACAGCAAGCATTACGCATCCTAATCCAAGCTCCTCACTCAACAGAAAACCAAATCACGCTCGTCTGGATTCCAGCACATGCCGACGACGTCCATCCGCACTTCACCAACATCAACGAGGTCGCACACTCCGTAGCACGAGGCCTAGTCAAACATGCCGGAGACTGCGCAGGTGTACCCACGGAACGCGATCGCCTCACCAGCAACAACGACATCACGAAAGCATCTTATCTCGAAAAATGAATTCCCGAAACCTCGTCACAAGCTAAAGAGAGCACAGGCAACGACCCTCTGCCTGTTACGCCTGTTACAGACAAACACATACCCGTCACTGTATCGATACCGCAAAATATACCCAGACATTTATCCTAACCACACTTGTAAGATCTGCAAGACCCAGGTTTCCTCGTTCCCGCATATGCTGTGGGAATGTAAACCCCAAAACCCTTTCCACTGACACCGAGACCCCCCTCGTCAAGATGGCACGCCGCCCTGCGCAGCTCCCAACTCGACGACCAACTTTGGGTTACCCAGGAAGTCCGCGAGGCGGCGAAGAGACAAGGCCTCGACGTCCCCACGTGGGAGGCCTAGGCTCAGGCAAGTAGGCAGGCAGGCAAAGAACTTTATTAGTATCCGGAGGCGGCGCTCGACCCCCCCTTAGGGGACGACACCGGTGGGCCACTCCCACGACGGGACGGGGAGGTTAAACTCCACGGCCATGTCGCGGGCCCTCTGGATGGCCCTAAGCTGGTCTCCTTTGTCGTGGCTTGTGAGGAGATGGTTCCAGTCCGCCTCCGTAGAGGGAGACTCGCTGCTCTCGCGCAACGCAGGGCATTGCCACAGCATGTGGTGTAGAGTACATTTGGGGTGACCACAGCGCGGGCACCCCGGATCTATGTCATCCATGTATTTCGAGCAATTTAGAGGCGATGCATACGCCTCCGTCTGTAAGAGTCGTAGAGTGATGGACTGAGGTATTGTTAAGTGTGGGTGCGGGAGTGGGTACTTCCGCCGCTCCAACTGGTAATGTTTGCAAATTTCATTAAAAGTTAGCAACGGATCTCTGAAGTAAAGTAACGTCCTCAGCCTTCGAGTGGTTTTCCCCGACGTCGGAATGTGAGACCTCGCGCCCGGGAGTGAGCCAACTCGTTGGCATTAAGGATGGTTCCGTGTACGTGTCGGCCAACGTGTGCCGGGAACCAGATTATGTGCTTTTTGTCTGACCAATTGGCAGCAGAGAGAACGCGCGCGGCTTCCCGACAAACTGAGCCCGTCATGAAGGCCCGTGCGGCTGCGCGCGAATCTCTGTAAATGGCGGTGCGATCGGTGGCAGCGAGAGCTAGTGCCACAGCGACTTGCTCGGCGCGATCAGCGTTTGAATTTGAACTGCTGGTTTAAATAAAAGTTTATTCTTCCTATACCTTCCTCTTGAGGGATAGTGGTAGACTAGCATTCATGATTTGAGAATGCTTGCCGAATGCGCTCCACCCAATCCTTACTCTTCTAGTTATCTCACTATCACGGATCGGCTCTGCGGTTACTCCGTGTACAAAGAAGACGTATTCCTTTACGACTTCCAGTGTCTCGCCACCTATCGCAAAGCGCTGTTCACGGCCGAGAATGTTGTAGATTACTTTAGTTTTAGCATATCAATTTTCAAACCTACTCTTCTGCTTTCCGTGTCCAGTTCAGTAATCATAAGTGGCAATTCCTTCCCTGAGTTACTCACCAATGCGATGTCATCAGTGAATCGCAGGTTACTAAGATACTCTCAATTAAATCTTACCCTAACTCTTCCCAATCTAGGGCCCATGAAATCCTTCTGTAAACACGTGGTGAATAGCATTGGAGATCGTGTTTCCCTGCCTTACAAGTTGTTAATTGGATTCTGTTGCTTTCTTTATGAAGGAATATGGTGGTTGTGGATCCGCTGTAGATATCTTCCAGTATGTGTATATGGGCTTCATCGATGCCCTCATTCCTCAGTGCTTGCAGGACTGCGGATATCTCGACAGAATGAAATGCCTTCTCGTAATATATGAAGGCTATATATAGGCATTGGTTGTATTCCGCGCATTTTTCTATCACTTGATTAATAGTATGAATATGGTCTATTGTTGAGTCGCACAGAGCTTATTTCTATTAACCTCGAATTTCTGGTGCGCTAGAACCAACCTGCTCAAGGCCTAAACATTTCTTCTTAAATCACCAGCCACTGCAACCTAAAGCGATGCTTAAGAGAAGGGAGCTTCGACAGCAACGGGGGGGGGGGGGGGGGCTAAGGAGCTTCGCTCCTAAAAAAACAAGGGTTGTGGCGTGCGCAAGACACTGTCTCCTGCGATTTATGAGCATACCGTGAAGCTGCTGCATTTCTTGGCATATCTGAACGACAACGAGCGATGTCAACGTCTGCTACCACGAATTTCCGTGCGACACTGAATGGCGTTGAGAGCCCAAACGATTAATAAAATATATTTGTTTCCGAAGGAAAAAAACCGGCAGATCCCACGCACTGTGAGAATCGATGTGACGCGAAGCAGCCAGCAAGGAGCAAATCATGCCATACATATTATGCATGTCATTATTTACATGTTCGATATATCGTCACATCCGGCAATACCAATTTTGGTGTATATCAAGCTAGCGAACTGGACGCAAGCGCACCATGAGCGCGGCATGTAAATGGCATTGTAGATGACATACATGCCAAGATTTTCCTGTTACCACCTGCCACTTATGTTCGATATATCGTCCCATCCCGCAATATCCAATTTTGGTGTATATCAAGCTAGCGAACTGGACGCAAGCGCACCATGAGCGTGGCATGTAAATGGCATTGTAGATGACATGCATGCCAACATTTTCATGTTACCGCCTGCCACTTATGTTCGCTTAATTTTTTACCTCGAATCGCAGCGAGACGCGAGAACTAATCTCCCTCCGTTTCGCATGCGTTCGTATTCTCGCGCTCTGCGCATCGTGCGAACGCCATCCGCGTTTAAGCGTTTAAATTGACGGACACTTCGTCAATTCCAAAGTGTGTTCCTCGAACGCCTGTGCCCACTGAGACGGGGTCGGTCCGCATGGAACGTGATGCGCGCCTCCCTCATTGCATAATTAGAGACGCTGGGCACAGCGACGCTACAAGCAAAGCGCGAGCGCTGTAGAGTCCAACGCGACCGGCGTCCGTTTGCGCGCCCCGACGCCCACCTGGCACTGTGCCGGGCACGGCTGGAGGGGCGGACGGACAGGACGGACGGGCAGACGTGAGCATGAGACATTAAAGGCCTTCAACCGAAAATTTGGTGTATATCAAGCTGGCGTTATATCAAGAGTGTCATGAGCGTGGCATGCAAGTCATGTTGCACATGACATGTCATGATTTGCATATTACCACTTGTCATTTATACTCGTCATACAATCACGTCGCTGAATACCAAATTTTGTGTACATCAAGCTAGCGAAACGGCCACGGGAATACCATGAGTGTGGCATGCAAGTCATGTTGCACATGACATGTCATGGTTTCCATATTACCACTTGTCATTTATGTTCGTCATACAGTCACGTCCCTCAATACGAAGTTTGTTGTATATCAGGCTAGCGAAACGGCCACGAGAGTCTCATGAGCGTGGCATGCAAGTCATGTTGGACATGACATGTCATGATTTCCATATTACCACTTGGAATTTATGTTATTCATACAGTCACGTCACGCAATACCAAATTTGGCGTATATCAAGCTAGCGAAACGGCCGTCAGCGCGTCATGAGCGTGGCATGTAAATCATGTTGTATATAATATGCAGGTCATGATTTTCATATTACCACCTGTCATTTATGCTTGTCATATTGTCACGTCCCTCAATACCAAACTTGGTGTATAACAAGCTGGCGTTATATCAAGAGTGTCATGAAGGTGGCATGCAAGTCGTGTTGCACATGACATGTCATGATTTGCATATTACCACTTGTCATTTATCCTCGCCATACAAGTACGTCGCTGAATACCAAATTTTGTGTACATCAAGCTAGCGAAACGGCCACGGGAATACCATGAGTGTGGCATACAAGTCATGTTGCACATGAACATGTCACGGTTTCCCATATTACCACTTGTCATTTATGTTCGTCATACAGTCACGTCCCTCATTACGAAGTTTGTTGTGTATCAGGCTAGCGAAACGGCTACAAGAGTGTCATGAGCGTGGCATGCAAGTCATGTTGCACATTACATGTCATGATTTCCATATTACCACTTGGAATTTATGTTCGTCATACAGTCACGTCACGCAATACCAAATTTGGTGTATATCAAGCTAGCGAAACGGCCGTCAGCGCGTCATGAGAGTGGCATGTAAATCATGTTGTACATGACATGCAGGCCATGATTTTCATATTACCACCTGTCATTTATGTTGGTCATGCAGAAATGTCTCATCGTACGAATTTTTGGAAATATCAAGTTAAGAAAACGGCCTCAGGAGCACTATGGCAATGGCGTGTAAATCATAGTTTTCATGACAAGTTAGTCATGATTTTCATGATATGACCAGTCAGTCCTGTTTGTCATACAGTCATGTTATTCCATACCAATTTTGGTATAAATCCCATTAACGATACGGCCAGGAGAGCACAAAGTCGTAGGCGGCTAGATAGATAGATAGATAGATAGATAGATAGATAGATAGATAGATAGATAGATAGATAGATAGATAGATAGATAGATAGATAGATAGATAGATAGATAGATAGATAGATAGATAGATAGATAGATAGATAGATACGCTCAAAGTCACCGAAGTTCGCTAAGAAATGCCTCGCATTTAATAATAGATGGAGAGGAGTGTTGATGACCTGATTGCCAATAACATTTTCCAAGAGTTTGTGGCTCCTCAAGAAAACCCGTAACAAAAGGACACTCTTGCTTTCTCTAATCAACCGTGGTGCGACCCTTGTGGCGCCAAAGCGGTAGTATTCGCATCTACGCGATTCACGCCGCTTTCGAGGCACGCAACGGGCCGCACCTTTTTTTTTTAATTGCGATAGCAATTATACGGACAGTCTCAACAGATTTTTGCCGTCGCAGTCGCCGTCATGTCCCGTATAAGGTCCCAAATTGATAAGATCCCCGAGCGCATCGTACGTTCCACCCACGGGTAATAGCGCGCGAGCGGGGGCGACGAACGCGGCTGAAGCGGAGATCAAACGAGCCGGCCCATCTCCGTCGCTTCGAGGCGCATGCGATAAGATCCTCCCGCCTCCTAGACCGGCCGTCGAATGCACAAACGGAGAGGAAACGCCCCGTCTGGCTTTAGCGAGCGCGAAAAGACGCGAGGGGGGGGATCCCTTCTTCGAGCAGCCACTGCTACCTTTGATTTTACGAGTGCGGTCGTCGCTGGCACGTGCGTTATCTCGCTATTTCGGCATCCGTCAGGGGGCAGCTTGTATATCCTTTTACGTGCTGCGCTCTCAACGCGAAGAGAATGTGCGAAGAGTGTCACTGGAGTGGCTGTATTTTCCCAAACGAGCGTTTTGTAGAGTTGCGTGAGATCGGATACAAACGAGTTAGCTGCCAGCGTCACTTCGTATAACATTACGATTTGTTGCTATCGCATTCATTGCTTCACCCTTGCGGTGAGACTGCGACATTTTTTAACCAAGCGGCCGTGGTTAGGTGTGTAGATGGACTGAAAATCACGTTAATAGCGTGCTGCGGCAGTGAAGCCATTTTCCGACTTCTGCACGTCGCTTGCTGCGTTGCATGCAGCTCCGCCGGGTACGGGTGGTACATCGGGCACCGCAACAACGTGATAAGCGTTTCAGTCAGCCGCAGACTAGAGCCCTGACCCGCCTTTGAAATGAGAAAAAGGGTTGTGACAGCCGTTACGCAATCCTCAGATCCCCCCTTTCTGGTCACCTTCCTCCTCTAGACAGTCAGGTCTTAATTGTTACAGAATCTGCAATTCCTTCCCCACCCCGCTATCTGTGAAATGGAAAATAAAGGACGTTCCTCTCGCATCGGACAAAACAGCTGAGCTGGACGCTCAGTTTGAAGCCAAACTTAAGGAACAATAATAGGAAAACTAGCACATTTCCAAAAGCAGACGCACGATGAATTTCAGCAAATCCTAAACAATTTCGTCTGAACACTCCAAGCTCGATTCCCGATTCAGAAGGCTTGGAAAGACTGTCTCATTGAAGAACGCTTCAGAACTTCAGATAATTAACTAGATACCTTCCGTTCAGCACAAGGGGAGAAATTCGGCCTTGTTGGTAAGACATCAGGAAAAAATTTAGCGCAAAATGACGCAAGGACGAGAAGGGAGGACACAACACGGGCGCTAACTTTCAACAAGATGGTTTATTTCAACTGAAGCACGAATATATACAGTGGTGATGCTGAAACGCTACAGCCAGATGTCATGCGCAGAGACGTACTTTTTCGTCATTCTGATTTTGAGAGGAGACAAGCAGAGAAGTGATATTTTCTTATCGTAACATTTTAAACAGGATATGCGCGCCAACCACAAAACTATTGCATGTTCAGAAAATACAATTCTTTTTCTGACAGGGACAGGGACGGCGTGCTTACACAATCGCTACCCAACTTTGCGATTTTGGCGGCTTCTACTATTAGTCTTGTTAGTTCATCACGGTTAGTCAATAACACCTTGGTGTTTTCAAAATTCGGGGCGCACCCACAAGCTCTACAATGCAAGCGAGCCAGCCATCGTTACCCTTCTTTACAAGGTTGCAGTGCTGAATGACAGGTTACGGGAGCACAGCAAACCTTGTAAGTCTTGAAACTGCGTAAGTCTTGAAAGAACGTGAGCTTGGGCATGTTGGTATTCCATCTTAACACCTATAGCGCACAGAAGGGACAGGAACACAGAGCTACGACGTGGACGCAGTGCTAACTTCCAACAAATGATTTATTTACGAAGCAGTCACGCAAAAAATATAAGAAATAGCAAGCAACGCACGCAGGCGCAAGGTCCGAGAAATTTTTTTTTTTTACATATTAATGACACATGTGAAAGATGAGCAGCCAACGATAACGTGAGAGTACAAAGATATATTTGCAAGATTACCAGGCCGTGTAGACGCAACCATCCTCCTCAGGTCACCCTTCCTGTTACATTTAAAGGGCCACTCACCCCACCGCGTTCAAAGACGAGGGAGTTGTTCCCTCCTCGCATTCGCTTCCCTTCGCACAGGCGATGTATCCTTCTCAGCACTTATTCCTTAAAAGGACGTGAACAATGTCAGCACTAAGCGCTCGAGCCTATTAGGATTTCGCGCTGCTCGGCCACACGCTGTTATTGCAGCTTGCGCAGCCGGAAACACACAAAATTAAATGAAATCAGTTGATCGCGCACGATAGTAATGCGAGACAAGGAAGAACGGATGGGCGGCTGCATGGCTAAGCAGTGCAGCAGACAATTCACATCTGATATTTTGCGTATATCGACCAATCGATAGCGTGTATACTATGTACGTCACGGGAATCACTGTCTGCGTCCCGAAAGTGTGCAAGAAAGACGAGAAACGTCAGGAGAGAATAACGCGCTCGTTCGGTAGACCAACTTATACGGCGTCATCTGCGACGTTTCTTTTACGGCCGTGTTGCTCGCGAAGGTCACGTACAGAAGGATGGCATCTCACGTCTTGTGCTCGACGTCGACGTTCATGGCCAACATGTCGGCGACAGCCTTATTTAGACGCTCCGTGAGGATATTGGTCTGTGGGTGATAGGCGGTGGTCTGGCGGAGACATGCCTGAATGTATCTCAAGATCACCTGAGTACGGTCAGCAGTAAAGACTGTACCTATGTCGGTGATGAGTATCTCTGGGGCACCATAACTTCTGTGGCACCAGGACCTCTGAGGCACCAGGACGATGTTCTCAACAAAAAATTGGCCGCGTATCTGCGTGCTTCGCTGCAAATGTCATCGAAAGACGATAGTCTTCTGCCGGTCTCATCCGCGGCCACCTGTGATGCTGTTCTCGACCATTTCCGTCCTGGCATGACCAGGCGTCTTCTCGCCGCAAGCGCGGTGTTTTTGGCAGCGTGTAAAAAGCTGAGAAGGCGCGCAGAGCGACCACGAAAAGAGATTCTCTTGTTTGCAGCGACGAGGGCAGACTGCGCCAGCTATCGCGCGGCGGATGAAACACGCGGCACTTCGCGCGACCTCGGAGATAGACGACGGCTCTTCGCTTTTGCAAGGCAGCCCGCATTTTCAGCGCAGCCTAAGAAACACTAGGGTCTTCAGAATTAAGTATCTATGTATTTTCTATAAAAGAACACACCACTTAATACTTCCGTATTGTTGTTGCGCCTCAGATATGCGTAATATTTGCTTTTTGATCGACAATGTTCACAAGTATGCACAAAAATGACTGATCAAGTTGGCTGGGCGTTCAGAAAGCAGTCAAACTTTGGCCAGCCGCTGAATCGTGCGACGTGCCGACAAACAGAGAAACAGACAGACAGACAGACCAAAATTTCTCCGTTTAGGTATCCCAAGAAAGACTATCGTCTTTAAAAACTTGGCAACCTCGGCGGCACTGCCTTTTGGCAGAGCCCTTGTTCCGGCGCTGCGGGTGAGGTAGTCGGTAGCTACGACGATCCACTTGTTCCCGACCGTCGACGTCGGGGACGGCCCCATTAGGTACACACCGATTTGCTGGAACGGTCGCCGAGGTTGCCAAGGTTACGCCGCACCTCCACCAGACGTTGGAACGGTCGGCGATGTTACCCAGCACCTTCACTGGATGTCACGTGGTCGGGACGTTGATGACGGCATCAGTCGGCGTGTTCAATCTGAAACTCTTTATTTGGTAAAACCTGTACCCGGGAAACGAGAACTCCAACTACATCAGCAATACACACTACGCATTGATAGCGGCCAAGAGAGCGTCGGCCGTCGATAATCTGATCTGCGGTAACGCACGTCGGTATTAACGCGATAGCGTTAAAGAGCTCGTTTCGCAGAAATTCCGGCGTCGTCGTCGGTTTCGGTGTCGGCATTGGCGTTGGCGTCGTTGGTTGTGAGCGAAAAATCATCATCTCGACCGTGACGGAAAAATCGAGAAAGATGCAAATAAAATAAATATTAAAAATTTCCGCGTCCGAGTGAGGATCGAACCCAGGCCGTCTGCGTGGCAAGCAGGTGTTCTACCACACAGCCACGCTTCTGCTTGGTATTGCATTGAAAATAACTTCATCTGCTTGGAAATGCAGTGAAAATAACACACTTGCTTTACAAACGCATCCGTCCTGCATACAGGCGTCGCAATACATCATGTAATATTGCAGCAATATTGCGTGGTACAAGCGTACATAGCCATCGGGTTATCAGAAGATGTGAATATCTTAACGACATTGTGGTTCAAAGCCGTCCACCCATTACAAAAGGCACACACGTTACTGCGCGTGTTCCCTTAAGACCACGTAGTGGGTGCATAGCAAGTTCGAAAACATTTCCCGCATTTCCCGCGCATAATTCCTCGTTGTTTAAGGCATGCTACCCATTTCATAGTATGCACTAAGGGATTGAAGTACATAGGGACAGGATATCGTTATCGCGTTGAACTCTTCAGGGCGAAGCTCAATGGTCCCCCCAATTTTTTTTTGCCATGCTTTTCGAACTGATGTGAACAAACCAAGCATTTTCTAGAATTTATTATATATTGATCGATTGCCGACAAGGTATCGATTGGCCATTACAATGTATTGGCCATGCATATTGGGCTACACTAAGCTCAACCAAACATTTCCTACAATTTAATGGTCGTTTATCGATTAGTGATTAGTAGAGGCCAGATTTTGAGGCACTCAAAAAAGTGTTTTAGCCGTCAAAAATAGGCAGGTGGAGCACCGTTTTAGGCTTCCAAAATCGTGAATATAGGCACTAATTTTCTACACACAAATTCACCTACTTTCAAACAAAGATGTGCATGACCTGTATCTACGACAGGAAGCAAAAAATGTTATTCTTTATGATATTGTTTATGTTATTGTTTACAAAGGCTCCAACGGTTAACCATAGGCATGCATGTCCCGCACGGTTCACAGTATACGGTCTTTCCTTTTTATTCTTAGCATGGTGAGTCTAGTATCCACCGTCGAATCAACACACCTCCTAGGTCTCTTTCATTTCGTCGTGGCAGAAAAGGGCAGCGCAGGAGCAGATAGCCAGACCGCTAAGAACTCAGAAGAAAGTCATGCCGGGTCTAATAGCGTACGGTCAATTTCTCTCGTGTCGTTGTGAGCATTTCCAGCTGACAAGTGCAATGCATGTACTGGGCGCGCAGGATCACGTCTGCGAAGATTTCGCAACGCTGCATGCCGTGGAAAGACGTGCAATTTGAAACTGAACGCCACTTTCCTTTCTCGCGGGCGCGCGCCCCAAGATGGAGGGAGTTACGTACAGGAATGGTTCTCCTCTTAGGGCGCTCCTTTACGTAGACATTGGTGCTCTGCCGTCGCTCACCGTAAGCTCTTAATGAAGCCCTGGGTAAATGCTGGCTATATCCAGAAAACCAGACGAAAAATGTCTGTTTCCTGGCTATATCCAGCACTTTAAGTGGCACCTGATTGAGATCGTAGCACCGTGACATTGCGAGAATTACTCCAGGCGAGATTTGTAACGTGTGTAATCTGTTGTTGAGCATGATGAATGAAAGCTGAGATAAATAACAACACAAAAACAGAATCTGAGCACGTTTTTACTTTTATTTTTCTTTAGAATTGCAGTGAGATGCTATACACTAATCGGCCTCCGTTTCACATGCGTTCGTCTTCTCGCCGTTCTCGTATCATGCCATCGCCAACCCTCACAACGCTTGGCGTGTTTTTCGTTCCAGCGAAAACAGCAGTTCCAAGTGGTGCGACGCGCTGTATCGCGGTAAAGACAAATGATCCGTGCCAGCCTCTCTGGAGGTGCACGCACTGAGGGATCCATCCCACAGAAACCGGTAATACACTACCGAGAACGCCGAAACGGACACAACATTGATGGCGTACGTGCACGAGCAGGCTGGGGCACGTAATGCTGTCATGAGTAAACAGAGCACGAGGCACGTGCCGTATGCTGGAAAGGGGCGATGGTGTGCGGAGCCACGGAAAAGTACTCGATGGTGTGCTCCGCTGCCACGTCCGCGCACGTGATTCGTCCGCGAAGGGCGCGTGGCACGCGACCCCAGCCCTGATGGAGAACCCAGGAAGTAGAAACGGCACTGTTGTCAGGAGCTCCGGACTGAGAAGGTCAAGGAAGTTAGCGTCGCAACCACGACGAAAGCAGCGGGCACCCGGTTCTGGAGGTTGCCGGCACGAGAGACCCGGGAAGTGGCCGTCGACCTCGGGAGACACCGAGTGAGGCTGCCCGGACTTGCCGAACCTCATCACAGCAGTTCCGGTGCGCCAGCAGCTCTTTCCCTTCGTGTCAGGACGGAAGAGGCCCACACCACAGTCATCGGAGCGCCCCGTCATCAGTTGGGCCCCGCAATTAGGCCTAACCGAACCAGGCCGAAGACGGCGAAGACGACCGGGACATGGGCGGGGAAGACAATCGGCTCGTTGGGCGGAGGCTGAGAAACGGCGACTGTACGACCGCTACAAGGACTTCGACGACGGGACACTTCGTTCTGGTTCCGAGTTGTCATCACGAACAGTAATGACGTTCGTTTACAGAACTTGTGTAGAGTAGCCTCTGAGAAGCGATGTGCCTACAGACTGGCTTGGGCTAGAGGCGACCTTGACTTGGATTGTTGTTAGTTCCGTTTTTTCAATGTATAGTAGAGGATTGTGTACATATTACTTGTTTGTGTGAATTTCGAGGGTTGTAAACGTATTTTTGATGTGTTAAGATAAAGCGTGTTTGCCGTGCCCCCCACGGTCTCCCATCTCTCTCTCCCAATTCCATTCACCTTGCAAGCGCTCCCGAGACAATCGTGGCAATAATTGGCGAGCCTGTGCCAGGATTTTTCCATCTTTTGGCCCAGTCATGCATCGTCGGGGGGTTGCAGGCATGAATTGGGAGGAGCTGGCGGCCGTGGCGAAAGGCTTGGATATGACCAAGGAGGAGACGCTGAACTTTTTTCGAGAACGCTCAGAAAGAGCAAGATAAGCAGCTCACGCAGAAATAAAAGGAACGCGAAGCTGAGTGCAAGGAGCAGGAAATCGAGTACGAGAGAGAGGAGGAGCATGCGCGTGATGCCCGTGAACAGCACGAGTGCGAGAAGGAGATCCTCGAGCTCAAGTTGAGGTTGGCGCAAATAAGCGCGTGTTCACGAGACACGGCGAGTAACGCGAGTACTCCCACGACGGCGTCGGCCAACTCGTCCACTCCCAGACCTAGACAGATTTGCCCTCGTAAGCTGATGGCACCTTTTGATGGGCGGAGGAATTACTTAGACGCTTATCTTCATCGCTTTGAAAGGATAGCCGTGGGGCAAGGCTGGGAGAAAAGCGAGTGGGCCAATGCCTTGACTCTTTATCTGGTAGGGCGTCTGGTAGGCGTTAAGTGTGTTTGGCCGCATGCCAGCAGAGGAGTCAATGAACTATGCCATGGTGAAAAAGACTTTGTTAGAGACGTTCCGGCTAACTGCCGAAGGGTTTCGCGAGAAGTTTTGCTTGTGTAAACCACAGGATTCAGAAACTGGGAAACAGTTTGTTAGCCGGCTAGCTAACTATTTCGATCGCTGGATTGAACTGTCAGACTGAAAATACGCCCGAGGCAGTCCGCGACAGAATAGTGGCCGAGCAATTCCTAAACCGGTGCAGCAAAAAGTTGGCTGTGTATTTGAAAGAGAAGCTGCACATGGTAGAGGACATGGCTAAACAGGCGGATCAGTTTTTGGAGGCTCAGGGGTTAAAGAATTTAAAGAAAGGGGATAGTGATGACCAGGTGGAAGGAGAGTCAGCGAGTGAGGCTCCAACAAGTAGAGTAAGGGATCAGCACCACTGTTTCCTGTGTAATTGGCTCGTGCATATTGCCATGAATTGTAGAAACAGCAGTAGTCGACAGGAATCGCCAGTGATCTGCCAGCTATGCCAAGAAAGGGGGCACAAAGCTAACGAACGCAGGAGTAGACCTCTAGATAATGCTGGATGTGCGGTGAGGTCAGAAGAGAAAGAAGAGGTCGTTAGCACAGTGAGGGACATGTCGACAGGTAGTAATGTGTCATTAGTGGAAGGAAAAGTAAATGGAAAGCAAGTATCCGTGTTAAGAGACTCTGGCGCAGATACGGTGTTAGTCAGGAAGAGTCTGGTGAACGAGAAAGATTTTACAGGGAGAATCGGGGCAGTAGTGTTTGCAGACGGGTCTAAGGTGAGGTTGCCAGAGGCCAAGATAGGGCTCGATACACCCTATTTTGTTGGACGAATCACTGCCAAATGTATGGAGGATCTATTGTATGATGTGATCTTGGGGAATATGCCAGGTGTGCGAAGGGTGGATGACCCAGTGCAAAGTGGCTATCCCAAGCAAAGAAATCAGGGCAGCACAAAAGAGAAGGATAAGAAAAGTCCTGACAACTCAGATGACAGAGAGGGAAGTGCGAGTAGTGAGAGGGAAACCAAGAGTGAATTGCCAGTTCTCGAGCGCATTGGGGTATTCTCGGAGGGACTCGCGAAAGAGCAGAGGAAAGACAGAACCCTAAGGTATGCAGTTAACAGAATCGGGTATAAACCAAGGAAAGAAGGTTATAGAGATCGAGTGTCGTATGAGTCTAGCGAGGAGTTGGTATTCCTGAAATTTTGGAAATGTGGAACTCTAATTAGACAGTTGATTGTGCCAACGTGTTATAGACAGGCACTTTTAGAACAATGCTATGAGAATGGGTGTGGAGATCCAAAGAGCCTACGCAGAGAATTGACAAGGGGAGGCGTTTTGGCCGGGAGTGCACAAAGATATAGATGACTTCGTGAAAACACGTCAGAAAGGTTGTAAATGGAGTGGCATTAGGAGAGTGGGAAGTAGTATTGTTGAGTTTGAGGACTAGTGTGTGCGGGACAATGAACTAGGTGAACAGTGACTGAGCATCTTTGTGTTGGTGAGGTGAATTATGTGATACTGTGATGTGACGGTGTGACAAGTGAAGACGTGCGGCGATGGAAGGTGACGAGCTAGCTCGCGCAAGAGTGATGAAGAGTGAAAAGACATCTCCAGAAGAACAGAAGGCCGCAACCCTAGAGAGGAAGAATGAAGCAGTTTTCTGCGAAAAAAACTCTTTAAAAAGGCAACCAATGTCATGAGTAATGAGGGTACGAGGCACGTGCCGAAAGCTTTAAAGGGGGCGATGGTGTGCGGAGCCACGGAAAAGTACCCGATAGTGTGCTCCGCTCTCACGTTCGCGCACGTGATTCGTCGGCGAGGGGCACGTGGCACGCGACCGGAGTCGTGATGGAGAACGCAGGAAGAAGATCCGGCACTGTTGTGTGGAGCTCCGGACTGAGAAGGTCAAGGGAAGTTAGCGTCGCAACCGCGACGAAAGCAGCGGGCACCCGGTTCTGGAGGTTGCTGGCACAAGAGAACCGGGAAGTGGCCGGGACACGGGCAGGGAAGAGAAGTGGCTCGTTGGGCGGAGGCTGACAAACGGCGGCCGTACGACCGCTACAAGGACTTCGGCGACGGGGCTCCGAGTTGTCATCACGAACAGTAAGGACGTTCGTTTACAGAACTTGTGTAGAGTAGCCTCTAAGAAGCGATAGTGGCTACAGACTGGCTTGGGCAGGAGGCGAACTTGACTTGGATTGTTGTTAGTTCTTTTTTTTAATGTATAGTAGAGGTTCAATAAAACTTGTAGCTGGGCGAGTTCGTTCATACTTGAAGGGTAAACTGGTGTGCTCAAATAAACACGACAGGGACACGGAAAGGAAGAACATAGACAAGTGGATAGTAAAGGATTGTGTACATATTACTCCTTTCTTTGAATTTCGAGGGTTGTAAACGTATTTTTGATGTGTTCAAGCTAAAGCGTGTTTCCCGGCCACCACCATCTCCCGTCTCTCTCTCCCAATTCCATTCACCCTGCAAGCGCTTACGAGACAATCGTGACACATGCGCATGTGACCTTGCAGCGAAGGAATTGGGCTCGCGATGGCTACACGGGGCGAGTGGCATGGGTATCAAGCTTGCCTCCTCGCAGCGTGGTTTTTTGGCTCGTAACGATTCAATTTGAAAGATTATCGTGGTACAACGCTTTTCATTGGACACGCAAGAACTTCCAGTGTCTAACTACAATTTCTTATGTGACCTGGGAAGGGGCCCTTAAAGAAGTAAATTACAACCAAAACAGAAGCCGAGTGCATATCTCATTTTTTTTCTGTCTTTTCATCTACACTATCATTTTCCTTTATTTATTTCGTTCATTCAACGATTACCCCGCTTAGCTGCATCAGAGTGGTTACAACGTCAAGAAAAACACATGTTCACTGACACAGCACACTTCTTCTCTTGATTAGTGATGCCATTCACTTATGGAACGCACAAAAAACGAAGTAGCATACAAGTTAGATCTGGTACGATATTCTAAAATCTTAAAACAACGATCATTGTGCGAAGAAACATGAAGACTGAGTAGGTGCATTTCTTTCCGAATGCGAGTTTTACCATTAATTATTTTATATAGGTGCTTTAGTTTGTCAAGTAATTTGCCAAAGGTCTCACGCGGCACAAGAGTATTCAAGCATAGGGCGAAAATGTTAAATACCCCATTGATTTTAAACATGTCGGAGCACGTCTCAGGTTTCACTGTATAAAGTTTAATGACTTGGCGGCCTTCGCAACCACTGAATCAACATGAGCATTTCATGAGCGGCTCTCCACGGTTTCGCATTCATTCTCAACCTATCCGCTTCTGCACACAAGGACCTGCTGTTCCCTTCCCACCGCTACACGCAGGTCTTCAGGGCGGTTCTTCAATTCCTTTAGGACGCTGGATAACTGTCTGTAGAAGAGGCTCGCCGCCTCCTCGGGCATAGACGCCACTCTCCTTTCCCTCTTCCATCTTTACTCCTCTCTCCCCATTCCCCTGCAGAAGCTGAGACGTGCTTCCATTTAGGGCTGCAGAAATGTCGCCTTTTCCTCTACTCAACCTCTCCTCTTTCTCCTCCAACCGCTCACACAATGTCAGCGCTGTGGCGTATGGTGGCCGCCACGTCCCATTTCACTGCTGCTAGCGGTTGCTTTTCGGAAGTTGGTTGAACTAGAGAATTTGCTTGAACCTCATAGAGTTCGGAAAGGTCAATGTTGCCCTTTGACATAAATAACGGTCTCAAACCGCGCTCGAAAACGAAGTTTGGGCTGAAATTGGGCTCATATAGGCGCCGATTTCGAAAATAGGCATTTGTAGGCACTTATAGGCGTTTGTGCGCGAACACCGAAAATAGGCATTTATAGGCACTATAACAACACTATAAAAGCCCTTCTTAAACTCTCATTCATCCTCATATATCAAAGTGGCACGATAGGAACGCAAGGAACAAAATAGGTATTTGCCTAAAATCCGGTCGCTGGTGATTAGCTATTGATTGGCTATCGTTTGACTATAACATGGTATTGATTGCTAGACAAAAACTACCTAGCCTCTGCAAATCAGGGCCGAGTTCCTGCAAACGCCGCACGGACCAACGGCCAGCCTAAACAGCTGTGCTGGTAAGAAACCGTATTAGGTAGTATTCTTTTATTTAGACATTATGCTACTCGACTCGTCGTGAAGTTCTGGTCCAGGCAACCGACGTAGCCATTATAATCGTTGAACAAGAAGTAACTCAGCAGCCGAACTCCGTAGAGACGGTTGAAGGCGCCGATCTTGATACCTATATCAGCGCAACCTTGTGAAGAGGAGTCAAAATCGATGTCGTAGGCGGCCACGCCAAATGAAACACTCGTCAAATAGCGTTTGACCTCGCACGCCTGCAGGGAAGCACGTAAGGTTAGGTTAGTCATCAGAGGTCTCTCGTAATGTAACTTTTGAAATTGCAGAAACTCAACGACAACGTGCCCGTGCGTAAAGTGGTGACGCCTGCAAGGTGCGATATGAGGTAATAACGCAATCCTAAAATTCGTCTGAAAGCGTAGATTCCGCTATTATTTCCTAAAACCATTATATGATTATGAAACGCCGTAGTGGAGAGCTCAGGAAAGCTCGACCACCTGGGGTGGCACCTCAATCTCACAACACGGGCCTCTAGCATTTTGCCTCCATCGAAATGCGGCCGCCGCAGCCGGGATTCGCTCCCGCAACCTTCCGTTCCGCAGATGAGCACCATAACTAGAAGACCACCGCAGCGGGTTTCGATTGCGGTGTCATGTGCCTTAGACTGACGCCATGCCACAATTCTATATTTACTCGCTTCCCATGGAAAGCAATAAAAATAGCATAGTGCTAGTCACTGCTGTAAAAAGGCACTGCGATTTTTTCTTCATGCTTTCGATGATAACATCCATATGGCGAGTAAGCTTCCAAGTTTCATAGTCTCCATCGCTAATTATCGCCAATCACGAGCTCTAATCAACAATAAATTTACTAGTATTAATTACGGAAGACATATGCCGTCCAGAACTCAAGTCTGCCGTCCAGAACTTCTATTTTTCCAAGAATCACACAGAACTGCACGCGCTACATTTTATTCCGTTTTTCAAAGGACTGCAATGATCATTTTTATTATGGGTAATTCGAGTACAAGCTAGTACCTGCACTGAATCAACTGTACCGTACCATCTCAACCGAGGGCCGACTACGTTGTCGGGCTACATTGAGAATATCTAAGGGGTTGCACAAATTGTATCCCACATTTGCGTTAATTTCTAACCTACTAAAGCGCTGCCGTGTATGATATTCGCGTTTTAGACTTCTCAAGCATTGACCTTACGCTCTGACAAAACCTGTGATTTGCCCTTAGCGTTCCTTTCATGCCTGCAATGGCAGCGAACATGAAATTTGTACTTCTGGAAGTATGACGCCCCGTAATAAACGCAGAATAAGCTTCAAGCTTATGAGTTCAGCTTTGAGTTCATGAGATATGATTGCTAAATATGTACATACGCGACAACACCCTGTGAGATCACTTTAATTTAACTGGTATTCTATGCGAAATTTTAATACAGGAAAATGCCACTGCGCTATGGTTTACACTCATTTCAACAACGAATGGTGTTCCGAATACTCATTTCCGTGGTGTGCTGCGCCTTGTAATGTTATACTAAATTATCATATAGGTAATTAGCAGAACCCGGCAGAGACTAGCAAATAGCGGCGTATAAAAACGTGACAAGTATACTAGCGTCAGCTGTGAC
Source organism: Rhipicephalus appendiculatus (assembly GCA_030522465.1). Lineage (NCBI taxonomy): Eukaryota > Metazoa > Arthropoda > Arachnida > Ixodida > Ixodidae > Rhipicephalus > Rhipicephalus appendiculatus. Next base: position 1,414,946 of record JALIZH010032982.1, on the reverse strand, counting down.
TGGTCTGCAAGCAGAAAACAAAGTTAAAGGAGTACAGACGATTTTGGAAGATCGCAAAAGGGACATGTTTCGTTTCCTTGGATATGCGGTGTCAACGCTCTCGACACAACGGAGCCAGGCAACACGTATAAAATATTTTATTTTGATTTTAAAGTTTTCGTCGCTGAACATCTGCACGACCAGCCCCACTGCAATGGACATTATCCCGACGAGTCAAGACAGTTCCTGAATTTCCGAGTTCTGCGTCCTGCGTGCAGCCTAAATCGCAGAAATCGCTCTCAGGGTCGCTGGACGACAATTCAATCATCGTTGTTTACGTGCACCTCGAGCAGTTGACAGATTTGCCGTTAGTACGTCGCCAGTTTCTGTCTTCCCGTGACGTCACACTGCTCTGAAACGTCACTGAGAAGCCGCCCCCCTCGATACCGAAACCGAAATTGCTGTTTTATGGTAGCGGTATTAAAAATACATCCAATGCATTCCCAAGCACTACGACACTCTTTATAGGTTTCTCGACACCAGTAGTTTTATTTAAAACAACAATCCGAATTTTTTTTAATTCGTGTCAGTACCCCTTTAAGAAACGTTGCTGGGTAAGCGTTGTAATTTAGTCAATTTACTTGTAATGGTTTTACCGCTATAGAGCTCCGATGCTTCATGTCTAGAACGGCTTTGTTCATCGGAAGAGCTAGTGCAAATACACAGAGTGCCACTTACCTTCACTTTCAAATAATCAATCGTATCGAACGTAAACGTTCGTTTCAGCCTCTCATTGAGAAGAACCTCGTACTTGTATTTGCTGTTATCATCCAATTTCCACTCTGCTCCGGCGACACTTGGACAGACCTGCGATAACGGTAAACGTTGGCCGATTGTATAAATGGACTTCGTGTTCCGGCCACAGCGAATGGCTGAAACAATGTGAATTGTGTGTTTGCCCAGGGATGGGTACATGCTTTAGACAACGTGGTGTCTGCATAGCAAACCATCGATGTCATTGTCAAAGAAAGCTTTTCTGCGTAGATCGCAGACACACTGTTAGAATGAGCTTATCACTTGTTAAGGCGCTGTTTAAAACCGTGAAGCCTTCCGGCATTTTTCTTGTTGCCACCGCATGATTGGTCTTGTCAATAGCGTTCGCAGTATACATGGTGGTTTGGTCCGCAAAAAGGTAGTTTCTGCCAGTGGCACTGCGAATTTTTTGTGCCTTTTGTACTTGTGTCGAGTTAGCGCTGCAGCCAGTTGCTTCAAATGATAAACCAAGGCCACTTTGCGACTCTCAGCAAACGAGCACTTTGATGAAGCAGAAGGTAATTAAGGGTGTGTAATTTGTGCTGCGGCAAAAATAAAAATTCAAAAATATCCTTCCTTTGCCGGAGCTATTTTTCAACCTTTTTTGTATTCAACAATTCTGCTGTGAAATTCGGTCAGGGAGGAATGCCTGCCATGATATTCGCTGCAAACACTAGGAATATTGTACCCTGCAGTTTGGTAAATACTTGAAAAGAGGAAAAACTAGCCTCCTTAGCAGGGGCGTAGCCAGAAATTTTTTTTCGGGGGGGGGGGGGGGGGGGGCACCCCTCTTGATTTTGGGGAGGGCACCTCCTTGAAATGGCCATTTTTCGCTATGTATGTCATGGCGAAAAAAAAATTTTCGGGGGGGGGGGGGGGTAGGGGGCACGTGCCCGGTGTGCCAACCCCTGGCTACGCCACTGCTCCTTAGTGAACAAAATCAAAGGCAACATATAGGAGTGACTTTGCACTAGAGCCCAGCACAGTGAACAGCCCGCAAGTAATCGACTAGATTGATAAATTAGAGGGGTTCATTCGCGACAAAATTGATGCTACTTGAATAGGTGATATTAAAGGCAAATCCCTTCTTACCACCACACTCTCGCGGGAAAATTATTGCCAATAAAGTTGCTATATTCGACCATTCCTCGGTTAACATGGAGCACACACAATATGTATAAGAATATATCAATTGGGGGCGGAATGCACATTTTCTCACGGATAAACCGAACAATAATTTAAATAGATTTGGAGCCAAAGTAAGCAGAAAGAACGCTAATTGGCCAAGGTGACTTTACAGCTGTTGTTTACAGCTATGCAAGGAAGCTAGCTTCGCGTCAATACGTGGGAGTCATTTTTAGACAACTTTCCGCGAATCGTTGCTGAGAGTGCGGGTTATACGTGACAAAATTCACTATGCGCGCACCCGCACCACGACGAGGCATGCTGATTAGTGAACATGTTGGTGAGATCATGAAAGCCTTTACAATTCTCATAAGCGGTCTCAAATACTTGCGTGTGTGCGCGCGCGGCACTTTTCTTTTCTGCTGATATCTCTACGCCGCTGGGACAACGAACATCCAACGTTCAAACAGGAAGTGAGCGCGTATGTCGCCCGTTCCAGCAACGTGTCTATATTGCTTTTAGCGCAGTACTGCTAAATTACCATGCAAACCAGCGTGGATGAAAGCCCCCTTTGCATTCAAAGTTTGTGTTTTCTCAAGCACAGTGCCCATTGAGCGATGTCAATGCGGGGAGTCTGGTTGCAGCCCATGAATCTACATATTTCACCAGTTGAACGGTTCAGGCCGAGTCGTCTTAAGAGACTGCGCGTGCTCTTTCGGTGGCTTTCGCCTGTTGGGTATGCGGCAACCATGAGCGTGCGAACGCAATGTATAATTAAAAGTAAAAAAGCCCCCCACCTCCCCGAAGGGGAAATCGTGAGGAAATGCGAATGCATTTCGCGCGCGCTTCACTCCATTTATATATGGTGGTTGTGGTTTGAAGAAGGAAAAGGCGCCTAATTTCTGCAGCCCGGTCGGGAGCACGGCGCAGCGCCTTTTTTTTTTTTTGCTTTTTCTTGTTTTTTTAAACTTTTTTATTTATTTTTTCAATTTTTTTTTTCATATATAGCTCCGCCGAGCTCCGCCGCAGACCGCTCTTAGTTAACGCGCACGCTGCGAATTTTTATTGTTCAACAACGCACGGGAGAAATCTCCCACCGGCACCACCTTGGAGGTCAAGATTCATTGCCATATATACGGGGTGGCCAGTGAACGGTTGTGCAGCGCGAGCAGTCGGTTTTTTCAACCAAGAAACTCGCTAGCAGACGCTGCCTGTGTCGGCGTCGCCAGGCGAGAGAGGGAGAGGGGGGGAGCGTAGGAGAGGAGAGAGAGGTGGGGTGCGCATGCGCAGTGGGAGTGTGGACGCTGCGGGCAGAGATGCCTAGAGAAGAGAGGGGGGAGCGTAGGAGAGAAGAAGAGAGGTGGGACGCGCATGCGCAGTGGGAGTGTGGACGGCGCGGGCAGGGATGCCTAGAGGAGAGAGGGGGGGAGCGTAGCAGGGGAGAGAGGAGGGGAGGCGCATGCGCAGTGAGGGTGTGGTTGCCGCGGGGAGGGATGCCTAGGGGAGAGAGAGGGAGAGAGGAGGTTTTTTATCTTTATTTTTTTAAAGGGTTTGCGCATGCGCAGTAAGGGCGGTCACGCCGTACACCACCACCACCGGATTAAGCTTCGCCATAAGATGCTTCACATCTAACACCTGCCGGCGCGCACACCTCCTCAACCTATCCTCCTCCTCCTCCTCCGCGGACAACGCCAACGCCGCACAACGCCAACGCCGGATGCCTGACATAGCCCGACTATGAAATGCATTCGCATTTAAAACTTGTTCAGAGCCTAAATGTAACTCATGCCACACGAGCTACAGATAGTACAAATTAAGCAATGCGCAATAGTCAGTCCTATAAGGGGCAATTTTATTCTTTGAGCGCACCGAACCTGAATCAGGCTTTCAAAACCGTGTACTGGCGACACCCTGTGGTTCAGGATTTAACGAAACGACCTTAGTATTTAACTCCTGCGTTAAAGTCTCGGTAATGACGTAAACCTTAACATGATTCAGGTAGCAGAAACCGTGTACCAGCTACGCTCTCTGTTTAGGCATCTAGCCAAACGGCCTTTGTATTCAACTCTTGCTTTAAAATGCCTTTGATGGCGTAACCACGAACGTCTTTCTGAATAAAAAACTGAATAAGCGATGGCTTGTGTTTTATGGACTTAACCGAATAGCCCTTCAGCTCAACTCCTGAAATGTTTCGGTACTGTCGTTACCATGGCCTTACTGTCCTTTTTTGCGATTTTAGCCCTGGAAACGGGAAACCATTTTCCAACTCACTCTAAGAATAATAAATCGAGCCTTCACAAGATGTTGTTATGAGCGTTACTACTTCCATCTACGCCTTCCGATAACCCAACAAGGAAAGCAAACTTTGTTCAAGCTGTAATTTATCGCAGTGACGCGCTACTTCTGCCGCTCGACTTTACAAACACTCACGTTTGCCGGATCGTTATAGTATGGACCGGAGAAGTTTGTGCAGTCCTCGAAGGGGAGGTAGCGTTGGGAAGTATCCACCCGCTTCGGTGCGTAGTATCGCCCGCTGAGTCCCATCGAGATGGACAGAGGCAGCTGTGGGTGCGACTTGTGCACCCTCTCAAGTATCGGCAGGGTGTCATTCTGTCCACGTGAAGAAGGAAAAGAAGTGGGTGAAAATTTAAGGTAGTCGTGAGAGAGTAGTCGTGTGATGTTTTTCAATATATTGCGTTGCTTAATAAGCAGCATAGTAATATTCGCCCACGCTACACTGGCTTATGGATAACACCACGTTTTCTTACATTGTGTAAATACTATAATTTGATACATAACGTTCCAGTATGTCTCAATAGATACAAAAATATAAGAAAGCCCACGTGAACATTACTACGGCAAGTATATTAGAAATTGTAAATTAAGACTGCACCATAACGCTGCACCAATAATACCCGTCAGATGGCCTACTAGTGGATTAAGGTGCTCGGGTGCTGCCCTCGAAGGTCGCGGAATCGAATCCCAGCCTCGGCGGTCGCGTTTCCGGAGGAGGCGAAAATGCGTGAGGACCGTGTACTTACCTTCAGGTACACGTTAAACAACCGCACTTGGTCGAAATTTCGGGAGCCCTTCACTACGGCGTCCCTCAAAATCATATCGCAGTTTTAGGGATGTTACAACTCAACTGTTAATAATAATTACTAATAACCACATTAATTATCACATAAACTCAGTAGCTGACTCATCTGGTGTGTATTTGTACTTTGTTTCATGCAGTGAATATCTTACCACGGAGTTATTATGGACTAGTTTCTGACGAAAAATACGTGAGTGTATAAGGGGTGTAGAGGTCATTTCCGCAATTTATTACGAGGATGGCCAGGATTTTGGGACATTTCCAAGTAGCACCATCTCTTGGCGGCGACAGCGGTGGCCTGCATAAGCGAATGGGAAACAGGGCGAGAAAAAAACAAACATGCCCTGACGAAAAAACCTAGTTACCGAAAACGAATCCCGGTTATGCGCAGCAGAGACCCACTGGAACATTCTGGTGAAACTACAGTGGCCGCACTGTAAATCACGTGGCTTCCCAGAATATTTAATGTTTTACAATGGGGTGGTGTTCAATATTACTGGGAAGTCACACGCTTCGTAGTGCGATGCTGCAGTTTTACCAAAATGCTCCAGTGTGTGTCTGCTGTATATAACAGGGTGTCGCTTTTTATCTCTAGCTTTTTTCGTCAAATATGATTTCTTTTTCCCTACATGCCATTCACTTATGGCTGGACACCGTTGCTGCTGCCAAGAGATGGCGCCTCGTACAGATATTCCCACATCCTTGGAATGTTATATGTGCCTGTGCATGCGTGTGTGCGCGTGTGTGCGTGCGTGCTTGCGTGTGTTGTGTTTGTGTATGTGTGTATGCGGGTGCGTAGTGAATATCTTAACAATTTTGGCCTTAATACACTTCATTTTTCTTGCATGTATAAAAGAAAATCATAGGCCCTTCCTCCCCGTGAAAACGGTCGATCAGCGAAGCTGTGTAATGTCTCTATTCAACGTTTACCTACGTGTCGCATTTAGCACCCGCTGTATACCGAGCTTCGAGAGATTCTCCTCGCGGGATTCGAATAGCCACCATCAACGAGGAGTGCGTTGGTGCCCATATTAATACCGAAGAGAAGAGGCATTTTGGCAGCAAAGCACACGTTGGTTCATTAAAGAACTTCTCATTCCGTTTTTGCCTGCGGATGAATTTTTTTTTCAGTTTCAGTGGACCAGCGGTGAGTGGTGGTGGGGCTTGCGAAATTTCTGTGGAGCATACCCGCTAGGTATCTTCTGCAAAATCCACGGACGTTAAGACTAGCCATAGACAGCCTTGCTGTAAGACTTTTAATATCACTTTTAGCATTACATTTAGAATCGGAACATGTTTCCTGTATTCTCAGTGCGGCAACGTTTCCGCTTAACATTTTGTACAACGCATAACGTTATTCTTATTACTTATTTTCTGCAGTTTCAATGATCAGTAATGGGAAATGATATCTTTCTGTTGGTGACTTTGCATGGACATTGAGGTCTGGCATCGCTTCTGTCACGAAGTCAAGCGCTACCACGCGCTTTCGCATCCGGGCTTCTTTCAAGCTGCAGTTTCTTCAACCGCGATAGATATTAAAACTGGGATTTTTAATAAGGAAATTGCAGTGTGAATTTATCTGACATTGACGTAATAAAATACAATGATACAATTATGGTTTAGAGATAAAGGTGGGAGGTTGTCTGCCATTCATATTACTTTCAATGAATTTGATAAAAACACCAGCCGTCATTTTCTAGAGGACAGTCTTAGCTGGCAGTAGTCAAAACAATTCACTAATAAGCCAGCGCTTACCAAGATTACCCACTTTTGATTTTGCGCGTATTAATAAGCTTTGCACACAATGCATCAGAAAAACTCGTGGATTTCTTTGCAGGTAGCTCTCCCATCCAATGCTCATGTAATAAAGTACCGTCAGATTAGTAAAGTACGACAGATTTCGCCAAAAGGTTGAACTAAGCGGGCAGCATGTTAAAAAAGTGCTTGAATCAGGAAACAGTGCGGTAAAAACGAAGACGAAGCATTTGAACGGACAACACACCATATGAAGCTCTGACTATCAATTGAAATCAATTTTGGTGAAAAACGCATAGAAAAACATACGTAGGAGCACCTCGTTACAAAGAGAATAAAAAAACAAACACGAAAAAGCGTACAGGTACAAAAAAAAGTCAGTTTCACCACAAGGGTGCAGCAATGAATGCGATAGCAACAAATTGTAATGGTATACGAAGTGTGGCTGGCAGCTAACTCTTTTGCAGCAAGGTCGACAGTTGGGCTAGCTTGTAAGGTTCCATTTATTACTTAAAGCAGCGCAACCGACAGGACAAGAAGTGGACACAACGAACTCTTTTTGATCCGATCTCACGCAACTCTACAAAATGCTGGTGTAAGGGTATACGGCCACTCAAGGCACATTTTTCGCACCGTCTCTTCGCGTTGAGAGCGCATCACGTAGAAAAATATACGAGCCGCCCGCTGACGGCTGCCGAGAAAGCGAGATAACGCGCGCGCCAGCGACGACCGCACTCGTAAAATCAAAGGTCGCAGTTCCTGCTCGAGAGACCTCCCCCTCCCCGCTCGCGTCTTTTAAAGCTCGTTAAAGACGGGCGGGGCGTTTCCTCTCTGCTTGAGCAATCGACGGCCGGTCTGAACAGGCATGCGCCTCTTATTGCATGCAGCTCGGAGCGACGGAGAAACACCGGCTCGTTTGATCACCGCTTTAGTCGCGTTCGTCGCCCCCCGCTCGCGAGCTATTACCCGCGGGTAGAACGTGCGGTGCGCTAGGGGATCTCATTCATTTGGACTTTATACGGTACATGACGGCGATGCCGACGGCGACAGCTAGAACCCGTCGAGACTGTCCATATAATTGAATAAAAATGGCAATGAGATGGTCATCATCACGTGATGCTTCATGTGCATGGCGTAAGCGGATATGATGACAAGCTACCGAGAGATATCAAATTTGTTCGTCAGATAATAAACTTGATGGTGCGTGCTGACATATTTTTGGTTTAGCATTGCAATATTGATCGCCTCGATGGTTTCTCTCGTCATTTGATTATGGCTCCAGCAAGCCGTGACATTTTTTTTAAATTCAGGGTGACAGCCACTTTGTCCACTAACGGCTCTGGTTACATCATAATTGTGCTGACGAGCCTGTCATTTGAGCATCATCGTGTGTGGCCGATGTGGCATTTTCCGCATGACAATGGGATGCGGTAGAAGACGTTCTCGACACGAGACAGGAGTGGCGACTTGTGTTACTTCCTACAGGCGAGACCTTCCTTAAGAGGTTTGTTGACATGGTTACATAAGTTGGGTAGCTTATTTGGCGCAACGAAAGCAACTCTGATATTAACCCGCTGGCCATTCCGCTTCAAATTGTGTGACACTTTATGCAAATGTGGTAATATAGTGAATCTACGAACTTACAATTGCCTAATGTTAGCGTTACTTCTATGTTCCGTGAACTTGCAAAAGTTCATTTCTTTGAAAATCTTTTGTGGGACAAAAGCCAGCACGCGATATGGGTAACCAGCTCCTATCTATCTTCTCACCTGACCTTGAAAGGTATCACACTTACAGCCCACGCACAATTTTTCGATCGCGTTACACAAAAAGGCTCTCTTGCTACGCGGTAACAATCGCCAACAGACGACCTCGGAACTCCATTTCAAACGTAGGTGCAGAAACGAAATCGGTTGTCAACTGTTATTGCACAACTTCATTTTAGGAGTTTTGCACAAGATCTGAAAATATATTTTACACTAGAAGCGTATTTCTCAAAGAAGCCTGGGTAACAGTCTAGACACACAAGAGAATTGGCAACAAAATAGAGCACTTTCACAACAGATGAATTAGCGGTACCTTGTAGTACGTTATTCGAAAGCATTGTTCCAAAGAGCGGTGATTCGTGACGAGTTCGACTTGGCGACATCAAGATATTGCTTCCTTCTGATAACGTACGCATTTACGGACCTTAGTACTTAATTCTCCAATCCGTTCTTTTCGTCATGATTACTATTCCCGTCGCATGTTCCTCGTGTAGGCGTGGCGAATGTTCGATTTCAAAATAATGTCACAAAAAAAAAATAGGTGAACGTTTCATTTTGCTTTAAAAGCACCAGGGTATACTAATCTCAACTCGGTCCACCGCGGTGGAGCAGTGGTTATGGTGCTCGGCTGCTGACCCGAAGTTCGCGGGTTCAATCCCGGACGCCGCGGTAGCCTTTCGATGGAGGCCAAACGGTAGAGGCCCGTGTAATGTGCGATGTCAGTTCACGTGAAAGATGACCAGATGGTCGAAATTTCCTGAGCCCTCCACTACAGCGTCTATCATAATCATAACGTGGTTTTGGGACGTAAAACCACAGATATTATTATTATTCCTAACTCACAGAAAAAAACTGATAAATATCAAATGGAAGCAATTGCAATGTGTACCGCAGAACTGCTCTATTTCAGAGTAAACACGTGCTGCCTTTATTTGCAACATTGCGGCACTATAATAGGAAAAATGAAGTGGCACACCCAAATCTAAAAACACGAGCAGTATCATTTCCAGTTTTGTTTTGTTCAGGTGCAAGCATTTCTATCCTGGTTTTCAAAAAACTGCCACTACGAGTAGCAGTTTCGTCCTTCTTTCTGGTCATACATTCTCTGTCAATAAGATTATTTGATTGTATATACTCAGCGTTGCTGTGATTTAATGCGAGAAAAAAGTGAAACAATGAATAACTTGACTGAGATAACTTATTTGATTGCATACACTCAGCATTGCTGCGACTTAATGCTACACTAAAGTGAAATAATGAATAACTTGACAGAGATAACTTATTAGATTGCATACACTCAGCATGGATGCGATTTAATGCTATACTAAAGTGAAACAATAAATACCTTGACTGAGATAACTTATTTGATTGCATACACTCAGCATTGCTGCGACTTAATGCTACACTAAAGTGAAATAATGAATAACTTGACAGAGATAACTTATTAGATTGCATACACTCAGCATGGATGCGATTTAATGCTATACTAAAGTGAAACAATAAATACCTTGACTGAGATAACTTATTTGATTGCATACACTCAGCATTGCTGCGACTTAATGCAACACTAAAGTGAAATAATGAACACCTTGACAGAGAACTGATTTGATTGCATACACTCAGCATTGCTGCGACTTAATGCTACACTAAAGTGAAATAATGAACACCTTGACAGAGAACTGATTTGATTGCATACACTACGCATTGCTGCGAATTAATGCTACACTAAAGTGAAACAATGAATAACTTGACAGGGATAACTTACTTGATTGCATGCACTCAGTATTGGTACCATTTAATGCTACACTAAAGTGAAACAATGAATAACTTGACAGGGAGAACTTACTTGATTGCATACACTCAGTATTGGTAAGATTTAATGCTACACTAAAGTGAAACAATGAATAACTTGACAGGGATAACTTACTTGATTGCATACACTCAGTATTGGTACGATTTAATGCTACACTAAAGTGAAACAATGAATAACTTGACAGGGATAACTTACTTGATTGCATACACTCAGTATTGGTACGATTTAATGCTACACTAAAGTTACACAATGAATAACTTGACAGGGATAACTTACTTGGTTGCATATACTCAGTATTGGTACGATTTAATGCTACACTAAAGTGAAACAATGAATAACTTGACAGGGATAACTTACTTGATTGCATACACTCAGTATTGGTACGATTTAATGCTACACTAAAGTGAAACAATGAATAACTTGACAGGGATAACTTACTTGATTGCATACACTCAGTATTGGTACGATTTAATGCTACACGAAAGTGAAACAATGAATAACTTGACAGGGATAACTTACTTGATTGCATACACTCAGTATTGGTACGATTTAATGCTACACTAAAGTGAAACAATGAATAACTTGACAGGGATAACTTACTTGATTGCATACACTCAGTATTGGTACGATTTAATGCTACACTAAAGTGAAACAATGAATAACTTGACAGGGATAACTTACTTGATTGCATACACTCAGTATTGGTACGATTTAATGCTACACTAAAGTGAAACAATGAATAACTTGACAGGGATAACTTACTTGATTGCATACACTCAGTATTGGTACGATTTAATGCTACACTAAAGGGAAACAATGAATAACTTGACAGGGATAACTTACTTGATTGCATACACTCAGTATTGGTACGATTTAATGCTACACTAAAGTGAAACAATGAATAACTTGACAGGGATAACTTACTTGATTGCATACACTCAGTATTGGTACGATTTAATGCTACACTAAAGTGAAACAATGAATAACTTGACAGGGATAACTTACTTGATTGCATACACTCAGTATTGGTACGATTTAATGCTACACTAAAGTGGGAAACAATGAATAACTTGACAGGGATAACTTACTTGATTGCATACACTCAGTATTGGTACGATTTAATGCTACACTAAAGTGAAACAATGAATAACTTGACAGGGATAACTTACTTGATTGCATACACTCAGTATTGGTACGATTTAATGCTACACTAAAGTGAAACAATGAATAACTTGACAGGGATAACTTACTTGATTGCATACACTCAGTATTGGTACGATTTAATGCTACACTAAAGTGAAACAATGAATAACTTGACAGGGATAACTTACTTGATTGCATACACTCAGTATTGGTACGATTTAATGCTACACTAAAGTGAAACAATGAATAACTTGACAGGGATAACTTACTTGATTGCATACACTCAGTATTGGTACGATTTAATGCTACACTAAAGTGAAACAATGAATAACTTGACAGGGATAACTTACTTGATTGCATACACTCAGTATTGGTACGATTTAATGCTACACTAAAGTGAAACAATGAATAACTTGACAGGGATAACTTACTTGATTGCATACACTCAGTATTGGTACGATTTAATGCTACACTAAAGGGAAACAATGAATAACTTGACAGGGATAACTTACTTGATTGCATACACTCAGTATTGGTACGATTTAATGCTACACTAAAGTGAAACAATGAATAACTTGACAGGGATAACTTACTTGATTGCATACACTCAGTATTGGTACGATTTAATGCTACACTAAAGTGAAACAATGAATAACTTGACAGGGATAACTTACTTGATTGCATACACTCAGTATTGGTACGATTTAATGCTACACTAAAGTGAAACAATGAATAACTTGACAGGGATAACTTACTTGATTGCATACACTCAGTATTGGTACGATTTAATGCTACACTAAAGTGAAACAATGAATAACTTGACAGGGATAACTTACTTGATTGCATACACTCAGTATTGGTACGATTTAATGCTACACTAAAGTGAAACAATGAATAACTTGACAGGGATAACTTACTTGATTGCATACACTCAGTATTGGTACGATTTAATGCTACACTAAAGTGAAACAATGAATAACTTGACCAAGGATAACACGCTCGAAACAGGTGTGTTCAATTTAACTCTCAGAGCTTTATTACTTGAGGATAAAATCAAGACCGGAGTTTCATTTTTAAATGTCGACTGATACCTTCGTTGTTGACTTCACGGATTGTGAGGTGTGCTTTCGTGTTTCGAACACATTGGCTCAATGAAATTTCGTGCCGCTTATATGTTAAGTCTATTTATTTTTACTGATAAAGGCGGTTAAGGCTTTATTTTTACTGATTATGAACTACGTAGGCCCTAGAAGACGCCATCAAAATTCAGGACGTCATGGAGACTGGTGTGGAAGCTTAAAAGTGTCGTCGCCAACGGCATTTTGTTTTTGCGCGTTTTTTCGCTTACCAAATGTCTTCTCGCTGCGAGCTTTGTGATTTCGGCAGCGCGAAAGAGGAGAAAGTTCTCTTTAGTGTCCCTTAAAGAGTCTTAAGAAGTTGATTCTTTTATGTTGTGTCAGGAACCTTGTTGACCGGGGCAATCAAAATTGACGCAGCGCGCTAAACTATGCAGTGTTCTCGCCGCGCATTATGTCACACCCTGTCGCCTCCACTGCATCATGCAACAATTTTTCGAGGTTGTGATATGGTTCACGATGTGTATTTGGTACGCAGCGGCCCATGAATACAGTGCGTGGTCGCTGAAGTTACCGTTGAGATTAACCAAACTTTAAAAAAAGCCCATTCTACTTAACCAAAGCTCGTCGGTGGGCGAAGAAAGTGTACGCTCATGTTGTTTGCAACCTACATTTCGAGTCAACCTAAAACTATTTATCCGCCGTCCATTTCAATGAGGTACCGTCCCCGGGTGCTCAGTACAAATCATCGAAATATTAGACTATCATTCAGTTCTCTTTTCTTTCAATTTTTCATATTATAGGTGGTTTAATTTTTTATGGCTATACTACACTACATCTTTTGGTACTTTTCCCTGTAAGCAATATTACTTATATGTGTACGCTTAACTAGAGTTTCTCATACGATGAACTTTACGATCGCGTGATCCAAGATTACAATTGATGCAACTCCCTTATTTGGCATTTCTTCACGAACACTCCAATAGCATGCGTAGCAGTCGATAAGGATTCATACCAGAGTGTGTCCGTAAGTCTTGTTAGTGCGCCTGCTGTGGGAATTCGGGTACCATAGTACGTTGGGCGGCAGTATAGTGCATTGCGGGAAACTTGCGTCGGAATACGAGATGTGGCCAATCGCGACGAACATGGAGGGCACGAACACGGTTCTGCAACAACACGACGACAACAAAAACAGGTTTTCATTCAATAATACTGTCAGTAACGCGTTCTTGTAAAACAGAACTTACACTCCGCGACCACAGTTAATTAAAGCCAGTTACAGCCATCCTGTTACACCTCTTAAGAAACATTTACTGTTTCAAAACGACGTGGACCAACATGGGTGGACCAACGAGGGTGCTATAACCGAATGGCTCAGCCGCTTACGTACATTTGAAGCGCTATTTTTTGCTGCGCTTTATCGACTTCCTGCTTGTTTCGGCAGTTGATATAAGCGTTGTCTGCAGCGAGATCTATCAGGTTATTTTCCCCATCACATGTCACGAAGCGACGCAGCGCCGACGCAGAGGTGGCGTAGAGAGAGTGCCATTCGCTCGCTAGGCGAGGTGTTGTCGCCCTCTCTTGCACTCCGCCGGAGTCAGCCCTATGTTTCCGAAACAGTTTAGTGATATCAAGTTACTTATTGGAGTACATCTTGGCTATTTCGGTCAATTGTTATTTTAGACCTTGCTCGTTCACTCAATCCAGGTTTGACCATTGCTAGCCTTGTTATGGCCTGCATTTAGCGCTTCACTGCGAGCGTGTTCGCGCCACATCAGATGGGTGCAAACAAACCGGGCCCCTAAAGCTCTCCACACTTAAAACTGTGGCTTACTTCGGTCACGAAATTGACCGCTTCTCTCTTGCGGAAGAACTATGGCTTATTTGGTTCAAGAAGAATGAGCCTCTCAAATTATATGTTTAGCATCCTGGAAATACTTTGCGACCCATGAATGAGCCTTCGAAAATACCAACTCCGCAGGTGTGTTGTAAAATTTACATCCGTAACTCTCACCTATTAATTAATGACTTCAGTTGCCAAGAGAACGGGGAGTGCCTATTGACATTGTCTGCCTCGTGAATATATCTATGCCGTACTACTGCAACACAATCGACGTATTAAAAATTCACAGTTTCGCCGCAAGGGCAAAGTAATGAATGCGATAGCAACAAATTGGAATGCCACGTGACGAACGGCAAAGCAGATCGAAACGTGCAGCACGCTGCTCAAGCACAAAGGACGCAGTTTTTTTTCCTCTCTGTAACCGCAGCTTCCGTGTGTCTGCAGCGTTTCCGAATTCACAGCCATTTGTATTTATTTATTAATTTATTTATTTATTTATTTATTTAGTTATTTATTTATTTATTTATTTATTGAAAAATGCCTCACAGGTCCGAAGGCATTGAGTAAGGAATGTTACAGCGAAATCAGAAGTAAACTCATAATGAACAACGCTACCATGCAGGTTAATAACAACACAAGACAACGTAACAAAATCAACAATGCAGTAAGTCATCGTAATTCAACAATATACAAAAGAGCAGATTACAACACGTTAATCGAAAGAAAGCGCATTCCTTCACAATATAAAAAAAAAGCTTAAAAGTGAAACGATAAAAAAAGGCTTACCACGCCATATCAAGAAAATGGATCTGAAGTTCGGGCTGAAACGTGTTAGGGTTACTTGAAACGTGTTCGGGCTAACACATCAGCGGTAGTGCTGATGTGTTAAACGCGTTCGTGTTACCAAAGATGCGGGTGAAGCCGAGATAATTATGTAACCCGCGTGATGTGTAGAGCGGGCGTCCACTGTATACGTACTTATAAAATAGGCATAACAAAGGCCCTTGACGGCAAACATATAATGGTTAGAGGGAATAATCGACTTTAAGCTGAGTCACACTCAAAGATTGCAGTAGATTCTAGAAGCGTAACGGGCGGCTCTGTTCTGCTTCAAACATGTTAATGTGATAATGAGCGGAAAGGGACCAAACAGATGAGGCATATTCAAGTTGCGGGCGGACGAAAGTTAGGTGAGACAGTTTGCGAACGTTAGAAGGACAATGATGAAGGTTTCGGCGCAAATAGGCCAACGTTTTCGAGGCTTTTGCACAAACAGCACTAATTTGGTCAAACCAGGAATGTCCTGGTGCAACGTGGACGCCTAGATATTTGCAGGAAGTTGCCCGGGAGAGCCTGTCCTTTTGTATGTGGTAAGGAAAGTTAGAAATGACTTATTTACGTCCAAGAGAAACAACGTCACATTTATTAGTATTTAGTTTCATGAGCCAAGTGTTACACCAGTTAGAGATGAAGAGCTCGTTAGGACAGTTTATAGGTCTGTAGAGCATGCAGTCATCAGCGAAGATTCTGATATTTGAGGATATGTTAGTTGGGAGGTCCTTGATGTAGATAAGGAAAATTAATGGGCAAAGAACGCTCTCCTGTGGGACGCCAGAAGAGACATACCAAGAGGAAGAGGAAGAATTATTAACGGTTGTGAACTCCTTGCGAAGGGAAGAATAATTTCGTCGCCATGATAACGTGATGGAGTGTAATCGGAGGGCAGGTAACTTAGAAATAAGGCGGCAATGGGCGACACGATCGAAAGCATTGGCAAAGTCAGGAAATATGCAATCAGTCTGTAGGCCATTATTCACGTTGTAATAAATGTCAGAAGTGAGTTCTAGTAACAGTGTTTCGCTTGGCAAGCCCTCTCTGAACCCGTGCTGGTTAGGGAAGAAGAATTGGTTAGTCTCGAGGTGACTGTAGACGGTGGGACGCGATTATGTGCTCGAGCACTTATTCATGTGAGTGAGGTTGGACAGTGATTCTGTGGCGAGTTCCGGATTCTTATTTCCGGTACTACTTTGGCAATTTTGCAGTCATCTGGCAGTTTTCTAGACGACAATGAAAGTCGAAAGATGTAGTATAATCTAATGCTAGATATGGAAAGAGTATTTTTAGTACCTTAGCTTAATGACATCAACACCGGCTGATGAGGATGCCTTAATCTGTTTAATACGACACGCGATACCATCCATCGTTATTTCAATTGGTTGCATGTACAGGAAGTTGTATTCAGGGACATGTGGCACATCGGAGTGATCTTCCAGGCTGAATACAGATGAGAAAAATGTATTAAAAGTAGTCGAACACTCGTAACCTGAGAGTGGAAGGTTGTTTTCATCAAATAATGACAACTGGTTGGAACCATGGTCAGGGGGGATATCAAGCGCCTGAAATTCTTTCAGTTTGTTTCAAAAGAGAGGGTGTTCGTTGTGGAAATATTTATCTTGAGCATTGCGTATTGCTGTACAGTACTCGCTCAAGCGCTGCCTGTATTTGCTGCAAGCGGAGGTTGTAGCAGCGTGATTTGGCATTACACTGCAGGCGCTTTTCTTGTTTCTTTGCTTACGGAGGTATTTGTTGAGCCAGGGATTAGGTTTATCGTTACAAATTGCTTTAGCCATTACTTTAGCCATTATGACTCCATCCATACACTTAGAACTCAAAATTAGTTAAGCTTGTTCTAAAATGAAACTCAGGGCATTGTCAGGGACAAAAAAATGTCGTTCTTGTGTAGCGATTTGCGTAGTTCCACATCCTGCGCTGAACACAGTGTTTGCGATCGATTTGTATTTATTTCATGCTAATAAACTTCAAACAACAAACTTCAAAAAATGCAGCTCCACTACTGTGAAACATGAGGAAGTCCGCAGCACGGACAGCAAGCAATTCCTGTTGGTAGAGTTCCCACTGCTCCGTTTCCCAAACTGTCGATGATGCCAGTGTTTGAGGTAAGCATGCTGGGTTCCTCCGCCACGAGTAGAATCTTGTTAGGGAGATTGGCAAACTCGGTGTGCTACTGGCGCGCATTTTTTCTTTGCATTATCGACTTTCTGTCTTCTCCGGCGGTTGAAATACGGGGTCGTCTGCAGCGAGTTCCATCAGGTTCATTGCTCCTTCAGGTGAAGCACCGAAGAAGAGCCCGTGGGAGGAGCAATCGCGCGTTTGGCGAGGCGGTGGCGCCCTGTTTCGCGCGGCGCCGGAGTAAACTGCATCTTTCCGAAATGTTTTAGCAATTTTAAGATAATTATTGCGATTACTTTTGGATTCTTTTTGTTAATTCTATTATTTTAGAAATTGCTCGTTTACTTTATTCCGGTTTTGAGCATTCTAGATTTTTTTAAGGCCTGTAGTGGCCCCTTAATACTGAGCGTAATCACGCCACACGAGTTCTATGGATGGACAACACGCCGGTCCCTTGAAGAGGAACGCACTTGAAATAGACTTTCCATCAGCCATGGCGCTTTCTGCCCGGTTTTACGTTAGCGGCCGTAACTTCTACTACAATCTCCGCTACTAATCTAGCTATTGTAGGCATCATGGTGTCTGCATCCTGGTATGGGTCTAGAAAGCCGAATAAACACTCAATAAAAGTCGAGGTTACCATATATGAATGACTTGCATTTCTAGTCAGCAATATCCAAGGTGTTGAAACTGGCACGTTATCGCACTATAGTACAGCACGTGAACCCCCCTCCCGCCCACCAAACAGTCTTCGAATCGTTAATCGAAACCTCCGCTGTGAGAAGAGGTCGCGAAGTTGGGCCAATCGATCACTCACCTCATCAAATCGACCGTCTTGTAATCCTCGACGAAGTCGATGGACAACCCAAGTACGTGCAAGGGGCTCCACTGCACACGTATTCTCTTGAGGAAAGAGTCGATTTGCTGCAAAACCATTTCAACAATTTGTAAACCTAGTACAAATTTTTCGAAACTGTACATCGCTTGTTAGAGCGGTTGGCGACAGGCACTTCGGCAAGTAGCCGCCGAGCACTTGGCGAGTTGGTTTCTTTATTTCTTTCTTTCTTTCTTGTGGTGAAGCAGTGCAGTGCTATAACAAGGTCAGCAGCGCAGACGAGAGCACCAAGCAGGATGATTTAGGTGGAAGTTTCTTGCGTAGAGCAATATAGTTCAGGGTTCCACGGAGCACCGTCTGGCGAGGGGCAGCCATTTCTTGCTAGTAACACTCGCCGAAGTTGCAACAAAAAATAACTTATGCAATTTGCAAGTGTCCATCGCAACATAAAAGGCACAACTTAAGCAGAATCGCGAGTTGGGCTAGTTGTGTCATTTTCTTCTTTCTGTCCGCATCTAACCCATTGCGCTGTCAATTATTCCACGATGAACAATTTCAATATCGTAAAAAGTTAACGGGTGCTGTTTCAAATCACTTTTGAAGAGAAAAGCAGGATCTAATTCACACTATGAAGGTACTTGGCCAGCGAAATTATGCGATCCGACAGACCAACGGGAAATAGCCTTGACCGACTGAAGAATGCAACGCAGGAAACCAATCACAGGAAGAAAATTACAGACACTGTAAAATCGATTGCACGCTGCTTTCCGGATTCAAAGCTCTGCGTGGCCTTCCCATTGCGTCATCAAAACACAAATAAAGTCTGTTCATAACTAAGTGTGCACTATCCTTCGTATAGGATATGCATGCGGCAAACACTACGTGGTTCACATCCTTGGAACAAGCAGTAACACAGAGCGTCACGATGGGCGTTTCCATTTCTTGAGGACACATTCGTTTGGCTAAGGCGCGCAGAGCGGCACGCAAAAATTCAGATGGTTTCTCTCGCAAAGTCATAAAGAAAGTGCAATGATACTTACCTAATCTTTTTTAAAGGGTCAAATATAAGTACCAATATGGTGGATGTGCTCGAGGTGTTTAACCCTTTGTGCGGCAGTGGGACACATACGTCCCACGTTTCCGTCTACAGAAAAAAATTTCTCCCACATCACCCGTTGCAATTAGCGCAACATTAAGGCACTCATATCTTACCTAAGTCTTCGTAATCTCGAAAAAAATTCTTTTACCACGCTTTCGAAGGGCGGATGTAGTGTTAAAATAGCGTTGAATTTTGGTCAATTTTTTTATGATCGCTTCTGAATTTTCCTCTTCTTGAGATACATAGAACCTACCAATCAAAATGCCGGATAATTTCCTCTTTTTCTAATTTTTGAGAGAGGCAACCTTAGCTTCCACTCGTCACGTGTTTTTGTAAATTTGCGAAACAGCTTGACCCATAAATGCATCGGAACAATCCCCTGCAAAATTATTCCGCTAATTCCGCAGCGCCATTGCGGATATTTATGCGTGGAAATATTTTTCTTGATATCATATACCTCTTGAAATGAAAGCACATGTTCAGGGATAACATCTGTACTCGACAATTTAGACAGCAAAAGCAAGGGCAGCCAAATGGACAAAAAATGTATTTGGTGCATGCAGTGAAGTAAGCTTTACAGGAACATACCACAGCGCTTTGAAGGCTCAATGAGAAGCAACTGCAGGCGGCGTTATCCTGCTGAAAGGAGGTCCGCACAACTTTTCTCTTCACAACTTTAGAAGTGAGACTCTGTGCCACTTGCTTCGGCCGTTTCATCCGAAAATTCCCGTTGGATGCAATCGCGAGATGGTGCCTTCATGAGGCAGTGGGACAGTGTTTTCCCACTTTTTGAAAACCCTCTCATGAGTTAGTGGGACATATATGTCCCACTTTTTTTCAGTAAACTACTGGCTTGATCCTAAATGTACATTTACAGCGCAAACGCAAAGACGCACCACAAACAGCGCTTGTGTGTGTCGTTTCTTTCCTGTTTTGTGGTGCGTCTTTGCGTTTGCGCTGTAAATGTACATTTAGGATTATGAACCAACTAGGCCCAAAAGAAGTTTTACTGGCTTGATTTTGATGAAATTTGTTTCATACTATTTCTATCTAGTTTATATCAATAAAGCACAGCCAATTTTTATGTCACCATGTCAAAAATATAGGATGACCTACAAAGGGTTAAATTGCAAAACCGAGCTTCGAGTGTGCGCTAGACCTGCGCGACTTTCCTTCTCATGTACTCGTTTGCATAAGCTTCAGTTTAAATAACTAATAAACCATCAGGTAATAAAATCAAGCGAGTGCATGGGGAGTGTTATTCGTAGTTTCTGTTTGAAGTGTCGCGAATGCGAGGTAAATAAAAATGAATAAAAGAGATGTATTTCTTACTGCAGTGATGTTCGAAGGAGAAACAATCTCATTACAGAAACGAATTGAGTAGCGTCAAATTGAGCTGGTAACAAGTGCTAGTTGGTAACCATTGATTGTAAACATGGCGCAGCCGCACGTGGTGCAATGCTGCGCTAAGTGGGCACCTTCCCTTGATGCCACCGCGCTTGTATGCTCCTGCAAACGAATACTTAAGCATCGGCCAGTTGTCATGAGTAAAAGGGGGCACGTGGCACGTGCCGAAGGTATGCAAGTGGCGATGGTGTGCGGAACACGGAAAAGTACGCCATGGTGTGCAGCATTGCCACGTCCGCGCACGCGATTGGTGGGTGAAGTGCTCGTGGCATGCGACCCGAGCCGTGGTGGAAAACCCCTGACGAAGAGACGGCATTGTCTGTGGGACACCGTTCGAAGCAGGTCACGGGTGAATAGAGCGGAAGGCGCCGGGTCCGGAGGTGCAGCACCATGAGTCTACGCCGACCTCGGCGATAACCGGGAACGGCTACTACGGACTTGCAGCTTCCTCGACACAGCGGGTCCCGTAACACTTGCAACGCTCCACCTTTGCTGGCAGAACAGCTTGTGCCCACAGGACAGTCCCCGGGGCACCACGTCGTCAAGTGGGCAACAGACGCACATGGAAAAGGGACCGAGGGGGACACCTAGGCCTAACCCGTCCGCTCCGCGTTGGCCATGGCCAGTGGCGTAAATCCAGAAAAATCGCAAGGGGGGGACACACGTCCTGTCTTGGCGGCCATTTTGTTTTTATAAATATAAGTTTTATTTTTAATAATGCAAAAACTAAAGCCCTGCCTTGCATTAACCATAAATAAAGCGAGCATGAGCCTCGGCCGCTGGGCCAGGGAGCTTAATCCTAACAGCTATGAGCACTCAATAGTAGAAACGTATGTTGGTGAAGTACAGTTTTTAGTGAGCTGAATTCATAAATATGCTCTGGCATATTTATACTAAATATGTCCTTCGGGTTAAACAATCAAGTGCAAATGCTAGCATATTAAGGTACAGCTTTTGTTTAACTTCAACTCCATTCACCATCGTGTATACCTTTTAGGTATAGCCTAGTGCTGTAATGAATTGTGCTGTATTTAACTCTCAAGCAATTCAAATGTGATGCTCGAATGCTACATCTCAAGGGGGGGGGGGGGGGCACTTGCACGGGGTGTCCCCCCCCCCCAGCCCGACCACAGGGGGGGGGGGGGGGGGTCAGGACCCCCCTGTCCCCCCACATAAGTTATGCCACTCGCCATGACGACGACCGAGAAACCAGCAAGAAGTGGATCGTCAAGTTGCTGCTGAGCAACGGCGACCGCAGGGACTAAGCTCGTAACGTCAAAGGCGAGCGCGACGCCAAACGATCGACGAGGAGTCGACTTATACGTCGTGCCGACAGCGCAAGTCAGGACGTTCTATTTGCGGACGTGACGGAGAGGTCAGTGTGGCTAGACTGTTATTGTAGATAGAGAGCAAGCGTAACCGTGGAGACATTATATTCATGTATTTCGTGTGAATTTTGCGTGTTCGTTTATTTTTTACCTTATTGTCTGACAAAGTTTGTTAACCGTGCCACCGCGGTCTCCTGCGTCTCTCTCCCATTTCCATTCACCTAGCATGCACTCCCGAGATAATCGTGACACCAGTTTAGCGGATGTATAGAGAGCCACGTGACAACGGTATCAGGTACACGACGCTCGTTGCACATTGGACAATAGGCGAGCTGTGTTTAACCTCCCACCTCTTATTTTCTAGGCACTTAGCGTTGGCTGTTATTTTTCTGTCTATTTTATCACATACATTATTAAGTTTATTTGGAGCCGAAAGAAACACTTTCACATCGAAACGAATGGCTGCAATTTTTAACCCATCGGACATTTTATGTATGTAAGGAATGACAGCAGGTTTTGATGAGTGCATCTTTCCGTTTACTTTTCTTGTGCCCCCCTATCTTATTTCAAGCACTTTAATAACTTTTCGGCTACCTTGTGCATGACTGTCTATGGAAAACCAGCACCATTTACCTTTGTAGTTCATTGGTGAAAAAGGGTGATTGCTTACACTTTTTCGTTGACGCGCCCGGTCTATCTAGGCACCGATATAAAAGCACCCGCAAATTAATCGAAGCTTTCCAGATTAAGAGATGCGGGGAACGATGTGTCAGCCACCCGTCTATTGCCCAATCAGAAAAGGAGTACTCTTATTTGATTAACACGCTGTACTAAGCTTTTTGGTTCTCATCATCCCTCCCCCCGCGCTTTTTTTTTTATTATTTTCTTCAACTTCTTTCGTTTTTCGCTTAGACGCATGCGCATTCATAATTTTTGTCTAATGGGGATAGTGATTCTGTTTTTTTTAGGCAAGAGAAACTGTACCATGTGCTACATTTGTAAGCTATATATTGCCCCGGGCTCTCTTGCGCGCAGAAGGAGCAAATACGCACTATTTTACGCACGTTTAGCGACTATTTTGCCTGCACTTCAAAAAATCAAGCAGAACCTCTGTCTATCGGAACTCTGGACGTCGAGCCAAACAGATCACTAGAAACACAACCTCATTGTCTTCTTTACTTCCTTGTCCTCTCTTCTGTTTCGCAGTGGCACATACACGCAGTGGCATAGCGCAATCTCCTTCCATTCCCGTGGCCATACGTGCTGCCTCTTCGATAAACTTCCACTTCCGAGTGTCCGCCTGTGACGTCGTTCTCTTCTCTAGTCCCTCTTCTGTATGGCGCCCCACTTTTTGCATTTAAACTGAGCTAGTAAACCTGTCGATTTGTGCCATCTCTCGACAATGCGACTTAACAAATGTCCTGGCTTACAGGGGCCCCAGCGTTAAACACATTCAAAGGCGAAATAAGGCAACCAGGTTACCTTCAGTACAAGCAGGGCATTCGTCACGGCTGTTGGTGTGGAGAATTCACGGTACAAGTTGAGGAAACCGAAGTGTCGGACGTTGGTTAGCACGGCATTATATATTCCCTGGTAGAAGTCCCGGGTCATTAAGTCTGTTGTTGAGACGTTGTTCCTGCGCAGACATACAGCATATGCTTGCATGTGTCGTTTAGTACGATATATATATATATATATATATATATATATATATATATATATATATGCGCATTGTAAAACAGGACGGCTAGGTGTAAGTTCAAACAACTTCCACCACATATACAAACTAAGATATTAAGCACTGTACAGCGTTTCCAGTGTCATCCAACGCGCTGAAACGCACTGGGAGACACTGGTAACGCTGTTTTTTTTTTCGATAGGGTAGGTTAGTGCATTTACAACAAAAGTAATAAATTTGGCTTTTAGGGGCGAAGCTCCTTATGCCGTGGGTCGTGCGTCCCACGTTTGTAGTAGCCACCTGCGTGATGACGATGACGCTGCCATCACGGCACACCACATGGAATGTGGTGTGCCGAGTCATAACGATGCATCAGAGTCATAACGATGACTCTGATGAGGATGACGATCGCGATGCCATACAACACATGGCATCGCGATATGGTCTCACATGCACATCGTATGACCACATGCAACCAACCACCATCACGTCTTTGCCGTGGGTCGTGCGTCTCTTGTAGTTTGTAGTACGTAGTAGCCACCTGCGTAACCAGCAGTGTCTCCCTGTGTGATGACGATGCCGCTGCCATCACGGCACACCACATGGAATGTACCCACTATGCGTCATAACGATGACTCTGATGAGGATGACGATCGCGATGCCATACAACACATGGCATCGCGATATGGTCTTACAGCATATCGTTTGACCACATGCAACCAACCACCATGGAATGTACCCACTATGCGTCATAACGATGACGTGATGACGATCGCGATGCCATACAACACATGGCATCGCGATATGGTCTCACATGCATATCGCTTGACCACATGCAACCAACCACCATCACGTCTTTGATGATGTACCTCCGGAGCTTCGCCCACTCATCATCATTCACTCCGCGGATGTGCTGTGATTTTTTTTCCTGTATTTTTTGCCGTGGCAAGGTCCTATGCCAGGTGCCACATATCCAGAAGGGTAAACGATTGGGTTTGATGGTAGATTGATTGATTTATTGAAATAACTTTATTCAGGTCCTGCGGGACGCGCTCTAGCGCGCAGCGGGCAACTCCCACGTCGGGACCGCCAGGCCAAGCCTGTCGGCCGCTTCGCGGGCCTGCTGGAAAGCCCAAAGCTGGTCTGCCAGGAGCGGGCTGCGGATGGACGCCTCCCACCTGGCCATAGTGGAATCTGGACTTGACTGAACGCACCCCCAGAGCATATGTGCTAATGTGGACGTCTGCCCACATGCGGGGCACGCGTCATCCGGATAATTCTCAGGGTACATTGCATGTAGCGTATAAAGATTCGGGTATGTCTCTGTCTGCAGCAATCGAAACGTGAGCGCTTGAGGCCGATTAAGTTTCGAGTGAGGAAGAGGGCATTGTCTCCGCGCAAGGTAAAAGTGCTTCCTAATTTCAGCATGCCTTAAATATATCACACAGCGCATAAGAACAAACTGAAGAGAGCCGGCTTCTGTTCTCTGTCTCCTCTGTCCTTATTGCGCTCCCTGTTCAAACGGAACTCATGCTGCAGATCACTTTTTTTTTTGCAACAATGTCTCCTACCAAACGAAATGCTCTTGATGATTCCCATTGTATTTACCGAAATAATATGCACAGTAATACGCTGCCGAATAACCGTTCATCCTTCCCAGTATGCCTATAGTCATCCGTTACTAAAGTGAGGGCATTTTGTACGAGGAATTACCTTAGAGTAAAGCATACTTTGTGCAGCATGCAGCATGCACCAACAAAACGTAGGTAATTGCGAATGAAAACGTCTTCCTGTGGATTGCATATGTTCGGGCAATACTACCTTGATTACTGGTTCGGGCTCCTGTCGGGCCCGATCTGCGGTCGGGCCGGGCCAGGTAGGTGAAATTTTTTCTCGGGTTCGGGCCGGGCCCGGGTCTCGCTTTTCAGTCACCGGGCCGGGTTCGGGCGGGTATGCTTCAACGAGTGCCGGGTTTGGGCCGGGCCCGCGGGCCGAGAATCACAGCCCGTGCAGTGCTCTACTATGGTCTCCCAGTACCGGCGTAGGCGCGGCCAGCAACTGCGGCGGACGCCCGTTCGGGGGGGGGGGGGGGTGTCTGATCGGTGTTCTCCAGTACCAAATAAAGTTTATTTCCCCTCTCGCCAGTAGTTTTCGTGGCGACCCTTGACCAGGCCCAGCGAGCCGCTGTAGCCAGTGGGGCCCTGGAAGAGGGGCACCGCCCACCATAACCCTACAAAGCCTTGATATGAATAAATGTTTCTTCTTCTTCTTCTTCTTCTTCTGGCAGTCAAGAGTGTCAACAACTTCTGGAGACAACATTCTGGAAATGGGATTCGCCGCGATTTGCTACGGCGCGAATCATTTGCAAAGCACCGATTCAGAAATGAACGGTGGTTCAAGTAGCGACGAGGATGTGCCCGGGAACGCACGCCTGGGCCACGCTGGCTGGTAAACTATGTCGCAACTATCAATATTAGGGAATTTTTGCCCTGTACGGGGCTCCAAAGCATACCGGGTTAGCGGTCGAGTGTATCGGCGTCCGGTAACACAGCAGTGGACAACTTCAATTCTGGACACTTATTTTTTTCTCTGAGTGCCCATGACGAAAAATGTTTAACAAGGCAGCGCATTCAGATTTACACCGCTGCTGAGAATAACAATTCTGCTAAACAATTCTTTAATTCTCAGGTTCATCTTGGCGCCGCCAGATGGCCCCACTTATCAGGCCTCTCACATTCACGGCTACGGTAATCCGTTATTAGGCTAACGTAAAAAAGTCTGTACGGCCCAACTTAAATTCTTAACGCTACTTTTATGTTAATTGTTATGGTATTTCTCTATACCCCTCGCTCCTATGCCGGCCCACTTTGCTGGCTTATGGTCGTGTTAATGCGTACCACACGTGTTAACAACTTCTAGTAATAGCTCCCCTTTTCCGTTGTCGAAGAGCATGACTGCACCGCACAAAGTTTCAGCGGTATGCTGATTCGTAATGTGGTACGGATCATCGCTACAAATTATCACGCTCACGTTGTAGAGCACATTACAAATTATTCGAATATTACCCCAAGCAGAGATTGGTTATCTTGGTGACCAAATGTAGGGGTGCTCAGGTTTTTTTGTAGGAACGTGTGGTTTTTTTGTGTTTTTTTTTTCTTCATTTATATTCTTTGTGTTTTCAATGAAAATCTCAGTTACTATGTGCTTGTGCTGTTCTTTCCTCCCTTCGGCCACGTATTTCACGCACTTTCCTGTATAATGGAGTACCAACTCGCTCAGCAGTCTATTCTTCTAAATCATTCGAAGCGGCGCGACGAAGATGAGGCATTAGGAGTGAGAGCAGCTATTCCCTTATGAAAATGACTCTTGATTTTCCATTGCCGGATTGTGATCAAATTATTGACTTCATTGATTATCCATGGTTTCACAATACTCATTGACTTGCTTCAATACTTCGTCCACAAAATTTCTGTTGAGCAGTTCGCAATAAAAGTTTCATTGACTCATTTCAATAGAAATACCATTGAGGGAATATTTCCTCAACAATATATCTGTTGAGCACTTTGCAATAAAAATTTCATTGACTCCTTTCTATCGAAATACCATTGAGGAACTATTTCCTCAGCAATATTTCTGTTGAGTAGTTTGCAATAAAAATGTCATTGACGCAGTTATGTCGAAATACCATCCAGGAATTATTGACTGCCGATGCAACTATCGTGCGACCTAATGTCCATTAACCTCTGCTAAGCCCCATTTATTTCACTCAGTGCCATCTCACAAATTTCAATACTGTAGGTCCGTCCAGGATACACACACGCACACACGCACACACGCACGCACAAACACACACACACACACGCACACACACACACGCAGGCACGCACGCACGCATGCATGCATGCACTCGCGCATTGGTTGAACAATTCGGCGGTGGTCCAGCATTCGTGAAAGTTCTGGTACTGACGAAGGCCGTGCCGCGGCCAAAACGGTCACAAACTAGTATAATACACGCAATTTTCGTAAGGGCGCCCTTTAATTCCTCCAACCATATGTGCACCGGACATGCAGAACTTCCTCCCACAATTACCTTTGAAACTCCACGTTTCTTTTACAAACGTTCTTCGTGGTTCTCTCTTCTCGACCGAACCTTTCTTGTGAAACCTGTACCTCGCGCTACGTCTGATAAATGAAGATAAGTTGGGCGTGCAGGCGTGGTTTGAACATTGTCAAATTCCATATGGTGTGCGTCAGGGGCGTAAGTTTTTTTTTTGGGGGGGGGGGGGGCATTGGGAATGGGTTCAACTGCCCTTGTTCATGCGTGTGTTTATATACGGATGCAACGGTGAAAAATTCTGGGGGGTGTTGAACAGCCCCCCCCTCCCCCTTTGGTCACGTACGCCGATGGTGTGCGTGTCGTTCTCTTTCATCGTTATTTACCACTCCGAGAACAGTTTTTGTGTATGCGCGGGTTCTTTGACTCTGACTTCTCTGGGAGCAAAGATGCTACAAAAACCCATCGGAAACTTGTAAATATTGTCTTGTATTTATAGATCGGATACTTAACGAACACAGTAACTCGCAAAAGAGAATAAAATCCCTGCAAGCACTGTGTGCCCGTTCCGCCTTTGTTTCTTCAATGCCAAGGGCAACGTATTTCGTGGAAAACTGCAAAGTGCAACTTCGAAGCGGAACAACAATCACATTGAACACAGGACAACAGCTTTTTTTTTTCAAGACATCAGTAGAAGAATTCAGTATTTTTATTGCGGTTACTATTCAGTATATTGGCTTTCTATTCAAATGTAAACGAACTTGCCCAGAAACGAAGTTTGTTAAACCATATTTTTTTCGATTAGCTGTTGCCCTTCTATAAAGGTTTTCTCCTGCTTTTATTACGACGACATGCAATGTACTTTTAAATAATGTTTCAGCGGGAGATTTGAAATTCATAGTATGTATACGAACTTCCTTACGTGTGCCACTTGAAATATATCAATTAAGGCTAACAAAGTACATCAATAAGAAAGAAGTTGCAGCTGAATCATCATCAATGCGTCACGCTTAGGGCGACTAAGGGCGAGGAATTGATGGTGAAATTGATTCGTTGCTCAATTCGAAGAGGTAACTGGTACTGCGAACACTTGTTGTCAAAAGGTGCGGGTTTTCTACGTGCCTTTGTTTTACACACGCATGGACGCACACTTTTAGCCAGCCGTAAGGACAACAGTTGTTACTGCTAGCAGTAATTAAAACGCACCCCTCGTGTACAGATGCTGTATATGTTTAAACAACAAAAGCGCAGTAGTAGTATTAAGACCCGAGCTGACGCGGTTGCTGACGCCCGATCGTACAAAAGGCGCGCGTGCGAAAAAGAAGTGGGGAACAAGGCATGGCCTCCGAGATTGCACGTCGGCGCGATCTAAGAGGCCGTGAATAGACTCTAGCATGGTCGACAGCTGGGTCGTTGGTATGGTTCCATATTATTTAAAGCAGCCCAAAGGACAGGACGAAGTGGACACAACGAACGCTTACTCGCAACTAGAAGGTTTATTAGAAGAAGCATAAAAAAGAAAACAATATGAAGTGACCCAAACGAACTGCGCCATCGCCGCCACGTGCGAATCTTGCCAACATGCGCGAAGGCAAGAAGAAACGATAAAAAAAAACCACAGCGATCGGTAAACATTTTTAACGTCTTAACACCAGATAGGCAGCAACAAGGTATAACAAAAAACAAAACACAAAAGCTAAAGAGCATCTGTCATGGCATCTGTCTACTCCGCCTCCAAAAAACTCATTTTGGTTCGCGATAACGCCACTGTAGGAGAGCTGTACTCTAGCCATAACAGTATACATAACAGAAAGGTGTAGCCGAAGGACGGAAGAGAGCGCTGCCAGGCTAAGTCAGGACAACCGCAGTTCAAATCGCGCGCCCGCTGAGCGAGAGCCAATCAGTTCAAACCGGAGAGCGCGCAAGCGCAGTCGGCGCGGTGACGTTCAGGCATAAGGTCTCCTCGATTTGGCTGCACTTTCTGCACTAGTTCAAGAGTGCTGCACTTCGGCGCTCGATTTGGCGAGTGCAGCTCGTGCCACCTGCACTTCCGCACTCGATTTGACGTCGTGCTGCACGAGTTCATCGGCACTTCAGCACTAGCTTCCCCGCCAGTTCTCGTCTCGTGCAAGTAGCCAATGGCTGCACTTTTGCCCTCGATATGCCCTCGATTTGACCGCTGCACCGAAACCGCTAGTGTCGGGCTGCACTGACACTAGAGGAACTGGCGCGGCACTGGCACGACACTTTGGTGAACTGCGTCCAGAAAGTGCAGCCAAATCGAGGAGACCTATAGAGTTGCGTTCAGGCTTGCCCGGACTCGAAGGACGCTCTCGCTGCGAACAAAGCGTTTGCTTCGCGTACGTACTTTTACCGTGTTTATCAACATTACGCGTGGTTATCGTCGTTGAATTGACAAGTAGTACTGCTTACATTGCGTGTCGGTGCGTACGGGTGGTTCGGGTTGTTGTTTGACACGGAATCTACGGCGGCGATGCGTCGTCATGGGCCCAAATAACGGACGTGCAGTCCGGCGCAGCTTTGTCTGAACGGGATCGCAAGCGCGCCTTTTGACGAGACTCACACGACTCACACCAGCGGATACCACACTTCAGTGAGTTCAAGAATGTTGTCAAATCGGGTAACTGAGTTACATTAGTGCGTGACGACTTTTATGCAGGGAAGAGTGCTCGGGCGGCGAGTTATCCCGCCGTGCAAGATAAAGGACCTGATACGGAAGTATGCATTGTGCTAACATCTTTGCTTTCTGTGCTTGGCCGTGTGTGTTGCCGTATGCGTTGATTGCAGCTGTAAACAAGCCGACGAATGCACTTTCCATTAGCAATTCTGTGCTCTTGTCATGCAAGCCTTGTGTTGCTGAGCCGTTATTCATTGGTTGTGTACAGTGCGAGATCGTCGTCTGAAGCGGCTTGTACAATGCGACGTAAAAGTGGGTCTGCTTTTAAACGTACTGATAGTTCCACATACACTTGACGTTATAGTTCAATAAGCATGGGTATAATGAACTAACGTGCAAAGGTAGACGGGGACGCAGATAGAATGGCACAATGCTGTCATGAATACGCTACGCTGCTCAGAGCATGCCTCAGGTTGCATTGCCGTCTGCCGTGCTGCGTCGCTTTTGCAAATAATTAGCACGATTGTACATTGTATAATATAATAATCTGGCTGCGCAAGGTCGCTACTCGTAGCACTAAGATGTGTACAAGCCCACTGGAAGCCGTGCATTTGTGTGAATCGCGCTGTAGATACAAGTAGTAACAGGAAGTACCACACATACAGTGGCGTAGCCAGTGGGTGGCACACCGGGCCCGTGCCCCCATCAAAATTTTTTTTCGCCATGACTTACAGAGCGAAAACTTACCATTTCAAGGAGCCCCCCCCCCCCCCCCCCCCGAAAAAAAATTTCTGGCTACGCCCCTGCACACAGACAACTGTAAACTTATTTAATGGGAAGTCGCACAGCGTGCATGTAGCGTGTTTTCTTTTTGGACATGACAGATTTTTTATAAACGTTGTATGACAATCGGGCTCCTGTAATTTTCGCACAGGAACTCTTAATCGAGGCGTAAATTCTTTGCCGCAAGCAAAATTACATTGACGCAGCTAATCGTTTATCCATGTTTTAATTAATGACATGAGGGAAGTGGTTGATGTTAGACCGATGTAGTGCGTGCCAGGTTATGGCATGCCAACCTTTTTTTTCTTTGAAATCACGAACGTTGCATGTAATCCGAGATGTTCAACTTCGAATTTTATGGGTGATGTCGGAGCTAGGAGCGCCCGGCGTGCCGGCAACGTGGCGCCTCTGAGCTACACATGACGAGGACGTGACGACATTTGAAAAAAAAACTCGGTATAGTTGCACTCAAGTCAGTAATTAAAAGTAGTTAACGAGTTATTGATGGTCAGTGTCAGTTCAAGTTACGCTTATTAAGCAAGTGCATGCTCTGCTTGTTGCTGTATTTGAAAAAAAATTGGGTCAGACATTTATGTTCTCATTTCATATTTTCTTTCTGTTCAAACACAAATTCGTGTAACTGAGGTAGCACTGTTGCAACAGCTTCTTATCCCAAATGGTTTAGACTGTGCTGGTGCATTGAAACACTACTTGGTTGTGTTGTACTGTACAGTTTTTGTTTTCCTTGGTGCTTTGATAAAGGAAGGAGGAATTTAAATGGGGCTGTTATTTGCACGATTCAGTACTAAGGTGTAGAATTCCGTGAACCTGGCAACAATGCTGCTTTTGTTTATCTAGTTATCAGAGAACGCGGTATGCGATTTGTGCTCTGGCGTGCTTAAAGCACTGAGAAATTGAACAAACAAAAGAAACTGAATAGATCAAGGGCTCATTTTCTTTGTTAGACACAACCTGATGAAGCCAATGGAGGCATAGGGGAGATCATTCGTAGTTTTTAAATGTAGTGTTGTAATTATGACATAAATTAAGAGGAATTAATGTGGACAAAAACACAACATACTGCTGCCAGGACCTGAACTTACAACAAAGTACTGCATCTGATACTCCACCGCTCTAGCTACCACAAAGTCGCTCTCTCATTTACCCAGTGGGCACCTCTGTGTGTGTAATCCCGGCAGTGCCACACCAGTATTCACAGCCATGCTGGTATCGCGTAGCCCGTGATCTCTTTGCGAAGTGGCAGCTGACCAATGCACGCTCAGATGCTACCTGAGGGCATCAAGCTTGCTGGCACGAGGCCCTTCGCTGTGAAAGAACAAAAGGGGGGTTGAATCAAGGGCTCATTAAATTGAACAGAAATTGCACATTTATCATAGATGTATTCACTTATTAGGGGGTGCTGCTGAAGTTTTCTTGTGTTCAAGTGACCTATATGGCAAGCTGTATATTTCATCTCTTTTTTGTTACACAAGGGTTCAACACCTAATGCATTATTACAATTGTTTGCAGTGAGCCATTGCTCCTCTAATACTTGTTCTTAATGCATCTGGGCACATTTTCGAGGACAATATTGGTATATAAACATAGGCTTATGTCAAGCCATCGTGTTTAATATTTACTACTTGTGTACTGTAAGGCCTCTTTTGTGCGCAAATTTATGGAACTTTTTGTGGTATCTGTTATGCATGTTCCCACGCAGACGGCTCTTCAAGGAACTGAAGTGGTGGACAACTTGCTGTAAAAGAGGGGAGCATTCTTCCTGCAAGTCTGGACAAGGCCATATTAAATGGTACGCAATTTGTTTCCATCACTGCAAATAGACAGATAAGATTTTTTTCAAATGATAAACTTATTCCACCCATATTGTGAGCAATTCCAAGACAGGAAACACGTAATAGCAAGTGCACATCATATACATGTTCCACTTGGCCGTGTAGTACATGTTTGTGGTACAATGTACTGGATGCTTTGAGTTGAAAAGATTATAGAAGAGACACCTTGGATCAAGACTAATATTCAGAAATGAAGTGTCAACTAACTGCACTGCGCCATAGCAAGATGTCTGACTGAGCAAACGTCTATGCACGGCAGAATTAAAGTGATTTTCAGAGTTTCACGATGAAGTAAAGCCTTGGTTAAAGTTGTAAGGTATGCATGCCTTGTGCAGTGGAGTGGTGCCGTCTTGGGCATTGTATTTGCCCTAACCAAGTTGCAAAAATGAACTGGCAGTGGACTATGGCATCCAAGTATTATTCTTTACCTTTGTGTGAAACAGCACAAAAAATTAATGAAGAGCAAGACTGGTGGAGCACAGACAGAGTGCTGACTACCGATTGGAGGTTATTAGTAAAACCCTTGCCACATATTCCAGTTTCAAAAAGTTAATTTTCACAGAGGAAAGGAAACAAGAGACACATCAAGTGTCTATCGTTGAGTAATGATACTCTTGCTGCCATGTCTATTATGACATGCTGACTATCTTCTCGCCAGACTTGCATACAGTGTGCCTCTAGATCTTCATCATACTTCATTTCTGCATTTATTGTGAATCTGTCTTTATGAAGCAAATCTTTGCATGCACGCTCCTTGCACTGTAATGCCCAGTAACTTCCATATTCATTTTTACATTGTTCTGCTAATGTTTAGTTTGGTGGTTAACATTGTCCTGTCTGCCATTAAAACCTTCACTGCGAATAATACTTTATTGTATGCTAGATGAGTTATTCAGTGTCCACTTATGTGATTGGTGGTGCCCTTATATTTACATTTGATGTTTGGTGCTTGTTTGCCGCTAAGCACCTTGGCCATTTATAAAACACCATCAATCACCTTCGCTACTTAGTTAATAAAAACATGTATAACTTTTTTCCAACATGCTGACTAAATCAAACAGCTCTGAGTTGGCGTTTGGTATCTGCTATCTTTTGCTTCTTACAAACCGTGACATGTATCTTAGAATCCCACTGTGAAACTGTTCAGCTCTTTTGTTATTTCTTACCTTAAAGGAGCATTTGGCTGTTGTAGACTGCTTGTCAGTAAGTGTGAGTTTATAGTTATAAAAAAAGGTTAATATTCTCGCAAATATATCCCACAGTGGATATGCCATTTTTAAGACATAACATTCCTTATAGCTGTTGTGTTTATTTTGCAGGCTTTATTGTAACCAGCTTGCACAACTGCACTAAAACCAAAGTAAAATGATGTCCTAAGCTTGAAAACACAATTTCCTGTCAGCAGTGGTATTACATTTTTTTTGTAGAGAAGCTTATGAACAGTAATTATGACATGCAAAATGCACTTACCAGCATTTTAGTGTTTACAATACAAATAAAATGAAGCTACCCTTAATTCTTGTGACGTGGTAGAATTTCATTTAGGAGCAATAAAAATATGCTGCGTAATACGAATTTTCTACTGCTATTCGCATCTCACTTGGGTAAAGTGACAAAATTATTTAAAATGCCTTGAAGTCTTTAAGAAGTGGAAATTTTAAGGGTTTGCTTTTGTTTGTTAGACACAACATTAATGAGAACTAACAGATAATAATGCCAAGGAAAGTATAGGGGATGTTATTAGTAGTAAATGTAATGTTAATGTAAAGAAAGAAAAGTGGACGAAAGGATAACTTGCCTCGGGCAGGGACAGAACCTGCAACCTTTGAATAATGCGTCCTCATGCTCTGCCAACTGAGCTACTGCGGCGGACATCCCCAATCCACTTTATGGGCTATATATGTGCATTAAACATGGGAGCGTCAGTCAGCGACGCTAGTAGCCATGACGGCGAGTGTGGAACACTCTTTTTCTGCCTGTTGACGTCACATAACACGTGACTCCAACAAAATGCTTTGTGGTGTTTGTAACTTTTCTTACTAAACATATTGTTACTGAGTAGGCAAAGTTAAATAATAGTTGGGCTAGTTTGCTGAACAGAAAAGTGAAGAGTGAAGGGCAGAGGCAGCTCAGTCTTTTTGGTAGCTCACTGCCAGAGAGCACTAGGTTTCAGCTGACGAAATTTAAACAATGACACGTGCAAGGAAGCCACTGTATGTGCCAGTAAAAACACCGAGCAATGCATCCTATTGGTGGACTGTTAAAATTAAAAATGTAACCCATGTTTTTAACTGGACATGTGGGCTCTGACTGCTCACTTGACAGATTGGCAAGAAGATTGCTGCAGTTCATGGCTGGTTGAAAAAATGTAATTGTATCATTTTTGAACCCGCAGGGCGAGAAGTGGCATATTTTAATAAGAACCTTACCGACTGACTTCTGTCGTCGGTGAAAGTTTTTGCTGACCTGCTTGCATGTTCATTTCTAGCACACTTGTTGGAGCATTTGTTAGCCCATAGGGGATAACTCGCATTTGTGAATGAATTTCACCAGTTGAAGGCAAGAGCTCTGCCCTGTCTTTTGATTTCTGTTATATGTATAGCTGGAAAATATGTTGCAGCTAAAATAGCAAAGTATGGTTCACACCTTTGGCTTTGGCGTGTTCATAAAGTTCTTGCACAGTGTACTTTTTGTTCTTGCCCTCTTTTGCATTCTTTACTGAGGAATGGACAATGCTTGGGATGCACTGCAGTTATTTTGAAAGCAGTGAGTGCGTGAAGACAAGGAGAGTGAAAAAATGCTAGTGTTGTGTAGTGTAAGACGTACTAAACATCAAGTATACCCTTGATATCACGCAGCAGCCTCTAGTTAGACGCAGCTCGGCTCCTAAGAAATACGCCTAAATTACCGTACAGAAGTGATGTCCTGTGACAGATCCCTGTGGATATCTTCATTTTTTTTTCAATTTTGCTGCGCTGTCGGGTGGCTACACCTATACACAGGTTCCCACAAATAGATACATAATTCCCTGAATAGCACGTCAAAGATTGCTTACGCAACAATAAACGGTGTAGGTGTACACTTACGTGAAAGCAAAAGAGGCGCCGTACTTTGTCCTCTTGGCTTTCTGCGCATGCCTCAGGAAGAAGCGCGCGTTCACCTTCAGGCTGCCGAAGCCGTCAGCCAGAATGTTTTTGTTGTCCTTGTAGAAGGAGTCGAAGTACAGTAGGTCACAGATGCCGTCAGGAGGAAACTGAGACGTTTCCGCGCGTATCAGGTTCGACACTGTGCACACCACGGTGCCTGGAGGTGCCCGTGCCGCCTCTGTCAAAGAATCAGAGGACTGGATATAGTGAAACGTAAAGGTTTATTGATAATACTTTCAACGTGGTCGTTTCCAACACTAAGGATACCTTACCGGCAGAGAGGTACGTTAGATAGAGAGAAAAAAAATAGATGGCACCTCCACTACTGTGAAACTTGAAGAAGTGCGTAGCACGGGCAAACAGCGATTCCCATTTCTAGATCTCTCACTGCTCCGTTCACCAAAGCGTCTACGACGCCATTGTTTCAGGTAAGCACGTAGGGTGTCCCCGGCACGAGCAGAATCTTGTCAGGGAGATTCGCAAACACGGTGTGCGACATGTGCGCCACTTTTTGCCGCGCTTTATCGACTTCCTGCTTGTTACAGTTGTGGA
The DNA here is from genome assembly GCA_030522465.1 of Rhipicephalus appendiculatus. Lineage (NCBI taxonomy): Eukaryota > Metazoa > Arthropoda > Arachnida > Ixodida > Ixodidae > Rhipicephalus > Rhipicephalus appendiculatus. Next base: position 1,378,193 of record JALIZH010032982.1, on the reverse strand, counting down.
GCTACGCGTCGTCTGCAGCCAGTTCCGTCGAGTTCTTTCACCCCATCAGATGTACAGACGCAGGTCTGGCGAAGCGTACACGCGGAGGGGCATTCGCCCGCTCTGTCTTGCACGGCCGCGGAGTCAGTCGCAGGTTTCCGAAACGTTTTTAGCGATTTGGTTAATTATTGCGATTACATTTTGGTTATTTTTGTTATATATTTTAAGCCCATTTCGAGCATTGCTAACCTTGTTATGGCTGGTATTGAGCGCTTTACTGTAAGCTTGATCACGCAACTTGAGAAGCGTGGATGGACGACAAGCCGCACTTATAGCTCACAGGTTGCCTGATGCATTCCCTAAAACGACTCGGAGGCGAAAGCCATCTTTTTCTTCTCAGTCGATCTATTGATCCTCCCGAGGCACCTTCAGAAAGCTTTCTGCTCCTAACGTGGCTTTGCACCGCCTCTGTGAATGGCCCACCTTTGACCAAGTGACGATGTCATGTGATGACATCATCATTCTTTGCGCTATGTGATGTCATCATTTGGCGTCATAAGGTGGCTTCATCGCGAGATGATAATTCTCTGCATCACTCGAGTTGACGCCGATGGTGCCGACAGTCGATTTCCGTGTTTGACGAGACACCGAAGGCTTTAGCCTTAATAAATTAGTAGCGATTGTTACATTAGCCCTCTAATAAAGCAAAGAAAATGAAGACAGTGCCTCTACGAGGTGCAAAGTTGTGTAGCCAACGAAAGAAATCATGTTGAATACAGAATGTCCAACGAGTGATGTGAATTTGTGCACTATGGAAACTTTTATAGAATATAGAATAGCAACGAAAGTGTGACAGTATTTCAGCTCATGATTGCGCACAAGCAACATAAGCGTAAAATTCGGACTCTCAAACGTGATCTGAGACAGTCTAGCTTCACTCGCAACATAATAATTACTAGAAAGAAAGCAAAGAAAAAAGTACACGCCAGACGAGCGCGAACTAAGAACTGTCACAGCTCACACTTGGAGAGCGCTGCTCAAAGCTGAAGAAGAACGGACGAAAAGAACGCACAGGTATACACAGCCCGAGTGCAAACTAACAACTTTCACAGTTGTTACTTCTTCGTGTTTGATCAGTACGCTGTAAGTGTCGGCTATGCACAACCAACTAGCCCCTACTTTGGCTTTTCTAGCTAGGACGGCACTTCTTTCGCAAAGGCGGCCGCTGCAGCGAGCGATGGGACCTTCGCGCGCTGTGTAGCTTCCACGAGACCTTAGCGGTGAAAGCGCAAGAGGAATGCAGTGATGCGATCGAAGCCATTTTGGCGCAGCTTCTGGAGCATATCAAACCCCGACTTGGAGCAGCAGATTAGCGTTTTGGAGAAGTTATCAGTGCCACATTTTGTGACGCAGTGTCTCTAATGTGGAGCTTGTTGTACCATGTTTAACGGAATAGATATACGCTCACATGGATGCATATTTATTTATAAAATTCTAGAAGATGAAATTAACTTTTCATTTTCTTGCGCCGTACCCTCTTCACCTGCGTTGACCATTGGTCGCCTCACATTTTTCCGCGACACAGTTCATATTTAAAGTTAGATGAAGCTTTATCCGATGTTTTACTTACTGTATGGAAGCGCAACCTGTCTGAATATTCCACGCAATTTCTTTCTTATCCGAAAAAGCAACTATTGTGACGACATTCGTGCTTTCAGTATAATCAAGGTCCAAGTTGCATGGTAATGTAGTGTTGCGTCATAAAGATGATCGTTAGGTTGCTGTTTTGTGGGCAGTTGACAACATACAGCGTTTAATAAGTAACTGGTCTTTTTTGTCCAAGCTATTAAGCCGTGCATACCAAAATTCGTAGTAACAGAATGAATAAATAGACAGTTATAGTTTAGCGGGCTTAGCGGAATAGCAAGCTTAGCGGGATCAAAATGCGCATGTGCAATACGCCAAAAGACCCGTAGCGTTTACCGCACGCACGCTATTTTTCAGATTTAGCGTTACCGTGTTTGCTTGGTTTACGTAGTGCGCATCAAACATGGCGGTGGTTCTGGACGCCCGCTTCAAACTGAACTTGGCGTTGGTGGGGACGGATCCACTTCTTTCGTAGCAAACGACTCTGCAAAATGCCTTCGCTTTCCTTCAGTTTCGACGACCGAGTAGTACGCATAACTTAGCCTAGTTTTTGAGATCGCTTCCAATTTCGAACGTTGCCTAGGCCTAACCAGAAGTTATCACAAATTAAAAGTAGAGCGCGAAGGACTGGACAAAGAAGACAAGTAGACGGGACGGGCGCTCACTACCAACTGATTTTTTATGAAAGGATTGTGGGATATATTGTCGCGGTTCAACGCGAACAAAAGACAAGAGCAACTTGCGGCAGCGGAAGAGCGTGTTCAGGATCAGCTGTACAGCAAAACACCTTCGTCGTCTTCTCCAAAACCATGCACAGTCCCACTAGCCGGAATCGGCAAAACATTCCCATCGTCATTGTCTTTTACGTATACACACGTGTCACTTGCCTCTCCTTATAGGAGCATCGCCCCGATGCTAAATCACAACCGTAGATTTTTTTTTTGAAAACGTGCAGTCAATCGCACACATATGGCTTCATGCGCATGACATGCACAAGTTCAGGCCGGTGCTGGTGACGCCTTGTGCAATGGGGACTGTCGGGGACGACCTCGTAGGTAACGTCACTCAGCTGTCGCGATACTCACCGGTTCCGTATGGGCGTCCAAACCCACACTCTGTCACCGGTTGCGTAGGTTGCTGCTCTATGGTGGGCATTGTAGCGGCCCGCGTCGTAGTCTTGTTGCTGACGGATCCGTAAGCGTGCGAGCTGCCTAGCTTCTTCCGCGCGTTCAGTGAACACGTCGGCGCCCGTGTCAATGTCGTCCCATTCATGTGGCAACATCGCATCCAGCATTGTCCGTACCTCCCGTCCGTGAACGAGGCTGAATGGAGTTATGCGAGTCGTTTCTTGTTTAGCTGTATTGTATGCGAACGTGATACAACAACGGCAAGATTTCGTCCCAATTTTTATGTTGGACATCCACGTACATCGACAGCATGTCTTCAATCGTCTTGTTGAGGCGCTCTGTTAGTCCATTCGTTTGCGGGTGGTAGGCGGTGGTCTTACGGTGAGTCGTTCCACTTAGCATCAGGACGTGGTCTAAAAGAGCTGCCGTGAATGCTGTTCCGCGGTCTGTTATCACGACGGTTGGGGCATCATGGCGCAGTACAATATTTTCTATAAAAAATCTCGCCACCTCCGATGCTGTGCTTCTTTGGATAGCTTTTGTTTCGGCGTACTTAGTCAGATAATCTGTTGCGACGATAACCCAGCGGTTCCCTGCTGTAGAGGTAGGCAGTGGGCCCAAGATATCCATTCCAATCTGGTCAAACGGTGTACGTGGGACCTGAACAGGTTGCAGCAGGCCGGCTGGTTTCGTCGGAGGTGACTTGCGTCGCTGGCAATCGAGGCAAGTACGAATGTGGTGCTTCACGGCTGTGGTGAGTCGGGGCCAGTAGTATCTCTGCTGGACTCTTGCCAATGTGCGAGTGTAGCCTAAGTGGCCAGAAGTCGCCTCGTTGTGACAAGCTTGAAGCACTTCGGTACGAAGGGTCGCAGGAATGACGAGCAAATAGGGAGATCCGATGGACGAAAAGTTTCTTTTGTAAAGGACGCCGTTCCGTAAACTAAAACGACGATAATACCCTTGCAAAAACTCTGGGTGCACTCTGAGAATGTCCATCCACGTAATTAATTAAACCAAGCAACTCAGGGTCGTCACGTTGTTGTTGGGCAATGATGGTTGTGCGGAGGACACCAAGGAATGCAGTGCCATCCTCGTCAGATAGAGAAGTGGATTGTATTGGTGATCGAGACAGGCAGTCAGCGTCCATATGTCGCTTCCCCGACTTGTGTATGACCGTCATATCAAACTCTTGTAGCCTGAGACTCCAACGCGCTAATCGGCCGGTGGGATCTTTAAGATTAGTCAACCAACAGGGTGAATGATGGTCGCTAATAACTTTGAAGGGGCGGCCATACAAATACGGGCGAAATTTCATAACTGCCCAGACCACGGCGAGACATTCTTTCTCGGTTGTTGAATAATTGGCCACCGCGCGTGTCAGCGTTCTGCTTGCGTAGGCGATCACTCTTTCCATGTCCTCTTGCCACTGCACAAGTACAGCTCCGAGACCTACATTGCTGGCGTCAGTGTGAAGCATCGTTGGGGCTTCCTCGTCGAAGTGGGCAAGCACTGGGAGGTATACACACGTGTCAATATATATCTCGTACGTCACAAAGCGCGGCTGCGCACACATCACAAGCTACTCCTTCCAAAATCTAACGCATATTGCGACAAAGCAACTGAAATTCACTCTCCCGCAAACACACAGACGTTTGGCTGACGCATTCAGCGCCCTTCATTTTCATGTGGAAAGCCTCCAACCGTTCACGTGCAACCGTCTCTCTGCTCCGTCCCAGTACCTTCAAACCAGCAAACAAAGGCACACAATTACACACTGCACAATGCTCAGGAAGATGCGCGCCCTTATCATTTGGGAGCGTCAACTCGTGCTCACGGGCCCGCTGGTTTACACACGTGCCCGTTTGGCCAATATATAATTTGCCACAGCTTAATGGCAACTCATATACGAACCCCACCGCACAATCCACGTAACGCTAGCATGCTTGATTCCGCAGTTTGTCTTCTTTTTTATTTCCCTCGCCAGCGATATACGCACACAGCTTGGACAGCTTGCGCGGCGCTGAAAAGACGATTGGCGCATCGTGTCTAGTCGCCACTTTCTTGAGGTTGTGCGCTACTTTGTGGATGTAGGGGATCACCTCAGGCCTGTTATCACTTCTGTGTGGGTCTTTTTTCCTGCCCTGGCACTTAACCTTCTGCAGCAACGACTCCGCGGTAGCCACCAGAATATCGTCTGAATACCCTGACGACTGCAGCCGCTGCAATTGCTTATAAAAACTGCTGGGAACTGCATGAACGCACGACTTTTGGAGGGCGGATTCCAGACACATCGAAGCGATTGCACGTTTCACATCGAAGCGTTGCATGGTAGTGAGCGCCCGTCCCGTCTACTTGTCTTCTTTGTCCAGTCTTTCGCGCTCTACTTTTCATTTGTGACAATGCCCCAACTTGCCCAGCAACGTATTTTATTACTAACCAGAAGATTGGTGTAAACAAATCTGCAAGATAAATATTTTGGCTTTTGGGACGTGGTTCATGTTTATCTACTTTTATTGTTACTAAAAAAAGTAGTAATATTGTGCTTGCGGGGATCAGGGCGAGTGTTCCGTTTTTTTGTTTTTTTTTTCTTCACTTTTTTAACGCATTCACCCTCCGTTAGATGCCGCCACCATCCCAGCTTATGCACCCAAACGCTATCCCGCTAAACTAAAAAACTCACCGCCCAAGCACTCCGCACAAATGGTTACCCAGCGAAGCTGAAATGTGCGGCCCCGGTGTTAACTGTGGTTTCAACCCGACGCTGCCCTGAAGCCTTCCACAACTATCGTTGCCAGGTTGTGGTTGAACCACAGGCGGTCACAGACGTCGCAGCCGAAGCCAAACATACTTTTTTAATTTTTTGGTTGAACTTAGCCGCACGTCTTCTGTGCCACCCTTGTGTATCTGGGGGTCAGGGCTACTCAAGCTGTTCTCACAGCTTTTACCTGCCCTCCTCGTAACATGTCCTGTTGTTGCGGAATAAATTTTCAATTCAATTCAAAGTGCCGCTGGAGAAACTCTCGCCTAAAGCGGGCGTTCTCCCCGGCGAACGCGCTCCCGCAATCATCACGTCAACGCCGTTCTGCCCGCAACGCCGCTTCTTCGACGCGCCGTTGCTGCAAGCGTTTGACACTGCAAGCGTCGTACCTGGCGCGCGAGCTTGGGTACGACGCTCAGAATGACGTAACTGATAGCACAGCCAATGGAGACCGCTCGTGACACAGATGCTGAACGGTTTTTCGTTTCTCCTAGCCATATACAGCTTTCGCTGTAAAACGCGCTGTCTGCAACGGACGTTGCAGTGTGTGTCGGAAGGTGCATATGTGTGTGTGTGTGTGTGTGTGTGTGTGTGTGTGTGTGTGTGTGTGTGTGTGTGTGTGTGTGTGTGTGTGTGCGCGTGTGTGCGTGTGTGTGTGTGTGCGTGCGTGCGTGCGTGTTCTAAGCCAACTTTCAGGGGCGTTTGCTGCAGGTGGAATTGGTAAATCCTGACAGTATAGTAACGCATTAAAACAGGCCCTCTGCATGACCTCTTCTTGAAGTTAATGACAACAGACGTGTTACTTTTTGAAAAAAGAAAATAAATAAACGCACAAGCAGTGGTTTGTTCGAGCGCATAGCCGTGCTGGTGACTGTAATTATTGCAATAAATCAAGTAGAAATTTATCGTTCTACAAAAAGCTGTAATTTCACGAATGAGTGCCTTGCCCCAACACCGTAACAATTAAAACCTATATTTATTCTCTTTATTAATGTTATGTCGCTAACGATATAGCAGTAGACTAAGAAAACGTAATTCGTGCAGCATGGGATAGTTCGCATAGCTCGCCAGAAAGGCACTCACCCCCCCCCCCCCCTAAGTGTAGTAACCTGTCATAGAAACGGCAATGCTGCCTCTCGCTAAAGACATGAATCAACACATTGCTTATGATCAGCGCGTGGTCACGGCGAAACTAATTGTGAGTGACGTTTTGAAAGGACCACTATCAACGTGTTTTTACATAGGCGAATATTCGCATTTGCACTCCGGTGCTGCCGCTCCCCCCTCACATGACGTCGAATTTGATGATTGTTTCTTATGATGTATTGTTTCTTATGTGTACTATTTGTCGTAACTTCTGCGGCCACGTTAACTCATTGACACAATACTATGAGCCACACGACGGCCAGAAATTGAAGACGTTGTAATGTCATGAGTAACGAGACGAAGAAGAAAAAATGCGCCCACCTCCCCGAAGGGAATCGTGAGGAAATGCGAATGCATTTCGCGCGCGCTTCACTCCATTTATATATGGTGGTTGTGGTTCGAAGAAGGAAAAGGCGCCTGATTTCTGCAGCCCGGTCGGGAGCAAGGCGCAGCGCCTTTTTTTTTGCTTTTTCTTGTTTTTTTAAATTTTTTTTATTTATTTTTTTTAATCTTTTTTTTCATATATAGCTCCGCCGAGCTCCGCCGCAGTCCGCTTTTAGTTAACGCGCACGCTGCGAATTTTTATTGTTCAACAACGCACAGGAGAAATCCCCCACCGGCACCACCTTGGAGGTCAAGATTCATTGCCATATATACGGGGTGGCCAGTGAACGGTTGTGCAGCGCGAGCAGTCGGTTTTTTTCAACCAAGAAACTCGCTAGCAGACGCTGCCTGTGTCGGCGTCTCGAGGCGAGAGAGGGAGAGGGGGGAGCGTAGGAGAGGAGAGAGAAAGGGGGGGGGCGCGCATGCGCAGTGGGAGTGTGGACGCTGCGGGCAGGGATGCCTAGAGGAGAGAGGGGGGAGCGTAGCAGGGAGAGAGAGGAGGGGAGGCGCATGCGCAGTGAGGGGTGTGGTTGCCGCGGGGAGGGATGCCTAGAGGAGAGAGAGGGGAAGAGGTGGTTTTTTATTTTTATTTTTTTAAAGGGTTTGCGCATGCGCAGTAAGGGTGGTCACGCCGCACACCACCACCACCGGATTAAGCTTCGCCATAAGATGCTTCACATCTAACACCTGCCGGCGCGCACACCTCCTCAACCTATCCTCCTCCTCCGCGGACAACGCCAACGCCGCACAACGCCAACGCCGGATGCCTGACATAGCCCGACTATGAAATGCATTCGCATTTAAAACGAAGTAGGAGGAGAAGCCCGCGGCACAGGCACGAGCGCGTGCAGGCAGTAGCACACGGCTCGAAGCGCGAGACACGAGCCGTAATCGAAGATCCCAGTCGGATGAGCTGGCATTGCTTGCGTGGCCACGACAGAAGACGGTCGCATCGGTAGCAACGTTCTACCGACGGGCGCAGCGGAAGTTCGACTTCGGAGGCCGCGACGCTGGCACCCCTTGGCGTGGCCGCTGACATCGGCGACGCTCGGGCGAGGCTCCTTGGAGGTGCTGCAGCATCCTTCGGCTGTTCCGGACGCACCCGCCGCAGTCCCCCCTTCAACGTCGGCCCGCAGTAATCCCCAGGACGCCACGTCGTCACTTCGAGTAGGGAGCCGGTCTCGTCCGCTAGGCCTAACAGACGACGTCACCGCACCGACGGCGACTGAGAAGAGGTGTACGGCAGCGTGACTGACCGTGATGAAACTGAGCGACGACTGAGGAGGATCGTCGGCTACATAGACCGCGGACTCAACACGACGCATGTTGGACTCGCGGCGATCGTCTAACCAGAGTAAGAACGTTCGATTCGGACTACGTTCCGAAGACGAGGCCTAAGTGGCCAGACTGAGGTTAGGGACGACAGTTAGTTGTAGGTGAAACTGATTAGTTTCCTTTTGGAGTTTTGTTTGTAGTTTGTAAGGTTTTCACTGTTAGTTGTTTCTTTTTATTGAGTGTTCAGTTTGTCTATCTTAGTTTTCTCCTGTTGGTTAATAAACCATGTTTGCTGTGCCGACCAGCGTCCTCACGATCTATCTCCGCTAACACACGCCTCCGAGATATCCGCGTGACAATCGGCGAGCCTCTGCCAGGATCTTTTCCTGCCCAGTCACAGATACTTGAAGGAGTGCGGAGATGGATTGCGAGCGTTTGTCGGCAGTAGCTAAGGAGGTGGGCATGACCAAGGAGGAAACTTTGATGTTTTTTGAGAATGGGCAGAAGGAGCATGATAAGGAGGTTGCACTAAAGCAGAAAGAACAGGAGCGCGAGTTTGAACGCGAAAAGGAGCTTCTTGAACTGAGGTTGAGACTAGCGCAACTAAACGGAGTTCCGCACGATGGCCAGAGTGTCGCATCGGCATCCTCAGGTTCGCAATCACCCAAAAGCACCCGAATATGCCCGGAGAAAGTTAATGGCTCCATTCGACGAAAAACGTGATGATTTGGATGCATATTTGCATAGATTTGAACGGATTGCGAAGGGGCCAAGGATGGGAAAGACGAGAGTGGGCAACAGCACTCAGTTTGTGCCTGGTCGGGGAAGCCTTAAGTGTTCTCGGAAGAATGCCCGCTGAGGAATCCATGGATTACGACAAGGTTAAGAAAACGCTGCTACAGAGATTCAGGTTGACGGCGGAAGGCTTCCGAGAGCGGTTTCGTGGGTGCAAGCCTGAGCATGCTGAGACAGCCAAGCAGTTTGTGTGCCGCCTGTCAAATTATTTTGACAGGTGGATGGAGATGGCTAATGTAGAACGAACGTATGAGGGTGTGCGTGATCGCATGGTGCTGGAGCAATTCTTGAATTGCTGTAGTGGCAAGTTAGGGGTTTTCCTTAAGGAACGGAAGGTAACTTCGCTGGAGGAGGTGGCGGAACATGCCGATCAGTATTTGGAGGCCCAGGGAATTAGAAACCTAGGGAGAACCAGTCAGGATGGTGACCGAACTAAACTAGATGAGACAAAGGGTAGGCCTCAGGGATCACCTAACATGGCACAGCGACCACTCACTTGTTTCTTGTGCAACCGCATTGGGCACAAAGCTATGAACTGTCGAGCGGGAGAGGGTCGGTCACATGAACCAGTAGTGTGCCAGTTGTGCAACAGAAGAGGGCACCGTGCAAATGAGTGCTGGTCAGGGACTACAGACAAGGTAGCCTGTATAGTGGACTCCCAGGGCAGTAACACGAAAGAAGTTGGGAGTACAGACAAAGTAGCCTGTATAGTTGGCTCCCACAGGGCTAGCATAAAAGAAAGGCAACAGATGCGGAAAGAAGTTTCAGGAGCAGGAGAGGAAGAATCTGAACTTTATTTACAAGGAGATGGTTTACCAGTGGTAGATGGAGAGGTGCAGGGAAAAAGAGTAAAAGTTTTCAGAGATACAGGCACTAACATTGTTTTGGTGAAAAGGAGCTTAGTGGACGAATCAAATCTGACAGGAAATTATGCAACGATCATTTTGGTAGACAGCTCGGTGAGGAAAGTCCCCGAAGCTAGGATAAAAGTTGCTAGTCCGTATTACACAGGTTGGGTGACAGCAAAGTGCTTGGAGAAACCTATGTACGACCTGATATTAGGTAATGTGCCAGGAATGAGGAAGGTAGATGAGACTGACGGAAACTGGGAGAACAACAAGTACGTGGTAGAGGAACAGAATGCACCCTTTGGTAGAGTAGGGCCACAAAAGGAGAGTGGCAAAAAGAAATCAAGCCACAAAAGATTACGAGAAGTGCAGACGCAAGTGGCTGAAGTGGCATTGGCAGCAATGACAATAGCGGCAGTAAAGAGCGAAGGGAGGGCCACAGGATTGAAGGTGGCGACCATGCCAAACATAGATGCAACCCCTAGGGAGCTCAGGGAAGAGCAGAAAAAGGATGAACCATTGAAGGGTTGTTCTCAGAAGGTGGGGAAGGCATTTAAGAGACGAAGGAATACCGCTTTGAAAGCGATGAAGACGGATTATAATGGTCTGGACGCAAATAGGGTGGTTCCTGCAAATAGTATTGAACACAGGGATGAGACGCAGCCTAGAGAAGACATTTCGGGAAGGTGTTCAATGATAATTGAGAGTAGACAGAGAGTGGACGCATATAGTAAACCGTTCCAGGATGAATGCAGAGAGTAGGCGCCGAAAAAAGAAACGTGAAAGAGATGCAGAAGGGGAAAAGGCGCAAATTTAGGATTCAAGTTGTAAAGTAGTAGCCGCCCTAGAGAAAAAATGATTTATGTGAAAGTGATAGGTATAAACAGAGCAACGTAGTATTTTTCTGGGAGTAGTACAAAAACATATAGTTGATGAAGATGAGAATATCTTGAGCGAAGAGTGCTCTGTATGAGTTATAATTCTTTGGCTGTCGGTAGCCATAGTCTGTGTTATAGATAAGAGGATGAAATATGAAACAGAGGTTGTAGCATGTACAGTGATGCATTGATGTTTGTGATGTGGTGGATAGAATAATATGGACAATAGACATATATAAGTGTGGTGAAGTGACCTGTGAAGTGATCAGTGAAGTGTGTGTGACAAGTAAGTGGTGAAGTGTTAAGTGGAAATGACAAGAAGTCATCGCAAGTGGTGAAGATGCACAGGCATCACAGCAAGAGAGAGAAGAGTTTTTTTTTAAGAAAAAAAAAACTTTCAAGAAAAGGGGCCCAATGTCATGAGTAAGGAGACGAAGAAAAAAATGCGCCCACCTCCCCGAAGGGAATCGTGAGGAAATGCGAATGCATTTCGCGCGCGCTTCACTCCATTTATATATGGTGGTTGTGGTTCGATGAAGGAAAAGGCGCCTGATTTCTGCAGCCCGGTCGGGAGCAAGGCGCAGCGCCTTGTTTTTGCTTTTTCTTGTTTTTTTTTAATTTTATAATTTATTTTTTAATTTTTTTTCATATATAGCTCCGCCGAGCTCCGCCGCAGTCCGCTTTTAGTTAACGCGCACGCTGCGAATTTTTATTGTTCAACAACGCACAGGAGAAATCCCCCCACCGGCACCACCTTGGAGGTCAAGATTCATTGCCATATATACGGGGTGGCCAGTGAGCGGTTGTGCAGCGCGAGCAGTCGGTTTTTTCAACCAAGAAACTCGCTAGCAGACGCTGCCTGTGTCGGCGTCTCGAGGCGAGAGAGGGAGAGGGGGGAGCGTAGGAGAGGAGAGAGAGAGGGGGGGCGCGCATGCGCAGTGGGAGTGTGGACGCTGCGGGCAGAGATGCCTAGAGAAGAGAGGGGGGAGCGTAGGAGAGGAGAAGAGAGGTGAGACGCGCAGTCGGAGTGTGGACGGCGCGGGCAGGGATGCCTAGAGGAGAGAGGGGGGGAGCGTAGCAGGGAGAGAGAGGAGGGGAGACGCATGCGCAGTGAGGGTGTGGTTGCCGCGGGGAGGGATGCCTAGAGGAGAGAGAGGGAAAGAGGAGGTTTTTTTATTTTTATTTTTTAAAGGGTTTGCGCCTGCGCAGTAAGGTTGGTCACGCCGCACACCACCACCACCGGAATAAGCTTCGCCATAAGATGCTTCACATCTAACACCTGCCGGCGCGCACACCTCCTCAACCTATCCTCCTCCTCCTCCTCCGCGGACAACGCCAACGCCGCACAACGCCAACGCCGGATGCCTGACATAGCCCGACTATGAAATGCATTCGCATTTAAAACGAAGTAGGAGGAGAAGCCCGCGGCACAGGCACGAGCGCGTGCAGGCAGTAGCACACGGCTCGAAGCGCGAGACACGAGCCGTAATCGAAGATCCCAGTCGGATGAGCTGGCATTGCTTGCGTGGCCACCACAGAAGACGGTCGCATCGGTAGCAACGTTCTACCGACGGGCGCAGTGGAAGTTCGACTTCGGAGGCCGCGACGCTGGCACCCCTTGGCGTGGCCGCTGACATCGGCGACGCTCGGGCGAGGCTCCTTGGAGGTGCTGCAGCATCCTTCGGCTGTTCCGGACGCACCCGCCGTAGTCCCCCTTCAACGTCAGCCCGCAGTAATCCCCAGGACGCCACGTCGTCACTTCGAGTAGGGAGCCGGTCTCGTCCTCTAGGCCTAACAGACGACGTAACCGCACCGACGGCGACTGGGAAGAGGTGTACGGCAGCGTGACTGACCGTGATGAAACTGAGCGACGACTGAGGAGGATCGTCGGCTACATAGACCGCGGACTCAACACGACGCATGTTGGACTCGCGGCGATCGTCTAACCAGAGTAAGAACGTTCGATTCGGACTACGTTCCGAAGACGAGGCCTAAGTGGCCAGACTGAGGTTAGGGACGACAGATAGTTGTAGGTGAAACTGATTAGTTTCCTTTTGGAGTTTTGTTTGTAGTTTGTAAGGTTTTCACTGTTAGTTGTTTCTTTTTACTGAGTGTTCAGTTTGTCTATCTTAGTTTTCTCCTGTTGGTTAATAAACCATGTTTGCTGTGCCGACCAGCGTCCTCACGATCTATCTCCGCTAACACACGCCTCCGAGATATCCGCGTGACATGTAATAACACAAAAGAAGAAAAAAAGCATCCGAAACGCTAATAAATGCGAATAACCAAGAAGAAAGCGTTCTTATCGGTAGATTATGTGTCCCAAAGGCTGAGTTTTCTGCGATGCGCATTAAGAATACTCGCTTGCAAATCTTGTAGAGGGAGTATGAGCGAAACACCTGGTCTCTACAGCGCTCTTAGAAGAGCGAGGTACTAATCAAGTTCACTGAATCAAAGGTATAAAGAAATGCGGCTGACAGACGCGGAACCATTTTCATGCGACAGCATATACTGTTCTTTGCACAGGCCAAAAGCACAGACATTTCACATTTTAGATGTGAAGCATCTTATGGCGAAGCTTAATCCGGTGGTGGTGGTGGTGGTGGTGGTGGTGTGCCGCGTGCCCACCCTTACTGCGCATGCGCTAACAGTTAAAAAAAATAAAAATAAAAAACCTCCTCTCGCCCTCTCTCTCCTCTAGGCATCCCTCCCCGCGGCAACCACACCCACACTGCGCATGCGCCTCTCTTCCTCCCTCCCCTCTTACACTCCCCCCCCCTCTCTCCATCCATGCCCGCGGCCTCTAACTCCCCCTGCGCATGCGCGTCCCCCCCTCTCTCTCCTCTCCTACGCTCCCCCCTCTCTCCTCTACGCATCCCTGCCCACGGCGTTCACACTCCCCACTGCGCATGCGTGTCACCCCCTCTCTCTCCTCTCCTACGCTCCTCCCTCTCTCGCCTTGCGACGCCGACGCAGGCAGCGTCTGCTAGCGAGTTTCTTGGTTGAAAAAACCGACTGCTCGCGCTGCACAACCGTTCACTGGCCATCCCGTATATATAGCAATGGATCTTGACCTCCAAGTTGGCGCCGGTGGGAGATTTCTCCTGTGCGTTGTTGAACAATAAAAATTCGCAGCGTGCGCGTTAACTAAAAGCGGAGTGCGGGTCTCTGTGTCCAGTCGGAGTCTTCTGTCTCTCATTGCCCATTAGCAGCGATTGGCATGTTCTAGTAGGAAAAACTGCTCCATCACTGCCTGCTTTTCGCCTCCCCAGTTTTCTCTCCTGCGCAACGCTGCGATGAGCGCCAGCGTCAACGCCGCCGCCAGTGTAAGCGTTAGCGCCCGCTGCTTCACATCTACACATGGTTCCCTTTAGCGGGAGATGGTGTAATTTTTTGTTGGTAGCAAATTTATTGTTAGTCCGGCAGAGCTTTCGCCGACTGGGCCTTAGGTCTCCCACGTGGGGACGTCGAGGCCTTGCCTCACCGTTGCCTCGCGGGCCTGCTGGACGGCCCAAAGTTGGTCGCCGAGACTGGGGCTGCGCAAGGCAGCGGCCCACCACGGCGGAAGGGTTCCGGCGCTAGCACCTTGCACAATAACGAATTTTTTTTTTACACTCTTTCCAGCCACCGTTCTTTCAACCTTAAAATCAGTCGACTTGAGTACAGCGATAAGTGTACTTGCATGCAGAAAACACTGCCGACAGCGCGAATTTGTTTTGCATTTATTCTATAGCTGCTACTTCATCTAGATGATTTTTGGCCTACCTGGAGTTGGGGTACTTGTGGTGGTCGATGATGGCGCGGTGCTCAGGGCCCTAGTGCTGGCCGGTGTTCTGGTGGTAGTCGGGGTGCTCGTGGTCGCCACTGCCGTAATGGTCGCACGAGTGGTTGTGGTCGTAGGGGTAGTTCTGGTCGTACGGGTAGTTCTGGTCGTACGGGTAGTTCTGGTCGCAAGCGTAGTTGTGGTCGTAAGCGTAGTTGTGGTCGTAGGCGTAGTTGTGGTCGCGGTTGTAGCTGTGGTCGCCGGCGTAATTGTGGTTCTCGTGGTACTCGTGGTCGCGGGGGTTGTGGTGGTCGCAGGATTAGTAGTGGTAGGCGTAGGCGTTGACGGGGGGTTTCACGACTGTCGTAGTCACCACGGGTGGCTTTCTGGTGGGCCATTTCATGGTAGAAACCACGAGGGGCTTCTCAGTTGTGGTCGTAGGGTTTTGTGTCTTCTTTCCCACCACTTAAATCGAGGTCCTCGTCAATCATCGTCGTTTCCTTGTCATCTGAATACAAATACAAAAGAGTGTGACAAACATTAGTGAGCAAACTGCCGACAGAAAGAAAAGATAGACGCGAAAAGCATCCATTCTATATTAAAGATATGCTGCCTTTACTCATTCTTGGTCGTGGTCTCAGCACAACCCACACTATTTCTTTTGAAGACCGTCGTATCGCGCTTTGCTGTCGGCTCTCATTCAAATGTGAAGGACTGTACGGCAGGGAATTAATTATAGTGATGGTGATTACCTCTTTTAATACTTTCAGCGTTTCAGGGTAATATGCACAACTTTAGGGAAAATTGATGGCGATGATTCTTGGTCGGATAACATTGTTTTAATTAGTATTCTCGACTTTTAACTTCACTTCAAGCCCACATACATGGTATTGAAATGTCATGATAGTTCATCATCTATCTATCTATCTATCTATCTATCTATCTATCTATCTATCTATCTATCTATCTATCTATCTATCTATCTATAAACCCCGGCAGCAGTTCCGATACTCTTATTTTGTAAGAAACCTTGTTCGTTAAATATCCTGCTTGTCTTTCTTGTGCTAAAACCACATTAATAATTGTATTTGACCGATATGATCAGTGGCCTCCAATAGTTTAACCATTCCAAATCCCGCACTAGTTATGGCATCATTTATACATTCACGCATACCTCATCACATTGTTGCAACAAACTTCCGACAGACCTAACAAAACCGCAGTCTTTTGCCTGTTAGCTACGTTATTTTGTACTCTCGTCACTTCTGTGATGAGAATGTCCCATATTCTACTCTTTATACTCTTTTATCACGCGCTCTGTGTTTGTATTACAGAATAAGGCATAGGGCCCCCCTTCACCACTCCCATGCGAGTTACGGGGCCCTGCCTTTTGTAACATAACTGATGTATCATCTTCATGTGAATAATAAAGTTCTTTTTTTATTGCGAATAGCGATTATATGGACACTCTCGGCTTGTTTTCGCCGTCGCCGTCATGTCCCGTATATGTATCTGTATCTATATATTTATAAAAGCCACAAAGAAAAATGAATTCAGAAAAACGTGTCCGACGCGTGGCATCGAACGAGAGACCTCTCGCTCCGCAGCGCGCGGCGCTAAACCGCTCAGCCACGAAAGCGCACGTCCTTCAACGTTCAAACGGCGAGCTATTTATATACAGCGTGTTTTCAGCTTGTTTTCAGCGTGTTTTCAGCAGTACCAGCGAGATGGCGCAAAGGGCGCGCTCGGCGGGGCTTTACCTCGGCGCCGCGCTCGTCGCGACGCGCGCGCTCATGCGCTCATCTCCCACGCGCACTTTGCCCCGCTTGGGGGGTAGACGCCCGTGCGCGCGCGCGAAGGGGTATTCACACGGGGGACAAATCCTCGGGGGAAAAAGGCGGAGCCTAGTGACGTCAACTCGCGAGGAGAATTCCTAATAAATGTCCCCCCGCTCACACGGACGAGGCGAACGGAGGGGGTGACCAGTGTTACCAGACTACTCTGGCGGCTTGTACCGCCCGTTTCACTAACTGGTGGATGACGAAAACCACCTGCGATGCCGCTCTCTGCCGCAGCAAGTGCGACAATGTGGCCAAACACCTGCGCGAAACTCGACTGTATCCCCCCACCGCGGGGGGGGATAGTATGACCTGTCGGGGAAAAGGTCCCCGTCTCCTCCGAGGAGGCGCGGGGAGGTAGCGCCTACTCAAAAGGGAGAGTTGGGCTAGTTGGTTGGGGTTCATAGTGAACAGCGCAAAAAACACGACACAAAGAAGAGACTGCACAACACGAGCGCTGACTGACAACTAAATGCTTTATTCAAGCACAAAGAAAAAGGAAGGGAAGAACAAAAATGCGCGCGCACCCTGATCACATGACAAAAGATAGTACAGGCATTAAGCAATTTAAGTATTATCCAAGTAAGCCACCTCACAATCAAGCAATGCAATCGATGGAGTGCTGACACACGTGTCACCATTTTTGTTGATAGCAAAAGCTTCAGCTATCTCTCTGATGCAGGCATCATTGTGGTCAAAAACAGTGGTCGTGCGGCAGAACTCCGGTGAGCAGCCACAAGCGGCACAGTGGGCGGACAAATGCGAATACGGCGTACCCTTGAGAGAGCTATGATGCTCGCGCAGGCGAATGTTGAGGCAGCGCCCCGTTTGCCCCACATAAACTTTACCGCACGACATCGGAATTGAGTACACTACATCATAGGTCGGCAAAACTTGTGGAGCTCACTCAGACTCACCCATGAAATATATTTTGCGCTTAGGACTCACTCGGACTCAGACTCACCAAAATTTTCCTGAGCCGGACTCACTCGGACTCACACTCACGAAAAGTTTCTTCAACCGGACTCACTCAGACTCAAACTCACCAAAACATTACTCACCCGGACTCACTCAGACTCAGACTCACGACTCGATCTGAGTCTGAGTGAGTCCGAGTGAGTCGACTCATGAGCCCGTTAGCCTAGAATTAGCTTCTGCGACCATGGTGTCAATGCGCTTTAACACAAATATTTCACGTAATCGGTGCTCTTCTTGGCGCCTTTTGATATAGTATACGTTCGAATACGAGTTATGAGTGCTCGCAAACCAGTCAGGTAATTTTTATTGAAATAGATGATAAAATAAGATATATTTATCAAGAACGTCCCTGGAAAAGCTGACGGGGGGGGGGGGGGAGGTCAAGGCACCCCCCTACGTAATTCACGCCTGTGATCAATAAATATTGAAATGGTGTATGAACGATACTGCTTTGGAACACTTGTGAGTAGAGGTGAGTATAAACATGAATCCAGTTAAGGCTGATAGTAATGCACAAGATGAGGGGATAGGACCATAGGTCGGCAAAAAAAAAGCGGAACTCACTCAGACTCACTCAAGAAATATATCTTGCGCTTTGGACTCACTCGGACTCAGACTCATCAAAATTTTCCTGAGCTGGACTCACTCGGACTCACACTCACGAAAGTTTTTTTCAGCCGGACTCACTCGGACTCAGACTCACCAGATTATTTCTCACCCGGACTCATTCAGACTCCGACTCACTGCTTGATCTGAGTCTGAGTGAGTCCGAGTGAGTCGACTCATGAGTGAGTTCGCCGACCTATGCACTACATTGCTTTTACAAGGGACGAACTGCATGCGGTGTTTAACCGGAGTTCTGCCGCACGACCACTGTTTTTGACCACAATGATGCCCGCATCAGAGAGATAGCTGAAGCTTTTGCTATCAACAAAAATGGTGACACGTGTGTCAGCACTCCATCGATTGCATTGCTTGATTGTGAGGTGGCTTACTTGGATAATACTTAAATTGCTTAATGCCTGCTATCTTTTGTCATGTGCTCAGGGTGCGCGCGCATTTTTGTTCTTCCCTTCCTTTTTCTTTGTGCTTGAATAAAGCATTTAGTTGTCTGTCAGCGCTCGTGTTGTGCAGTCTCTTCTTTGTGTCGTGTTTTTTGCGCTGTTCACCATGAGTGCCTACTCGCTAATTCCGTGACGTCTTTGTCACGTGATCCTGCAATCCTTGCTTCTCCCCCGAGGATTTATCCTACGTGTGAATACCCCCTTATCTCGCGGTGGGGGAGAATTGTACGTCTTGAGCTTTCGCCGGAAGACAATTGCGTTGTAGTTACCGAGCGCACGAAGGTCACTTCGCTCGCTGCAGTCCCCCCCGTTTGCGAAGACAGCATGCTTTTCAAACACAGAGAAGTAACAACTGTGACACTTGATAGTTCGCGCTCGTCGGTACCTGTGAATACGTTTCGTGCGTCGTTTTTGTTTGAGCAGCGTGTTGAGTGTCGAGCTGTCAACGTTGTTAGTTCCCTCTCGTTCTGTGTGTGTTGTTTTAGTGCTTCATGTGTGCGTGAGCAGCGCGCTTCACGTTTCGATCTGCTTGCCATTCGTCGCTTGACATTCCAATTTGTTGCTATCGCATTCATTGCTTCGCCTTGTGGCAAAACTGTGACTTTTTTATTGACTGACTTCCAAATTTATATTACTTCGTCCACGATTTCTCCCAAAAATTGGTCATTTTCATTGTTTTTGTTTGTAGCTGTGAAGTTTAGTTATTATTGCACACAAAAGCATATCTAGCGTCATTTTATTATGTCCATAAATTAATGGGCTTCTATATTATCTATATTCAGCGCTGACAAATTCCAACGTAAACACAGCTCTATAATTCTCGTGCATTGATAAGCTAATGTTCTACAACAGACGCTTACCTGATATTGCCATGGCGAAGATGAAA
This sequence comes from Rhipicephalus appendiculatus, assembly GCA_030522465.1. Classification (NCBI taxonomy): domain Eukaryota; kingdom Metazoa; phylum Arthropoda; class Arachnida; order Ixodida; family Ixodidae; genus Rhipicephalus; species Rhipicephalus appendiculatus. The sequence goes on along the minus strand of JALIZH010032982.1, from coordinate 1,358,827 downwards.
ATCCCAAAACAAAGACAGGCGATAAGACAAAAGACGGCGACCGTGACCGCGAACATCCGCTGGGAAGAACTTTCAGCCCTGTAATGAAATGCATTTCAACACTGGGAGGATGCTATGCTGAACCATTACGTACACTGGAATTTAAATTCGTCTGAGACTTCGCAATGAACAAAAGCTGGGTTTTTTTATATTGAACAGGTGTGTCTCGTACCCAAGGTAGTACTGTTGTTCGAAAAATTTAGATATGCGGAAATTATTTCTGCAGAGATAATTTTTAGGTCATTGATACGGCAGTTTATGAACAACATGTTTCTTGCGTTTCATTTTTGTTCTGCAAAAAAAAACAATCATCAGTTATGACGAAACTTCATTTCGTTACAGATGTCACCTGCATATTGTTAGTGTACAATGATGTCAGGTGCTGTGCTGACACCCGTCTGGTGGGGTACATTCATAAAATTTAAAAACGGAACAACCCTTATGAAATTGACTTGATCAGTATACTATGTCGAGTACTACTTTGGAATAGCTTTAGCTGTCTGGGTTTCGTTCCCTTCCCGCATAAACAATATACCAAATATCTCATAAACTTGTAGAAACAAAGTTAGAAACCTATCTTCTATACGTTTGAATATTTCTCACCACACAACACCTTGAAAACAGGTTTTCGCAAAAAGGTTTGGAGACGACAGCTTTCCAGGTGTTTAGGTTTCGCCAAAAAGTAAAAAAACTGACAACGTTCAATTCAAAGGTTGCAGACCCTGCTACATTACGGTTCGCGAAATAGCTATTACTCAGAGGACCCCGTGGCATCTGTAGGCTTATTTTATAACCGCAAAGTCCGGTAACATTTCCTTCGAATGATCATTGCCCTTCTTTAATTTTATAACTGTCAATCGCGCGTGTTGCCTTTTGTGAACATCACCATTGCATGCTTTTTTGTGCGAACGGCCCATATGGGCTGCACAATATTATATTCAGGTAATGAGTTAACGACAAAATACAACGTTCAATACATTATAAGCCTACACTTAGCGACAACTTTCTGTGGCAGCACAGCCAAGGCTACCAAGCCGCAGCACGCACTTTTTTACTACGCTTCTGCATGTAGTCCGTGAACGCTAATTTTTATATACAACCTAGCATAAAGGAAAACATAAAAACAAAAAAATATAGTTATTATGATCAAAATAGTTCGCACTGCTATCACGAAGGCTTATTCCACGCGGGATTTTCGTTTTTTTTTGCGTTTCTAGTTTTCTGGTGCCATTTCACCTTTTTCCGGCCCCGGTAAACAACGATGTCGTCGCTCGGTTGCAGCAAGTTCACATCGAAGCTTTTGAGCGAGCATGAGTGCGTCTTTGTTAAGTGATCTGTATTCATCGAGCAGAAAGACACGAATTAAGACAGCGGTGCGTCTTCAGATATTTTGTTCCCCGCGTATGCAATTACCGAGAAAGAGGTTGTGTGCGAGTGATACCATCAGAAAGTGACACAGGCAACCTGACGTCTCTAGCAAGACCAGCTGCTTGAAAGCTAAATTGCGATTGGAAACTGTGCGTAAAAGCAACGACTCTTTTCATAAACTGTGTTCCATACGTGGTAAGTATTTCGGTTGCCTACTATTACTGATACAATCACGCTACAGATCGCGTACTGTAACACCGTACTCGTCGGTGTCTACGGCGGGGGCGCTTTTGCGCGCTTTGCGATGACTGCGATTTTCGAGAATCACCAGTGCAAAGCTTCGCCTGAGTAATATACGCGTTAATACATGTCTATTATGCGGCTGACTGCGCAAGAACAGCGTTCTTGACTACACCGTGTTCTTAACCGAGTGAGGAGTGCGTTTCACCCGCTTGGATTTACGAACGTGAGACGCCCGCTCGTGACCGGCCGTGGCCAAGATATCTGCTACCCGTCGATGCCTTCGCGTCCACAAACAAAATAAATTGAGTGTCTCCAGAAAGTTCTTGCTTCTCCGAAAGAATGAAAACGACGCTCCCAACCCTGTGCGCATCGAAATTTAGGATATGGTTTTTTGCCATTGCGTTGGATTTCCGATAACACAGTTCCTGCTGCGCCGTGCGCTTTCTTTTTTAGGAGCGAAGCTCCTTAGGCCAGCACCCCGCCATCGCCGTCGCCGTTGAAGCTCCCTGGCACAGTGCCAGCTGTGGCGTCTCCCCCCTCAGGCGGGGGGCATAATTGAGCTTTATGAGCGCTGGAACGCGGATGGCGTCCGCACGATGTGCAAAGCGCGAGAATACGAACGCATGCGAAACGAAGGCACATTTGTCTCCCTCTCCCTCTTTCTTCGACTCTGCCCTCTCCCCTCAAACCGGCGAACGCGCGAAACCATCGCTTCACCCTGTCATCCGCCCAGTGGTTGCCAGTGGTTGGTCCCTTGCCTGGACAATTAAACGCCGCGTGCGTCCCATTTCTAAGGAGCTTCGCTCATCGGTTGTATTCGTATACGGAACAACTATTAGTTTTCAAAAATAAATCTGACCGCTTCAATAAAGCTGCCTTCTCGTGTTGCTTAGCAATAAAGAATATTTTATTGCTTTCAAAAAAATGCAAGCATCACTCTCCCTTTGCACACGGGCTTGAACCGCTGGCAGATTAGCGTTATAATGGAATTCGCAGAAAAGCACTGCAGTGATTCCAGGTACTTTTCATTCCCTGCTGCTTCGCAAGGCTTGTCATAGCTTTGCATTAAAGCTATATTACCTATCTTTTTTATAACACTGTGGTGACACACTGCGCACAAACCGGTGCAGCCTCCGCCTCGCCACCAGCTAGCCCCGGCGTGACACGGCCGCAAGCTGCAATACGCCTGCGATAAGGGCATAGCTCGGCACACTCACTCATGAGTGCACTCAACTCACACTCACTCACACTCATTTGAACGTGGTGAGTTGAGTATGAGTGAGTACTCATGAGTGTGAGTGGACGTGAGTGTGAACGTGAGTGAGTACTCGTGAGTGTGAGTGGACGTGAGTGTGAACGTGAGTGAGTGCGAAGGCTGAAAAAATTGTGGTGAGTGAGTTTGAGTGAGTACTCCCTTAAAGTGCCGACCTATGGAGCTCGGCACACTCACTCATGAGTGCACTCAACTCACACTCACTCACACTCATTTGAACGTGGCGAGTTGAGTATGAGTGAGTACTCATGAGTGTGAGTGGACGTGAGTGTGAACGTGAGTGTGAACGTGAGTGAGTACTCGTGAGTGTGAGTGGACGTGAGTGTGAACGTGAGTGAGTGCGAAGGCTGAAAAAATTGTGGTGAGTGAGTTTGAGTGAGTACTCCCTTAAAGTGCCGACCTATGGATAAGGGACAGCACCACCGCAGCGTCACCGGAGGCTTACGTCATCGACAGTGCCTATAAACCAAGCTGCCAAGCTCGGAAGGGTTCAGCCTTCCTCTAACCGTTCGAGCGCAGCGGGGATATGCTCGCCCCGCTGCTGCTACTACGCTAAATAAACGATCGTTATGTTTTATGTTGGGATGCGTCCTTTCGTCGACACGGCACCCCACATCTGGTGACCCGGAAACCGAACTAACCGCACCGCCATGGCCAACCCAGAAGCCCTCACCGCTCTGCTCCAGCAAGTGCAACAACTTCAACAGGAACTGCAGACCCAGCAACAGCAGCATTCTCGCAACGCCTCTACAACCGAGGCCGTGCCTGCCGGCTCCGCTGAGTACATCAGAGTTCCTACAGAAGGCATCCCGCACGCTGCCTCCTGTCGGTGTTGCCGTCAAGCTTGCGCCATTTTGGGTGGACTCGACCGAGGTCTGGTTTGCCCAGGTCGAGGCCCAGTTCTCCCTGGCACGCATTACACATGACCGGACCCGCTACCATTACGTCGTCGCCCACCTGGATGCCCGCTACGCCAATGAAGTGCGGGATATCTTTACCAACCCGCCGACGGCCAATCTTTACGAACACCTCAAGACCGAACTTATACGCCGCCTGTCACCCTCGGAATGAACAGAAGGTGCGACAACTCCAGTCCGCAGAGCTTGCCGAGCGCAAACCTTCGCAGCTGCTCCGCCACATGCGCGCTCTCACGGGCAGCATGGAAGTCCAGGATTCTTTCCTGCGAGCACTTTGGTTCCAACGACTTCCACCGCACGTCCAAGCAATTGTGCAGGCTCAGCTTAGGCTACTTCTCGATGAACTCGCCGAGATCGCTGACCGCATCATCGAGGTCTCTGTGCCGCAGTCATCGCCCACCACCCTGGCTGTCGCCGCACCGCTTAACACCGCAGAGCTTGCGCGCCGTATTAACGATATCGCTAGACAACTCGGCTCCATTCAGCAACGCCTCGATGAACGACTTTCAATGTGTCAGCGATACCAATCGCAAAGCCGTGACCATAACACCGCCTCGTCTCAGCAGAATGTTACTACCATGGGCGATTCGGTGACAGAGCCCGGCAATGTCGACCGCCCTGCTCCACCAACAAGACACGCCAACAGCAGCTCGTAGAGACGGCCGCAAGCTGCCAACCTGGAGGCCGTCGCATCTTCGTCACCGACCAAATCATGAAGCAGCGTTTCCTTGTCGACAGCGGTTCCGACATTTGCTGCTACCCGCGATTCCATCTTCAAGGTCCTCGCCCTCCGATATCTTTCGAGCTCAGCGCGGCAAACCAGTCCACAATCAAGACGTACAGCTCGCTGCGCCTGCACATCCAGCTCAGGAACCTACGCCGCGACCTTCATTGGAATTTCGTCATCGCCGACGTCACTGAACCGATAATCGGCTCGGACTTTTTGGCACATCATAACCTCCTGCCGGACTGCTGCCACGATCGTCTCATCGATGCGACAACGGGACATTCCACCCCAGGCCAGCGAACGATCGCACAGCAGCCAAGCGTCAAGGTACTCAGTGTTGACAATCACTCACCGTACCACGCCATCCTCGCCGAATTACCCGGATTGACGCGCCCCAGCGGACTGCCACGCAAAGTGCAGCACACCACCGTGTACTACATCCGGACCACTTCAGGCCCTCCGCTTTTCTGTCGCGCCCGTCGCCTGGCCCCGGACCGCATGCGCATAGCCAAAGAGAGTTCGAGGCCATGGTCCGCGAAGGAATCACCCGCCGCTCTGACAGTCCATGGGCATCGCCACTCCACCTTGTTCCGAAGAAAACCGAAGGCTGGCTGCCCTGTGGGGATTACTGTCCCCACAGGGCCGGTAGTGGCACCATCCCAGGCAGGTACCCCGTCCACCACATACAGGACTTCGCCCATCACATTCATGGCTGCCACGTGTTCTCCGTGCTAGACCTGGTGAAGGCCTACACACAGATACCCGTCAATCCGGATGACGTCCCGAAAACGGCAATCATCACTCCCTTTGGCTTGTTCGAGTTTCCCTTCATGAGCTTCGGCCTGAGGAACGCTGGACAAACCTTTCGGCGCTTCATCGACGAAGTCATCCGCGGCCTCGACTTCTGCTTCGTCTATCTTGACGACATATTGGTCTTTTCACGTGACGCCGACGAACACCACGGGGACCTTCTTCTGTTGCTGCAACGCCTCGACGACCACGGCCTACCGTCAACGTCCAGAAGAGCACGCTCGGCGCTTCCACCGTCCATTTCCTCGGCCATGAAGTTTCGTCAGAGGGAACTCGACCTTTGCCTGAACGCAGCTCTGACTTGCAGAAATACCCTCAACCCACCACCGCTAAAGACCTTCGCTGTTTCCTCGGTATGCTGAACTTTTATAGACGTTTCTTACCGCACGCCGCCGATTACCAGGCGTCCCCTTCATGATGCCTTGGCTGGTCTACGAGGCAACCAACCCGTCACTTGGACACCGACTTTGGTGAAAATTTTCGAGGAATGCAATGCTGCTCTCTGTACCGCCACGCTTCTCTCCCATCCCGTTCCTGACGCTCCCTTGGGACTTTCCACGGACGCCTCTGGTTTCGCCGTCGGCGCCGCCCTCATGCAACGCGTGGACAACACCTGGCACCCCTTGGCAGTCTTTTCCAGGAAACTCTCAGCTCGGAAGATGACCCCTTCAAAGGCCAGTTCCACCGACGAAACCACGACCGCTGCCCCGACGAGTTCGCCAGCTTACTACAGAGAACTTCTGGCCATATACGAAGCAGTTCAACACTTCCGCCACGTTCTCGAAGCGCAGCACTGCACTATTTACACCGACCACAAGCCTCTTACCTACGCCTTCTCTCAACGTCGGGACAAACTCCCGCCGGTTCAACAGAACCAGCTCTCGTTCATTGCCCAGTTCACCACCGACATCGAACACGTTAGCGGGAAAGACAATGTGGTCGCGGACGCACTTTCACGTGACAGCCATCAGCTCGGTGCAGATAACAGCGGACGTCCTCGCCGAGGCTCAGACTACGGACGCCGAAATGCAGGAACTTCTCAGGGGCAGGTTCTCACTACAGCTACAACAAGTCCCCATTCCAGGGTCGACAACCACAATCTGTTGCGACATGTCGACAGGACAAAGCAGGCCCTACGTACCCCTGTCCCATCGCCGTGGTCTTTTCAACCAGCTCCACAACCTCAGCCATCCCGGCATACGCGCCTCTACACGCCTCGTGGGCTGACCGCTATGTCTGGCCTTCCATGCAGCGGGATTGTCGCACCTGGGGCGCTGCTGCATTCAATGCCAACGCGCTAAAGTCACCAGGCACGTCACGTCACCACTCGGAACATTCCCTCAGCCCTCTGGTCGGTTTGAGCACGTCCACCTCGACATCATAGGACCCTTTCCCCCGGCTGGACCCTATCGCTACTGCCTCACCGCCATCGACCGGTGCACTCGATGGCCCGAGACATGGCCCCTCGAGGGAATGACCGCGGAAGACGTCGCCTCAGGCCTTCTTCACCGGCTGGATTGCTCGTTTCGGCGCCCCCCGACGCGTAACCACGACCATGGACGACAGTTCGAATCGCACCTCTTCAGGCTTCTCGGGCTGACCATAGGTTTTGAACGCTTGAGGAACACCAGTTACCAGCCCCTGCGCCAACGGAATGATCGAGCGTTTCCACCGACAGTTCAAAGCAGCCATTATGTGCCACCCGGACTCAACCTGGCTCGAGGCCATTCCAGCCGTCATCCTCGGTCTTCGCGCCACCTTCAAGCTGGACATCCACGCTACACCAGCAGAGCTCGTCTACGGGGAAACCACTCCGTCTCCCAGGTGAATTTCTCTCTGCACTGCCATCAAGCAGTGCAGTCAGATCCCACCGACTTCGTCGCCCGGCTCCGACGCACCATCGCCGCCTTACGCCCGTCACCTGCAGCCCACCACTGCAAGCCTACATCTTTTGTGTTCAAGGAGCTAGCATCGTGTACGCACGCTTTCCTCTGCGACGACACCGTCCGCAGGCTTTTAACCACCCTACAGCGGACCCAACCTGGTCGTCCAGCGCGACGACAAGAACTTCACTCTGCGCCTGAACGGGAACAACGTCCGCGTCTGGATTGACCGGCTCAAGCCCGCCTACATCGCTGCGAACGAACCGGCCAGCGCCACTCCTTCCACAGGCATCTATCCACAGCCGTCGCCGTCACAGCCCGCTCCTTTCACGACACGCTCTGGACGTCTGGTACGCCTCCCAGATTTCTACAGGCCCTGAGGGCTCTGCACTCCGTGGGGGGGGGGGGGGGGGGGGTGATGTGGCGACACACTGCGCACAAACCGGCGCAGCCTCCGCCTCGCCACCAGCTAGCCCGGCGTGACACGGCCGCAAGCTGCAATACGCCTCCGATAAGGGACAGCACCACCGCAGCGTCACCGGAGGCTTACGTCATCGACAGTGGCTATAAACCAAGTTGCCAAGCTCGGAAGTGTTCAGTCTTCCTCTAACCGTTCGAGCGCAGCGGGGGTATGCTCGCCCCGCTGCTGCTACTACGCTAAATAAGCGATCATTATGTTTTATGTTCGGTTGCGTCCTTTCGTCGACACGGCACCCCACAACACTATTTCAAAAATAACGTAATAAACCTTGGATGGTCGAACGGAAACCTACATGTTGGATGCGCTTGCGAAACCGAAAGCGTCCGTGAATAGGACTACTTGGCTTAGCAACACATGTGCAGAAGCTCCGCCCACTTAGCTTTGGCTGTGCTGCCACAGAAAGTGGTCGAAAATTGACAGTTTGGTAGGTGAAGACCAATACTTACTCGGACTCAGCTGCAAAGAAGAAACGTCGGTAACGATTTTAAGCCCAATACAAAAGGCGAAGCTTGTACAAAAACTTACTTATTGCGGAGATGTCCGATTTCACTGAAAATAAATATCAAATTTTCATATGTAAGATGCGAATCTATTCTGATGTATGCGAGCAAAGCATTAATTAGAGCACTCTACATACACTCTAAGAACTAAGAGAGTGCCGGGCACTCTCTTTGGGAGAGTATTTTCTTGTCCCATATTTAACTCTCTTTTCCAGAGTAAATCACCTCTTTTTGAGGCAGAGTATAGTAATGCCCCCATAAAGGGTCAAAGTACTCCACCCCAACAGAATAACATACATCTCGCCGAAGCAGAGTAGCATGACCCCAACGAAGGGAGTAGCAGTACACCGCACAAAAAAAAACGTTCAAAACACATATATGACTGAGTGAGACGCGAAACCACGACCGTTGGGCGCACTTCGGATTGCGAAGCGGAACGCTACCAACTACACCACGTTGGAAGAAAGCGCATGAGCGTTTATTTCTTGATATTATAATGAATGTCCGTGATGTGTCTTTTGATTTCCTTGTTTAGAACCGCAGATCTGAGTGTCTCTGCACGTGCGACAACCAAACGGACTGTTGTGCATGTGTTTGTTTTGTGCTTCGCGAGATCGGAACGTCAATCCGACACGTTTTACAGTAAAAAAAGATTAGCGTAACTGAATATATGCACGGCATTCGCACTGACTCGCTAAGCGGTTAGTCATTTCTGTGTAAGAAACATCGCACTTCTCAACTGCACACTGAACACTTCGTTTTTCTTCACCCCCCTTGGACACATTTTCGGTCATTCTTGTTCACGTTCCGAGACTGCAGCCATAATACTTGACGTTAGTCGTACCGTATACATTAGGCTTATGACAGCAAGCTCCGTGCGTGACGTTCGTAGCGAAAAACATGAATGCCTATTGATATACGAAGAATGCAATAGCCGCTTGAATTTAGTTTCGATCGTGACCGACTCAATGAGGTCATATTCGTTTGGTAGAGGCGAGCCTCGAGGCGAGCCTCGAGGTAGAACTCCGGTTCATACAACGAGCCGAGGAGGTGGCGGCCAGGCACGGCCTAACCGCCATATCTCCGTGAAAAATATTCTTTTTCACGTCAGTAAAGTTGCTTCTCTCTCTCGCGGTGCCGACGTTACGCAGACTCCATTGCATCTGACGGTGTCATCCATTGGCAGATTCGTAGCACTTCCGGTAGCACTTTTTTTGCTCCTTGCGGAGCAAGTCTGTTCCATTGGCAGATGGAACAGACTGTATGTTCCATTGGCAGATCCACTCCTCGGAGCAACTTTTTCAACTCCGCGAGAAGCGGCGGATTCGACCGGAAGTCGCAAGCGCCCCGTGCCCTGGATTGCTGCCAACTGGGCGCGCCAACTGACGCCGGTCGCGTCGGTCGCGCCTCGCGTAGGACTATACAGCGCCCGCATTTTGCTTGCGTAGCGTCGCTGTGCCCAGCATGCCCACTCAAGCAAGAAGGTAGACGCACGCGCGCATCGCGTTCCATTCTGGCACTGCCATTTGCTCCAGCGGGAGCGCTTGTGTTCCATTGTTCCATTGGTAGATTCCCTTCGGTTGCCCTACGCCAGAGTGGAGTGCTCCGGCGCAGAGCTCGTCGGCCACTCCAAACCCGCCAATGGATGACACCATGAGTCTCTTCGTGACGGAGGGACGCCCGGCGTGGTAAAACGCGCATGCGTAAAGGCAACACAGCGCGGCGCGCGTGTGGATGTATAGAGTGCTCTCTTTTCGCGTCAACGTAACGTGACGAACCTGGCGACGCCAACTTCGTCCACCGCTGGACATGTCGGTCTGCATTAAGGCGAAAGCTTTGAATGTTTCACGCTCACGTTTTTCCGTTCGTCCCTTCGTCCGTGCCCAGCTATCTCTGCCCAGTAAGGATACGGACGCACAGTTGTGTCAGTGGTTTCATTCCGGAAATTTGAACGTCCTAGTAAATTTCGTTCGGTATTCTGACATCGCTTCTCAGTGAAACACTATGTTATTAAAAGTAAACCACGAGCCTTTGATTAATAGTATGTGTACAGCTTATATTTGCAGACAAACTGTACGGGAAGTTTGAGCGGAAACCAGCTAGTGCGACTGTTTTTCACAAGAGAACGGCAGGCGCGCCGGCAAGCGATTCCACGACAAGCAGTTCGAAGAAGCGCCCCAAGGATGCGCATTTCCCCGATATTAAACGCTATACCGCACGCTATACATGCAAAAAAAAAAATCTACCCCATCTCCCGCTAAAGGGAAGCATGTGTGAATGCGAAGCAGCGGGGAGATAATTAGCTTGAGCGGGAGGAACGTCGCCGCTCTCATTTCACGGCAGTGGTCCGGGCGCTCATCGCGGCGCTGCGCAGGAGAGAGAATGAGGCGCGCGCGCTCCGTCATTTTCATACCGCGGAACTACCGTGGCGCCCCCCAGCGGAGTATGCAGCTGTCACACCACCTGTCGTTCCGTAGAGGATTCCTAGAGGAAAGGACGGGGGGCGACCGTAGGAGAGGAGAGAGAGGGGACGTGCATGCGCTGTGGGGGTGTGGGACGCGGGAGCCGCTCCGTAGAGTAGAGGATTCCAAGAGGAGAGAGGACGCGCATGCGCTCTGGGGATGTGGGACGCCGGAGCCGCTCCGTAGAGTAGAGTATTCCTAGAGGAGAGAAGGGGAGAGGACGCGGGGGCGCTCCGTAGAGTAGACGATTCCTAGAGGAGAGAAAGGGGGGTGAGCGTAGGAGAGAGAGGGGGGACGGCACGCGCTGTGGTGGTGTGGGACGCGGGATGGACTAAGCCCCCTCCAAACACATGCAAGCAAGATTAAGGAATGGGGTCAACCTGGGCGACAGACACCGCCTGCCTAGCCACTGCTAAGCAGCCTCTCTGTGCTCTCGGCCATGACTCAAGGAATGGGGTCAACCTGGGCGACAGACACCACCTGCCTAGCCATTCCTAAGCAGCCTCTCTATGTTCTTGGCCATGACTCTGATGACTGTGTTAGGGTTGACGGCCTTCATATTACTACAGTGTTCTGGTTCGCATAATGGGCGCTTCCCTACTTCATGAAAGTGGCCGGACGCGGGACGGGGGACGGCGGACGGGGCACGCGGGAGGGACAGAGCCCCGAGCATAAGATGCTTCGCATCTAAAAGTTCCGTCACCGGGCGTCGAACCTACGACCTCTCGTTCCGCAGCGCGCGGCGCGAAACCACTCGGCTACGGGAGCGTACGTTCCTCAGCTTGCTAACGGCAAGCTATTTATACACACCATATACCGTTGGCGGTCCTCAGAGCTCCTCGACTTCAGCGCGTTTTCGTCATCACTAGCTAGATGGCGCGAAGGTGTCACGGAGCGCGCGCTCTAAAGGTCGTCACGCCTCTCGCTGGGATGAACGTGCGCCTCCACGGGGCGTGGTGGCTGGTACGCGCGCGCTTATCTCCTGATCGGAGCATTCGGCCGCTTCGCACGCCTTGTGTTTCCACCGCAAGTTTGCTTTGAAGTTACAGTGGTTAAAGAGTGCACGAAGGTCGCTTCGTTCGCCGCAGCGGCCGCGTTTACGAATGGAGCGCGTCGCTTACACACGAAGTAATAATTGTGGCAGTTCTTCGCGCTCGTCCTGTGTATGCTTGTGCGTTCGTTTCTTGCGTCTTTGTGTTAGAGCAGCGCGCTTTAAATGTCGAGCTGTGACAGTTCGTCCGTGCTCGTCTTGTGTATGCTCATTTCGTGCGTCCTTTATTCTTGAGGTGCGCGCTGCATGTTTCGAGCTGCTTGCCGTTCTTCACGACACATTACAATTTGTTGCTGCAGCATTCATTCCTTCTCCCTTGTGGCGAAACAATGCACAATAAACGCTCAACTACTTATGTGAATACTCGTTTCACTTTCGTGTTATACCGATTCCTTTGACAGAGGGATCAGCCATGTTTTTTTTCAGTCTGTTCCTCTGTGTGTTTCTTCCTATTTCTCTCTCCATCTATTTAATTCTTTTTCTTTCTATCTATCTTCCCTTTCGTCCGTTGCTTCTTATTTTTCTCTCTTTCTTTCTCTCTGTACTCTTTCTGCCCTCCTCCTTTCCCTTCTCCTCATACTCATTTCCGTTTCCCACACCCTAGCTTTACTATACAAGGCTATGCTGTGCTTTAATAGCTTACATGGGTAGCCGAGTGGTTAAGAGTTAAGACGCTCGCCTTCGGAACCTGGGTGCATGGCATCGAATGTCGAATCGCCAAGAAACTATCTTCGCCAATAAATTCGTTCTCTTTGTTTCTATCTCTTTTTTCTTACTCACTCTTTCTGTATTTCTTTTCTCTTTTTCTTACTGTCTCGCTCTCTCTCTGTACTGATTTTTCTCGATCGTCAGAGTTATTGCATCCCACGCCGGACAAATCGACGCCCGTGTTCTGGGAGCTAAACAGAAGAGGACAAAGAGAGTGCGTGCCAGCTCATGATAATAACTTTCTATCTACTACAGACGGCCAACCTCGAGCATAACAGGTCTGCTGCAGTGTTTCGTAACAAAGTAGGTAAATGCCGCCTTCTGCATCCAAAGGCATTGGGTAGCAGAGAAATAGCGTGCCCTCCGCGATCCGTCACTGGCGCGTGTGGGTAGCCGATCGAAGAGGCCATAACACCCTGAGAGGACGATATAGGAAAGCCGCCTCGTTGAGTGAGAGCTCAATGAAGCTTATTTCGATTCTGCTAAAAAAGAAGTGCGACACCGGAAATTTCGATTCCTGTTACATGCTGGCATCTCCCGCTTGCGACATCCTCGACAGCTCTACATATCGCCCTAAAGCGTCGTTTTCGGTAGGCGTAAAGAACGTGCGATGTCCTAGCAAACTAGGCGGTAACATCAGGACACCTCGGATACAGGGAGAAAGGACGCCATACCTTGAGCCCCAGCTGATTCTATCTTTCACATCATTAATGTTTTATCACAGCGCATCGACATAAATGTTGGTTTATTACAGCTTAGATCAAATTTGACGATGACGTTTTAAATTGGTCGCCTTCATGTATCAGTTTAATCCCAAGATATGCCAACATCATCCGTAAGGCATCTACTTTTCCCTGCCAATTCTGTTTTATATATAGGTGGCTTGACGTGTAGCATATGGCCCGCACCGCTTGGGGTTATGTCAGCGATAAGTTGAAGTTTTACTAATCGCGTCTATCATTTTCCGGCTATAAGCGGTACGCATAAGGCGTAGCGCCATTTTTCTTGCAGCTTTACCACCCTTGCGGTAGCTCAGTCCTCCTGAATAAAAAGTAGAGTAGCTACTTGGGCAAGTCGGTAAGCCTCGATCTTGACCCTCAGGGCAAAGGAAGTGACAGACGCTAGGAGAAACGAAGAAACACGAGCACTCGTTTTCCGTCATTTTTTTCCCAGTAGTGTCTATGCTATGTCCTTGGTGCTCTGTGTATAGACGCTTTAATGCAAAAATAACTGCTTTTATTTGAAGCCAGGTTGGCCAGACATCGATGGACGCTCAATAAAAAATACTGTGGTTTCACGTGCTTTCTAGAGCTCATGCAAGAACACAAAGGTCGCTGTTTGCGCTCGTTGGTATTCCAGAAGGGCGACGATTGAAGGCTGCACCGTACACTGACGACCAGAAAGTCGTATATGCATAGAGAAGAACACCTTTGTATCCGTGTCTACGGGTTTTCTGTGTGGAGCTTTCGGTTGTTCGCCAAGCATCATTGCTGTGACACTAAAGAAAAACAGAATGACACGTTATACTCAAAACATTTTGTTCATAACATTGCGGTTATGAATTAACTATTGCGGAACGAAAAATGAAAGTTGACGCGTTATTTCTGACGCTTCTCTTGCCTGTCTTCTCTCTTGCCTGCACTTGTTTCGCTGCCGTGATATCAATACGCTGCATATAAAAGCACAGATCGTTCTCTACCCCTTAGGCTAAGAATATATTCCGGAAGTTGATATGCTTAGTTTATTTATTTGTTTAGAAAAGAGTGCCGATCAGCTTGGAGTAGGATAGGAAAATTGAGTTCGAGCAGCCGCCATGAACAGCTCAGATGTCAGGGCAATCAGCCGTGAAAATAAGAAAGCATCGTCCGCCACCCTTCGCTCATTTAGGTGACATTTGTGTTAACGATAAGAATGACGTTCCTTTATGCAGAACAGTACTTCACATATTTTTTGTTTCATTATTCTAATAAAGCACGCAGGGTCGTGCAAAGCAATCCACTGAGGACCGCTGCGGTTCCTGTCATCCTGTCAAACAATAGACACGTGGCACTGCAACGATAAACTCATACAAACAGATAAAGCAACTACGTGGAATAGATAACCAAACAAATACCTTACCCATAGAGCTTTCTACGGCAGACATGATGGTTGAGTCTGCGTTTCGGAAAAGAAGCACCAAGATATTTTTTTAGACAGCCACATGTATGCGCGATATTTCCTGCGAAGATTGATAGTTGCGCAGAACTAGGAAAAAGGATGACACTAAAGGCCAAATCTTCGCCAAATCTGACACTTTGCCAAATCTCACAAGGCAGACCAAACCATTTGGTGTGCTGTCTTTTTTGCTGTACTTTTTCCTAATTTTTGCGCAGTTAACAATCGTTTGCGAAAAAGAAAATACTTTTCGTCATACAAAGCTGTCTAGACAGCTTAACAAAACGAGAGACGCATTAGCTTATCGGAACTCTCTATACATAGAAAAAGAAAAGTATTCCTGAAAGAGATCACTCTACCATAGAATATACAATAACCTAAGAACCATCCAAATACACATACATGGCAGATCTCTGTAGAAATATAAATGAAGATCGTTGACCAGAAGAAGACATGTTAAGAAACTTTGAGCGCGAACTATAACAGTGACAAGAGTGAGGGATCGACACCAGCGCTACTACCAACTGAAAGCTGTATTAAGCAAGATCAAACACACATACCCGGAACATGTCACCCGCTGCACGTGCGCACCATCCTAGGTAAAATGCGAGGCACTATCACGCTGTATCTACTTGCTACCCTCTTTCCTTTAGGAGCGAGACTTCTTTGCCGGTAATTGTTAATGTCGGGTGACTTATACAGGATGACCTCCTAATGTGAATGTGAAACGCCTCTGCAAGTTCTCGTGTGGTGCGATCACGGTGCTTAAACAGAGTGACCGTGTCAGAAAAGCGCGCTTCGCAACCACACTGCGCACAATGAATGGCTAAAATGCGTGAGCGACCTTCCTTTCAAAGATGAGAGGTTCTCCCTAAAGCGTATATTTAGGCAGCGACCCGTCTGCCCCACATAACGGAATACAATAAACGAAGGTTCGTCGCACATGAAACAAAGTTAACTTTGTGGCTAACGTTTCATGTACGAGAGTCCACTCAGACTCCAGCGTCCAGCTTATTCCCAACGTTGGAGCACACTTTGACCAGTTTATTTTTGGCTGAAGTTTCACATGAAAGCCTCAACTAAGAACAGCCTCGCTTTAAAAATCAGAAACGGAAAGAATGAAAATCACCGTTATAGCCGGAATGGAACCCACGCATTCTGCGGGGCAGTCAAGTATCCTAGAGTTACGCTAGTGCTTGAAACTGCTTCCCGAAAATAGCCTCTACACTCATCAAGTCGTAGTAACGCCAGTCCTGGTTGCAGTGTTGTCTTTCCTCTGTTATAAAATTGTAATATACAGTACATATCATCTCCTATGACTCGCACAGAGTTGGTCAACACGGAGGAAAACCACGAAAACCGCTGCTTATAATATGCACATCATCACACCGTAGCGTGCGGTTGGTTTCGTCACGTCGGACCATGGGATTCCCTTTGGATGCCAGTGTGGTTGATGATCCTGGCAAGCCAACGATATACCCTGAACTACTCAAAGCGCACAAAGACACCTGTCCAACTCGCAGCGTTTGTCCTAAAGGAATAACAAATGGGGTATAGGCCTACTGCTTCTCATGAAATCGACACCGACAGTGTGTAGAATATGCGGGATTTTTTACGTACTTTAACTCGTTGCCGATGCAAATAATGGTTGAGCGCACACAGAAAATTTCGTAATGTCCGAAAATATAGTTGTGTATATGGACATTTTCCTAGGCACTTCAGGGTGCAAATCAGTCAGTTTGCCGCCCTAAGCTTATTTATATCGATGTGAGCCCCTGTATCTTCCAATGCTACC
This sequence comes from Rhipicephalus appendiculatus, assembly GCA_030522465.1. Taxonomy (NCBI): domain Eukaryota; kingdom Metazoa; phylum Arthropoda; class Arachnida; order Ixodida; family Ixodidae; genus Rhipicephalus; species Rhipicephalus appendiculatus. The sequence goes on along the minus strand of JALIZH010032982.1, from coordinate 1,342,416 downwards.
CTTACAACCATTCTGAAAGGCAGTTAATCAGACCAGATTTGACCAAATTAGGCTTACTCTAGTTATGTGTTAAAAGGCTCCGCTACAGACCTATAAAAACAAACATGCTATAAACCTCAAATTTTGCATATAAAGAACTTGCAGTCGCTCAAATGAGAGCAGCGGGGTTCCTGACTTCAGCGTAACACATCACCTCAGCGACCAGACCAACGCGATTGATTGAACCGCTAGGAGACTCGGAAAATACAGCCTATAAAATTGGTGCCACTGCACGATGCCAAAGTAGATGTACCACCTTTATAGTTTCGTATGACACTCATCGATCCATCCTATCCATTGTCATGAGCAACAACGCACCAGAGACACGGGCAAACAACATAAGACGCTGCTGTCCCGTCTCTTTCGGTGAAACTTTCAAACAAGCTAACCCTCCTGAAATACACAGTAGTTTTATTACCAATTAGCTTAAATTTGTCGATGACGATGAAAAATTGGTCGTTTTCATATTCGCCAAATCTCAAGCTAAAGGGGCCATGACACCAAATTTTCGTTCATAATCTGTGTTTATGGGTTAATCCTTGAGCATTCAAAAATAACCTGGCAATATTCTAGTGCATTTGATCAGGTACTTAAATTTATTATTGAATATTTTTACAAACACGCCAGAAGCCCGAGAGTTGGGCAACACTGCCGCACTCGCGAGCCGTGACCAAGCAGCTGGCTCTGCAAGCGTCTGCATTCCGGCGAACGATATCGTTCCGTCGTCAGCTGCACCGTGAAATCGAAATATTTGAGCTTTCGTCTGCTTAGAACTGAAATTGAGCGATTTGCAGCGGCTGAAACTGTGGTAGAAGACGACGGCACCGCTCTTTGCTGCACGTGACATCACAGGCAACAGGGCAGTCGCCGGCGTTGGGTGGGATTTACAGCCGGCGATTTCTAGGGCCTGTTTTGCACTGAAATATCCTTTTACGGCTCACTTTTCATATCTCTATAGGCGAAATTGACCCTCTACTTCTAGTTTTCTCTGAAAACTACAAATTCTTGGGTGACCGTGTCATCGACCCTTTAACTCGCCTAAACGTCAGTTCTCTGGTACAGCGACGCGTCTACAGTAGTGGCGCAACTACCTATGACGGTTGTTGGTTTGATATTTCACAAAGAAAATACTCAAGTGGTTTCACATTCGCGGATAGAAAACAGCAACGCACCTACCCATGATTGCGAGAAAGCTGCTCAGTCGACCTGCCACTCAGGCAAGAGAAGCGTTGTCTGAAGGTCTAGGCAAGAAAGGTCCGTTGTCCATTGCAGCGGAGAAGGCAGGTGCTGGTCTCGGCAGCAGCGCGTGAAAAGGCGGTAATATGATGATGATGATGATGATGAAGTAGAAGTTCGAAACCTACAACATTGGCTCACACCCACTTTCGGGGATTGACCAAGAAACGAGTACTTTAAGAAAAATGGACTCATAGAATTACATGAACATCTGAAAACAATTTCAAAATAATCAATATAAACTAACTGTGTTGCTCCATTCACTTACGGCGATCACACACAAAAATGGATGGGTAACAAACCGGGTGGCAGCAGTGTTACGATAAAGACATATTCAGCTGAAAGATACTGGGAATTGACCTCAAAATAAATCATCGAATAAACGACAATGCTGAAAGAGTTATCAGATGAAACTTATGCAAGAAGTAATTACCCACGTGATGGCAATAAGCTCGACATATTACGTATACGGGAATCAATTTAGTCACATAGATGTTGGCCCAAACAAAAGGAAGAACATTTGGGGCAATGACAGCAGTGATTCCTCAATATGGTCGTTTCAATCAATAAATTAATAACGCCAAAAACATCCTTGTATAGTTCATGTGGACTCTCTTCGTTTTCTTCTATTCATAAGAGAGCATCGTCATAGCCGATGCATCATTTCATACCATTTCACGCGCCGCCCTCGAGACCAGCACCTGCATTCTCCGCTGCAACAAACAACGGGCCTTTCTTGTCATCTCGATCTTAAGACAACGCGTCTCTTGCCTGAGTAACAACTGGACTGAGCAGCTTCCCCGCAATCATGGGTAAGGGCGTTGTACTTTTCTGTCGAATTACGTGAGACTTATTGCACAGAGAACGGACATTTAGGACAACAGTGAGCCGAGTGCAGAATGTAACATAGCGAGGGACATAAAGAGCAACTTTTTGACCTTTTTGTACCGGTGTGCCTGATGTCGTTCTTCATGAAGGCAATTATTCCAACAACTACGGCAAGTGCTATTGAAGACTCTATGTTCCGTATGACTGCTTTGTTTCTTACACGCAGTGGCAAATATCTTATAACTGCGGCTTGTGAACCTACAAACTTTTAAATAGATCGCATATGCATCATTGGTACTTCGGTACCAGGTCGCCAGAATGTAACGCACTCAGCTGTTTTCATTTGGACTACCGCTCATATTTTATGTCAAAATGTGATGTGATCTTCATAGAGTGCATGTCTCGGCATGTCTGTAGCGGTGTTAGCATTGGCCAGGTTCTTGGCGAGGTCAAGGGTATTATTAACACATCATTGCAGTTAGCATAATTTGGTTTATGTGGCCTGAACGAACATTTCATATTAGGAGTATTACTACATTCTATAAATCGTTATAAATTGCTACGGCTCACCTAAATACGAAATAGCACAGGCAATGACTGAAGGACTTGGAGATTTGGATACTTAGGTTAGTGTTTTATACAATGTATATATATATATATATATATATATATATATATATATACACATATATTGTGCGCATTTATAAGACACTTCATCATCTGTACATAACCATCATGGTGTTCTTCATCTTCGTTTGTGGGGACACATCTTGAGTTGGTTCTGTGCCTCGGATGTGACTGTTTGGCCACATCTTCCAGGCCTAATAAAGACGTGTAAAGTACTACGTTCCAAGTGGTGGAGAGTGCGCCTCGATTCCCCGTACCTCTCGCCCGCTTTACCTCCTGGAGCTTCGCTCAGGTCACCGTTTGGGCCACTTGTCCACCAGTATGCCGCAGGACGAACCCTCAGCCAATTCATCTACCATTCCGGCTGCGACTGCCGCAGCTCCTCACTCTTGGATCGTCAGCGGACCCCATCGTGATTCCCCATCTGTTCGCTGGACTTCGCAATGAGGACGTGGAGGATTGGCTGGTCCAATACGACATAGTGAGTGCCGCGAACCATTGGGACGATCCGCACAAGCTCCGCCACGTCTCCTTCTACCTCACAGACGTGGCGAATACCTGGTTTTTTAACCACCAGATTGACTTTCCCGACTGGAGCGCTTTCAAAGAGCGTCTCCGACAAGTCTTTGGTACTCCGGCGGTTCGATCGAGCCTGGCGAAGAGGACGCTGGACACTCGCAAACAACAACTCGGCGAGTCTTATACCTCGTATATCGAGGACGTTCTCTCGCTCTGTCGACGCGTCAACGCTGCCATGGCAGAGTCGGAGAAAGTGCGTCATCTTCTCAAAGGCATTGGGGCTGTTGCCTTCAATGCTTTGGCCCTAAAGGACCCGACTACTGTCGCTTATGTTGTAGCTACATGCCAGCGCTTGGACGAGCTCGAATCCGCACGGTTGCAGCCGGACATCTCTGACAATCCCACAACCGACCCTTCGTTTCGAGCCATGATCCGCGCAATCATAAGAGAAGCACTGCAGTCGCTCGGCTTTTCAGCAGGACCGTTTCCTTCTGCTACCTCCAGTACTAACCTGCGTGACGTCGTTAAGGAGGAATTGGCGGCTATGACTGGTGCTGCGTATACAGAACCTCTCGTACCTAAGCTCCCACCAACTTACGCGCAAGTCGCCGCGGTTACTCCAGCCGTTGTTCCATCGATGCCACCGACGCCGACACAACCGCACCTGGCTTCCATAGCTTCCAGTGCACAAAATCAGCCTTACTATGCACCACCGACGCCAGCACACATGGCTTCCATAGCGCTCAGTGCACACAACCAGCCTTACTTCCACCATGGCGGCCTACGCGACCTACGTGCTACTATTGCGGATATCGTGGACACATCGCGCGTGTCTGTCGCAAGCGTCAGCAAGACGAGCGTCGCGGGTTTGACACTTACGAACGGGAAGACTTTGCGACGGGGGGCCACTTTCCAGCACCGTCCTTACGCTACGATTCAGGGTCGTTCTCCCTCTCCACCTGCGATGCCCGAGATGGCTCCTAACTACCGTGGCAGCAGGCGTCGGTCACCGTCACCGCTTCGTCGCTCTACGTCGCCACTGCGACCACCCTCTCAATTCGTCGACCGTCGCTCGGAAAACTAAACTGTGCAGCTTTTGGAGGAAAAACTGCATTTAGCGAAGTAAGAGAAATTGCTCCAGCTCGTCCACATAACATGATATCTGTTTTAGTAGAAGGCATACAAGTGCAAGCATTAATAGACACCGGTGCTAGTTTGTCAGTTATTCACCGTGGTTTGTGTGCGCGTCTCCGCAAGGTTACTACACCGTACGATGGACCTACGTTGCTCGCTGCTCAAGGGGACGCCATTCGACATTCCGTCATGTGCACTGTTCGTGTCTACATTGATGGACTTCTGCATTATGTACAATTCGCCGTGCTTAGTTCGTGTGCCCAGCAGCTCATATTGGGATGGGATTTTCTTTCAACGGCGTCCGCTTCCATCTTCTGCCGGCAACGTGTTCTCCACATGAGCGATACCACCCATTCACTTCACACAGATGACGCACCACTTCGTTTTTTTTTTTTTGCTGCAGAAGACACTGAGCTACCTCCGCGTAGTCAGCGAATTGTTGCAATTATGTCTCATGTCATTGACCATGGCGATGTGCTCGTACATCCATCTGCACGCTGTCTCACCAAAGGGATATCCTTCGCATCAGGGCTGGTTCGTTTCGACGATGGCTTCGCATTCGTTTGCGCAACAAATACGACGTCTGAAAAAATTCTGGTTCCGAAGGGCATAACGTTGGCTTGCGTCACTACATCGGAGCCTCTCTCTGTGGCTACTCTTCAAGAGGCTTCCCCTGACGATCCCTCTGTTGGACGTTCCGCATCCATCTCCGCCCTTAAAGCTACTATCAGCTCCGACCTTGCCCCATCGCAGACACAACAGTTGCTTGCCTTGCTGACCAAACATGAAGCGTCGTTTGACGTACATTCCTCTGTATTGGGACAGACGTGCGTCACCACGCATCAGATCGAGACAGAGGGTACGTCCATCATTCGTCGTCGACCATATCGCGTATCTCTAGCCGAGCGGAAGGTCATCGAAGAAAACGTTGACGACACTTTGCGACGGAAGATAATACGCCCCTCTGCTAGTCCATGGTCATCTCCTGTCGTCTTAGTTCGAAAAAAAGACGGTTCTGTGCGGTTCTGCGTAGATTACCGGGCGCTAAACAAGATCACGCGCAAGGATGTATACCCTATGCCACGTATAGAAGACGCCTTGGATTCGCTACAGGGGGGCCGAGTACTTCTCGAGTCTAGACCTACGTTCAGGATACTGGCAGATACCGATGCACGAGGACGATAAAGAAAAAACGGCGTTTTCAACACCAGATGGACTTTACGAGTTCAATGTAATGCCTTTCGGCCTCTGCAATGCGCCCGCAACATTCGAGCGCATGATGGACGCCGTTCTGCGTGGCCTGAAGTGGAAGACTTGCCTGTGCTATCTGGACGACATTGTTGTTTTCTCGTCAACCTTCTCACAACACCTACACCGTTTAGACGAAGTACTGACGTGCCTCGCTAACGTTGGCCTTCAGCTGAACACGAAAAAGTGCCGTTTTGCCAGCAAGACAATTAAGGTCTTAGGCCACATTGTGAGTAAGGACGGCATTCGTCCTGATCCCGAGAAGGTTTCGGCCGTTCTTCATTTTCCTCGTCCCGAAAGGAGCAAAGACTTACGCAGCTTCCTTGGCCTGGCTTCCTACTTACGTCGATTCATACGAGACTTTGCCTCAATAGCGGCACCTTTGCACAAATTACTTGGTTCCGGTGTTCGCTTTGAGTGGTCTCCCGACTGCGAAGCAGCGTTTAGCCATCTTAAAAACGCCCTCACATCTGAACCAGTTCTTCGCCATTTCGACGAAATAGCACCAACACTCCTGCATACTGACGCTAGTGGTCACGGCATCGGTGGTATTCTGCTACAGCGAGATGAGTCATCACGTAAGAGGGTCGTCGCATATGCAAGCCGCGTACTGACCAGCGCCGTGAAGAATTACACCATCACAGAGCAGGAGTGTCTAGCTGTCGTTTGGTCGGTGCAGAAGTTTCGACCGTATCTGCATGGCCGTCATTTTACCATCGTAACAGACCACCATGCCTTATGTTCGCTTTCGACACTCAAGAACTTATCAGGACGCCTTGGTCGCTGGATTATATGTTTGCAAGAATACGACTTCACTATTATCTACAAGTGCAGTAGGAAGCACCAGGACGCAGATGCGCTTTCTCGCTGCCCACTTCCGACGGCACCGTGCATTGGTCCCGCTACTGACTTCAACGATGAACGCTTGGACGGTCCTTCCACATCTGTTTCGTCCTTGGCCGCTATTGATCAGATTCCTCCCGACGATCACGGCTCGATCATAACGCACCAACGCTCCGACTCTTACTGTAGGCGCATAATAGATCGTCTTCAGGGAAATTGTCGACCGCCAAATGCCCGCCTTCGTCGACAGCTGAAGCAGTTCAAGCTCAACAACCGCGTTCTTTACCGTCACATCTATCACCCTGACGGCCAACGCTGGGTACCCGTTCTGCCTCGCTCTCTTCGAGCTGATATCCTCAAGGCTTGTCACGATGACATGACTGCTGGCCACCTTGGTTTCCAGAGAACGTACGACCGCATTAAAGGTCGCTTCTACTGGCCTGGCCTATCCGGCAGTGTAGCAAAGTACGTCGCCTCCTGCAACCTTTGTCAGCGCCGGAAGCTTCCGACATCACCTCAAGGCGGCGAGCTGCAACCACTTCCATGTCCATCGGCACCATTCGAAGTCGTTGGCATTGATCTGTATGGTCCTCTTCCAACGACTACCACTGGCCATCGTTGGATAGTGACAGCTGTCGACCACTTGACACGATACGCTGAAACATCCTGCGTGACTTCGGCTTCCGCTTCTGAAGTGGCTACATTTATGCTTGAAGCCTTAATATTGCGTCATGGCGCTCCTCGTGTCATCTTGAGCGACCGTGGTAAAGCTTTCCTTTCGCAAGTTGTGGAAGAATTGCTCAGAGCCTCTGGCACCACCCACAAAACAACCTCCAGCTATCACCCTCAAACCAACGGGCTGACTGAGCGATTTCATCGCACTCTCTCCGACATGATAGCCATGTACATTGAGCCATACCACACAAACTGGGACGCAATTTTGCCGTTGGTAACTTTTGCCTATAATACTGCTGTAAAACGCACAACTGGCTACTCGCCATTCTACCTCGTCTATGGCCGATCACCGTCTTCTCTTCTGGACGTCTCCTTCTTGACCGCCCCTGTTACTCCATCTGCATCCTCCTGTGAACAATATGTGTCCCGCCTCCGCCACTGTCGCCAGCTCACTCGAGTCAACACTGCGGCAAGACAACAGGACCGCAAGAATCTGCATGACGCATCTCACAGCGCCGTGTTCTTCCGCCCCGGCGACGAGGTGCTACTCCGGACACCAGTTTGCACTCCTGGCTTATGCGAGAAGTTTCAGTTTCGGTTCCTCGGCCCATACACAGTCTTGGAGCAGACCTCCCCCGTGAACTATCGCGTCGAACCCGTCATTGCTCAAATTGAACGGCGCCGTCGCGGTACCGAGATAGTGCATGTCTCGCGTATGAAGCCTTTCACAAGGCGTTCTCCGCACCTTTAAGTTGCGGCCAGGATGGCCGCTCACACGCGGGGGAAATTAGTGTGGGCATTTATAAGACACTTCATCATCTGTACATAACCATCATCACATGGTGTTCTTCATCTTCTTCGTTTGTGGGGACACATCTTGAGTTGGTTCTGTGCCTCGGATGTGACTGTTTGGCCACGTCTTCCAGGCCTAATAAAGACGTATAAAGTACTACGTTGCAATATATACAGTTCAAAAAATATATTAAGCACGTAAGAAAAATTGTTCTGGGAAGGACTGACGTTTCGGCCGCGGGACCGGCCTTCGTCGGAGCATGTATATATATATATATATATATATATATATATAAAACGGGTACACGTACGAGAAAGCAAAACTTTTATGCCTTACGTTTCGGCCGTGGCACGGCCTTCGTCAGAGAATTACGAAGGCCGTGCCACGGCCGAAACGAAAGGCATAAAAGTATTGCTTTCTCGTACGTGTACCCGTTTTTTTTACTCAGACGGAACCCACTGAACTTTCCTGCTGAATATATATATATATATATATATATATATATATATATATATATATATATATAGATAATATGTATATTAGAAAATAATATCAAACTGCCTGTGCACTCTCAGGTAAAATTGGTACTAACGTATTAAATTGTGTAAAACACCACTTTAGGAATCCCACCGAGCGTCATTACCGGTACCAAGCTGTATCCCTAACACAACCGTTCAGCACCGCTGTATCCTAAACAGGCGGAGACCACGTGGCTCGGAAACAATTTGTTTATGTTAGAATAGTGTCACAATCTTAATAGCTAAAACGCAGCGTGCTCGCGCGGTGCTGTCATTTTGTGAGTTGAAGTGTCACGCCTGGGGATTTGCGAAATGAGATGCTGAAAGAATAAAGACTCAGTTCGTTCTGGGCTCTCGTAGCGCCATGTCTCACTCGGCAAACAAGCTCTTGATGGCCTCCTACTACTGCTAGTCTTCCGTGTACCTTACTTTAATCAAAGAGCTTAAACTATTTAAACAACGAATTTAGGCACCACTTGTCACCTGTTTCTCTCTACAAAATACTGTTTAATTTGGCGTTGATTCCGGTTTATCTGTAATTTGGCTATTGTGAGTACTGCAGATGACACAATTATGTTTTCTGGCAACGACATAAACGAAGTCCTTCTCTGTTGTGCCGACGCCGGGGCGAATATTGGCAACCAGTCCGTTTCTACTGGAATGCAAAATAGTGAGAATAAAAGAAAAGCACGTAGACCGAAAATATAATTAAACCACAGGCCGAAATATAGTAATGCCTCGCAGCATCAACTCAATTAAACAGTTTAAATATCGTGGCATTTTGTGTAGCTGTAATGTGCACTGAGACATTCACGGCAGCTATTTACAACAATGGCCTAGCGTAGACAGCTTATATAATAAGCCGCCTACCATGTTTGCTTAAAAAAAAAGGCAAGCTGCTCCTTTCAAATGCTTCCTCTTTACACTCGCCATGACTTACACATACCTGAACCTTGAAGAGGGCACAATTGCTTGCTTTAATCTACAAGGTACTCACAAACCACACAAAAATATTCGTTTGCTTTTCTTTTGTTCCTTTTCAACGTTCCTTGTGCTTCTCCGAGAGTGGAATAGTTTCGCAGTGCTGAACAGGTTAACGCATGTCTGACTAACTGCAGATTCAGCACCAAATATATAAACCTTAAGAAAAATAACCTAAAGAACTCGCACGTATTATTCTTTTTAGACAACAGAATCGCAAGTTACAGTACAAGACAAGGCAAAGGAGGAAATTGTGCATACCATTCGATATTGGTAAAAAATTATTTATGCATTGTATGGTAATGGTATATAATAATGGTATATAATATAGTGCAGTGATTTCCTTTGCGAATAGCTTCCTTTTCGTATGCATAGACGGTTTCGTTAGCTCTGATTTTTATCAAGCTGTCTGACAGCTTTGTTTCCCAGCCCCTGTTGGTGCGAATTTTGTCTAGGAAGAAAAATATTTGTTTTTGCAAACGATTGTTGTTTGCGCAGACTTATGAAAAAGTACAACAAAAAAGAAAGCACACCAAAGAGATTGATCTGTCTCGTGCCTTTGGAGTCACACTTTTTTCTAGTTCTGTGCAAGTAGCAACCTTAGCAGGAAATATCTTGCATACATGCGGCTTTTAAAAAAATATCTTGGTGTTTCTTTTCCGAAAGGCAGACCCAACCATCATGTCTGCCGTAGAAAGCTCTATGGGTAAGATATTTGTTTGGTTATCTATTCCGCGTAGTTGCATTATCTGTGTGAGTTTATCATTGCAGTGCCACGCGTCAGTTGTTTCACAGAAACCGGAGCGGTCGGCAGCGGATTGCTCTGTACGACCCTGCGTGCTTTATTAGAATAATGATACAAAAAAATAATACGTCATTCTTATCGTTAACACAAATGTCACCTAAAACGAGGGAAACGGGGGGTGACTATGCTTTCTTATTTTCACGGCTGATTGCCTTGACATCTGAGCTGTTCATGGCGGCTGCTCGAACTCAATTTTCCTATCCTACGCAAAAATCAACTGCTTTCTATTCTAAACAAATAAATAAACTAAGCATATCAACTTCCGGAATATATTCTTAGCCTAAGGGGTAGAGAACGATCTGTGCTTTTATATGCAGCATATTGATATCACGGAAACTAAACAAGAGCAGGCAAGAGAGAAGACACGCAAGAGAAGCGTCAAAAATAACGCGTCAGCTTTCGTTTTTTTTCTGTAATAACGGATTCATAACCGCAAAGTTATGAACAAGATGTTTTGAGAGCAATATTTATAACGTGACATTCCGTTTTCCTTTAGTGTCTCCGCAATCATGATTGGCGAACAACCGAAAGCTCCACACAGAAAACCCTAGACACGGATACAAAGGTGTTCTTCTCTATGCATATACGACTTTCTGGTCGCCAGTGTACGGTGTAGGCTTCAATCGTCGCCCTTCTGGAATACCAACGAGTGCACACTGCGGCCTTTCTGTCCTTGAATGAGCTCTAGCAAGCACGCGAAACCACAGTATTTTTTATTGAGCGCCATCGATGTCTGGCCAACCTGGCTTGAAATAAAATCAGTTATTTTTGCATTAAAGCGTCTATACACATAGCACCAAGGACATAGCATAGACACTAATGGGGAAAAAAATGACGGAAAACGAGTGCTCGTGTTTCTTCGTTTCTGCTAGCGTCTGTTATTTCCTTTGCCCTTAGGGTCAAGATCGAGGCTTACCGACTTGCCCAAGTAGCTCCTCTACTTTTTATTCAGGAGGACTGAGCTACCGCAACGGTGTAAAAACTGTACGAAAACTTTCGGGACGCCGTATCCAGACCGCTTATAGCCGGGAAATGAGAGACGCGATCTGTAAATAGATCGTCAAAGTATTGCTGACATAACACCAAGCGGTGCGGGCCATAAGCCACACGCCACGCTACCTATCTGGGAAACTGAGTTGGCTGTGGGAAAAACTAAAAGGAGATGCCTACATATCTTGGGATTAAACCGATATATGAATGCGACCAACTTAAAAACGTCATCGACATATTTCAGCTAAGTTGTAATAAACCAACGTTTATGTCGAGGCGCTGTGATGAAACATGGATAGTATGAAAGATATCACCAGCCCGCGTTCAAGCTCTGGCGTCCTTCCTTACTGTGGCTTTAGTGTCATGATCGCACCGCCTAGTTTGCTAGGAAATCGCACGTTCTTTACACCTGCCAAAAACGATGTTTTGGGGCGATATGTAGAGCTGTCGAGGATGTCGCAAGCGGGAGATGCCCGCGTGTAACATGAATCAAAATTTCCGGTATCGCTCATTTCAGTAGAGCGGGAATAATCTTCATTGAGCTCTCACTCAACGAGCCTGCTTTCCGATATCGTCCTCTCAGGGTGACCAACCGAGTGTTATGTCCTCTGCGATCGGCTACCCACACGCGCCAGTGACGGATCACGGAGGTCACACTATTTCTGTGCTACCCAATGCCTTTGGATGCAGAAGGTGGCCGTTACCTACTTTATTACCAAACACCGCAGCAGACCTGTTATGCTCGAGAGTGGCCGTGTGTAAGCAGAAGCCGTGTGTAAGCACACGGTAAGCAGAAGAGTAGGTCTGAAAATAATATTCATAAGACTAAAGTAATGTGTAACAGTCTCGGCAGAAACCAGCGCTTTGCGATAGGTGGCGAGACGCTGGCAGTTCTGAGGTAATACGTCTACTTAGGACAGGTTGTATCCATGGAGCCGAACTATGAGAGTGAAATAACTAGAATAAGGAGGGGCTGGAGCACATTCGGCAAGCGTTCTCATATCATGAATGGTAGTCTACCACTATCCCTCAAGAGGAAGGTATACAACAGCTGTATTTTAGAGGTACTTACCTACGGAGCAGAAACTTGGAGGCTTACAAAGAGGGTTCAGCTTAAGTTGAGGACGAGGCCGCGAGCAATGGAAACGAAAGTGATAGGTGTAACCTTAAGAGACAGGAAGAGGGCAGAGTGGGTCAGGGAACAAACGGGGGGTTAGGGTTATTATAGTTGAAATCAAGAAGAAATGGACAAGGGCCGGGCAGTAAGCACGTCGTCAGGATAACCGCTGGTCATTAAGTGTAACTGACTGGATTCCAAGAGAAGGCAAGCGCTTGAGGGGGGAGGCAAAAAATTAGGTGGGCAGATGAGATTAAGAAGTTTGCAGGTATAACGTGGCAAGAGAAAGCACAGGACCGGGTTGATTGGCGGAACATTGGAGAGGCCCTTGCGCTGCAGTGGGCGAGGTCAGGCTGATGATGAAATACAACGAAAAAAATGATAAGCAGCTTAACTTGGAAAAGAATGCTGCGTAATACAACATGGATGTTCTCTATGAAGAGTGCTATAATTAATGTTGTACTTGCATACATACATCAGATTAGACTCGCTTCTTATATCAGGGACGTAGGCAGAAATTTTTTTACGAAGGGGGGAGGGGGGGGGGGTACCTTCTTTGATATGAATGGCGGGCTGGGCTGGCGAATGGTCATTTTACGCTATGTATGCCATGGCGAAAAAATTTTCGGGGCGGGGGGGGGATGGGGGGTGGATGGGCCCGCTGTGCCACCTGGCTACGTCAGTGTCTTATATATGAATATTTGATATTTATTTGCAGTGAAATCGGATATATCCGCAATTAGTAAGTTTTTACTCAAGCTTTGCCCTTTTTATACGGCCTGCAATGGTTACTGAGGTTTCTTGTTTGCAGCTGAGTCCAAGTAAGTTTGGGTATAATCAACACTAGAAGCGGTAAGCTTATATGTAGCGCTTGTACTTGCGAGGGTTGTAGCCCTGGATAGTGCTACGTAGACCAATTTTAGTGGATGGTGCTTAACTACAATTGACGTTAACCCCACGCGACGCTTGTATCATAGGAGAACATATGTGATGTTTATAAAATATACAGACAGCGTTAATATGCAATGTTCCTTACATTCTTAGAAAAGCTGATAGCAAACGCTGCCACCACAGTTCACGTTGCTGCAGTAAGAGGCCATTGCAGGGCGTGTTTCATGTGCAGTTGGCGTCGCTCTGAGGTAGAATACCTGACTACCGTGCAGAATGCCTCAGTTTCGTTCCGGCTCTGACCGCGCTTTTCTTTCTTTCCGATCCTCCGACAATTCCCTCACCGACAACGCTGCCGATCTGTGTGATAAAAGCTCCATAACGCAATCACGTAAACCTTTTTGAAAGCTTGTTGTCGCCGTTCCAGGTATGATACAAACTGTCCATCACCTGTGGTTGATATCCGCATTCCTTGGGCCGTGGTATGCGGGCATGTGTCACACGTGAGTGAAGGTCAGGGTTTCATGACGTACGCGACAAGCATCTCAGGCTATTCATGTAATGACCTGTTCATCGTGTTCGTCATACGCTAATGCTCTTTCATGCAAATTTTTGTGTGTGTCAGGTAAAGGAGACGACCACGAGAGCACCTAGACGTAGCAGTCTACATAGATAGATAGATAGATAGATAGATAGATAGATAGATAGATAGATAGATAGATAGATAGATAGATAGATAGATAGATAGATAGATAGATAGATAGATAGATAGATAGATAGATAGATAGATAGATAGATAGATAGATAGATAGATAGATAGATAGATAGATAGATAGATAGATAGGTAGATAGAAACTCTCAAAGTGCCTACAGTTCGCTAAGACATGCTTCGCATTTAATAAGCCTACAAGATGCCTCTGGGTCGTCTGGGTAATAGCTATTACGCTTACCGTATAAGCAGGATCTGCAGCCTCTGTATTGAATGTTGTCAGTTTTTACTTTTTTTGCGAAACCTAGATATTTGGGAAAATGTCTCCAAACCTTTTTGCGAACAGCTGTTTTCAAGGTGTTGTGTGGTGAGAAATATTCAAACGTAAAAAAGATCGGTTTCTAAGTTGGTTTCTATAAGTTTAGCAGATATTTGGTATATTCTTTATGCGGCAAGGGAACGAAACCCCGATAGCTAAAAGTATTCCAACGTAGTACTCGACATAGTACACTGATAGTCAGTTTGGTAAGCTTTATCCTGTTTTTATTGTTTATGAATGTTCCCCACCAGACGGGTTTCACTCCAGCTCCTGCCATCATTGGTACTCTACCAATATGCAGGTGATATCTACAACAAAATCAAGTTTTGCCGAAAGTGATTAATTTTTTTGCCGAGAAAAAAAAATGTGAGAAACATGCTGTCCTTAACCTGCCGTATCAATTATTTACAAATTATTTGTAGTGACATAATTTTCACGTATCTAATTTTTCTAAACCGACAGTCCAGTCAGAAGGTGAAACACACCTGTTCAATATAAAGAACCCAACTCTTGTACATTGCGTAGTAGCAACGTTGTCTAAGACGAAGATAAATTCCCGTCTACGTCATAGGCTCCCAGGAGTGCCATTCAGCATAGCTCCCTCCCAGTATTGAAATGAATTTCGTTACAGGTCTGAAAGTTCTTCCCAGCGGATGTTCGCGGTCACGGTCGCCGCCTTTTGTCTTATCGCCTGCCTTTGTATTGAGATTTCCATCTTCGCCATGGCAATATTAGGTAAGGGTCTGTCGTGGAACATGAGTTTATTAATGCACGAGAAATGTGGAGCAGTTAGAGGAAATTTGAAAAGCGCGAACGACGAAGACGAAACACGTACAACAGGACTAGCGCGTTTCCGTCTCCCTCGTTCGTGCTTTTCAAGTTTTCTCTAATGATGGACGAACTCGTCCAAACCAAGGCTTTGTGCAGCTGTCTCTTTGCTTTGATGTGTCATGGCTGAATAGAAAAAAATAGATGCCACAATAACACAGGGAACAAATAAACTGACGCTATATAAGCTTTCATTCCAAGAATAATAAATCTACCCGGCCACACACCACGAAAATGAAAATGAGCGATTGTTCGGTTAGATTAAGGACGAAGTAATATAATCTAATATAACGAAGCGCAAGAAAGAGAAGCGGGATATATTTGGAACGAGCAAGCCCACATATAGAAGAATATCGGAACTGCTTCCTGCATTTATAGATAGATAGATAGATAGATAGATAGATAGATAGATAGATAGATAGATAGATAGGTAGATAGGTAGATAGATAGATAGATAGATAGATAGATAGATAGATAGATAGATAGATAGATAGATAGATAGATAGGTTGATAGGTAGATAGATAGATAGGTAGATAGGTAGATAGATAGATAGATAGATAGATAGATAGATAGATAGATAGATAGATAGATAGATAGATAGATAGATAGATAGATAGATAGATAGATAGATAGATAGATAGATAGATAGATAGATAGGTAGATAGATAGATCAGGAACTATCGTGACATTTAAATACCGTGTATTTGGGCTTGAAGTGAAGTCAAAAGTCGAGAATACTAATTAAAACTTAAAACAACGTTATCGGACCAAGATTCATCGCCATCAATTTCCCTAACGTTGTGCTTATGATCCTCAAACGCATAAACTATAAAAGAGGTAATCAGCATCAAGATAAATTATTCCCTGCCATACAGTCCTTCACATTTGCATGAGAGCGGAGAGCAAAGCGCGATACGATGGTCTTGAAAAGAAACAGTGTGGGTTGTGCTTAGACCACGCCCAAGAATGAGTAAAGGCAACATATTGTGACGGAAGCGAGGGGTAGATTTAATAGATACAGACGCCAGTGAATAGCCAGCCAAACAATATGGCTGAGGTGCCTGAGGAGCTCCACGCGCAAGCGCTTCGCGGTTACTCGTCGTCTTCATCTTCGCACCGTAACATCACTCTCCCGCGGCGGAAGCGCCGTCACGGCGCTTGTTATGGCGACGAAGAGCTAGCGGAGCAATACGGATTTCAGTCGGGAAACGTGCACGACATCCGTTTGTGGTGAGGAGGTTTGAAGAGGCTGCGTCCAGGGGTGAGATTTCATAATTCACGTCGCCGAGCTGGCGGAGTACTTTATAGGGGCCGTTGTAACGGGAGAGAAGCTTCTCTGATAAGCCGACCTGGCGGCATGGTGACCAGAGGAGTACTAGAGATCCCGGTGTGAAGTGAACGCTGCGATGTCGACTATCATAACGATGCTTTTGGTGTTCTTGCGACAAAGCTAGTCGGTCACGGGCTAGCTGGCGAGCTGTATGGGCTCGAACAACGACGTCGCCGGCGTATGTAGTAGACAAGGGTCTGGCCGGAGGAAGGAGAGTGTCAAGAGGTAGCGCTGGATGTCGACCAAATAGCAAATAGAACGGTGAATAACCAGAGGTGTCATGTCGTGAAGGGTTATACGCAAAGGTGACAAATGGAAGTGCGCTGTCCCAGTCACGGTGATCTGACGAAACGTACATTGAGAGCATCTGAGTGAGCGTTCGGTTGAGACGCTCGGTCAATCCATTTGTTTGCGGATGATAAGCTGTGGTAAGCTTGTGCTGGGTGGAGCAGGCACGGAGGATGTCATCCACGACACGTGACAGGAAGTACCTCCCTCGATCGGTAAGCAGCTGCCGAGGAGCGCCATGATGTAGAATGACGTCGTACAGCAGAAAGTCGGCGACGTCGGTGGCGCAACTTGTAGGCAGTGCTCGAGTGATGGCAAAGCGTCTGGCGTAATCTGTGGCCAGAGCAACCCATTTATTGCCCGAGGTAGACGTGGGAAAAGGGCCTAGCAGGTCAAGTCCGACTCGAAAGAATGGCTCCGTAGGTATTTCGATGGGGTGTAGGTGGCCGGACGGCAGCACAGAGGGGCGTTTTCGGCGTTGGCATTGGTCACAAGAAGCAACGTAGCGAACCACATTACGGTACATGCCGGGCCAGAAAAATGCGACGTCGCACACGATCGTATGTAGGAGAGACACCAAGGTGACCGGCTGTCGGTACATCATGGAGTTGTTGCAGAACACTATTGCGTAAATGGTGGGGTAGCACAAGAAGAAGTTCCGGGCCATCGGCGTTGAAGCTACGACGATACAGAATGTTGTCGTGCAGCTCGAACAGGCGAACAGCAGGGTCTGGTGATCGGGACGTTAGACGATTGATGATGGCCAGTAACGATGGGTCCCGTCGCTGTTCGGTGGCGATGTCAACCAGTGCGTGGATGGAGAGCACGCAGGGGTCCGAGTCAAGGTCAGTTAGGTCGGGCGCTTCAACTGGATGACGTGACAGACAGTCGGCGTCTGTGTGCAGTCGTCCCGACTTGTAATGAACCATGAACGAGTATTCCTGGAGACGTAATGCCCCAGCGACCGAGACGTCCCGACGGGTCCTTTAGGGATGAGAGCCAGCAGAGAGCGTGATGGTCCGTGACCACGGAAAAAGTTCGGCCATACAGGTAGGGACCTGAATTTGGTCACGGCCCACACTAAAGCTAGGCATTCACGCTCAGTGATGGAGAACTTCCGTTCGGCTGGCGAATAGGAGACGGCTGGCGTAAGCAATTACTCGATCCTTGCCGTGCTGTCGTTGGCCGAGAACTGCCCCAATTCCATGGCCACTGGCATCGGTCCGAAGCTCTGTATGCGACGCAGGATCAAAATGAGCCAGTATTGGTGGCGTAGTCAGAAGACGGATAAGGGCAGAAAAAGAGTCTGCTTGCTCGGCGCCCCACGTGAAGGGAACGTCCTTTTTTTAAGAGATCGGTGAGTGGTCGGGCGATGTCAGCGAAGTGGCGGACAAAGCGACGAAAATAGGAACATAATCCTATGAAACTTCGGACGTTTTTGGTTGAACACGGCACAGGGAATTCTTGCACTGCGCGCACCTTGTCGGGGTCCGGTTGAACACCGGCAGCACTTACAAGGTGGCCAAGTATAGTGAATTCGCGCCGTCCAAAACGGCACTTTGACGAATTCAGCTGTAGAGCAGCTCTCCGAAAAACATCCAGAACGGCAGACAGACGTGTGAGATGGCTGTCAAACGTAGGTGAATAGACGATGACATCGTCTAAGTAACATAAACAGAGGGGGACCACTTATATCCTCGTAGCAGGGAGTCCATCACGCGTTCGAAAGTTGCCGGGGCTTTGCAAAGTCCGAACGGCATGACCTTGAACTGGTAGAGGCCGTCGGGCGTAACGAAAGCTGTTTTCTCGCGGTCCATTGGGTCGACTGAAATTTGCCAATAGCCGGATCGAAGGTCGATAGATGAAAAGTATTGGGTGCCATGGAGGCAATCGAGGGCGTCATCGATGCGAGGCAAGGGGTAGACGTCTTTGTGAGTTACCTTGTTCAAATTGCGGTAATCAACACAAAAGCGCCAGCTCCCATCCTTCTTTTTGACGAGCACGACCGGGGAGGCCCACGGGCTGGAGGATGGCTCGACAACGTCTTCAGTAATCATTTTGTCGACTTCGCGCTGAACCACTTGGCGTTCCTGCTGAGATACGCGATATGGACGCCGACGTATATGGACTGGCATCACCAGTGTTGATTCGGTGAGTAACGACAGATGTTTGGCCCAGAGGGCGGTCGTCCAAGTCAAAAAATGTCACGGTAGGACGCAAGCAGATGATGGAGATCTGCAGCTTGCGCTGGGGTTAGATCGGGAGCGATCATCTTGTCAATGTCGTTAGGAGGCATTGTGGAATTAGCATCACGACAAGGTGACGCAACATCGGCGTCCAAGGCGGCAATCTTGCAATTGTCAAGCGGAAAGGATGGTGGCCAAAGACATGTTTTGCGGAATAACTTGAGTCAACAAACTGAGGTTGAGAAGGGGAATGACCACTGTGTTATCAATCACAGAAACAATAGTGTGAGCAAGGGCGACGTTTCGGGACATCAGGACGTCAACAATAGGAGACACGAGGTAGTCACCATCGGGCACGTCGAGCGAAGATGACAAGGCGACGTACGTAGCAGCTTGTGGTGGCAAGCGGGTGTGATGGCGAGAGCGTAAGCGTGGAGGTAGGTCGGCGGGAAAAGTCGGCAAGCTGAGGTAACTCGAGCTGAAGAGCGCCTGTCGCACAGTCGATCAGTGCAGAATGGCTTGACAGAAAATCCAAGCCAAGGATTAGATCATGGGGCCACTGCTCAATGACGGCAAATTCAACGGATGTATGATGACCGGCAATACTAATACGGGCGGTGCACATCCCTTGAACGGCAGGAGTTCCTCCATCAGCGACTCGGAGTGTACGGGAAGCGGCAGGCGTGAGTACTTTATGCAGGCGGCGGCGAAGGGTTGGCGCTCATTACTGAAATGTGTGCTCCGGTGTCGATAAGCGCCGAAATAGGTACACCATCAACGTCAACGTCTAACAAACTTCGTCTCGTCAAAAGCGTCAAGAGAGGATTTGTGGACGAAGTCGACAATGCAGCGTCACCTCCGGGCGCTGCACTGTTTAGTTTTCCGGATAGGCAGGAGCTGGGTTAAACGGGGAGGACGGCCGGCGAGTCTGCGGCGAGTGGGACGACTGGCGACGGCCTGGATGCAAACGCGACTGATGACCACGCGGTGACGGAGAGCGGCTGCCGAACCTTGTGTAGACGTCACGGGGAAGGAAATTCGGTTGGAGGGGCGAAGCGGGTGCTATCCTGTCGGCGGTAGGGGGAAGACGACGTCCGAGGTGGTGAGGACCAGCGGGTATCGCAGTAACGGGCTACATGGCCGATGCGATGGCAGTGAAAACAAATCGGTCGGTTGTCGGCAGTCCTCCAGGCAGCAGGGTCGCGAGAGCGGGCTGGAAACCGCTGCTCGGGATAGGACGAGGGTGGACGCCAAGAAGTTTGCTGTGGGCTGGTCACAGTGCACACAGAGTGAAGGCCAATGCTCGTGACTTCCTGACGGACAATGGCTTGAACCATGGGAGCAGTGATCGGTGTCGTGTCACGTGCACCGGTGTAAGCTGGAGCAGGGGCCATGGCTTCAATTTCGCGGCGTACGATTCGAGTCACTTGGTCTGGTGAAACTGGAGCTGGTGGCTGAGTTCTCGCGCGATCCTCGCAAGACGACGTTGCAGCCGTGTTGGGAAGCCGGGCAAACACGCCGTCGATGCGTCGGCTCTTAGCCTGCTCAAAGCGCCGGCACTCCTTTATAATGTCTTCCACTGTCGTAAGGTTCTTGCATATTAGAAGATTGAAGGCGTCGTCCGCTATCCCCTTCAGAATATGCCCAACTTTGTCAGCCTCCGGCATCTCGGCATTGGCTTTGCGACACAATGATATCACATCTTCTATGTACGAGACGTACGATTCTGTGGATGTTTGCGCTTTAGATGCGAGCATTTTGTTAGCGGCCATCTTTCGTCCAACGGGCTTCCCAAACAAGTCCAACATTTTCCCGCTTGCACGTTGCCCAACTCCCGAGTTCAGTTTCGTGGTTCTCATACCACACTTTGGCAGTTCCCCTGAGGTAGAACATCAGGTTGGCCAGCATAAGAGTCGGACCCCATCGGTTGCGAGCACTCACACGTTCGTACTCTGCCAGCCAATCCTCAACATCCACTTCTTCGGTATCGCCGGAACCGCTAAACGTGCCAGGATCCCGCGGGGGTTCGAGCACGACCGTTGTTGTCGCAGGCGCAGCTGCAGTCGCCGCCTCATCTTCATTGTCAGAGACACCGGGTGCAGATGTAGATGCCGTACCTTCCGCCATCGTTGCAGAGAAACCCCTCAAACGACGGCCGCTGCGAAGTTCCGTTGCGAGGCGTGTCGTACCCAGCACCTCCACCAAATGTGACGGAAGCGAGGGGTAGATTTAATAGATACAGACGCCAGTGAATAGCCAGCCAAACAATATGGCTGAGGAGCTCCACGCGCAAGCGCTTCGCGGTTACTCGTCGTCTTCATCTTCGCACCATAACTCCATCGCACCATCTTTAATATAGAATGGATGGCTTTTCGCGTCTATCTTTACTTTCTGTCTGCAGTTGGCTCTCTAAAGTTTGTCACACTCTTTTGTATTTGTATTGAGATGACAAGGAAACGACGATGTTTGACGAGGAGCTCGATTTAAGTGGCGGGAAAGAAGACACAAGACCCACGGCCACAACTGAGAAGCCCCTCGTGTTTTCTACCATGAAATGGCCCACCAGAAAGCCACCCGTGGTGACTACGACAGTCGTGAAACCCCCGTCAACGCCTACGCCTACCACTACTACCCCTGCGACCACCACAATCCCGTCTACCACGAGTACCACAATTACGCCGGCGACCACAGCTACAACCGCGACCACAACTACGCCTACGACCACAACTACGCCTACGACCACAACTACACCTACGACCACAACTACGCCTACTACCACAACTACGCTTGCGCCCAGAACTACCCGTACGACCAGAACTACCCGTATGACCAGAACTACCCGTACGACCAGAACTACCCCTACGACCACAACTACGGTTGTGACCAGAAGTACTCCTACGACCACAACCACTCGTGCGACCACAACGGCAGTGGCGACCACGAGCACCCCGACTACCACCAGAACACCGGCCAGCACTAGTGCCCTGAGCACCGCATCATCATCCACGACCACAAGTACACCGACTCCAGGTAGGCCAACAGCATCTAGTTGGTCGAGTACTTATAGAATAAATGGAGAAGAAATTCGCACTTTCTGCAGTGTTTGCTACACGTTAAAACATGTAGCAAACACTGCAGAGTGTGTCATCAAGTTGACGCATCTTAATATTGAAAAAGGGATGGCTGGCACGAGTGCAGAAACTTTCGTTAATGTGGAATGTCTGTGCGTTTCACCTGTGCCAAAAAGTTGATGCTTTCACATAAAAAATCATTCCACGTGGTCAGCCGCATTTATTTATACGCATAAGTGAGTGAGCTGGATTACCTCGATATAGATTCATCGCTCTTCAAAGAGTGCTGTAGAGACCAGATGTTTTACTCGTACTCCTTCTGCAAGATTTGCAAGAGGGTATTATTCTTAATGCGCCTCGTAGAAATCTCAGCCTTTGGGAACCCATAATCTAACGATAAGAGTTCATTGCCTTTTTCTTCGTGCGCCTTCGTGCTCTTAAGCTGTTTTCTATTTTCGGCCGTCCTGTGGCTCATAGTATTGTGCCAAAGAGTTAACGTGACTGCAGCAATTACAACAAATAGTACAGTTAAGAAACAATAGATAACTTGCCTCAACACAGAGCATTCGAATTTGGCGTCTTGGTGCGGGGGGGGGGGGGGGGGTGAGGGCAGCGTAGGACTGCAAAGATTAATTTTCGGCTGATGTTAAAAGTTCGGCAGAACCTACTCCCTGTGGGAATCGGTTTCATGCGAAGCAGCCGGCCAATGAATATGTAGGCTTCATTCATGGGCTTTGAGCTAAGCGTTAGGAGGTGGAACTACGTTTTTTTGGAAGTGCAGTATTTGTGTGCACATCGTGGGCTTAGCAGGAACATCGACAACGCTGACGTTAAGAGGGTGGCATGTGGTCTGACGTAACGTCAGAACTCGCGTTACACCACACACGCCAGTACTATCGAAAGGAGTAAGCCCACTTTACGGTGCGATGATGTGAATATTATGCCTATTCCTCGGAGGTCGAGAAACGTTTGAATATAGGTCGCTGATTCAGAACAACACAAGTGTAATTATAATTCGATTGTTTTAAAAGAAGAGTCGACACCGGAACCACAATGGACGTTAACCCGACATGACGCCTGTATGATAGGAGTAAATATGTATATTTATTGCTTTGTTATAAAGTCAGATATCCACCACTCCGACCCCAATAGACGTTGCACCAACATTACGCCTGCATGGGGTCTTTTTCCATTTCGACACCCGGTGTGGCTGTGTGGTAGAATACCCGACTGTCACGCAGGATGCTTGGGTTCGATTGCTGCTCGGATCCTGCTTTTACAGCGAAAGCTGTTATGAGATCACAACAGGGGCTGATTTTGGCGCTGCAGTTGTCCGCCGCCACCGCTGCCGGTGTCTACCACTATCGCCCGAAATAAGGGAAAAGAACTAAATAAATAAAAATACCGAGGAAAGAATGGGATTTGAACCCGGGCCTTCTGCATGGCAGCCCATTTTCTGCCACTGAACTACGCCGGTGCTTGATACTCCGTTGCAAACTAACCCTATGCAGGCTTCATGTCGGGCAAGGAATCGCGTTAACGTGTGTGATAAAGCATTTTAGAAGAGTAATGTAACAACCAGGCGTCACGCAATGCGAATTGCGTAACGAGTGGGTCGTTGAAAGCTCCAACCCATTACAAAAGCCTCAGGCATAATTCTTCATTGTCGTCAGCCACACAATCAACAAAGTGTACATAATGCCTTATATGTGTTTAGCGGATACCAGGCTTCTCCGAAGAATGACGAATAATGGCATAGTGGATGCTTCCCTACTACACAAAAAATTGATTTATCGCGTAGTGGGGGGCCATGCAAGTGTACCTTGTAGGAGTTTCCCCAAGAGTGTAAAAAAGGTTCTAGAAAGGCCTGTTATATTCGGCCTCCAGGCTTGGCGCCGATTGTACGCGGGAATGATTTCGGCAGTTTGCCCTGATTTGTTCCCGGGTCAACGTTCCCCGATTCATCGACAACACGGCGGTCGTGTTCATGAAAGCTGTCAGCGTACCTCGTCAAGCAAATTGGACATACCCGGCCGACTTTGCATATTCTATGGCCTAGTAAGGGCGACTTGTAGTCGAAACTGCTCAGAAAGGGTGTTCACCTCTGCGTTGCTTTGTTCAACGTTCTACGAGAGGCACGGACAATTAGCCGAGCGCTTGGGATCCATCTTCTGGCACGTTTCCTACACTCCTAGGCGCCTTTGCGGCCCGCCCGGGAGCTTGCCGTCAGTGGCACCGCAGCCGCTATCGATGAGTCAACACTGCACCTGACTACACAGCTGCTTTGCACGTGCGATACCACGAACCCGTCATTGTACTATGCTGTGTCGTGCTTTATTATTGTATTCTCTTGTGTTGTTCTGTCCCTCGCCGCTCGACAAGCTGGGCTTGCCTCTTCCATCTTTCCTGGGTTGGGAAGGAGGCGGTGTTTGACCTTTCCATATTGGGGCAGGAGATAAAGACATCTTGATTCAACTGCCCTAGAGACAATTGTTTTCACCAACACGAAATCTTGGGAAGACCAAGGCCTTAAAAAGCGAGCGTCGAGACGCTCAAAGGAGCTTCCTTCATCATGTAAAAACACGGTAACTTCAGTATGTAAATATTGTAAATAAACGTTCCTGTTATCTCCGGACTACTCTGCTCGACTTTTTCCTGAAACTTGGCTTGTTCCAGTCCTATGGCCAGACCCCCCCGATCACATCAGGCCGCTCTTCCAGCTATCGCTGTTGCTGTGCTGCGCGTACCGCGCAGGCTTGGCATTCTTTTAAATGCGAAGCATTTCTCAGCGAACTTCGGCGACTTTGAGCGTATCTATCTATCTATCTATCTATCTATCTATCTATCTATCTATCTATCTATCTATCTATCTATCTATCTATCTATCTATCTATCTATCTATCTATCTAGCCGCCTACGACTTCGTGCTCTCCTAGTCGTATC